>CM077824.1:23211088-24411088 GCA_039720395.1 Liquidambar formosana | reverse complement strand
AGATCAATGGCTATGGATTTTTCTCATCACGCTCTTCAGGTCAACTTGAGAGTTGACTTTTTCTGATCAAGTTTGACCAAAGTTGACTTTCTGTGCTGCTCAAACTGCGTAGGACCCGCTTGCAACCCTTTTTAGTTTCTGAACTCTGATTGAGACGCAGTCAGTTGCAATGGATTCCTTTCATTATTTTCTTCAATATGCCTGCAAATTCAAATTTTTCTGATCAAGGTTGACCAGAGTTGACTTTTCTGTGCCCGTGGGGCCGACATAGACTTTTTTAGTGTTCTGGACCTCAGATTGGGATGAGATTTGTTGCAACGGTCTTGTTTCACTGTTTCCTTCTAAGTGACTACAAAGTTGACTTTTTCAACACAGTTGACTTTTTGGCTTGCAGCATCTTTTTCAATGTTCTGGAGCTCAGATTATCGTGAGACTACTGGCAATGAATTTTTGTCGCTGTTTCCTTCTGAATGACTGCAAAGTTGATTTTTTTACCATAGTTGACTTTTTTACCAAAGTTGACTTTTTTTTAGTGCACAATGCCGTGGGGGAAGATTGAGCTTGAGAACTCTGCTTAAGGTGCTTCTGGAGGTGTTGGAAAGATTTCGGCATGCTCTTCATGATTTTAACTTTGTTCTGCAACTTTGATTTCCTTAGCATGAGATTAAACTCAAAAAACCCTGTTTTTCAAAGAAGCGAAGTGAAATGCTTTAGGAATGGGGATTTCTAGCAATTGTGCTATTTCACAAAAAGATCTTAGAATGTGCTAGAAAATCCTTTCCCAAACTTTCAGAAATTCTTGGGGCGACTTATTTTTTTGAGTTTGTTCTAGTGCTGCAAAAAAGTTGTGTGAGATTATCTAGGACCAAGACATTTTTAGCAGTTTTGCTATTTCACAAAAAGGTCTTAGAATGTGCCAAAACATCTATTCCCAGATTTTTGTAAATTTATGTTGCAGCTCTTTTTTGGCACGTTTTCCAACGCGCCAGAAATGGCTTAAAACTTCAAATGGCTCCACACGGAGTTCCTTAACTCCGAATTGGGTATGCTACCAGTCATTGAAAAGATAATTCTGAACCCCTCAAGACCACTGTGGTCTCAAATCCTGTGTAAGATTCGTTCTCTGGGCAAGTTTCTGGAGTAGGGTTGCAAATGGTTCTGGTCTTCAGGTGACATCCCTTTGATGTATATGCTCGGTAAAAATGGTGTGTCTACAATATGGGTTAGAAGATATGGACTCGTTTTAATTTATACAATTGATTGAGCTATTATAAAAAATTAGGAGGCCTCTGTTGTCACCCCAACCCTTCGTTTCCATCCCCTATTAGCTAACCTCATCTCATTTTCACTCTTTAAACCCCTATGGTACCAAAAATACCCTAATCCGCTTTCTTTTCTTTTCTTTTCTTTTTTTTCCTTTTTTACCCTTTTTGCTACGACCCTAAGCCTAATCAATTCTCTCTCCCCACAATCTTTTAATTCCTCAATGAAACTCACCACTAACGACCATTACTCACTCCCCACCCTCTTTGGTGACGACTAGAAGATGCAATATAGAAATCATTAACACCATTGTATTGTAAGAAGAATCTCTTGCTCCGTTCAGTTTTATAATTGATGACATTCAGCATGAAGCTAGAAGGTTTGAGGGACCAGTGGACTTTTCGCATGTAGCTTAGGATGGCAATGATAGCCCACAGTCTAACAAAGTTTGCACTTAATATTAATACGCGGAGGAAATCCCTCCTTGCATTTAGGATCTTTCCAGTCAAACATGATTTATTGTGAAGATTATTTTTTTGGGAATTTTGGCCTCAAATGCATATTTAAAGACTTATGCAGGCATAAGTCCATATTAATTTCTTACACAACAATGAGGTCTATAAGTCCATCGAAAATGAGATGGAACAAAATACTCTTATGTAACAAGAAAATAGGTTGGACCACCAAAAAAAAACAAAAAAACTAAGAAAGTAAGCACTAAATTGTAAAGCCATTACTTCCAAAAAATCACGGATCAAATCTCACTCTAATTACTTCCCCAAAATCATAGATTAAATCTTGTTTTAATTACTTCCCAAAAATCATGGAGTAAATCTTGCTTTAGAATCAAGTTAGGCATTTAATATACCAAATTCACGAGCATAATTTAGATGTAATTGTTTTAATAATTAATTAACTACAAGAAAATAAAAAGCTTTTAAAAAACAAAACATTTTTTGCATAGCAAAAAAAAAAAAAAAAAAAACATTTTTTGAACAAAAAGTAATTTATTTAAAATTCCCATAACAATATAAGATGTAACTATTTGTAAATGGTGTGCGTGAACTTGGGAAAACAGCCCACGAGATTACATGTGAAAAAACAAAGGAGTCACTAACCCATTATTAAGGAACGGGGGAAACCCTAAAAAATGTTTTATTTCCAAAAAACACATGACTCCATTTTAAAAGGAAAAGCAAAGTCTTTAAAACTAGAAAATCGAATTTGGGGGCTAAGTTACGATGTGGGAAGGTTCTGGGTTAAACCTATAGGCACCCACATCGTCCGAGTTGGTCTCTTAATTTAATTGGGCTAATTTAATGACTTAAAAACATGCAAATCAATATCAATCAATAAAATACAACATGCATATCAATCAATAATCCATCATACTCCACTAGAAATCATATGAGATAGATAAATTCACCCTCCTCCACTAACAATCACATTAGACAAAAAAATAAAAGAAAAAGGAAAACCTAGGATACTTAGTATCCTAGGGTGGACTTGAACATTAATTGAGTGCCTACGTACCTTACATGAACATGCAAGGATCAAAGTCCACGTAGTTTGATTAAGAATAGGTTATTTCATTTAAAAAGAATTTGATAAACCCTCGATTTCCATTCATAAGGATAAAAGTTTCCAAAATAGCTTCCAATACAAGAATAAAGAAGAATTTGAATTTGAATGGAAAAATAGAGTTTAAGAAATCAAGAGATTATCATGATCCTTTAACAAGGAAATAACCCAAGAGGGAGAGGGGAATAAGGGAAAGAAGTATACAATATCTAAACTTACCTTATGCAAATCACCTTCAAATTATTGCCAATTTAGCAAATAATTACCCTACTATTGCTATAGGGTAATTACTATGCTTAAATCACTTACTAATTTGCTCAAATCATCATCATAAGACATTAATAAAATTTTGACAGAATATTGAAAGTCTTAGATGAACCAAATTACCTATCCAAACCTATCTGGAATTGAACCAAATTTGACACACATGTCTTAGATGATCCTAGAAACTAAATGCAAGTGATGGGACTCAACAATGAGACAAAAACATGCATGCAATGATGTACTATTCTCATAAACTTAAAAGGGCAAAAATGTCCTTCAAGGGCTAGAGACTTCTAAATGCTTCAAGAATTCATGAAATGAGTTCATGAACTCCTAGGGATGAAAATGGGGTGTCTACAACGACATAGCTCAAAAAGTGGCTCAAGAGCCCATAAAATTACCTCTAAAAGGGCCTAGCCAATTGTGTTGTATATGTTCCTTACGTGTGTTTGTAAAAAGAAAAAAAGACATACAAAATGAGTTATGGCCAAAAGTTCTGTGACTCATAAATCAACTTATGTTATACCAAAGAGGACTGCTATTTGAGTTGACTCACATAAGGCCACTCCGTAAGCTGACTGACATAGCTTCCTAACATTTGTTCAATTTGAGAGCCACCACTACTTCTCATATGGTTTCAACCAAAAATTTATACTTCTGAAATATACGTCCAAATTTGAAAAAAAAAAAAAAAAAAAAAATTTACCCATCAAGACCTTCAAATCAAGACCCATTATGGGTAATTTAATTTAATTTTTTTCAATTTTAAAGTTAGTCTCATAAATGTAGTTGAGTCTAAATTAAGTCAAACTTAAATTGATTTTCCAAAATTAAGTTTACCTTGAAAATCAAGTTATTTAACTTGATTTCCTTAACTTGAAAATCAAAGTAAGTAAAGCAGTATTCCATTAAAGAGCGGGCAATTAAACGATGGAAACACTCCAATGTTTTAAGACAAATGCCAAAAAATAAAAAATAAAAAAGGGACAATGATGATGAAGAAGAAAACGAAGAAGAAGAAGAAGAAGAAGGTTGGTGATGGTTCACCTTCTTCCAATCATATATCCACCTGCGGTAGTTAGATCGAACCTTCACGAGGTTACCCTCCTTCAATTGCATCTCCACTGGGCATCACAATGATTGAAACTTGATGAGAAAAGAGTAGGGATTAGGGAATTTGATAGCCTTGAGGAAGTCAACGAAATTAAGGGTCTTCCAGAAATCATGATCAGTCTTGGGGGCTTTGTTCATCCTTGCAACCCATAAAATCAAATCCAAGCGACCCTAGTAGCCTAGAGATGCACAAAACCAGAATAAGATATGCTAAAATTCCTTCAAACTTCTTTGGTTAGTGGTGAGAAGCTTTATCATTGCCGCTAAATCTCTAATGTAGACCATAGCTTCCTACTGCTTAAGAGGAGAAAGAGGGGGTTGATGCATGAACTGTGGTTAAGAGGAGAGACATTGATACCTATTTGTTGATCTTAAGGAGGGTTAGGGGTAATGATAGGTTGTATTTGATTTTTTTTTTTTAATTTAATTTTTTTGTAAATCAACAATCTGATTTCTCTAATCTTAATATTTTCACTGAGGTTGTGTTTGGTTTGAGTGAATGGAATGGAAAGGGAATGAGAACGAGAATGAAAATTGGAATGGTCATTCCATCCCAATGTTTGATATGAAGTGGGAATGCGATAGAAAAAATAGGTGTGACCCATTTTTAATAATTTTATTCTTTGAAGGGTAGGAATGATAATTTCTCTTGATTTGGAATGGAATGGCTATTCTCTTCAAAGAGGGAATAGATCCCCACAAATGAATAACTATTCCATTCCCTTAGTCTACAAAATAATCACTTTTTTTGGCCTAATAGAATCACCATTTCATTTCTTTCCTCATAACAAACAAAACCTTCACGGGATTAGTCTAGACTATGCTGAGATACCTCTCGTTTGACAACAACAAACAGCTCAAGATCTCTTAGGTTGCATTTGTTACGAGGGAATGAGGAAGGAAATGGAATGGTGATTCCATTCTCCAAAAAAAAGTAAGCATTTGGTTGCACAAGGAAATGAAATGGTTATTCTTTTGTAAGGGTCTATTCCCCTCAATGAGGGAATAGCCATTCTTTCCCAAACCAAAAAGAATGGCTATTCCCCCTTTCAAAGAGTAAAAATCATTAAAAATGGATCCCACCTATGTTTTTTCATTCCATTCCCACCCTTCACCAAACATTGGAATAGAATATTTATTTTTATTCCATTCTTATTCCCATTCTCATTCTATTTCATCCATACTCCCATTCTATTTCATCTCCCCAAACGCAGCATTAGTATTTTTCCATACTCTCAATTCCCATTGTAAAAGAATACGGTTTTCCAAAAACATCACAAAGGAAAAAACACAAGAGTTCCAAATTTCTTAGTTTTTCATTTTCTTTCCTTTTAAGAGGTTGAGTACGGTTTCCAAACTTTATTTATTTATACTTTTCTTCTTTCTGTATTAAAGGGTGCTCCGCTGGTCGTTCGCTCCAGCTTCTTCTCTTGTTTCTGTAAAAGGAGATTTCTTATTTCAACTGGGCATCCGTGAAGGTAGTAACAATTTAATCTCTAAATCTCTAATCACTCACTGTTGTGAGGATTTTGCACTCGATTACTCGCTTGGTTTTTTCCTTGGCATTTGTATTAGATTTTTAGGTCTTAGGGTTTTTTATATTTGTTTTCTTTTTCGTGCTTTGATCCCTAATTCCTTGTTTGCAATCATTGTGGATTCTCAGAATAATTGTGTTCCGTCATATTGATAATGTCTGAGCATGTATGACTTCTTCGCAATGAACTGTTTTTTAGTTTGATGTATTTTGGCATTGTTCACGTATTATATTTCTTTTTGCCTGAAAATTCTTTTAATAAAATTTTGATTTGTTGCTTGCAAAAAAAAAAAAAAAAAAAAAGAAAAAAAAAAGGGTCTTTTTGCCTGAAATTCACAAATAGTGTTTATATAGCATGGATCTTTTAGTATTTAGTGCTCGAGTAATAACAGAAGGATGCTTATCCATTTCAAGTGCCACAGTTTTGTTCTCTTCCATATATCCGTCTATTTATTTATTTATTTTTGGAATTTTGTTTTTATTGCATTAAAGACGGTGCAAAAATTAGTGAATCAAGTATAAGGTTCATGTATTTTACTCAATTTGAGAATTATATTAAAAAAATTATTTTCTGATTCTTGTTTTTCCCTACAGAAACAAACCTCCACAGTTGCCTTAGTTAGCTTATGATTTGTTGATAGTTCTTCCTTTCTTTCCTTATAAGAAACCTGAGCCTTGTTATTTTTTGAAATAAGTTGTACCAGTCTTCTAGGCATAGTCTGTAGCATGAGGTCAGAGCAGGTCAAGATATTTGACCCTCAAAGTTCAGGAAATGTCTGCACAATTCTGGGAAAAACATTCACTTTTTTAATTAGTTGCATAGGAACATGAATTATGTTTCTCAACGAATGGCGTGAAAGCTAACAAACTTTGATGAATGGAAGGCAAGTTGGGCAACAAACTCAAGGGGATACAATTTTCATTTCATAGTCAATTTTGGAATTCTTTCAGCGGTCAAGGTTTGACATGTTACCCATATAATGGAGGGCTGCAGAGTATTGGGAGTGTCAACTTAGTTGCTAGTGTTTAGTGAAAAGTCCCTGTTGGTCCATTTTTAATATAGTACCAATGAAAATAATTCATGATCAAAAGTAGTATGTGCTTCACTGTCTTTTTTAGGCTATGAACAATTAGAGTTTCTTGTTTTGATTGCATTAATTTTATAACTGATTGCAGATAAGTTATGGGTGTTTTAATAATATGACAAACAATTATTAAATGAAAATTGGACTCCCCTGGCTATTCTAAAATGTTGAAAAGTATCTTGTATCCTAAATGATTTGAATCAATTTTTTAGTTTAATCCATTGAGTATTTTGATTCCTTAATCCAGTGTTCTTGAAGGAGCAACTAGATCTTGTTGTCCTAAAGTAAGTTAAATTATGCAATTGCAGTACAGCCCTTCTAGAATTGGCTAATAGTCACAACACCAGCAAGCTGGGTTAGCTGTGAGTAGTCAGCCTATGTATGTGAATGACTAGTAGTTTGGTTTTTTTCTTGTTTCAGTAATTGTGAGACTGTTAAACCATTCCTATGGTGCCTTTTCAATTGAAGTCAAATGGAACTTTGCTTGGTAAGTAGGATTTACAAGGTGCCAAAAAGTTGTTTGAAATGTTTATGGCATGGTGTCTTCTTAATTGGGTCTCCTAAAGTCTCTTATTGTGTTGGCTTTTCTTCTTTGACACTTTGAGGTTCTAAATCTCCTAATTATGGAGTGAATGTGATATTCTAGAACTTGTGGAAAATTGAGGGTTTTTAAAAAAAAAAAAAAAAAAAAAAATTTATAATTGTGTTAAAAGTTCATTCTTTAATTTCATTTTAAATACTCAAAGGCGCGCTATGGATTGGATTTTATTCAATCTTTAATTTCATTTATTGTCATTGGTGCACCCATGGTTATGAAGTTGGTTGTTGTCATGTGTTTCCATGAAAACTTGAGTGCAAAATAATTTTTCTTTCAAGTAATTTTATTTTATAAAGGTATCTATGTTGAGAATTTGGGTTTAGAATCTTTAGATCCATAGTTTTTATATCTACAAGTATATGAAAGTACGTAGAACAGTAAAGACAGGTGAAAAACAGGAAACAACTTTTTTTGTTAAAAAAAATATTCAAAGTCATTCCACAAGCACTCTAGTCATACATATGTAATTGATAAAAAAAAAAAAAAAAAATACACAATATTAGACAATGATCTTTAAGGAAAACACTTAAAGTGGGGTGATCTACTCCATAGAAAGTGAGGTGTAAGGCTTAAGGCATAAGGCACAATTATTTTTTATCTTGAATTTATCATTTGAAAACATATCAAGCTAAGATAATAAAAATTGAATAATAACGGACAGCTTATAGAAATACACCATTTTAAAAATGAATAGTGAATGCATTAAAAGAAATTTATCAACTTTCTTTTTATAAAGAAAGCTTTTAGGGCCATACTAACTTATACTTAAAAAAATTCACTACTTATATACATGAAGCTTTTAGGGCCATACTAACTTATACTTAAAAAAATTCACTACTTATATACATGGAGAACGTACAAAACACATATTCAATTGGCAAAACACACTTTCATCTAGAAAAATGATCAAAATATTAGAAGAATGGAAAAAATATAAAGAATTTCAAGGAGGCCTCTATTGGCACCCCAAGACTTGCTTTTCATCCCCACTTACTTTACATTTTAAGGTTTTATAAAAAATATAAAAGGTTTTCATAAAAACTAATCATGTAATCTACTAGAAAATATCATTTTGAACAATTTTGTATAATAATTTTTTTCAAAAATCTATTGTTTAAATGAACTTTTTAACCATTTATGAAATAAAGACTGTAAATGGCCAAAAATTCCACTTAAACAATAGATTTTGGAAAACTTTTCTTCTACAAAGTTGTTCAAAATGATGTTTTTCAATGGATAGCGTGTCTGTTTCTTATACAAAAATTTTATATTTTTTCATAAAATCTTAAAGTGAAAAATAATTGGTGGATGAAAAGCAAGTCTTCAGGTGACAATAGAGGCCCCCTTTCAAGAATTAATGCAATATGTTGTTAGTCACTATGCATAGAGAGAAAGAGAGAGGGGGGGTGGGGGATGTGGGAAGGTTGGGAGTTAAATAATGGGAACAGTGGCATGACGTACACTAGGTTAGATTTTAGAGGGAAAAGTCCATGCAGGTTTCTTATGCAGCCATAAGGACAACTTCAAAACAACACATTTTGTGAGATGGTTACATGCATAAGTTGGGTCGTTATTTTTTATTTTTAAACTTAACAATGTCATAACTTCTAATCCACATGTTGGTTTTTGATAAAATTTGTATTTTTTGAAATCTATTTGGCTAGACATTTGAAATAAGATCCATGATGAATATGGAATTATGTAAAGAAAAAAAAAAACAACAACTATATGTAACTGATTTAAAATAGTTTAAATGTTATTGTTTTTAGTAGTGTTAAGTGTAAGTGTTTTGTGATTAAAACAGTTAAATTTAACCAGTTCATTTTGGTATTAGTGGTTTGGGAATTTTTGGATTTAATAGAGGAGTATTTTTTTTAAGAACATATACATTTAACTATTTGAAACAGTTAAATGTAACCGTCTTCAGTAGTGTTAAATTTAATTGTTGATTCTCTTAATGTTTACTTAAAGCTCTGAAAACAGTTAATTTTAGTATTAGTGGTGTGGTAATTTTTGGTTATCATAGAAAATAGTAACTGCTTATGTATTTATAATTTATTTATTTATTTAGTTTTTTCAGATGTTGGATATAAATTATTACAAGTCAACATGTATGGTTTATGGTTGTTGGGTCAGTATAAAAGAAAAATAAAAATTCAAAGAAAAGCAAAAAGATAAAATGCAGAACATAGACATTAATTCTATAAAGTTAAGCACGGACGTCAAAGGTCAAAGTTGGATATAAGAAACTAAGAAAATGAGATATATGAATAAAAATTGGTAAATAGATCAATTTCAACCAAAGAAAAGAAAATAAGTGAATAAAAATGATGGAATATATGTACATATATACATATATATTAACAATCTTCTCATAATTGGGTTAATTGCAAGGATCAAGCCTAGCATTGACAAGCCCCAACAAAAGTGTTTTACCAAGCAATTCTTGTATATTGTCTACTACTCTATCCAGACCAAAGTTGGAAAAGAACCCACTTATATTTTTTTTCACTTTAACAACAGCTTTTACATGAACTAACTTCTTAGCAGTTCTAGTTACTGCTTTAATGTTACTGGCATTATAACGAATATGAACACCAACATTCTTTTGTTTCTCGTGGAACATTGGATCCATGTTATCGTTAATTCCTTCAAGCATTTGCATAACCACAACCATTAATCAAATCTTGCGGTATGCAAATTAGGAGGAAATGGAGAAGAAAAAGGAGTGCTGGATAAGCAAGGAGCGGGTGTAGGATAAGAGAAAGGGGAAGGAGTCAACATTGTTGACAGTTGGAGGATATTTTAGTCTAAAAAATGTTATGTTCACTTTAGGCTACACAAAAGTTGCTTGTGGACTTATGGCTGTATAAGTCTTGTTGTAGGATCCGTCACTAAAGCCCTTCTTAAAAAATCACCTTAGGGCAGGTGGTCCCTAAACGTTGGGTTAAAGATGTTTAGTAGTCTTGCTATGCATATGTTATGCACCCCAAGGTGTGGTGAAACTTGAAAGTTGTATGTTTTGGGCCTTTAAAGCCTCATCTCATAAAGTATATGGCTTTCTCAACCTATTATTTAGGGGGACTTTGCTGACAAGTCCTTAAACAGAACTTATACAACCATAGGTTTATGCACGAATCTTAACCAGCCTAACGTCCACATTACAGTTTTGGACCGAAATACCTTCCAATTGCCATTACTGTTCCATCCTTCCTCTCTCTCTTATTCTACCCACCCTCTTTGTCATCCAGCACCCCACTTATGGTTATGGTTATACAAAATGCTTGAAGGAGTTAATGATAGTAGGGAACTAGTGTTTCACAAGAAACATAAGAATGTTTGTGTTCGCATTCGTCATGATGCTAGCAACACCAAAGTAGTAGCTAGTACCATTAAAAAGTCAATTCGTGTTAAAGACATTGTTTTTGTGAAAAAAAACGATTAGTTGGTTCTTTTCCAACTTTAGTTTGGATGGAGAAGTAAACAATATATGGGATTTGCTTGGTAAAATATTCTTGTTGGAGCTTGCCAGTGTTGAGCTTGATCTTAGCAAGTAACCCAATTATGAGATGATGGTTAATATATATATTATCTAATTTTTATTCACTTATTTTCTTCTTTTTTCTTTTTTGTTCTGAGTTGATCCATTTTTAAATCATTTATTTCATTTCTTGTATTCTTCTTTACCCTTTGACGCCAATTCTCATCTTTTTAGCTTTTAACGCCTATTCTCTTGCTTTGTTTTTATCCTTTTGCTTTTTGAGTTTTTCTTTTCTTTTGTACTAACCATAGAACAACCTTGTGATATTTTATGTATCCACTTTCCAAAAAAAAAAAAAAAAAAAAAAAAAAATGTCATATATACATATAAGCAGTCATTTAAATTTTTTTTTTAGCTTGAAGTCCATGGAAATTTATTTCCCAAGGTTTGCCCTGTTTTCAGTCATACCTCTTTTGTGGTGGGAAATGATGATAGAATTCGTTTTTTTGGAGGATGTTTGGAGAGGTGATTGTCCTTTCTCTATTCACTTTCCTTGGTTGTATGCTTTATCTCGTGCTCACGGTTCATCTATTTTGAATGTGGTTGCTTCTTCTTCTGTTCCTATTGGGTGGGATTTTAGGTTTTTTTAGAAATCTCAATGATAGGGATAGTTGTGAGCTTTCCTCGTTGTTATCTATGCTTGATGGAGTGGACTTAAGTTCATTGACCTTAGACAAGAGAAGGTGGTCTCTTCATTCTTCTAGGGTGTGTTTGGTTCAGGGAATGGGAATGTGAGTCCTGGGAATGACCCATTACTTGGGAATGGGAATGTTTGGCATTGATACTGATTCCTATGTTTGGTTCGTAGTAATGGAAAATAGGATTCCTTCTTAACATTCCCATTCCCACGTTTGGTTGGGTAGGAAACTAATTCCCAAATATAGTAAATTCCCATACTACCCTTAACTTTCCCAAAATCATATTTCAGATCCACCATTACCATTTCTTCATAAACAATTCGATCTTCAAGAACCTTACGACAGTGCACCTCATCCACCCTAATGCTCGAGGAGATCAAACATACGAACCAAGCTGAGAGAACGATTCAATCTTCAAGATCAAGGTCAGACACAATAAATTGAAGAAACCAAAAAAACAAAAAAATGGCATGAAGAAGAAGCAGCAGCAATAGCCATGGCTGCTACGGTTGGAAACAAGATTCAGATCTGCAAACTTAAAGGCTTAAAAAAAAAAAAAGAGAAGAAGAAGAAGAAGAGGCACGAAGAACAAGCAGCAACCATGGCTGCGTTCTTCGATCTAGGTCCCGATCGTTGCCTCCTGTACCGACACCACTACGATTTGTACTTCAGATTTGTGTATTTTTCTGATCACCATCTTCCAATCAACACTGATCACCATCTTCCAATCAACATTCATATATATATATATATATATATATATATATAGACACACACACTTACACAGACGGGTTCAATGTTGGTGGGGTCAAAGTCGGCGGAGAAGAGTTGGAGGCTGAGGACGGCGAGTCGAGGGATGGCGACGTCGTTGGATTCCTACCTCCGCTATGGCTACCGATCTTCTCTCCCTCGTCGGCGATGTCGTTACAGTTGTGCCCCTACCACGGCCGCCGATATGCTCTCCCTCGCCGGCGATGTCACTAGATTGTGGGTGAGAAGAGAGTGACGATGATGTGAACAGCAGTGAGGGCTTCTTCTCTGGATCGTGTTTTTGGGATGAAGAAAGGGATATGAGATGGAATTAAAATTTGTTATTCCTCATATACAAGGGCACGCTTGGTATTTTATTTTATTATAAAACCATTCCCAGGATTCTAAATGCAAACCCACGTTGAGCTTGGTATTGGCTTTCCCACCTTTTGTGGGAATCTCAATAACACGGGAATGGAACTTACCCGGGAAAAAAGTGGTACCAAACATGGGAATCGGGAATGAAACCCCTTTCCCAGGAATGAAACCCCCCAACCAAACACTGCCCTAGAGTTTTCTCTTACGGTTCTTTCATGGATTCTCTTGTTGACCCTGATGTTTCTCCTTTTCCCCGTTCAAGATGATTTGGAAATCTAAGATGCCTTTGAGGCAGTGTTTGGTTCGGAGGTATGATTCTTGGGAAAGGGGTATCATTCCCGATTCCCATGTTTGGTACCAACACATTCCCAGGTAAGTCTCATTCCCGCTGGCTTAGGATTCCCACAAAAGGTGGGTAAGTGAAACCCATCTTCAAGGTGGGTTTGTTTTGAGATTCTCAGGAATGGGTTTTATAATAAAACTTAATGACAAGCATGCCCTTATAGTTACAAACAACAAATTTATAATCCCTTCTCATGTCCCCTTCTCAACTCCCAAAACACGATCAGAGCAAACTTGCCCTTGCTCTTCTCACACACCAAGCCTAAAGACGTGAGCTTGATCGCCGGCGACGGAGCTCCATTGACGTTATGGGTATTGCAGTGGTTGACGCTCATGGGAGCATGATGATGTGTGAGAGCAAGATGTATAGGGGTTGGCAGATCTGGAGTGAAAGATCATCAGAAGTTCTAGACAACTTGGCAGATTTGGATCGGGAAAAGCGAGAGCAGTCGGGATGGGAGACTTCATTGGAATCGGTGACGTTGGCGCCTGGGATGGCGGAGTCACCGAAGAATCATCGAAGCGACGGCCGGCGAAATCCCTTCAATTGTAAATTTTTTATTTTTTTCCTTTCCTTCTCTTCCATCTTCTTAAAAAAAAAAAAAAAGAAAAAAAAAAGGCATTTGCTGGCTGAATGAGAAGTGACGGTGGTTGGGGGGGGTGGGGTGGGGTTTTACTGGTAGTGTTGTAAAAGGTGAGGGGTGTGAATTTTTTACAAGAGAAAACCATCTGCCATACAATATAGCCAACTAAAAGTGGGTGTAGTTGGCTATATTTTTTTTGTTTCACATGAGAAAACCATCTGCTATGCAATATAGCCAACTAAAAGTGGGTATAGTTGGCTAATTTTTTTTTTTCTACATGAGATAACCCACTGCCATGCAATATAGCCAACTAAAAGTGGGTATAGTTGGCTATATATATATTTTTTTTTCACATGACATACCCACTGCCTTGCAATATAGCCAACTAAATGTGGGTGTAGTTGGCTATATTTTTTTTTTTACAAGAAAAAACCATCTGCCAAGCAATATAGCCAAATTTGATTTTTGTAAAGTAAGGGTATTATGGGAATTTACTATATTTGGGAATCACATTCCTACCCAACCAAACGTGGTAATGGGAATGTTATGTGGGAATCATACTTTCCATTACCACGAACCAAACGCGGGGATGGGTATCATTCCCTCACATTCCCATTCCCAAGTAATGGGTCATTCCCAGTAATCACATTCCCATTCCCCGAACCAAACACACCCTGAAGGTTTAGATCTTTTCTTGGCGCTTGCTCATAAGAGAATTAATATTGATGATGTTTATTAGAGAAGGAGACTGAGTCATTGCTTGTTAGTTGTTACCTCAATGGTGAATATTGTGTAGGAGGGAGGCGGAATGCATAGATCATTTATTTGTTCATTGCGAGGTGGCTGGTTTTTTTGTGGCGAAGGCTTTTTCAGAGGGTTTATGCTTGTTGGGTGTACTCGGCTTCCTGTTTTGTTATTCTTGTTATTGATTTCTCAGGTCTAGGAAGGGGCTCCAAATGGTTGGTGCTATAGAGGTGTGCTGTTCATGTTGTGTTGTGGGTGTCATGGTTGGAAAGGAATGCAGGGGTTTTTAAAGAGAAATTTGAGGATTGCCATGGGTTATGGATAGAGTGGTTTTTTTTTTTTGGCTTCATTTTGGGCATTTGTGTCTAGAGAGTTTTTTGGTGTTCCTATATTTCTTATTTTATCAGATTGGAGGGCTATTTGTGGTCTTTAGTGTTTTTATTTGGTTTCTTCAGTTCTCTTTATTTTCTTTTTCCTTTTCTTTTTCTTGTAGGATTCCTTGTCCTCTTTGTACTTTCTCTTCATTTTCAATGAATTTTTTTTTTCCTATGTTGCCTATAAAATAAAAAATTAAAAAAAATAAAAATGAACTCTTTTTTGTTTGTTTGTTTGTTTTTTTAAAGAAAATGTTAAAGTTAACTTTTTTGGTCACAAAATACTTAATACTACGCAATCCAAAAAATAAAAAATAAAAAATAAAAACTTACATTTAACACTATTAAATGACAATTACATTTAGTCATTGTAACAATTTTTTTTTTTTAAAAAAAAATTCATAGTTTCCTATTCATCATGGGTCTTGTTTCGAAGGTCTCAACGAATAAATTCGAAAAATATAAATTTTATAAAAAATTGACATCTAAATTGAAGATTATGACATTTTAAAGTTTAAAAATAAAAAATAACAACCCTAGGGTAATATTGACTTCATGCAACTAACCATCTCACAAAATGTGTCATTTTTATAGAATTTGTCCATATGGCTTTTCAAAACTGTGTTTAGGTTATAAAATATGCCATTTTTCTTCCTTGTTTGATGAAGTATAAAACACTATAATCTTGTCAAGTCAAGGACTTTTTCTAGGATAGAAATTGTGTAAGTTGAACAACAATACTGTATTTATACCTATAAATTGCCATATGTGATATGTTTACACATGTTTTATGTTCCAATTTCAATGTTCAAGTTTGTAAAATTTTGTCTTTTTAAGGAAAATTTGCCATGTGTCATCAATATTCAAAATATTGTGTAATTAGAGTTAATATTCCTCAAATGTTACAGTATTGTGCTTCATCTCATGAGTTCTCTCTCTCTCTCTTTTTAATTTTTTTTATTTGCACTTGGTATAGTAGTTGAGCATTGCGATTTATTATGTTCTTTTCTATGTTTTCTAATAATATATGTTTTGATTTAGTTGAATTTTTCATTCTTTATTTAAAGAGTAGTGATGCATAGGACCACTATTAGAGGACCAAAATTTAAGAACACTGATGTGGCTGAACTTGATTGGTAAGTGGTTTTAACACTGTTAAGAGACAAAAAATATCTAAATATGGGAATTCCTAATTTTGCGGGTGAGATTGCTTCAAAAATAAGATAACTGGATTTTTATCTAAATTTCGAATACCACTTCCTCAAACATTCTCCTTCAATTCAGTGATTCCCAAAAAGGAACCCACTCGCACTCAAAACCACCTCTCTCATTCGACTAGGTTTCATCAAAACACTCCACAATAATTGCATCAGGATACTCACAAAAACTCAACCACGACAATTCAAATAAATTGAGATTTTATTCAGATAACAATGGGGTTCACACCTCTCTTCCCTTTCCTCCCCACAAATCCAGGCAACAACCACATCCTCTCCTAAATTCAAAAGATAAAATAAACAATGATGCATCACACATAAAATGCATCAATAATTCCACAAGAATTGCATCAGGATAATAAAAAAAACTCACACAACGACAATTCAAATAAGTTGAGATTAACCAGATAACAATGGAGTTTACACCTCTCCTCCCTTTCCTCCCCACAAACCCGGACAACAACAACATCCCCACTGCTAAAATTTAAACACACAACAAATACCCATTTAAACAACAAACCAAAGGATAGTCGGTTACGATCTGGGGGAGGATGAGATCCTTAAAATCTCTCCACTTCCTTGTTTGTAATATACAGATATGGAATGAGGAAACAGTCAAACATAACGTTGAGTTAACAACATTATTCGTCCCCATTTTTGGTCCTCCATTTTTTGTCCCACTTATCATTATTGTTATTTAAATCCAAATAAATCCTTTTGAAGAGAAAAATGAAATAAAAAAGTTAGATTAATTTTGTTTCTTTCTTTCTCTATATATATAGAACAGGATTAGGGGACACTTTTTTTATACTCCCTTCATTTCACATTGATTGTCCTGTTTGAAAAAAATTATTTTTTAAGGAATCCCTTTTAAATGTTGTCACATCCGCCTTTGTACTTAACATTTCAATTTTTCCCTCTAGTGTAGTACAATCATTAGTTGAGTTTGTTTTGTCCATATCCTGTAAATAGTACTATGGATATGAGCATTTTGGAAAATTGATTAAAATGAAGTCTTTATGACTTTTTGACTAGGAAAATAATTTTGAAATGGCCCAAAATGGAAATGAAGACAATAAATATGAAATGGAGGGAGTATTCAAAGATATATGTGAATGTGGTACAATAAAAAATCCCTCTTGATAGAGTGAATAAAGAATCCAGCTGCTTAATCTAATATGATATGAACAATGAAAGCTCAAATATATGGATCTAGGGCTTGATAATGGATATAAAGCGTACAATCTTTTTTCTTTTGTTAATCCAAACATTCAAAGTGTTTAAAACACCATTTATATAGTCTTTGATGGTTTATGACCGTTTGGGAATCAGTCCTTTCAAAAAATATAGCCGTTGGAGAACTTTTAGGGTCAAAATCGTTCTTTTTAAAACTAGCCGTTATGTTCTGTCCCGATAATTTCAGACGTCTGAAAATTTCAGGGAGTAAAATCAAGGCAAAAGGATTTTTGACTGTTGGACATCTGAAAATAAACTTGGACGTCTGAAAGTGCCTTTGGACGTTCAAAAGGATCGTCTGAAAATTCGAGAGAGCAGCAAAATGGCCAATAACTTTTGATTGTTTGAAAATTTTCTTGGTCGTCTAAAAAAGGCTTTTGAATGTCTGAAAATGTTTTTGGATGTCTAAAAACTAGTTTTCAATTCTAAGTCCATAAGTGATTTTTCAAGTAAATTTTAGAACTTCTTGAGGTCATGGTCTATAGTCTATAGATCCTCACTGAGCTTTCACTATTTAACCATTTACATAAAATCCTAACTCTCACCCATATAACCAAGTTTTCAATACCTTTAAGTTCTCTTTTCTTGGGGTTCTTGAGAGTTGGAGTCTTCTCTTTTTTGAGGCTTATTGCATCTCTTGATCTTTCATTTGTTGAACCCTTTTGATTGCCCTTTGATCCTTTGCTTTCTTCTTGTTTTCTTGCTTTCTTATGATAGCTCATTTGAGTGTAGAAAGTCTTAGCTTATAATGATCAATTCAATGATAAACATTAATCCATAATCATCAATGCTTTGGTATCATCAAAATAATAATATATTCATAGAATGAAACCTTGAGGCTAACAATATAGATAATTTTCTTTTCTTATAAAAAAGGATAAATTACAGAAAACTACCTTGAAGTTTAGGGTAGGTTTTAGTTTAGTACCTGAAGTTTTAAATTCGTCAGTTGAGTCCCCAACTATTGGTTTGACTTAAAATTATTAACAGTGTTAACGGAAATTACGAAAAGACTAATCTAACCTCTTTATATTTTGAATAAAATAATACTAGAAAAAATGAAAACTGATTTCAAACATTTTATGAACATTAACAATATTAATAAAATGAGTTTGAGTTAGGAGAGATGGGGGTTATTTCGCCAGAAAAATCCATCTTCTTCATGACGACCTAGAGATCACAAACCCCTCATCAGCTCATCTTCTTCATTTTCCACCTCTGAATCACTTGCAACAGCCTTCACCTTTGAAACCACTGCTTCGCTTTGCTCATATGCCACCGGCGACTCGAAAGCAAAGAACTCCAGCAAAATGGCCTTCGAACCAGATCTCTTTCTATCTCTCTCTCTCTCTCTTGCTATCTATCTATCTATCTATATATATATATATATATATGATTATTATTATTATTATTTTCCCCTCAAGCTGGTCAGCCATAGCTGGTCGTGGGCCATTCTTTATTTGTTTCTTTCTATGTTTTTGTTTTTCCTTTCCTCAATCCCTAATCTTCCTTCTTCTCTCTCTGTCTCTATCTCTCTCTCTCTCTCTCTCTATATATATATATATATAATAGAGGATGATAAAGTAAATGAGAAAACAGAATGAGCAAAATCAATGGAACCATAAAAACAGAGGAAAAAAAAACATGAGCTGAGATGAAGAACTATTATTCTAAGGCAAAATTTACACCTAAGAAGAAGGTGCCCACGACTTTGTTTTGATTGGTACCATTTGTATATAACCCTATATATATACTCAACACATAAGGTTACAAACCCTCTGATTTTGAATCAAATTTTAACCCCATATTATATTATATATATAAAAATATCTATATATCACCCATCTTCGGGTAGCTCAGTTGGTAAGGGCGAACTTGTGATTGTGTGGGTGGGCGCATGGTCTTGGGTTTGATTCCCCGCTAGGACAACCCAAGATTTAAGTGGGGGCCGTGGCGGTGGATTGTTGCGCTAGTCTCCTCCTTGGGTGTTTAGGTTCCATGGGTGGGTCCAAAGGCCCTGTTGTGGGATTGTTCCACCGTTATAAAAAAAAAAAGAATCTATATATATCTATATAAAGTTTTGATAATGTGCGGGATATCTCAGATATCCCGTTCGATCATAGTTGTTTAAGCGATATGTGCGCATGCGTGAATGTGTGCGTGTCATCCACGGATGGCCGTGATCGAACATGATATTTTGGGATATCCCACACATGATCAGCCCTATATATATATATCCCACACATGATCAACCCTATATATATATATATATATATATATATATATATACATACACATACTAACACATAAGGTTACAAACCCTCTTATTCTGAATCAAATTCTTACCCCAGAAACTACTCAGAAATTAAATTGCTCTCATGGTTATTCTAACTCTCTTTATATAGAAGAGATTTTGCTGAAAAGGAGGCTTCCGGATGGATGGATGCTATTGTCCGCTGAGGACCCATATGAGGGTATAGTGAAAGCTGATTGATGCTAGTTGTTGTCCACTGAAGACCCATGTGAGGGTATAGTGATGGATGCTACAGTGATGAATAGTAACTACTTTAACTGTAGCAAATTTGTTGTTGTCGGTTACGGGTACTGCTTTCTGTCGAAAGATGCGTTGGATGCTATGTTGAGACAAAGTGAGCTGATGTTGGCATAATTGTTGTTGGATCTAAATCTGAAATGGATAAAATTCTTGAAAGCTTTAACAACATGGAAACCAACAAAATAAAACATGCAGCTCAACCAGTGAGAAATTATTGGCCAAGAACAACATTTCTAGATATGCAAATTGAAGAATGTGGACAGTTCACTCAAGCTTCATATCATGGTGGTACTATTTATGAGAGAGAAAATGAGTGAAGACTTGAAAACCTAGTTTAGAGGTCCGTAGCTTAAGGGGAGTAGGGAAATTACCTTCTTTCAGAGATTCCTTCCAACAACAAATGGCAATTGCAGGTCGCTTTGTCTCAACATAGCATCCAAGGCATCTTTCGGCATAAAGCAATACCTGTAACCGACAACTTCAAAAACTACCCAGGTAGACGCGGAAATATGAGCAATAATAAAGAACTCAATTAACAGATAGAAAAATATAAGCAATACTCAAATATTGAAATTTGAAATTCAAAATATTGAGATTTAAAACTTACAATAAAATTGAAAGCTTCTTGTTGATACAATATTGGAGAATGTTGGAAATATTGGCTATGGCTATTGATACAGGATATTGAAACGTTGGGAGGATAGATGATTTGACAAAGTCTAAAAACCAATCCTGCTCTCAAGGTTATTCTAACTCTCTTTATATAGAATAGATTTTGCTGAAAAGGAGGCTTTCGGATGGATGGATGCTAGTTGTTGTCCACTGAGGACCCATGTGAGGGTATAGTGAAAGTTGATTGATGCTAGTTGTTGTCCACTGAAGACCCATGTGAAGGTATAGTGAAAGCTGATTGCTTTGTTGATTTTATTGACTGCTACAGTGATGAACAGTAACTACTTTAACTGTAGCAAATTTGTTGTTGTCGGTTATGGGTATTGATTTCTGCCGAAAGATGCCTTGGATGCTATGTTGAGACAAAGCAAGTTGCTGTTGCCATAATTGTTGTTGGAAGGAATCTCTGAAAGAAGGTAATTTTCTTTATTGGAACTGCTGCTGGGCGGATGGGGGGAAATATGCTGAAACAGTCATCCCCATTATCACTAAGTGACAAACAGGGGCTTCCCTGTTCATCTTCATCTTCAGATTCTTTGCTTCTAGTGAGGATAATGCTTCTTGAAGATGCTTTTTGAGGTCCTTCTTGGTGTAAGAAGAGGATGTTGCAAGTTGTTGAATTACCTTGTTCTTGTCAAGGAGAATTTTGGTTGCTTCACCTAGACCTATACAAGATATTACTGGATTCTGCTTGAACCAATTGGTTATTGATTTAGCAGTAACATTTTCTATTTTGGCTTCATCCCACCATTTTATATGGAATGATCTTCCTAAAGAAGGAAATACTTGTGTTGAAAGGACTTCCTATTTCTAGTATAAAATCCATGCCATACCAAAATTTTCGAAGAAAAGGAATGACTTTGGGAATGCCTGTAAATGCTGTTGAGGTTGGATTTGTTCTTGAAAGATCGAATATCCTTCCTGAACATGTTGTGGGAGAATGTCAATTGTTGCACCAAGGTAATTCCACCAGTCAAGAAACTAAAGTGGAATATCAAAGTTGAAATGTCTGTCAAAATAGATCATCCATGGATGACGGTATGATTTATTTTGATGATAAAACTATAAAAGTTGTTGTACCAGGCTCTCTGATAATCAAAATAGGTAAAATATTGAGGCTTGAAGTTTCTGAAAAACTTTCGAGGCTTGTACAATTCTTGACCCCATGCAGAAGGTGTGAGGATTTTGAGAATTCTACATGTTGAGTGAGTAAACTCATGTTCAAGATTGTCTTTTGGAAATGGCCTGAAAATGGCCGAATCAATATCCACTAAAATGAATTCATAAAATTTTTGAGTTTTGTTGAAATCAGAAGTTGGATACTGATGTAATGTTGAAAACATTTGATTTGCCGTTAAAATTGGCTCTTGATTTAAAAATTCTCTTTTAATCACCATGATTGGTAACTTAAGAGGCTGATGAAAATATGCTGATTTTTTCTTGAGCCAGGCTATTGCCACCAGTCAAAATACTTTAAGCCCCCCATTATTTAAAATAATTTGTTAAATTCTTTATCTCTAAATGTAAATTTACCAATAAGGACATGTCTACTTAAAGACTTAAAAAATTTCCTATCCCCACCCCACTCCACCCCTAACTCCAAAAACATTACACCATCTATAGATTTCATGCTCTCACAAACCCTAACAACCTTAACACCAAATCCATATTTACATGAAAAATTGTGTTTCTCATATTATATTGAATAATGGACAAGAAAAGTATTGATAGAGATGATATTAGCAACAAAAGGTAAGTATTTATACACTTTTTATCGAGTTTAACTTAAGTTTTTCGTATGTTGAATTTCGTCTTGTTCGGTTTCTTGACTTTGAATATGTTTACAATGTTCATTTCTGTAACACCGAACTCTTTTAATGCGTTCCGACTTCTAAGTCCGAACAAAGTTATTTGGTTCTGTTTCCCAACTCTGAACAAATGGATATTGTTTGGTTATGTAACTCTGAACAAATGGATATTGTCAGGAGTCCGAACAAGCTTGTGTTGTTCCGTTTTAAAAAACCAAAAAACTTAATTATACAACAATTGAGAATTGTTCATTTATATAACTGTGAATGGATTTTGAGTATTCGTGTTTATAAGTCGGAACAAATAAGAGATGTTCGGTTTTAAAGGTCCGAACGTTTTTATATTGTTCTTTTCTATAAAGCCGAATATATATACTTTGTTTTTACTAATAGGTCCAAACATATATACTTTGTTCTTACTAATAGGTCTGAATAAATAAGATATGTTCGGTTTTGAGTAACCGAACAGTTTGGGGGTGGGGTGGAAAAATGTTTAGAGAATTTTTTATTAAGGGTATTTTAGGAAGATAGGGGGTGCTTTCAGTAAAATTTGAGGGGATTTAATTAGTGGGGGGCTTAGAGTATTTTGAGTGGTGGCAATAGTCTGCCCCTTTTTTCTTTTGAGAAATTGGTGTGGGGTTGGAGACCCTCATTATTGATTTTGACTTTGCTGATGCTGCATGAGTCTATTCAGACTTGACCAATGAGGGGAAGCTTTGTTGAGAAAGGGCTGCATATTGATTATCACCTAGAGGGGTGATATCACAATCATCTTCTTCTTCTGCTTAAATAGCCCAAGATTTTTTAGGTTGTGAGGAAGAAGTTGTTGTTTTAGATCTTGTTGATGGGAGGGTATAAGAGTCCCTTGTTGTTTGGACCAAAGGTCCTTTTGAGGATTGGGATTTTGATGTTGAAGCCATGATGGATTTGGCTTTACCATCTCTGCTCCCTTTAGGGGCCATTGTTGGTTCCTTGTAAGAATTCCCTAGTCACGAAGTCCGGGATAGAATTTGATTCTCCTTTAATATAATTCAATTTTAAAATAAAAAACAAAAAGTATCGCTTGCCATCTAGCAAAAATATGTTTTGATGCTAAATTTTTAACATCCTTCTGTAAAACAGATTTAGCTGCTTTGCAATCTACATGGACCAAAAACTATTGATTTAAAAGATCACTTTGAAATTTTGAAATACATAAAAAAAATTGCTAAAATTTCCTTTTTGATTGTTGAATATTTTTGTTGGGCTTGATTCCAAGTACCGGAGTGGTATCTCACAATTTTCTCTCGATTATTGGTTTTTTGGAGAAGGATCCCCCCAAAACCTATATCTGATGCATCTGGACTATCTTAAGTGCACTTAAGTCTGCTACATTAAGACATAGGAGGTGTTGAGCTTTTTGTTGGATTATTTTGGTGTGCTCATCTGTCCATGGAGGAGGATTCTTCTTAAGTCTTTTTCTTAAAGGTGCACAAAGTTGACTTAGATTTGGAAGGAAATCTGAAATATAATTCAGACTTCCTCTTCATTAAAAAAAAAAAAAAAAATTCAGACTTCCTAAAAATCTTTGTAATTGATTCTTGTCTTCAATAATATTAGGGAATTTATCCACAAACTGAATGGACCGTTCAATTGGAATAATTCTTCCATGATGAATATTATGACTTAAGAATCTAATTTTTGTTTTGAATAATTCTATCTTAGAGAGGGAGAAAACTAAACCATTATTTTTTATTGTTTGAAAGAAAATATTAAGGTGTTTCCAATATTGGTCTATGGATGATGAGAAGACCAAGACATCATCAATATAGACAATCGTGAAGTTTGTATATTGGGTAAAAATATTATTCATTATATTTTGGAACTCAGAAGGTACATTTTTTAATCCAAATGGCATCACGTTCCACTCGTAATGTCCAAAGGGAACAGTAAATGCAGTCTTATACCAATTTGGTTCAGGGATTTGTATTTGCCAAAATCCAGACTTCATGTCGAATTTTGAAAATACTTTTGCATTTGCTAATCATTGGATGAAGTCTTGTTTTGTAGGTAATGGATATCTTATCCATTCTAAAGCTTCATTTAGAAGCTTTTAGTTGATTACAAGCCTTGGAATTCCTCTTTCTATTTCAACTGCTTTCTGAACATAGAAGGCTGCACAGCTCCGTGCAGACTTGCTATTTCTCATCAACTTCTTTTTGAGTAAATCGTTTATTTCTGATTTACAATGTTCTAATAACTCTTGATTCATTTGAATTGGTTGAGCTTTTGTTGGGATATTTTTTTCTTGAAATTCCTTGGTGTAAGCGTGGACTAAAATATCTACGGTATCTTCGATATATCCATGATATATCCATGTATCTGTACCCATTGATACGATATCTGACATATCTTTTTCGCAAAATATCTTTATGATATTGTCGATATTATTGATAAAATCTCGATATATCCATAATATCTTATTTATTTCATATGGTATTGTTGATATATCGAATATATTCACTATATTGATGGTATCGAAATATTCATTTTCTTGTTATTGTGTCAAAATTATCACTTTTTACTCTTTTAGTATTGATTTATATAAATATTTCAATTATACTGGTGGCTTAAATTAGTGTTATGAAGTAACAACTTTCATTTATTTTGTTAAAATATTCATTATTGTCTAATACATATTTAAATTGTTTATTAGAGTCTAATCATTGTTCCTAGAGTTTCAATGGAAGTATACGTGTTTAACTAACAATATCCATCATATATCTAAATCGATATCAAATATATCCATCGATATATTTGATATATCCGTGTTTTTGGACTCTCTATATATCCATCGATATTGATATTTAAGTCCTTGGCTAGGGTTAGAAATTCTAATATCCCACAACCATATTACACAACAACACCTTCTGAAGTTGAAAAGGCTAAAGAATCACAAAGTATGTCACCAAAATATTCACAAGTAGATCCAGATCCAATAGATCCGGAACTCAACATAATAGAAAAAGAATTTGTTATTGACAAAGGACTCTTGAGAAAAGATTTCTATAATGAAGATAACAAATCACCAAGACAATGGTTTTTTAAAACCTTCAACAAACAACAGAGAGATTTAATCCAAGAACATCGGTATGAATTTATGAGAGATCATAAATTACATATTTACTTCTTCAAATGGTTTGAAATCTATACTGAAGAAAATTCTATAGATTTTCCATTTTCAAAAGAAATAAATATGGCAAGAAAAATAACATCAACATGGCGGATATCTTCAAATGTTACTAAGGAGTCAATTCATCCTCCCCCTGAACAATTTGAGATACTTGTAAAAAATACATTTGTTGTAGCCTCTCTTTACAAGAAGACTTCAGCAAATCCAGAAATTCAAAAGGTTATTGAACAAAACAATTACTCAAATCAACATCTTAGGACAACTTGTAGGTGCACACGTTCATTGCACGTGGCTTTTTTGTCTTTTTTGTCTTTATATGTATATATATATATAAAGAAGTCCTTCCACCCCTTCCAAATCACACCAGCAGCTACTCGGCTCTCTCCCTCTTTCTATATTTCTTTTTCTTTCTCTCAATTCGAGTTCTTATTTCAGTTCTGCAATTCTAAGTTTCTAGTTCTACAATTCTTGTTCAATGAAGGAATGATCCGAGCTATTCACATCTCTCTAGCATTGCGAGTGCACGCTTGCGGGAGGTGCGACTATTGTAACTAGAGAGTTGGCCACCACTGTCCACCTGCATAGAGCAATTTGTTCCGTGGAGCACAATCTAACAATATATATAGATACTTTTAAGGGTAGTGTTCTCACACACCTCAGTCTGATAAGTTTTTTGTTTTTACTTGTAGCTTCCATATTTTATTTCCAACAATATATCTATATATATATAGGATGATGATCAAGTAAGTACGTGCTGATATAACTTATATCAGTACTTGCATTTGGAGTTGTACTTTGTGCATTAGTGGGATATGAGGTACATTGGACCAATGCAAGGGGTACAACCCCCAATGTATAGTGTTGATATAACAGCTGCTGATGGGAAGATAACTGTATATATATATATTTACATATATGTATATATATATACATATATACATATATATAGGATGATGATTAGATAAGCACGTGTTGATATAAATTATATCAATACCTGCATTGGGAGTTGTACCTTGTGCATTAATGGGATATGAGGTACATTGGACCAATGCAAAGGGTACAACCCCCATTACATGGTGCTGATGTAACTTATATTAACATGTGTTGATGGGAACATAATCGTGTATATATATATATATATATATATATATATATATATATATATACATAAATGATCCTATCAGCACGTGTTGATATAGATTTATATCAACACGGCTACAAACCTACAATTGCTGATTACAAACCTACAATTGACTAATTACAAACTTACATTGACTGACTACAAATGTACAAATGGACGGCTTTTAAAAAGCTACAAACATCCCATTTTACTGACTACAAACCTATAATTGACTGACTACAATCGCCCACAGGCCGATAATTGTCCATTTGTAGTCAATCAATTGTAAGTTTGTAATCAGTAAATTGTAGGTTTGTAATCAACAATTGTAGGTTTGTAGCCGTGCTGGTATAAAATATATCAGCACGTGCTGATAGGATCATTTCTGTATATATATATATATATATATATATATATATATATATATATATATAATAATGATCCTATCAGCACGGCGACAAACCTACAATTGATTGATTACAAACTTACAATTGACTAACTACAAATGGACGGCTTTTAAATAACTATAAACATCCCATTTCACTGACTGACTACAATCGCCCCGCGGGCCAAATAATTGTCCATTTGTAGTCATATATATATATATATATATATATATTTTGGCGCGTATTATTTAATTGATATTACTATTAGTGTTGCTACTTCTAATATAACTAATATTAAGTTTGCGACTTAAATGCTTGAATAAAATTTTTGACATGTGAAAATAAGTTGGTGCTAGGTTCCTATTAGGTTCAACATGGGCTGAGCTTGGGGCATGCTGTACCTTGCCAGACCAAGGATTGGATCCTCAAATAAGCTAAAGACCGACCCAATTAAGAATAGCTCATGACATGCCAATTTGTAAAGAGCTACTCCTTGGTTTAGATATTGTTTTCCAAATGGGTAGCTCTATCGTCCATAAAAGATCCATCTTCTCTCACTATCCACATCCTTTCCAAATGAATCCCACCACCTCATTAGTACTCTATCTGTCCCAATCTCGCACACTCTCTTTATCTCCATCATCTACAAAGCATTCTCTTTCTCTCTCTCTGCCCCACACTCTCTCTCTCTCTTTGTATATCTAACCCTATCCGTCCCAGCATCTCCATTGGCAGTGGAGAGATCAAGTTGCATCTCCCTCTCCTGCAACATTGGATCTACAATAACCCCATGTTGTTGTACTAAATTTATATCTATCTTTGTAAGAGATTGAGGGTT
This sequence comes from Liquidambar formosana, assembly GCA_039720395.1. Taxonomy (NCBI): domain Eukaryota; kingdom Viridiplantae; phylum Streptophyta; class Magnoliopsida; order Saxifragales; family Altingiaceae; genus Liquidambar; species Liquidambar formosana. The sequence goes on along the minus strand of CM077824.1, from coordinate 24,383,296 downwards.
GGGCATAACCGTTGTTGAGCAAAGGGAATTTGTTTGTTGTAAAGGTTTGATCTATACCTGCAAGTAGATTGGTGTAAGGTTTGATCTCCACCCGTGAAGGATATTGGTTAGTGGATTTGGAATCTTTAAGCGGAGTTCTTGAGGTGAGGACGTAGGCGAGAGAGCCGAACCTCGTTATATCTTGTGTTTGATTTCTCTAACTCTCTCTCATTTATTTGATTTCATTATTCGTGCTATTTGCATTATTATTTTTATTTGTTATACTTGCAAAAGTTTTTAAGTTCCGTGTATTTTGCATCAACCCAATTCACCCCCTCTAGGGTTGATTATTTGGGCTAACAATTGGTATCAGAACAGGGCTCTAATTTTGATTTGAAATCTTCACTAGAGTTAAGATCATGTCAAAATATTTTGGAACTCTTTTTGTCGAAGGTCAATCGACTCTAAGGCCACCTTTATTTAATGGCTTTCTATATAATTTTTGGAAAATAAAAATGAGAATTTTTAATTATTCAAGCCTCTAACTGTGAAGTATGGAAGGTTATTGAAAATGGACCCCATCTACCCACTAAGACCCAAGAAGAATGGGATGATAATGACAAGAGACTCATGGAAATCAATGCTAAAGCTATGAATCTTTTTATATTGTGCACTTGCTCTAAATGAATTTAGTAAAATCTTTAGGTGCACTAATGCCAAAGAGATATGGGATGCACTAGAGGTTTCCTATGAAGGAACACCTCAAGTTAAAGAGGCCAAAATTAATACGCTTGTATGTGAATATGAATTATTTAGAATGAAGGAGTGTGAGACTATTTCCAATATGTTTACTTGCTTCAATATTATTGTTAATTCATTGAGCTCTCTTGGCAAAACCTATACGAACTCGGAATTGGTGAGAAAGATACTTAGGTGTCTTCCTAAAGCTTGGGATTCTTTTACTACCTCCATTCTTCAAGGAAGGGATCTCAACAATATGAGTTTAAGTGATCTAAATGGCAACCTTACAACATATGAGCTCACTATGAGAGCTCGTGAAGTTGTTGAAGAAGATAGTGACTCAAGTAAAGCATCAAGCGATAAAGATGTAGCTCATTTTTGCTTCATGACACAAGAAGATGAGGTAAACTCTAATCTTGATGAATCCTCTTATTATGAAGAGCTTCAAATTTATTTTGATGAGTTACTTGAGGAATGCGAGAAACTTGCTCATAAAAATATTGTTTTGAAAAAGAAAATTTCTTTTCTCTCAAATGTTATTGAAAATTTGAATAATCTTAATGATGATTTAAAGAGACAAAATGAGCAAGATATTTTGAAAAATCAATCTTTATTATGCTTTCAAAAAGAAACTATTTCTTTAAAAGAAAAGATTAATAACTTGACCTTGACCAAGTTTTCAGATGGTAAAGAAAATTTTGATAAAACTTTGGGGAGTTAAAGGTGTGTTTTTGACAAAATCAATTTGGAAAAATCTTACCTAAAATCTTTTGTTAAAACAAAACATATTTAGAAGCCTAAAGGAGCTATAATTCTAAGTGCTAACCCTCATGGACCCAAAATGGTTTGGGTACCAAAGAAAGTTGCATAGTCTTGTTTTGTAGGTATGCAACCTCAAGCATGAGCTTAATGAAAAATTATGGGAGGTAAATTCAATTCATACTCATGAACTCCCAAGGAGTAATGCTTGAGTCTCAAAAGGTAGAAACCTTATGATAAGGTGATATTGGTTAGAATTCCCTCTTTATTTATAAAAGGATTTTATTTTTTGAAGAGTGTAAGCATATACTTGCCAAGAGTGCTATAATTATAAAAATCAAATCAATGCATGATGATAAGGTTTTGTATATTTATTCATTGATCTTGATATATACTCTTTTAATGAGATAGATGCATGAAATGACTAATATTGCATATCTTTTTCTATAAGTCTTATGTGGTTCAATACTTAAAATCTAAAAAATGCATGCTAACCCAAGGTTCATTTTTCAATTGATATTTCAACAATTAATATCTATTCCTTTTAAAATCTTGGCTTATATACACATTATAGACTTGAAAACATGATCCACATGATGATTTTGATGCTATTCATTGCTAGACTTATTGATATTTTGAATCTCATGTGTGGCATGAAAACTTGTAAGTTTAAATATACATTTTCTCTTGGTATCATGACTATTTATAAATATCATTCTTTTTTATGATGTCAAAGGGGGAGAAAATGAGTAATTGATGTTATATTCTCTTTGTACATGATTAGTATATGATTTAGGGGGAGAATATGACAAAGGGGGAGAACATGAGCTTAATGTAAAAATGTATGATGATCTTACTTTTGATATTTTTGGTATCATGCACACATTAAATGGTATAGATGCATATTGATGATAGCCATTTGTATTATTGCATACTCTATTATTAGTATCATTATGCATATTGTTGGGGGGAACATGAAAATTGTGTTTAGTTATTACCCTCTAACAATTTGAATGCTTATTATTTTATGATCAACATCAATAGTTTGTCATCATCAAAAAAGGGGAGATTGGTAGCCTCAAGATTTCATTCCATGAATATATTATGATTTTGATGATAACAAAGCATTGATGGTTGTGGACTAATGTTTATCATTTAAGTTGATCATTATAAACTAGGTTTTTCTATGCTCAAATATGAAAAGAAAGCCAAAGAGAACAAGAAAAGAAATGAGCCTCAAAGAAGAGAAGATTCCAACTCTCGAAGAACCCCATGAAGTGAAAACTTGAAGATATTGAAGACTTGGGTATTTGGACCACTTATTTGAGAAGGCTGAAACTTTGAGAAGACTGAAAGTCAACTTTGAGAAGGCTGAAAATTTTTAGACGATTGAAACATAACTTTGAGATGGCTGAAAATTATTTTAAGACGGCTAAAAGTTAGACCAAGAAGAGACCTTTTGAACCTTCTCTGGAATTTTCAAATGGCTCATTTGAGATGGTTGAAAATGCTTTTGAGATGGCTGAAAGTATTTTCAGTTGGCTAAAATCCTCGTTCTGATAGAATAACGGCTAGTTTTCAAAGTGCAATTTGACCCGAAAAGTGCTCCAACGGCTATATTTTCAAAAGGGCTGCTACCAAATGTTCATGAACCATCGAAGGCTATATAAATGGTGTCTCAAACACTTTGATATGATGGATCAACAAAGGGAAAAAGATTATACTCTTTCTACCCATTATCAAGCCCCAGATTCACATACTTGAGCTTTCATTGTCCATATCATATTAGATTAAGCTAAATTCTTCATTTACCCTATCAAGAGGGATTTGTTGTTGTACTACATTCATATCTATCTTTATGAGAGATTGAGGGCTGGGCATAACCCTTGTTAAGCAAAGGGAATTTGTTCGTTGTAAAGGTTTGATTTACACCCGCAAGTAGATTGGTGTAAGGTTTGATCTCCACCCGTGAAGGAGATTGGTTAGTGGATTTGGAATCCTCAAGTGGAGTTCTTGAGGCGAGGACGTAAGCAAGAGAGCCGAACCTCGTTATATCTTGTGTTTGATTTTTCTAACTCTCTCTCATTTATTTGATTTCATTATTCGTGCTATTTGTATTATTATTTTTATTTGTTATACTTGCAAAAGTTTTTAAGTTTCGTATATTTTGCATCAACCCAATTCACCCCCTTCTAGGGTTGATTATTTGGGCCAACAATTGGTATCAGAGTAGGGCTCTAATTTTGATTTGAAATCTTCACTAGAGTTAAGATCATGTCAAAATATTTTGGAATTCTTTTTGTCGAAGGTCAATCGACCCTAAGGCCACCTTTATTTAATGGCTTTCTATATAATTTTTGGAAAATGAAAATTTTTATTCAAGCCTCCAACTATGAAGTATGCAAGGTTATTGAAAATGGACCCCATATACCCACTAAGACCCAAGAAGAATGGGATGATAAACGATGCACATTATTTTATTCTGATGGACATCCAAGAGGGAGTGTTGTAAATATTGTGACTTAGTATGTGGATGCTACTAATTGGTAATAGTGGATGGATCATTTATGTACCACTTGGTAATGGGGGATGAATCACTTGTGATAAATGGTGGATATACACTTGGTTAGTGGAAGATGAAATCATCACCACTTCAAATTTTAGGTGAATGTAAGCCTATATAAAGAAGGATTTGGTTTGAGAAATATGTACATTGAGATAAATGAGAAATGATGAGAAGTTTTATTCTCTTTATGCAATACTTGTTGTTCTAAGTTCTTATTCTTCTCACAACTTGTTCTATGTTCTTGATTTCTTTTTAATTTCATTTTTGTTAGATTTTCAATTCACCATTTTTCTCCTACGGTTTGGAAATTTAAAAATTTAAGAAGCATTTGGCGCCCACACATGTTTTTTACACGCGCTTTATGTTGACAAAAATCTCAAAAGGTCGTAATTTACAAATCGAGACTCTGAATGAGGTGTTTTAAGTCGCATTGGAAAGATATTGATGAGCCCTTTCGCCACAGTTGAGTTTTGGTTTGCAACTCTTTCTCTCTGTGTGCGCAGATTAATTCTGGGAGAATCTGCTGGGGTCTTGATTGGAATCAATCATTTCTAATGTTTGATGAAACCTTGAGATCCCATGCATGATCTTAGGTAAAAATGGGATGTGTACGGTATTTGTACTTGAAATTGCCTTCTCGAGGTGAGTTTGGACCCGAATTTGAAGCTGGCAATTTCCAACCCAAAACTAGCTGGTAACAGTGTTAGGCTTCCCAATTTCATTCCAACTTGACCTTTTAAAAAGAAAAAATAAAATAAAAATAAAAATTATTTGTTAACATCTTGACCCCATTGTTGTCTTGAGGATCATTAAAATTTTTTAAGACAAATCCAACAAGCCATAAGACAATTAATCATATATCAACCTAAGGAAATGTACATTTTAGTCTTTCAGGTTATATGGCGTTGGCTGATGGTATTTAGGTTAATCTTGCACAATTTGAAGCCATCTACCATTTTCTAAGCCTCAAGACAATTGATTCAATATAAGGATGGGCATTTGATCAAACCAATATAAATGACGACTGGTTGATGATAAATGATATATTTGCAGTCTTGCAACCTCCCTCTGTATAAAAAAAGTAGTCCTATATTGCCCAGATTTATTTGCCTATTTTTATTTGCCCATTTGACATGGCACCAACGAGACAATCACATCAACCAATCACAAATTTTATTAACAAAATAATTATCCATGATGTCAACTGGCACATCAGTTGGGCGAGCAAATTCAAGCAAAAAGTTGAGCTCTTAAGCAAATTCCATATAAATTAAGGATGCTACACCCTTGCCATCATGATTATTAGTCATAAATTTTGGTGTTGGTTTGATTTTAGACTTGTGAAAAATGACTCGTTTCTTATAATGGTGTGATACAGGCAGCCCTTGGATGTGTTCACAGAGAAGCCCCCACCCAAAGATAGCAAGTTAGTGCAACATGAGAATGTCACTGCCACACCTCAATCTTGGAGCTAGCACAAAGGAAGCACATGTGTGAATTTTTCTCTCAGCATTTCTATATTATCTACAATATCTCCTCCTTATCTGCTGTTTTCTTTAACAATCTTTCATTCTCTAATCCTTTTTTAACAATCCTTATCTTTTATTCTCTAATCCAATACAACTTTAGGTATTGCAACATAATATTATCTGCTGTCAATACTCCCATCCCATGGTCCACACGAGGAAAATTATGGTCCAATGACCTTAATGAATTTTGTTCTTCCTGGGGGAAGAAGAAAAACATACCTATATAGCTCATGTCCTTTTGGTTCGTTCTATCAGAGTTGGCTCCTTATTGTCGTGCTAGCTGAGAAGCTGGGTAGATTAGCAGCACAGGTAGTGGCTGGAGAGAGCGGTATTAAATGTGTAGAGGGTGGTGTACGTATTGGCCTGAGATCCAGATGACTTGGACACAAGGCGTCTCTGAGCTATGATCACAAAAGGCATCATCTAGCCAGTATCCAGCTCATTCGTCAATCTGGTCAATGCAGATTTCACAGCCAAAGAGAAAGGCCTCCGCATTGGGGAGGAGCGGGTGCTAATTGACTTGGCCCCTGTGTACCCAGTTGACTCTATCCAGTTGCAAATATCCATTGTGGAGTCTAAATTCACAAGCGGTCTGCTGGAATTCCTCACCTGGCATGTGTGGGATCAGTTTGGATAAACTGACAAGTGTCACGTGTGGGGTCATTGTGGATCAACCTGGCATGATTGGACGGGTTGGAAACGTACTTGGGGAGCAGAATGTGAAAGTGAGCTTCATTAGTGTGGGGAGGACTGTTCAAACTACACAAGCCATCATGGCAATTGGTGTAGATGAAAGAGCCAGGCAAGGAGACCCTCGAGAAAATAGGGGATGTACCCGCCATTGAAGAGTTTTGTATTCCTCAAACTACAGAGAATTGAGAGAGAAGCCTCTAGTTAACAGGAAGGTAATAAATTTGCCTTCTTTTTTAGGAAACCCATAGGCCATGTTTGTTTGGTGGGAATGGAATTGATGGAATGGAATCTCATTCTAATTCATTACAAACAACATGTTTGGATAAAGTAATTAAATGAGAATGAAATCAAACAATGGTAATGAATTATAATGATATTCATTTCATAATATTTATTTTAATCTCATTCTATTCAAGACTATTTTGAGTATGGAATTAGATTCCATTCCCACCCATTTCATTCCAACCAAACAAATATGGCAACATAGGTTTTTCGGTAGGTAGATTGAGAACAAAAGATGGCTGTCAAAGGAGTTGGTGTCGTTTTCTATAGTCAGGTGGTGGCATTGCCATACATTGTATGATTGAGTTGTAGTTGATGGAACGAGCGGTAGGATTGTTCTGCGGGTGTCGTTTGTTGCTTGTAGGATATCTACATGTGAGTTCAGCTGCTGAACGAAGCTTCCTTCTTTACATTAAATGGAATTGTTATCCTCCTTGTATTCTGGTTGACCTAATCATGTTTCCAACTACTCGGGTCAACAACAAATGATGTTGATTTTGCTGAAGGTTTACCTATAGGGTTTTACTAGGAGTCTCTGTTTGGATACAACCCAGATTTTCAAAACGGAACTATGTCGATGAAATTCACTTGCAGCCGTAATTAAAAGTCAATTCCAAGTTATTATGGTTTATTCAAAATTATCCTTGAAATGGCTTCACAAGAACCACCCTTTTTTCTCCCCCTCTTCGAATGGTTTATCTCCGGCAGTTAATTTACAGTGTACTTTGTAATTCAATATTTTACAGAAAAATTCAAAACCAAGTCATAAAATAAATAAACAAATAAAAGTAGAAGAGAGAGAGAGAGAGAGAGAGAGAGAGAGAGGGGGGGGGGGGGTGTGGGGAATTGGTAAGCATCTTCGGGTTACAAGCAACCGATTGTTGATGTAAGAGCATCAAATGATCAAAGTCACGTTTGGTTTGTGAATAAAATGGGAATTCTATTTCGAACCAAGAAAAAAAAAATGGGAATTCCATTCTAATGTTTAAAAGAACAGAGTGGATGGAACTCACTTTTTGTGATTTCATTCTATAAAAGATGGGAATGGCCATTCATCTTTATTGGAAAGAAATGACTATTCCATCCATGGAATAACCATTTCATTCTTGGTCAACCAAACACCAAATTTTGTTAATAAATGAATCGCCATTCCATTTACTCCCATTCTTTCATACCAAACACAGCCTACAGTTCTAGACAAAGTTCTGACCCAAAAAAAATAAAAAAAACAAAAAAAGTATGCTAGCCAAAGTCCCTTTCTAGATCTGACACTAGCAGTAATTAATGGAGAAAGATCAACTTACAACCTGCTATTTGTCTTATACCCCTCAATATCTTTTTATATGAATTATATTTCGTCAAACTTACCATTGGATTAGATAATCCTCTCATGAACATCATCATGAACATCATGCAAGTCAATTGGATATCAAAAAACATTTTATCTGTAAAGTTGCATTTCTTTTACAAATAAACAATGGTTTTGGACACTTTTTGAGTGGCATAACTCGTAATCTTTAATTAACTAGAAATTTAACATGCATGATGTGCATGGATGAAATATTTATTCCAACGGTTGGATTAGCGAAATACTATTTTTACAAAAAGATATTGAAGGGTATAAGAGTAAAATTTTTACCACTAAGTGGAAACAGATCCCTCCCCTTAATTAATATTCTAAGAGAACAAACATCCTACCAAATAATTTAGGTAATAAAGGGGAAAACCATTTAATACAACATCAATAAGCATTATAAGGTAAACAACACACAAGAGTATACCAAGCAGACACAAAGCTTCCAAATGGCTATACATCTAATCTCTGTTTTGGTCTAGAAAACGTCAAATCATCATGGAGTATCCAATCTTGAAGGTGTAAAAGCAACCATAACAATTCCACTACATCTGCTTCCTTGAGTACTAAGGCGACGTCACTTCACATACATTTACGGCTTAGTCATCACTTTCCTCTGGTAATGAAATAAAAAATATAAAAAATCTGAATTTAGACAAGAAAAAATTGGTGTTCTGTGTTTTGTGTGCGTGTGCATGAGAGAGAGAGAGAGAGAGAGAGAGAGAGAGCAAGAGAGCATTCACGTACGTGTTCATCATCAGAGTGATATTGTCCCCTTTTAGCAGGATCCTCCCTACACGGATGCAAGATATAAATTAAAAAACTTAAAGAGAAGATATAATCTTGAAGAAGAAGTACAGAAAACTCACCCAATTGCTTTCTGCTCTTCTTCTTTACATTGACTTCTTCAGCATCATCCAAAACCAAATTCATGTACTCATCGAACCCCTAAACAAACCAAAGAATTTACCTTATATCTTTTGAATTAGAATTAAACGTACATGTGACAAGTTGACAACACGCAGCTAAAAAGAAACAATCTTCATATTGGTCACATTACATCTACATTTATGTGACTGCGATTGTACCAGCAACACTTGCATACAGTGAGAACCCTATCACTAAAACTGATACAGGAACAAATTTACTATAGTAATCATGAGTACATGAAATCAATGAGAATAAAAGATATCCAAAGGCAAATTTCTAAATCTAAGACACTTTCTTCAATTCAAATTTATAAACAATATAGCTAATTTCCATTTTGAAAATTTTAGGTGGAATTTCTTCGAACAGGTGGAAAGTACATTATCAAGTATTTGGTTTTTTGAGCATTAGTTGGTCTCTCCAATCAATGAGGATAAAAGATATCCAGAGGCAAATTCCTAAATCTAGGAGTATACTTTCTTCAATTCAAATTTATAAACAATATAGCTAATTTCCATTTTGATTTAAGATAGAATTTCTTTGAACAGGTAGAAAGTACATTATCAAGTATTTGGTTTTTTGAGCATTAATTGGTCTCTCCATACATGGATAGTAGCTTAAGAATCAGTTGGATTCAGCTGGGTTAAAAAATATACCCCCCCCCCCCAAAAAAAAAAAAAGGTTTAAATGTTTGTGTCAAGCAGTGTACGCAAAAATTTGAAAATTTTTCTCCATGGAAGAATATTTTGTGGTAGTTTGCTAGATGTTAATATTTAATTTATTCTGGCTTCAAAACATGTCTTCCACCTGTTCTCATAAATCCAAAATTCCAAAATCCAACACTTTCCATACTCAGGTTATTTCCTTAACCTAAGTCAAGTCAAAATAACAACTTTGACAAGAGAGTTCAAAGCTTAGAGAGCTTCCTTCATTTTTTATTTTTATTTATTTATTTATTTATTTATTTTGTTGGGCTAAGAAGCTTAGAGAGCTTAATCTTTTTATGTAAAATAACAGCCATTACATAAAATGCTTTGAAGTGGCTATTACACATCTCCCCATCATGGAGAGTATACAGGGATTTATGAGATGGCTGTTACAGTCCAATACGTAAAATTCTTTGCAAGTTCATTTTTTTCTCACCTTCTCATGTTTTATTCTTCTTTTTCTCTCATTTTCCTCCATTTCTCCCTCTTCCACAGTTCCACCTAAGATTTTTAAGATTAAAGCATATATTTGAAGGATATGAAGTCAAAACATAAAGTCAAGACAGGAAAGCCCCTTTGTTGGACAGTTGTGACAACAACCAATGGTTAGACTTGTTTAATGACAACAAGCCTAACCCAACATCTCAAGAACAACCCCAAGTCCCCAACAATTGTATGTGAATTCAAGTTCAAGTTCAACGGTGATGTGACTTGACTCCACCTAGCAAGAGTAATAGGAGTCATGAGGCAGATGGGGTAACCAAGGATATTTTGCTCAAAGGGGAAGAGAAGCTAGTAGACCAATAGTAGTGTGCTGCTGTACTATCCTCCTATGGGGATCAGACTTTGATTGGTTTTTCTCCCCACTTCACCAATCTTGAGCTTCCAAGAGGCTTTCCTTCGAGGCTTAGAAGCATGGGTCAAAGTGGAGGTGGGAGTGGATCAAGGAGAAATGGCCGCACACACTGTGAATCATCAAAGAGTCTTCTTCACATTGTATAGTGTCTAATTTTGGTCACATGGTATAGTGTGTAATTTTGGTCACTTAGGGTGGTCACTGTAATACTGAGTTACTAGCTACCATACCAACCACCAACCACCAACCACCTCCACCCAAGTATCCACCCTTCGATTCACACCCACCACAATTAGCACCACCAACACCTTATTCACCATCATACATTGAGCAACCTCACTAGTCAGATCGCTAGAAGCTCTTGATTATAAAATTCTATTCTATCCTCATTAGTCAGTTCTCCACCAGTCTATACAGAGCAACAAGATGACGACAATAACAAGATCTTCAACTACATCTTCCCTGGGGGTGGGGAGAATAAGGACAACTTCTGAGGCAACACTAAAGATGTAGAAAGTATCAACCACCCACATTCCTTTCGGTTGTGAATTAGTGACTGGTGAGTATTATATTTACCTATATGGACTCTTATGTAGTATGAACAATTGAATATTATTAAATTTTTACTCTTATTAATAAAAGTTGGGAAAACTAGAATGCTTTAGCCATACTTTAAAAGGTTACAAGGTCGAAACTGTTCACTAAAACTCTTCTAAAACATTAGAATATAAGATTCTGGGGTGAAAACATGTGCATCACTAAGTTTGGAGCAACGTTACCAAGATCTCTTGACCCCTCTTCGAATCGCAATCCGAGGTCCCCAACTTGAAATGTGATTCATTCGCGATCTAGATCTCCATATTTAGTGTCACGAAATATAAAGGACACACACACACAAATACTTTTGTTCGCAAAGCTCAAGTTTAACTCCCGAATTAGGATTATTTGCAATTGTATGAAACTCTCAAACTACTATAAAATATTAGTAAATTCTATATACAATTCAATTTCCAAAATCATTCAATATTTAAATTTAATTAAAGTTTCAATTTTCATAATATTTCGAAGGAATCTCTCTCAAAGTAAATGGGGAATACATAGTGTGTGGGGAGTTTCTATAGGCCAATTAACCTTTAACACGTGGCAGTCTTCGGATATTTGGACCTTTTCGAATAACACCTTCAGGCTTGAAAGAACGAAGACAAAGCAGATGCCTTCGGGTGGTTTATTGTTGGGCCAAGTGCCTTCGGGTGGCTTACAATCGGGCCAAATTGACGAGATAAACTCGAACAGATTTTATCCGTTCATAACACCGACGATCCTAATGAAAGTGTTCGTTCTGAGCAACGAAAATGAAGAACCAAGGTTCCCGAAAAAGTGACCAACACACCAGTTATACCATAAGTTACCAAAGGTTCAAACGGTTATCAATAACCCAACCATGATTAGACAACTGTGGACAACCAGGAGTCTAAACCCTCATCCAACCGTGGTCAGCCGGTTATTTAACCAAACCTAAAACCCTAAATTAAACATGGTCGAGTTAAAGCATGAATTTAACCCAAGACCTAGTTTTTTCCTATTAAAGGAACACTATTCACACAAAACGAGGCAAGTGCGTCACAACACAAAACCCTAAAGATTCTTCTCTTTCCTCTGCTTTCTCTCTCTAAGACTGAGACTAACTTGAGCGTTAGAGGGTTTTAGACCAGACAAACCACAACCTCTTCTAACATTTCCCTTTGTTTTCAGGCTTTACGCTATTGTTCACCAAAGAGATCAAGCAAAACTATTCACCGGTCGACCAAGCAGCACTACTCACCCCTATTCTCGCCGTTGTAGCTCTCTCAAACCACCGTTACACAGTGTTCCCATTCATCAGACCACCGTAAGCAACACGCTTAGCCGACTGTCGGGATTTTTACCCATACACATAGATATACATAAATACCCCCTAACATACTAGAGCGAACCAACTAAGCCACCCCCTAACGTAACCATGTATTAACAAAGCATCGTACTCGTACCATGTACTAGAGCGAACCACGCTCCAAGTAAAATTGGTTTGGAGCATATTATGTGAGCTTAAAAAAATTTCATAGTAGCAGGTGACCATAAGCTGTATGTAAAGAGTTATACTTGAGTCTCATTACATCTTTACCATTACCATTACATCAACCTTTACTATTATTTAAACTATAAGACAAAAGGTGTATGTTTTTAGTCAACAAATTATTATCGATTAAGATACAACAACAAAATTTCATACAAGCAGAAGAGAAACAGGGTCAAAATGGATATGGCACATAAGCCACCAAAAACAAAAACAAAAACAAAAACAAAAAGGGCCAAAACAAGAAAACAAAACCAAGGTAATCTTTTCTAGAAACTGTTTCACGAAAAAATTTAAGAAGATGTGCGATCTACAATTAGGTGAAAAAGCTTATGTAGGTGTGTACTACAATTTGAGCTAGCAAGCAGGTAGGACCTAGTCGAGTTGAATTCAAGTTGGCGAGTTGGCAATTCTAACCTAGACCAGACTCGGTTATAGTTGAATCAACTACAGTCTACAAGTGGCTGCTCTAGACCTATCTATTGATGCAGGTCCAAGTTGGGGATTCTCATCCCTATCTACAATTCTGTTAGGATTATGCCCTAGAGCCAATCATAGAGATGATTGTTTAGGGATTAGGAACAATCATTTAATTTCATTTATGTATGTCACATTTATTATTGATTTAATAAAAATGCTTATTCTATTATGTTTATATACATCATTTATATTTACATAATATGCCCATGGAAGTTAGACTTGAGAATATGGAATTACAGAAAGTTGTAATTTTGAGACTGTAGATATATCTCTGTACTAAATTCCTAAAGCATTTCTAATTGAAGGTTCACTATGATGGACAATAATGAACCATAGGACTAGCACTTGTTAGGTTGACTCTATAGGAGGATAGCTGGTCTCAAACTATTTGTATAGAGACACTTACAACCAACAGGTGGGTGCCTATTAATAGAATAGGTACACTGAATGTGACCAAAGATATGAGATAAACTGAATAGAGTTTTAACCTGTCTGTCAATCAGTTTCTCATTGTTACAGTGGTACAAGTAATTCTTAGACTTGAGACACTATAGTTGTCTTATGCATGTAACTTTAGAAGTTTGATAACACTAAGTGCAAATCCTTATAGGGATCTGCAAGGGTGTTTATTGGCCCTACTGCTATATGTATGAAAGCATGTGAGTGATCAACAAGGAATCCATCACTCTCAGGAAAAAGAGAGAGAATGTCTCATATAGTATTCATAATATAACTCATTAAATCCATAGCCATGGTAGGATGAATATGAAAAGAGTTTCATGAGTTCATCAATGAGTTGATATCTATGAATGAGTATAAAGTAATTAAACTAAGGACTTGACAGACTTCCATGTCCTATTGGTTCAATTGGAGACATTGTGTAGATGGAAGGATGTAATTGTAACCTATAAATTATAACAGAAGGGTTCTTTATTAGATACTTATTCAGCTCATTAAGGACAATACCATAAACCATATGCTAGGTGTTATTCATGGTTAGTAGAAGCCCTAATTGATATAAATGAGTTATAATCAATTAGGGAATTGGAAGGAGTTCCAATTAGACCCTAAATGGAAAGAGTTCCATTGTACATACCTCGTGCTATTCCTACTACTTGATGATGTGAACCCAATGGGTCATTGATCATATAAGAAGAGCTTTAAAGTCTATGAGAGAAAGGGTATAAGTGAATAAAGAATAGTTCTTTAAGGGCCCATTTGTATTTGATATAAATAATAGGGGTTATTGTGCAATTTGGAGAAATTGCACAAAACCCTATTAGGGTTCTCCCTTATGGCCGGACCCTTTCGTGGGGACTATATAAGTCACACATAATGATGTGTGACAAGGTGATGTCATTCTCCCAAGCCCTAGTTGTCCAAGGGGTTGGAGGCTCTTTTTCTCTATCTCTCTCTTCTTCACCTCTAGCAACAACAAGGAAGAAGAAAGGAAAGGCTTGAAGCTCTAGCTAGGTGTGGATACCGTTGGAGGCAGTACACTTGGACTGCTCATACGCTGCTGTCCAGATTTGAAGCTTGGAGCAAAAAGGAGAAGACTTTCAAACTGTAAGTGTTCTAACCCTCTTCATAGTTAGGGTTTGATTTTGTATTATGCATAGTTAGATTCATGGGATTGGGAATCGTAGGAAAAATTTTTATATTCCACCTTTGTATATTTCCCTCTTGTTCAATTCCCAACAAATTCTACCATAAAAGAATGCCATACACATTGGGAAACTATGCCTAGAAGAATGTGAGACAAATATGTCATTATACTCTACAAAGGAAACCAGAGCATTAAAATTAGAGGGCCACCCCTACCACATAAACCGATTGTAAAGGAAAAGAAAACAATGAAGGAATCAAAAAGATGTATAAGGATACAACTTGCAAAGCAAAAGCTAAAGATGTTGATGAGCAATTTATTCTAAAGTATGCAATCGAGAATAGCATCACACAAAAGGAAACAGCAAAAGCTACCATCATTGAAGTTCCAAAAGCACTGAAGGATTCATAAATCATCAGGTATGCAAAATGCAATAGTCCATATTCAATCCAAATTGTCATAAAACACTGGCAGGCAAGTACAATTCTCCAACAGATCAACATGCTGATAAAGCTTTATACAGATGAACTGAAAAAAAAAAAAAAAAAAACACCCACAAAAAATAATTTTTTTTAAAAAGGTGAATTACACTCAAAACCCCTCATCGAAGAGCATAAATACAGGCGAATCCCACAATTTTCAAAAATTGTACTCAAAAACCTATTTCATTAACTTTGTTAATGGAATTATAAAATAAGGAATATACCATAGTACAATACTCTTAATGAAATGGCAGTGTTCCATTTTTTTTAATTTTTTTTTTTTTTAAATTATGAAGAGTAGTGTTCCATTATGTCGGATGCATTTAACAGATTTTAATCATTTCTCAGATTTTAAGGTCAAAAGCTCTATTATACTCATAATAAAGGTCAAATAAAATAATTTAAACAAACCATAAGCTGTTATCATCTCGCCACTGGCTTCCTTTTTCTTTATCACTTTCTTCTTCATTTCTCATATAGTCATATCCAACCAAGCATTCTTATGTGGACCCATACATGCAAAATTGCAAAGCATATAGGACCCCATACATTGTTACATGGACCACCCCCCCCCCCCCCAAACAACGTATATGGAACCCCATGCATGACCCCACACATTGTTACATTGGCCCCTCCTTGCAAAGCATGTAGGATGCCACCTCATACGTGGACCCCTCCTTGGAAAGCATGTAGGAACCCACGCATTGTTACGAGGACTCCTCCTAACAAAGCATGTGGAAGCCCATGCATGACCCCGTGCAATATTACGTGGACCCTCCACAAAGTATGTGGGACCTCAAGCACCACTCCTTGCATTTTTACGTCAGCAAAACCTGTTGGGTTTCTAATGACCATTTGACTGAAGAGGGTCTTAGTGTAACTGTGAATACAGACTACAAGGCAGACTGTAATTTCTCAAAGAGGGGGGGGACTGCCTATTTATGCAATTTGATAGGGGTCTAAGTGACTTAAGCTTTTAAAAACCGGTATGGCAAATACATCAGAAGGCTAAAGGTTTACCCTACTCATGATTTTGTGCTTACTTAAACTTCCACCAATAGATCCCACTTCATAGTAACATTATTTTGACTCAAGTTTAAAACCATGTGCACCTATGTTTTAATTTTAATCTTCCATCTTTCCATAATCTTTTCCATATAAAATCCACTTGCAAAGCTCCCAAAGTTTGTCACCATCTAATTGAAAAACTGTCTTTGAAAAATGCAATACCTAAGAAAAACATGAGGTCCAACCTTGTGTCTCATTTGAAAAGATTGATATGGGATCACTAAACAAAGAGATCATCACTCTTGTGCATGATAACAATGTTACAGTAAATGGAAATTTTCTGATGTAGAGGTTAGACTAATGAGTGGTAGACTTTTCACTTGTTGAAAAAACTGATTTTTTTTTTCCCCATTCTTCTTTTAACTTCTCATTGAATCCTCCGTTAGGCTAGAGAACACATTTTGCGTATTGGTATTTCTGCACATTTCCAGAGTTCTTACTATGTAGTTTATGTAAATGTTTATTAGTCTAAAGGAAAAGAAAACCTACACAATTCTGCTATAGTGCTATCTACGACATAATGTCATGTCAAAGGAAAAACATTTATTAAAAAAAATGCCCTATTCCTTAGCTTATTTGAGGGCATGCATCATTGCCCCTTCAACACCTCAAAAGGCTTCAAGTAGTTCCAAAATATCCTCACTTTCTAATTGTCTGACAAAGTGCAAGAGAATAAATTCTCTAAGGAAATTTTGCTCACTTCAAGAGCAGCTTTTTGCACCAACCCTCCACTAATGCTTTCATGTCCCTCCAAAAAGATCCCCGGCAACCAAAGTTCAGGGCAAGAAAAACAATATTATGAGAAAACCCTAGTGCCCCAGCAATCCACATTTAGATCGCACGATCCAATAAATGGTACTGTACCATTCCATAACAATGAAAATACAAAATTGGGAATAGCCGGCAGCAGCCATCTAAGCACAATTGTGAACATACGGGGCAACTTATAAGGCCATGTATAACTCTTATTTCCAATCACTGCCTTGCCAACCACCGTGCACAGCTAGTAAGTAGTAGCCCTAGTGTCTGAAACATTGTCGAATTGGAAGTACCTAAGAGCAGCCATCTAAGTACACTTAAGCTTGAACGCACAGGACAACTTATAAGGTCATTCAGACTACCACTTATTTTCTATCAAAAACTACTGCTACTTTCTTTTTCTTTTTCTTTTTCCTTTTATTTTTATTTTTATTAGCAAAATGACTAAGGCCATGTTTGTTTAGCTGGAATGGAATGGATGGGAATGGAATGTGATTCCATGCTTGAAGTAGTCTGGAATGAAAATAGATTTGAAATGGCTGTTTAAACACACTATTTGATTCCATTCCCATTCAAATTACCTCATCCAAACATGCTGTTTGGAATGAATTGGAATGAGATTCCATTCCATCCATTCCATTCCAGCTAAACAAACATGGCCTACATGTATAAAATTTCATCATCAGACTAACATGAGAAAACAAAAGGAGAATTTTAAACATAACAATTATAAGAATGATAGTGATGGAAGCATACGATTATACGTCCTTCAATCCTCAAATCCTTCTGCTCAAAAAGCCAGATCTGAATGCGAGCTTTCTGTAACGATTCAAGCCATTGACAAAGAGAGAATTAGGAAATTTTTTACCAACCAAAAACAATAAATTAGCGAACGAAAAAAAAAAAAAAAAAACACTTACGCTTTGAAGAAACCTGAAAATCAGATTCTGCAACCACAAAACAAATATATTACTAAAAATAAATAAATAAATCTAAGATGAAGAATAGGGGGGGAAAAAAATGGCGATGTGTGTGTGCTTGAGTATATGGGTGCGTACGATGGGTTGGGTCATGATCCTCTGGACTTTGGTGCTCGCCATGGCTGCTGCGTTTCCGGTTGCTCTTTCCTTCTCTCTGAAACCAGTAGCAGAAACAGATCTACAAGAAAAACCCTAGCAGGAACGGATATAAACCCTATCTCGTGAGCTTATTCCTTGCGGGATTGATTTTGGGCCGGACTACCTAGACTTCTCTTTTAATTACTGGGCCCAACCTCGGGAGCGGCTAATGCAACCCCAAAAATAGTTAAGTTAACCCCTTGTGTTATCCCCACCCCACAATACTATATGCCCACCCCCCAAAATGTCCAAAGTACCCTTTTTTCAACTAAACCTAAGCCTCACCCACCCCACTCCCTCCAAACACGAGACCCTCAGCCACCCCGCTCACCCGCGACTAGAGAAACTCCATTTCCAACCGGCAGTCACTCCATTTCCGACCAGCAGTCCTCCATTTCCGACGGCGACGGTCCTCCACTCCCTCCAAACACGAAACCTCAGCCACCCCGCTCACCCGCGACTGGAGAAACTCCATTTCCGACCGGCAGTCCTCCATTTCCGATGGCGACGGTCCTCCACTCCCTCCAAACACGAAACCTCAGCCACCCCGCTCACCCGCGACCGGAGAAACTCCATTTCTGACCGGCAGTCCTCCATTTCCGACGGCGACAGTCCTCCACTCCCTCCAAACATGAAACCCTCTCAGCCACGCCTCTCACCCCCAACGCGAGAAACCCCACTGACCCCTGATGCGAGAAACCCCTCTCACCCCCGACGCGAGAAACCCTACGGCCCCATTTTTGACCGGCGATAGTCCGCCATTTCCGACCGGCGAGCAGGCCCCCATTTCCAACCGGCGAGCAACCCCACTTCCCCCCTACAAGCACGAGACCCCCGACATTTGGAGAACACCCCACACCCCCATTTCCAACCACACACCATGACTGGAAGTTGAAGGGGTTCTCCCACCCCACCCCCTATATCAGTGACCACCGGCGATGGAGAAGACGAGGAAGACAACCCTCTCACTAGAAGGTGCGTATTGTAGATAAAATGTGTATACACTGTGTGTGTAGAGATTTACAGTTGATATTCTGCCATTGTTTGTCTCTGTTGCACCTGCAATCTATTCTTATTCGTGTTTGAATCCATTGAAAGCTTTCAAATTTTCGCGGGTGTGTTCGAATATGTAAATCTGAACGTATTGGCTATGTTTGGTGAATGAGGACCGAACATCAGGGCTATGCTTGGATCCCATAAACCGAACGAAGGAATTATTTTGAAAAATCAACATCTAAGATAAAGAAGAAAAGGGAGGAATTGACCATAGGTTACAAGTTTGTTGAAAAATCAACATCTAACAAATCCACAAAAAAACTTTTTGAATTCCCGGTAGAAAGAGATTTCGCTAATGAAAAAGCCTTTAACGCTGCCCTATATCCCTTCCTTTTCCAAAAATTTTTACGAATACGCTTTTTTGACATAGAAGTATGTTTTTTTGGAACTGCCATTCAAAAATTACGAGATTACTCATTGCTATAGTTGGATGTGAAAGACATCTATTGTTCAAAACTAATCCTTCTTTACTATTCATTATCTATCTATTTATTCTCTAAATGATACTCCCTTCATAAAAAATCAATAAGATATGTGATAAAAAAAAACAATTTTTTTATTATTTCTATTCCATACAATATCCGGACGAACGATTAATTCGTACTGATTGGTTCCTTTATATCTTCATGTTCCAATCTATATATAGGTGCTATAGAAATCGAATTGGTTGAAGTTTATAAAATAAAGAATCCAAAAGAAAAGGCTTTTTTTCTTTGTCTATTTTTGTCGTGCTACATTTATACATGTAATCAAATGCATCAAAAAATATAAGAACCTAACCTTTACCTAATTAAACTACTAAAGAAACTTTAATCTTTCTTTCTATTAATTGGTCAAGCTCGAAGAGAGAATACACCTAATTTAAATTTTAAACTTTGAATGAGACTAGTAGTTAATCTGTTAAAGAATACATGACTTGATAAAAGCCATTTTAATAATTCCCTCTTAAAAAAAAAATGACAGATATCACAGCGTTTCCTATATCCTATAAATAAATGTGTTTTATTGGAATGGAAGACAGTCAGTCAGTTGCACAATGAGCTAGTTAATGATTCCGAATAAATTCACTAATTTAATTGGGTCAACTTATTGACCTTAGTCGATCCTCTGATTCATATCAGAATTAAGTACTATTTTTTGTGCAATTCTTTATCCTTGCTCTATGGATATAAATTATCGTAATAATTATTGAGATTTTAATTTTCTGTATCATCATAAATATCTTACTTAATAACTAAGTATTCACCTTTCACTAGTAACTTAGTCATATCATTTGACCAATTGTAACTTATTGATTTGAATAGTTGAAGTATTTGGGAAAGACTCAGAATAATTAAGAATCTAAAATTCTATTTTAGTTCTTGCATATCTTGATTTTTTTTATTGACTTCCGAGATAAGATCTGGTGAATTGGAAACAATTAATTAAGAAAAAGAGGTTTTTTTTTATGGAAGATACATATCAATATACATGGATCATACCTTTCGTTCCACTTCCAGTTCCTATGTTAATAGGAATGGGACTTCTCCTTTTTCCGACAGCAACAAACAATCTTCGTCGTATGTGGGCTTTTCCTAGTGTTTTATTGTTAAGTATAGTTATGATTTTTTCAGCCGATCTGTCTATTCAACAAATAAATAGCAGTTCTATCTATCAATATGTATGGTCTTGGACCATCAATAATGATTTTTCTTTAGAGTTCGGCTATTTGATCGACCCACTTACTTCTATTATGTCAATATTAATCACTACTGTTGGAATTTTGGTTCTTATTTATAGTGACAATTATATGTCTCATAATCAAGGATATTTGAGATTTTTTGCTTATATGAGTTTTTCCAATACTTCTATGAGTTGTGACTCTTTTGTTGCTTCACAAACCATGCTCTACTTCCACCTATGCTATTTACAAGTTGCTTTCAATGTTAAAAGCCCTACAAAAGTACACAAAAGAGTTGCATAGTTGACTTGATTCGATCTAACTCCTAGGAATTTTACTGCAGAGCTTGAAAATGTTGATTATGAGCAGGTTACATTATGTTCTTGGATTGTATATATAAGGTTATATTATGAGCAGGTTATATTAACAAACCCAGGTCATCTACTCCATAGCCATCCTAAAGTGTTTTTTCTTTTTTTTTTTTTTGGGGGGGGAGAAGTTTTTGTTAAGTTAAGAACTATGGTATAATTGAGTAGCATTGTTTACAACTGTTTATGATCTATATATATACATTTTATATCAATTGTTTTAATTTAATTCGTTTATTGTCTTTTATTCAGATATGGATGCAGTGGAAGGTGGTCGGGAGAGACCAACTGCATCCGCTAGGCGACGGCAATGTGCGGCGATTGAAGAAAACCCAGCTAGAGGCAGATGACGTCGCCGGGGTGGGATTCAGCCTGAGGTAGCACCCCCTCCTCCACCTATTGCCCCAGCAATAGCCCTACCAGCAAATGTCCCAGCTGGTCACGTACCTGATGCAGAAGGTGCACATGTTGTTGATGCACCTGAAGATGCTCCTACTGCTGTTGTTTAGGATGGGATTGGACCACTTCCTAGAGGTCCAGTAGATGAGTCGCTGCTGATTAGTTTCAGGACACACGTCGCAACACAGATTTGGGTCAACAGGGATGTATGTCAAGTCACAATAGCAGCTCATTTATATGTTTGTTATTGTATTTTATTTTTTGAGTAGTCTTATTTATATGTATTACATTTATATCATGTTTGACATTATTAAAGTGTTCAACTTTTCTAATGCAGTATCGAGGTGTCATGCGACCACACTGTCATGCAAAAATCCTGGAGCCTCTCCCTGCTTTGTGAGAGAACGCGACTCACTCCACTTGTCACATGCTCTTTTCGATGGAGTCATAAAGCCTTGGTGACAGCTTTTGTGGAGCGATGGCAGCCGGAGACGAACACTTTCCATATGCCATTTGGTGAGATGACCATTACCTTGGACGATGTCGCCACCATCTTAGGGATTCCTGTGATTGGGAAAGTTGTCTCCTGCCCCAAATTAGATGATGCAGTTGCACGGGACTTACTTGTGAGCGCTTTGGGAGTTGAGGATAGTAATGCTAGTCTTGCATTACGAGATGTCCAAGGATAGTCTATGAAGTTGTCATGGTTGAAGACAATATTTTCTAACCTTGGTGATGTGCCTACTGTTGAAAAAACTACCTATGTTGCGAGGGCGTACCTGCTTTACCTTCTTGGCTCTACTTTATTCATAGATAAGAGCGGGGGCAGGGTGTTTGTTGGCCTCCTCCATGTATTACAGGATTTGGATACAGTGCATGAGTATGGTTGGGGTGCTGCTGCATTGGCTACCTTGTATCGACACTTGGGTATGGCCAGTAGGAGTGATTATAGACAGATTGCTGGCTATTTGACCCTTCTAGAGGCATGGGTGTATGAGCATTTCCCAATGTTTTAACCACCCCGCAAAGTTGGATATGTTGATGTGGATCCATGTGTACAGCGTTGGGTTCCTCTCAAGGATCAGGGGAGCTCTTTATCACATTTATATATACTGAGGGAGGCACTTGACGACATGCAGTCCGAGTCAGTATGATATGTATTGATATTTTAGTTTGTTGTAATTTTATATCTAATATATTTAAACTCTTCTTTATAATCACTAATTACATACTTTATTTCTTATTTCAGGTTGTTTGGGATCCTTATAGTTCCATTAGGGCTCATCATCCTCTTGAAGAGTTCACGTACTACGCTGGGTTGCTGCATTGTGTTGATATTGTTGAACCCTACCAGCCTGACAGGGTTCTTAGGCAGTTTGGACGTGTCCAGCCTATTCCGTGTGCCCCAGTTCAACTAACATCATCTACCCGTGGTTCATCCGCGCAATCCTACAATCTATTATTCAATGTTGTTGGTAATCAATTAGAGACGTGGAGGAACCACTCATTAGCAGCAAATGCACGCAGTTCCCCTGTGACTTTTCCAGGAGAAACCGTTGTAGGTTATATGGATTGGTTTAGGGGTGTCTCACATACTCGTGTGCAAAACCCAGGTTACGGGGCCTTCCCACTTCCAGTTGTGGAGCCACCTGTCCAGTTAGTACGCAGAGATCCTTAAGAAGTCGTCTTTCCATTGACAACCTTGTTTTATATATATATATGGATAACATAAAATTTTATTGCCCAATTGTACCCTAAGTTTAATTTCACTTTCTCCTTATTCCACAGTGCATTGATCATGTATTGAAGATTGGGCTGCCAGTGTTAGATTTGGATCGTGCAGATGCTTGTAGAGATCCTAGTATGCTATATGGGACGATTCGTGCAATCATACGAGTTCTGCAGGGTCGAGCTGATGCTGTTGATGAAGGATGCACACTGGATATTGATTTAATGTACTCTCGGGCACATAGGAGGCATCGCAGTGGTGGGAGCTCCACTTGATTTGGGTTGTGGGCAGATATAATTTTTTGGACTTAGATTATGTCATTTTTTTGACTTGGATTATGTAACTTTTTGGAATTGGATTATATGTGGTTCTAGAATTGTATTATATGTGGTAGGTAGTGGGCAAATGAGGATAGTTTGTATATATTGTAGGTTATTTTGGACTTGAATTATATGGGTTTCTGGAATTGTATTATATGTGGTGGTGCGTAGATGAGGATAGGTTGCATATATTGTAGGTTATTTTGGACTTCAATTATATGGGTTACTGGAATTGTATTATATGTCGTGGTGGAAATGTGTTTTTTGCAGGTTATGTTTAAAGTCGAGAACTTGGTATGTTCCATTTTTAGGCGGGACCATGCCGAAATTTACAAAAAATGGTCAAAAGTTTGTGGTCGCCGAGATCTTGGTATAAGATAAATAATGGAGTTTAAAGTAACATAATATCCATCAATTGAGTACATGATAAATAACTTGCATCAGGGGTTAAATTCTAACCCCTTTTTGTCACACTTTTTGGTTTTTTCTTCTTTCGTGTAATTTGGATTCTCCTGCTACAAATGGTGGGCGGTCAAGTTAGGTGACGAAAGTTCATTTTACCCTCGGCTTGGTTGAGCTTCTAATACTCTCAGTTGGAGTATTCGGATTAAGCATTGGCATTTCCATCTCTAAAAAAAAAAATTGTTAGGTCACCTTAATAAATAAAAACCGAACATAAAAAAGAAAAAAGTTTACGCCACCCTAAGAGGTCCACTATTAAATGTTAGGTCACATATAAAAAAGCTGACATACTCACTCACAGCATCTTCAAGGGTACTAGCAAGTCACGTAAGTCCTGCCTCAAAAAGGGTAGGTTGTAAACAGGGTAGGTGGGATCAATGTAAGTGGTTCTGTGTCACCCTTTGAGGGCGTGAATTGATATTCAGGAATATCTTTAATTATTGGAATATAATTAGTCACTTATTGAACAAAAATGATGTATAAATTGGATGGTTTCAATGAGGATATGTTTGCTGATTTCAAAATGATATGTTCGGTACTACGACGCCGAACATAATGCTTCTATTCGGTTGTATGAAACCGAACATATACGTAAGGTTTGGCGATATAGCACCGAACGGTGTTATTATAGAAATTCAAAATGAGATGTTCGGTGGTATGACTCCGAACATAATGCTCATGTTCGACTTTAGGAGACCGAACATGTATGCAAAGTTTGGTTATCTGGCACCGAACAAACTATTATGGTAATTCAAAATGAGATGTTTGGTGGTAT
Organism: Liquidambar formosana; assembly: GCA_039720395.1. Taxonomy (NCBI): domain Eukaryota; kingdom Viridiplantae; phylum Streptophyta; class Magnoliopsida; order Saxifragales; family Altingiaceae; genus Liquidambar; species Liquidambar formosana. The sequence goes on along the minus strand of CM077824.1, from coordinate 24,358,508 downwards.
GAATCCGAACATAAAGCTTCTGTTCGACTTTCGGAAACCGAACATGTAAGTAACATTTGGTCACGTAGCACCGAACAGTAATAGTACCGGAAATTTAAAATGAGATGTTCGGTGGAATGACTCCGAACAGAAAGCTTTTGTTCGACTTTAAAAAATCGAACATATACGTAAAGTTCGGTCATATGGCACCGAACAGTAGTACTACAGGTAATTGAAAATGATATGTTCGGTTTTATGAGTCCGAACATAAAGCCCTTGTTCGACCTTTGAAAACTGAACATTTAAGTAAAGTTTGGTCGTATGGAACCGAACGGCATTACGGTAATCCAAAAGGATACGTTCGGTCTTATTAATCCGAACATAGTGAACTAGTTTGGTAACATAAAACCGAACATTAGTATTTTGTTTGGGTACTTAATGCCAAACAGGCGCAAATATGTAATGAAAAAAACAAAATTGATTTGTCATAATTTTAACACAAAATCCATAAGTCCTTTCTGCCATTATCATCCCAAATTACTTTATTAGACCAAAACAACGATCTATTAATCCAAAAAAATTAACAATCTTTTGTCTATTAAGGGACCAAGAAAACAAGATAGATGATATTATAAATGGGCTAGTCAATGTCTATAGTATCACAAGTGTCAGTAGTCGCAACACCACAACCAATTACATTAAGGAAATTTTGAATTCTATCAATGTAAGGAGAATCCCAGTCTACTGCCACAACATCGCGATGAAGTCGCCAAGTGGTAGCTACAGGAGGCACGAGATGACCCGCTTTCATGAACACCTGCATGTTTGTTACACCCGTTGTCAATAGGACTAAAACTAAAAAGCATAAAGAAAAATAAATAAATAAAAGTTTTAAGATCAGACCTGAATAAAATGGTTTCCATTTACGAACCCAATTGCAATTTCTTTACGCGCATGTAGAGGCATGGGATTCGATCTAAGTGGTAAAAAGGTAAGGCATTGCTGCATTGACAGATGGTACAAGACCACATTATAACGGGATGCAATAAGATGTCCCATATTAGGCATTGTCATCCAATGCTCATACCCTGCAAAACCACCCTCAAAGTGTGCTAATGCAGATCTGATCTCATTTACCCTATGCACTGACCCATAAACCCGAGTGTACAGTTGGTGGTTATAGAGTAACTCATCAACTAGATCTTCTCTCACAACCATCCATCCATCTTCTCCCTTTCCCATCAAAGCAGCAATAGCCCTAAAACCACAATTTCCATCAGCCTGGACATCCTTGGTTTTGAATATGTATTCTCTTATTCCAGCTGGAAATTCATCAATGTGTGATATTGGCTTTGCAGCTTGGGTAGGATAAACCTAAAAACATTATATCACCCAATTCATTAGGAAAATAACCATCAATATGCCAATAAAAGCAATATGACAATAAAAGTAGATATTCTAACATCTATAACTACATCATTTTACCTTTTCTTTTGGTTGCCACTGTGGCACAAAATGACCTGATGAGTTACTCGGCTCCACATTGAATCCAGTTGAGCAACTATCATGTTGAGATTGTACGTACTTAAAGGCGGATGGGTCACGACGTGTGGATGTGTCAACCTTTACCTTTGACCGACCTCGTGTACGGTTATATGGTTCGGTGGGTTCTAGAAGATGTGTACAATGTGGAGCTATTATCTCCCTCAACTTCTTTAGCATCTGCAGTTGTGATTCTGTATCTTCATCTTCGAATATCTGGAGAAACAAATCTAAATATGGTTGACACATCAATTTCAGATTTTGTTTCTTAGTAGCTGGCAAGATATCAAGTTTTCTCCAAAATTGATCAATGCAGTCAAGTGGAATAGGTTGACCTTCCCTTTTGTATTTAGCAATCTCATGTGCACAGGGTAAACCATGGGACCGACGGTTTGCACAACCACATGCTGAAGCATCAACCCCAATTGCTCTAGCACGCCGCATCTGCACAAGGATATTTTCCAATGCAATTATAGATACCATGCCCCGAATCTCCTTTAATTCTGCACATGCAAACTTGTGTTTAGCAACTATTGAGCTCTTCTCAAACGATGCCTTGATTTCGGTGTACTGTAACTCAATCAAACTGTGCACCTCGCCCCATGATAACTCAAAGTTCAAGGTACTACACCCTAATTGCCTCTTTAACCTTGCATGTGCACTTTCCACCCTGGTCAATAAAATAAAATTTGTTAATATCAACATCTTATTGCCAAATTATAAATGTAACATACAATGTTTTGATAATTACTTAGAAGCTACACCTGTTTGACGTTCGATTCCCAAAATGCATACATGTGTCTGTCCAAGCCGAGACAAACCTATCCTTGTAAGGGGTCAACCAACTATTTGACACATACTGTAGGGCCTCAGGATAGGTATTGAAGTTCTTATGCAATATGTCCACTTGAGTTAAGTACTCAGATTCAGTGGCAGACAAGACAACTGTTTCCCATTGGGAGTTAAACTTCTCCCACTGATCTCCCGACTCAAAGTACTTCTTGCAATTACTTAGAACATTCTTTGAAATGTGCCATCTACACAATAAATGCCTAGCATTGGGGAAAACTTTCTCAATAGCATTCATCAAGCTCAACTCTCTGTCCGTGATAATAACACCAGGTAAAATGTTTTAATCATCAACAAGACTACGTAATCTATTCAATGCCCATGTGTAGTTATCTTCCCGTTCATGCTGAAAGTATACGAAGGCCACAGAGAATGTCAAGTTAGTTGATGTGACTCCAACAATCTCAAAGAGGGGAAGACGATATTTATTAGTATTATATGTGCAATCCATTATCAACACATGTGGAAAGGCACGAAACAACTCCACACTACGAGGGTGTGCCCAAAATAAATCCAAAATGGCATCATTATCATCAGAACTCCTATGCCATTCAATGTATTTATGCTCAGCTAACTTACCCAACAAATATTGCATTTGTGATCTCCCAGCCTTCTCTTTTACCCTATTCTTTAGACGTGCATTGTAGATTGTCCTTAAGGTGCTTGTATTGAGTATATCCTTTCGCTTCAAAGTAACTAGAATGTCTTTAGGCCAGCTCATTTTCATGGACATGTCAAGCACTAATGAGTTCTCTTGCTCTGATAATCTCCCAATATAGGAGTGCCCCTCGAGATACTTTACAGCTTCATGATTATGTATTCCACATAAAACCTTCAACATCCATTCATCATCATCTGGCATCTTCTCACCCTTTAAGGCAAAGGGGCATCCACACTTCTTCGTACCAGTTTCCTTTCTTCGCTTCTTCTCATGTTCGGTCTCAATGTCTTTTTTCCTGTTTATATAATAGCCACCTTGCTCACAACCAAGCGTTAGTCTTGCTGTCCTGCCTTTGCTTGTAACATCATATTTGGTTATCACAATAACAAACCCATTTTGTCTTCCTACTTCTCGAGCCCAATTGCATAATGCTTCCCTACTCTTGAAGACCTACACATGAAAATAAATTCATTTATATTCTTTAACTTCATGAATTATATTTATTCCATCAAGTAAATGAACATTTTCATATTATTTACCTCATAATTTGTGAATTCATTACTATAATCCATAACACATACCGACTCGTGGATGCTAGCTTTTGAGGAAGCCTGAGACAAGAATAAAAGACGGTAAAATAAAAGTAATAATCCGATGCTTAAAAAAAAACAAAAAAACTATTCTGGAACTGTTCGGTTAATTCATACTAAACATTGGCAACATGTTTGGTTGTCTTAAACCGAACATATCTGTTTTAAATGGTAAGATGAAACCGAATATAATCTTTATGATTGGTTGTTTAAAACCGAACAGCATTATTGGAAACTAAATAATCCATGCACTGTTCGGTTTTTTAAAACCAAACAAAATAGTTATGCTTGGTTGTGTTAAACCGAATATTACCATAATGCTTGGTTGTGTAAAACCGAACATTACGAATTACCAGAGTAAAACCTTAAATAGTTACGGATCACAACAACCCTTAAATAGTTATGCTTGGTTGTGTAAAACCGAACATTACCATAATGCTTGGTTGTGTAAAACCGAACATTACCATAATGCTTGGTTACGTAAAACCGAACATTACGGATTACCAGAGTCGAACCTGCGCAACTGCAATAAAAAAAATCACCATTTTTGCATACTTTGAAGCCAAAATACATACCTCCTTGCTGCCAACACCATTCCAACTGACTTCTTCCTCCTCCATTGCTCATAAAAAACATAAAAACTACTACAAATGGGTTATGGATTTTTGTTTTAGGGTTGTTGTGAGAGAGTGAGGGATGAAGATGATATATTGGTTAGGGGTGGTTATGAGAGAGTGAGAGATGAGGATGAGAGTTGCCGAAAGAGCGCCTGAGAATGTTGCCGGACAAAGTTGCCGGAGAATGTCGCCGGAGAGGGTGTCGGATAGTGGAACGTGAAAATGAGGGGTTTTGGCGCGCAAATGAGAATTCAGATAGGATGAGGGGTGGGCTGGCGTGGGGTGGGGTGGGGTGGGTTAACACCTGATGCCCATTTTGGTCATTTTGAACCATCATTTTCTCATTAAAAAATTGGGGGGGGTAAACTTAACCTTTCTTGGGGTTGCGTTAGCCGTTCCCCCCAACCTCAGTCGACAGCTAAATAATGCCCACAGAGTGGTTGCTGGCAATCACTCAAGGTTATTTGCACATCCTAGTTATTTTAAGAGTAAAATGCAAAAAACCCCCTCCTATTATTACCCATCTTGCAGGTTACCCCTCTAATAAAAAAAACCCAACAAAAACCCCCTATATTAACCTAGGGGCTTACGGCATTAACAGAAGAATTAAAAGTCAATTATACCCTTTATATTTTGTATGAAACGCTGCGTTTTGTTATGTTGTTTTTTTTTTTTTCCCCAAAATGCTTGCTCTGCGGTTGTCGGAGTCAGTGGGTTTAAACCCCAAATTGCTTCTACTATTGTCTCTCAATGTGTTGGGGAGAGTGGCAAAAAAGCTTCAATGATCGGAGGGAATGATAGCAACTCGACCGGGAGACTACGATGGTGGCTTAATCGGGATACTTTGATGGCGATGCTTGACGATGTTAGCTCGATTAAATAAAGACTTGATGCAGTTTGGCCAATTGTTGGGTCATCGTCGTGGGTATGATGGGTCATTGTCGTGACTAAGTGAGGGCTTGATGTAGTTTGGCCAACTATTGGGTCATCATCGTGGGTATGTAGTAACAGTAGGGTTATCGTCGTCGTCGAATTTCTCCTAAACGAAGGCTCGACACAAGTGGGAGAACGCTGAGGTGGGTGGAGTTCCAGAGCAACACCGGATGCCGTGGGTATGATGGGTCTCTCATTGCATGCCAACTGTTGTTGTATGGGTCCTTCCTGATTTGGAACTCCATTGTCGGTACCAGAACTCCATGGTTTATGGTTTGGAACCTAATTTTTTTTTCTAGCAAGTTGACACTGGTGACGCCTTCTCTCCCTTTTCTCTCTGACAAATCCCCTCCTGTCTCTCCTTTGTTTTTTTTTTTTTAATAAACTTTTTTGAGAGAGCCATGGCTATTGCTTCCATTGTCGCTAGCCATGGCTCAAAATAAAAGCCAAAACATTTTCCATCAAAATCAAATCTAATCCCCCAAATTCCCTCACTTACCTTTAATCCAAACACATGCACCACAGACCCTAATCCCTCAAAATCCAACAGATTTGCAAATCAATGTCCATGGATCTGGCCCTTTCTCATGGATCCCCCATTTCATCGGTGTGTTCACAGCGACCAAAAAAAATAAAAAGTGCTTTCATTTTTTTTAATATAATGGATATAATGGTCGGCCTTGGGCAGAAGATTTGTGCAAAGAAGTAAGTGAATATCGATAGCCTTTGTTGAACAAAGAGTAAATGGATGGCAAGTGACTTTGATCTCACACGGGCCTATACTTCGACTACTAATAAGGGGGCTAGGCTTTGATAGATTAAGACTAGGGTTTCATTTAATTGCCTATGTAGTAGAAAACTCTGAGTTCGACGTTGAATAGCCATAGTGAGTTCATTAACACATAAGCAAAGGAGGCATATGCAGTAGGGAGAAAAAAAAAATTAACCTCACTTCTTAGGTTCCAATTCCAGTTAAATCCGCAACAAAGCCGGCACCGGAACCCGTTGCTTGCAATAGTGGATGATTTGGGTTAGATGAGTAACGGTGGGTTGCTACAATTGCAACAGTTTCAAAGGGCATAATGGTCTTAAAATTACTTTTACATCATCACGTGCTAGTCATGTGATGCTTTTCTGTAAGTTTACTAACAGTGAGTGGACGAGAGGGTAGTAACTTGCAAACCTTAGATGGTATAGGGGGTTTTTTGGTAGGTTTTTTATTAGATGGGTGTAACCTGCAAAATCGGTGATAATAGGAGGGGGTTTATTGCATTTTACCCTTATTTTAATTTGCTAATGTTTTATAATATATATATATTTTTTAAAAAGGTTTTTATAAAAACTAGTTGCGATATTCACTAAAAAATATATCATTTTGAACAATTTTATAGGAAGAATTTTTTCCAAAATCTATCATTTGAGTAGACTTTTTAACCAAAAATGAAACAAACGGCCAAAAAATCCATTGAAACAATAGCTTCTGAAAAACTTTGTTCTATAAAGTTGTTCAAAATGATATTTTTTATTAGACATTGTGACCAGTTTTCATAAATTAAAAAAAATATATATTTTTTTCATAAAATCTTAAAAATTAAAATAAGTGGGGTGTGCAAATATTATTGATGGTTGCAATAACTACTCTCTAATGCCCTATCCTATACAATTTTTAATGGGATGGCTCTACTGGCACCAAAAAGTTTTTTCCCATTGTACCCTTGTGCAAATTCACTATCAAGAAAAATCACTCTCCTTCTCTCCTCCTCAAATCTCTTTATCTAGCCAATGATACGATAGCATAGTGGCATTATCCTCACTTGTTGAGTGATCTCGAGTTCAAACTTATGGAAAAGCATTGATATCTTTTTGTTGATATTAGGAGGTTAGGGGTGTGGATAAATTCTATCGATAGTAAAAAATATATAATAAAAATTCTCTTTGTCCAAGTCTTTTGACATGATAAGATGATAGGTTATATATATATATATATATATATATATACACACAGCTCTTGTTCTATGAGGATATGTTGATATAGGTTATATATATCAGCACCATGCATTGGGGTTGTACCCCTTGCATCGGTGGATTATGAGGTACATTGGGTCAATACAAATGGCTAAAACCCCAAATGCATAGTGTTGATATAGTTTATATCAGCGTGTCCTCATGGGACCAATTCTATATATATATATAGACATAGTTCTTTTAATATAGGGGCACTCCAAAACTCTTAACATATGCCTCGCATTTTACAAAATTAATTGTTCAATTAGATAGCCTTCTCATATAAGTGATCCATGCCAATAATCAAGTTAATCTAAGACTAATTGTTATTTGATTCAAAACTTACATCTTTCAATCATCATTTATGGATGAATCATCCCTTGATCTCAAATTAACTTGATTTTTGGCATGCATGAGAATTATATATGAATTATATTTACATCAAAGATTGGTTTCACAAAATACAAGTCATGGGTACTAGTTTTGGAGTACATCTGATGCAAAGTCAGGTGCATTTGATATTAAATGGATTATATATATATATATAACACATTTAACCTTTGAGAGAATGAAGGAAAAGTAAAAAAATTAAAATTTTGAATTTAACAATTTCCATAATTAGGGGATCTTAGAAAATGAAAAGCTCCCATTTGCTTGTAACATCAAAATGACATTAAAAAAAAAATAAAAAAAATAAAAAAATTCATGAAGAATATGAAATTATGTATAAAAGAAAAACAGTTACATTGTAGTCATACATTTAACTGTTTTTAAAACAGTTAAATTCAATTATTTTGTGACTTCATTTAATAGTTAAATTATAAGTATATCGGTTAAATTAAGTGTTATGACTAAATTCAATTTTTTTTTAAAAAAAAATTTATGACTAAATTTAAGTTTTTATATATTTATTGAAGTTTAATTGTTTTGAAAACAATTACATATAATTGTTTTTGTAGTCATGACTAATGAAGAGAAAAATAAGAGGAATTGAAGGTGTAACTATGTAAGACATACAAAGTAATGTACCAAACTTAACCCCATCTTAGTTTCGCATTTAAAATAAAATAAATAAATAAATAAAAAAAAAAGTCTCTCTAAACTTACCCATGTTCAATTGTACATGTGTTCCTAGGAAACATAGGATATTCTATCCCATTACATGGAATGGAAGCAATAAAAAAAGTCTAACCTAGTGCAATGTCTCTTAGAATTCTGAATATGATGCCACCAGTAATTAATAATTTCTGACTTTAACATCATCTAAGGAGGTATCCAAAAAGTTAAGTGATGACTAATTTTAAGATCCAAAAGGAATCATAATTCTCTACCACATATGCATCACTTCTTTTTATTAGTCCCACAAGTTGCCACAACTCCAACCTAATCTTACGTAGCCAAACCCTAACCCCTGTCTAATTTTAGCCAAGCTATGATTGCCATTTCATGGACGTATTCTCCTTCCAAATCATTGATGATTTCTTACACATGGTCATAAATTAGACAAATGTTTCACTTATTGTTGTGCTAGTTCAATTGCCCAAATCTAACCAACTTAATCAAAACAAACAAACCAAATTGATATTAAAATAAAATAAAATAAAATAAAAAGTGGAATAAAGAGAATAATAAGAAACGAAGTTGCTAAATGAAAACATCACCTTATATTTAGATTGGTGCATTAAGATATGAGACTTAGAGATAAAGGCACAACAGCAAATGGGTATTTCCACGTGTCCCCTATTAGTTGTATGCCCTACAGCCAATCATAAAGATAATACTTTAAGGATATATAATGAACAATCAATAGATTTCATTTATTATTAATTGCATCTATTATTATTTAATAAAGGAGTTTATTCTATCATGTTTATTGTGTTATTTTATTTTTACATAATATGTTCATGCAGTTAGAGTTGACAATAAGATATCACAAAATGTTGTGATTGAAAGACTTTATATCTTTGTACTACACTCCTAAACCATTCCTAATTGAAGGTTTATTTTGATGAACAATAATAAATCATAGGACTAGCACATGTTATGTTGGCTCTTTAGAAGGATAGATGGTCTCAAGTTATTTGTGTGGAAACACTAAGACGAAACATTTGGGTGCTTGTTAGAAAAATAAGTGCATTGAATGTGACTGTCACGACCCAGAAAACAAACCATGACTTGCCAATGATAAATTATAATCTAAATAAAAATCAAGGATGGTTCATAATCAAAATCACAATTTAAAGAAATATTTTTAAGGAAATCTGACATGATCCCATTTGAAAATAGGACATACCAAGTTATCGATAATTTTAAACCTGTTCAATTTAAACCAAAAATCATAAAACCATCCACAGACTATTAAAAGTTAAGCTGGCATTCAATCTCACAAGATTCTATTGTCTATATACACAATATAAAATACATAAGGGCTGTTTAAATAATATACAGACCATAAGAAATAAAATACAATATCCGTACAACATCCAATGCCATGCTATGCTAACCCCGATGCGATGCATCCTCAAATGAATCATCGTTACCTTACTCAAAATTTGCAAAAATGTAGGCGCGAGTATAAACTCAGTAGGTTACTTTTTTCAAAAATATAAACTAAGGTTTTAAAAACGATTTTGAGTAATAATATCCAAATTAATTGAATCACATTTCATAATATAAATAAATAGGAGAACATTTAATCAACCAATAAATCATCCACCATATTTGGTATCCATAACATCTGTTGTCCCAAATAACAATCGAAGAGGAGGTGAATTGGATTATAAAACTAATAAAGAAATCTTTTTTAGTTTTTGAAAAACTTCAAGAATCAAAGAGAATGCACAAATATATAAATCTTGAAAGCACAATAGTAGGAGAGAGTAAAAGAATGCAAACACAAGATTTAACAAGGTTTGGCCTTCCTGCTTACGTTCTCTCCTTAAGAGCTTCGCTTGAGGATTCCACAATCCACTAACACAATCTTCTTGTGGGTGGAGATCAAACCTCTTACAAAGACAAACTTTCTTCCAAGAAAAATCACTCTTATCTCTCTAGGGTTCTCGCAACCCTTATAATGCTTTTAATAGAAGTAGTTTGCTGTAAAATAATCTCTCTCTTAGAGTAAATCCAACACTTGAAAACCTAACACTCTTCTAATGATTACTCAATGAAAGCTCTTTAAGAATTAGGGCTAGAATACTCAAGAATAAGGATGGGAATTGATTGCACTTGTAGTGACACTAATAAATGAGTTTGAATGCTTGCATTTATACCCATTTGGCCTAATATAGCCGTTGCAAGCAATAAATGCTAGGAAAGAGCCGTTTGAAGGCATTTAATGCACCATTTACCTTTAAAAAAACTAGCTATTATAGTCAATTCGAGTGATATAATCGACTATACCCTTGGTGTAGTCGACTACACATATCAATAGGCAAATATGTGAAGTATTGCATGAAGTAGTCGACTACATGAGTCATGTAGTCAACTAAACCAGCTTGAAATGCTAATTTAGCTTCTATTTAAATGTTTTTCAACACTGAACTCAATATCTATCAACTTAGGCCTTTGTGAATGATAAATTCAATTAGCTTAAGGGTCCTAAGGTCCATCTCGGTCACTACAGCAATAACATGAGCAATCATATACAATAAGAACCTAAAACCTCACCCATAAGCCAGAAATGCATTCGTTGATGGTGCTAGCTTTGTCTTAAGTGCTTGTAGGTCTCTTGCTTGCTTTCCATGCTCACAATGTACTATGTTTGAGTGTCTTTGATGTTTTGAACATGTGCATTAACTTCCATGCCATGGTTATGCCTTTATGCTCCTTTAAGTTCGATGTACTTGAGTCAAATGATCCTTGAGCTTATGCTTGATATGATTTACACTTGAGTACCTAGCTTTGACCATTAACTTGACATTTAAACCATTAGTGCTAACATCGATCCTTTGTTATCATCAAAATCAAAGAGATACTAAGGGTTAAAACTTTTAGGGGCCAACAATCTCCTCCTTTTTTATGATGGCAAACTATTAATGTTTTATATTAAAAAAAAATGAAATGTAATAATCTTGAAAATGTCTCCCCCTAATAATATGTGCATATATCAAATTGCAATTATAATGATAATAAAAAAAGTCATTCATTTCATTTATTAAACATGTGATCATGTACATTGATAAGCATATGTCATGGTTAGAGCATGGACATCATATAAGAATCATTTAGAGTTAAATATAAAAGTAATAAAGTCATAAACATCGACCAAGAAGCATAAAACATCACAAAACATCTTCCCCTTTTGTCATCAAACAAAAAGCTAGGGATAGAGCTAATCTTTATGTGGTGGTGAAAATAAAGGGTTATACCGCTCTAAGACATTTTCCGCGAGCTGTTATCAATGCTCAAGAGCAGTGATGCAGTCACCAATTTCACTAAAGCCTTGTGTCATGGAAACCTTGAGAGACTCAATGGCATCCAACATAGTCTAAAAGCCAAGTGGTGCCATTTGCTCCTCCTGCTACTGTAGGGGTTGCTGAGGTTGAGGTTCGGCCAAGAGTAAGGGAAAGAGTGAATTTCATTAAGCACCTAAGGCACATGCTAGTGTGCCTTATATAGGCACCACTAGGGCTAGCCATGAGGGGGGAAATCCCACTTTGTGTAGGATTTACAACTTCCTAAAATTGCACATTAACCCCTTTTATTTACATCCAATGCAAGTTTAGCCTTTTAGAACTTTTCTTTTTCACTTTTGCCTTTTCTCTCAAAGCTTTAAAGTCCCTCTTTGCGTCTTTAGTGTGTGACCCATTGAGTTCACATCATCGAGTAGTAGAAATAGCACAAGGTGTGCACAATGGAACACTTTCCATTAAGGGTCTAATTGGAACTCCTTCTAATTCCCTAATTAATTATAACCAATTTATATCAATTAGGTCTTCTACTAACTATGAGTAACATCTAGCAATGGCTCATGGTGTGGTCCTAAATGAGGTGAATATAAAACATACAAAGAACCCTTCAATTACAATCTAAAGGTTACAATTGCATCCCCTCATCATACACAATGTCTCTATTTGAACTAATAGGACATAGAAGTCTGTCAAGACCCTAGTTTAATACATTTATGAACCTAATAACTTATTCATGACCTACAATGCAAGACGTGAATACGTTATTTACGACGCGCATTATAAATAGTGAATAGGGCTTGCAAATGAGCTAAGCTGCTCATTAAGGGCTCGCGAGAAAGCTCGTTAAGGGCTCGGCTCGAGCTCAATCATTTAATAAACAAACCAAGCTCAAGCCCTAATCTTAGGTTCGTTTAGTAAACAAGCCGAGCTTGAACATACCAAAGCTTGGCTCGTTTAGGCTCATGAACAAGCTCGTTTAGGGCTCGATGAGAAGCTCGTTAATAAGCTCGTTTCATATTAATTGTCCTAGTCTACATTTTTTATTTGGGTGCTGTCGCTACCCCAAAAAAATAAGGGAAAAGGGATTTTCCTTCGAGTTTGGGATGACCTCAGGTGGTCCATTCTGTGCTGGGTGTGTGTTGAGTTCATTTCAAGGGTGCCTTGACCGTCCTAGACATGCGAGCATATCTAGAATTATCAAAACTATGGAGTTGCCACTAATCAGGGGGTTTGAGGACGTGACAGGGCATCCTAAAGTTAATCAGAAAGTGGGGTCATCTGAGATCCCAAAATAAGTCCATTTGAGGGCTTATCATCAATAGGCCCATCTGAAGGTCTACTGGAAAAATTGAATAACTCCTAGTGGTCTGTGAGACTAAAGATTGAGGGTAAAAGGGTTTGGTTATGAGTGGGGAAGGTGTGAGGCACCCCACATCGCCTGTTGGAATCCAACGGTTCCTGATTTCAACGATATTTCTGATTAAAATCCTGTTGGGAATCATACAAGAGGGAAAAATTGAAGTGCGGAATATAAAAATTTTTCCTACGATTCCACAGCCCATGAATCTAACTATGCATAACACAAAATCAAACCCTAACTACAAAGAGGGTTAGAACACTTACAGAATTTTTGTCTTCTCCTTTTTGCTCCAAGCTTTGATTCCGGACAGCGGTGAATGAGCAGCCCAAGTGTGCTGCCTCCAACGGTATCCACACCTAGCTAGAGCTTCAAGCCTTTCTTTCTTCTTCCTTGTTGTTGCTAGAGGTGGAGAAGAGAGAGAGAGAGAGAAGAGAGCCTCCAAGGGGCTGGACGGCTAGGGTTTATTGTGCAAGCCTCTTATGCCATGTCACACATAAGTGTGACTTATATAGGCAGCCCACTAAAGGGGGCTGGCCATGGGGAAGAAACCCTAATAGGGTTATGTGTAATTACTCTTAATTGCACATTAACCCCTATTATTTGTATCAAATACAAATAGGCCTATAAAGAACTATTCTTTATTCACTAAAACCCTTTCTCTCATAGACTTTAAAGCCCTTCTTGCATGATCAGTGTGTGACCCATTGGGTTCACATCATTAAGTAGTAGGAATAGCACGAGGTGTGCACAATGGAACTCTTTCCATTTAGGGTCTAATTGGAACTCCTTCCAATTCCCTAATTGATTATAACTCACTTATATCAATTAGGGCTTCTACTAACCATGAGTAACACCTAGCATATGGCTCATGGTGTGGTCCTTAATGAGGTGAATAGTCATTTACAAAGAACCCTTCTGTTATAGTTTATAGGTTACAATTGCATCCTTCCTTCAACACAATGTCTCCAATTGAACTAATAGGACATGGAAGTCTGTCAAGTCCCTAGTTCAATTACTTTATACTCATTCATAGATATCAACTCATTGATGAACTCATGAAACTCTTTTCATATTCATCCTACCATGGCCATGGATTTAATGAGTTATATTATGAATGCTATATGAGACATTCTCTCTCTTTTTCCTGAGAGTGATGGATCCCTTGTTGATCACTCACATGCCTTCATACACATAGCAGTAGGGCCAATGAACACCTTTGCAGACCCCTGAATAGGATCTGCACTTAGTGTTATCAAACTTCTAAAGCTACATGCATAAGGCAACTATGGTGTCTCAGGTCTAAGGATTACTTGTACCACTATAACAATGAGAAACTGATTGACAGGCAGGATAAAACTCCATTCAGTTTATCTCATATCTTTGGTCACATTCAGTGTACCTATTCTTATAATAGGCACCCACTTGTTGGTTGTAGTGTCTCCACACAAATAGCTTGAGACTAGCTATCCTCCTATAGAGTCAACCTAACAAGTGCTAGTCCTATGGTTCATTACTGTCCATCATAGTGAACCTTCAACTAGGAATGCTTAAGGAGTTTAGTACAGAGATATATCTATAGTCTCAAAATTACAACTCTTTGTAATTCCATATTCTCAACTCTAACTCCATGGACATATTATGTAAATATAAATGATGCATATAAACATAATAGAATAAGCCCTTTTATTAAATCAATAATAAATGTGACATACATAAATGAAATCAAATGATTGTTCCTAATCCCTAAACAATCATCTCTATGATTGGCTCTAGGGCATAATCCTAACAAATCCCATTTAGTATTGTTGATTTCCTGTACGAATGATTTGACATAGAATACCCTTTTGAAGGGTGGTGAATTCTGTCATTTTGAAAGAGAGATCCTTAAAGGCATTAGAGTAAAGTTTTTTTTTGAAAGGGTTGATGTTTGGAAAAGTATGCCTTAAGGTTGTGAATGAAAATTATTTGAAAGGACCACAAATTCGCCTTTCTTCTTTTGGGTATCTTAGGTCAAATTGATTAACTCTAAAGTATCCCTATCTTTTAGTGGTAAAATCAATCCTTTATGAAAGGATGGAAATGGAAATGATGTGAGTCCATTTTTTAAAGAATTAATATCAGGTGCGAACCTCTTTTGGATTCTTGGAAAACTCGAGACTTTTGAAGTCGATGTTGGGAATCATACAAGAGGAAAAATAGAAGTGTAGAATATAAAAATTTTTCCTTTGATCCCCTAACCCATGAATCTAACTATGCATAACACAAAATCAAACCCTAACTATGAAGAGGGTTAGAACACTTACAGTTTTGTTGTCTTCTCCTTTTTGCTCTAAGCTCTGACTTTGGACAGTGGTGAATGAGCAGCCCAAGCGTGCTGCCTCCAATGGTATCCACACCTAGCTAGGGCTTCAAGTCTTTTCCTCCTTTTCTTTGTTGTTGCTAGTGTAGGAGAAGAGAGGAGAGAGAGAGAGGGCAGTTGGAAATTTCGGCCAACCCTTGGTTTCTTCAAAAAATGATGATGTCACACATCAAAGTGTGACTTATATAGTCCACACTCAATGGGGCCGGCTCTAGGGGGAACCCTATTAGGGTTTTATGAAATTTCTCTAAATTGCACAATAACCCCTGTAAATTATATCAAATATAAATAGGCTACAAAGAACTATTCTTTTATTCACCTTTACCCTTTCTCTCATAAACTTTAAAGCTCATCTTGTATGATCAATGTATGACCCATTGGGTTCACATCATCAAGTAGTAGGAATAGCATGAGATGTGCACAATGGAACTCTTTCCATTTAGGGTCTAATTGGAACTCCTTCCAATTCTCTAATTGATTATAACTCACTTTTATCAATTAGGGCTTCTACTAACCATGAATAACACCTAGCATATGGTTCATGGTGTTGTCTTTAATGAAGTGAATAAGATCTAACATAGAACCCTTCTATTATAGTTTATAGGTTACAATTACATCCTTCTATTTACACAATGTCTCCAATTGAACTAATAGGTCATGGAAGTCTATCAAGTCCCTAGTTCAATTACTTTATACTCATTCATAAATATTAACTCAATGATGAACTTATGGAAACTCCTTTCCATATTCACACTGCCATGGCCATGGACTGAATGAGTTATATTATGAATGCTATATGTGACATTCTTTCCCTTTTTCCTGAGAGTAATGGATTCCTTGTTGATCACTCATATGCCTTCATACACATAGCAATAGGGCTAATGAACACCTTTACAGACCCTTGAATAGGATCTGCACTTAGTGTTATCAAACTTCTAAAGCTATATGCATAAGGTAACTATGGTGTCTTAGGTCTAAGGATTACTTGTACCACTATAACATTGAGAAACTGATTGACAGGCAAGTTAGAACTCCATTCAGTTTATCTCAAATCTTTGGTCACATTTAGTGTACCTATTCTATTAATAGGCACCCACTTGTTGGTTGTAGTGTCTCCACACAAATAACTTGAGACCAGCTATCCTCCTATAGAGTCAACCTAACAAGTGCTAGTCCTATGGTTCATTACTGTCCATCATAGCGAACCTTTAACTAGGAATGATTTAGGAGTTTAGTACAGAGATATATTTTCAATCTCATAATTACAACTCTTTATAATTCAATATTCTCAACTCTAACTCCATGGACATATTATGTAAATATAAATGATGCATACAAATATAATAGAATAAGCCCTTTTATTAAATCAATAATAAATGTGACATACATAAATGAAATAAAATGATTGTTCCTTTGTCCCTAAACAATAATCTCTATGATTGACTCTAGGGCATAACTCTAACAGTCGATGGAATGGGTAAAGAAAATGATGTTTTTTGAAAGCTATTGAAGTAAAAGGGATGTTCTCTTTGGAAGAGAAAAGATTGCCTTTTGAAGACAGGGGTTCCTTTTGAAGGAAGAAAAATGTATTTAATTGAGAAAAGAACACTTTTGAAGTGTAAAGAAATCTTGTTAAACAAAATGAAAGTAAAACTTTATGAATCTCGATCCATACTAAAAGGAGATCTAGCATAGAATGATGGTTTTGGAAAATTGACTTCATGTCATAAAATGATGTTTTTGGAAAGAGAGCACGTGCCCTTTTAATGAAAAGAAATAACTAAGTCATTTTTGGAATGAACTCATCGATTAAAATGATGCGCGTATCAACAGTTTGCTTGATGGCAAGAGGCTATTTTTGAATCTAAATCTTTATTTGATAAAGATGGTGATGTTGTAAAAAATGATTGGTAGGAAGATGGTGCCACCCAGGTATGAATCTTTCAGCAAGGATTTAAGATGTAAAAAATCACTTTCAATTTTTAGAAGACCTTTTGAAAAAGTACTTAGAGCTCTTGGAGCTTTAAAGATGGTTTTGGGAGGAATTTGAATCCAGTCTTGGTGCGCACTTGAATTAATTGAATAAAAATGTAATCCATTAAATCTCTCAAGGATTGAGTTCTTACTACGTAACATAGGGACATGCAGGAGTTCCTAGATCAGGGGTAAAGTAATTCATTGGAATCTGGCGGGTCAATTGATTAAGTCTATTTGATGGCGATAAGCTATTATGCTATGGATGAGTTTTTAAGCATTTGATACTGTAAACTCTTTATCCATAGCATGATAGATTATCTCAAGTCTTTAGTTGAACTTTATTCACATGGGAATAGAATTGAAATATCAATATAGCATGAAATTTCAAGATGAACATATCAAGATGTCAAAAGATATATAAACGTAATCAACCTTGGCATGGTTTGGAATTCATGAATGCGATGTTTATTGCTTTGAAAAGCATAGGTATATGTACATAAAATGAAAGGGTCAAGTGACCTCAAAATGAAAAGTGCTCAAATATTAGGGCATAGGGTCGCAACGACCACAACTCGGAGGGTAGCGAAAAGCCATAGCCTCTAAATAAAGCGATAAATAAAGCTGGAAATGTACAAGCAAAGGGGCAAAGGGTCGCAACGACCACAACCCAGAGGGTAGCGAAAAGCCATAGCCTCTAAATAAAGAAAATGAAAAATGAGAACAATTATTTTGAATGAATTTGTCTAAGTCCATGTATTTGTCCATTTATCCAAGCATGGGGATATTCAATTAAGTCCGATAAGCTCCGTAGCTAAAGGAGATTATTTTATGTTTAAGTTGATTATGATTACCAACAAGGAAACAAGAAGAGGTTAGTGTAAACAATATGCATGCATGCATAAACCTAACCTTGCCAAATTTGATTCTGTTTAAACATCATCTCAACCTTTTGATATGCTTAACTTTCCATTTCACACATCATAAATGCAAGCTCACATGCGATCAAAGGAAATGAAAAATGGGTGCTAGCAACCTATTGGAATGGTTTGCATACAAAGGGTGGTTTAGGGTCTTCCTGCCTTTTACCCACCATACCAGACTTTGATCCCTTCACGACACGTGTTAGGAGGCCCATGTACATACTCGGGCAAAGGCAAGAAGGGTGACAATCACATATTGAGGTTGCAATTAATAATGAGCTTAATAGGAAATTAAAGTAAAAAGCTTAAGAATGAAATTTAAAAGGGAAGCTCACCTAGTGTAGGTGATTTCACCTTAGCTTTGACCTAGTTAGGCTTGAGTGCTCCTTTCCTAGGCTTGAAAATCTCCCCTTTGAGGTGCTCCTTTGAAGGTTCTAAGTATGCCTTGGAAGGTGGTGGAGTGGTGGATGAAGTGGTGGAGTGAATTAGTGGAGGAAGTGTGGTAACAGTGGAGTTACCAGTCAGCAGAAGTGAAGTTGCCCCTCAGCAGACACGAAATTGACAGTCTTTCTGTAGTAAAACTGCAGCAGAATTCGTACCTCTTTTATGCTATCCAAATGCACTTTGGGTGGTTCAACCCTTGGATTTTCCTTTAAGAACAGCCCCCAAATTTGTGTGAAAGGGTTTTTGAGAGGATATGTGGTAGGTTTCTTTTTGTGATGGATGGAATTGGGTTGGTGTTTAGGATGGTTTTCTTTGGATGGAATGGTTTGTGTATGGGTTGGGAGTTTTTGGTATAAAGATGAGATGGGTTAAGGCTTCCTAATTGAGTGTGGGAGAGATGGAATTGGGTTAGGGATTAGGGGATTTGAGGTTTGGCTTGGCTTCTTTTTTTTTTTTTTTTTTGGATCCCCTTAATGAATAAAATGTGGGCTATTTATAGGAAAACATGGACTTTTAGGGGTAAAATGGTCATTTGGAAGGGCATTTTGGTCACATGGGACGTGGAGGGCATTTGAGCTTTGTTTGATGAAGGAATTACCTCATTTGATGAGGGCAAGGTGGTCAAAAGGTGGTAAAAGGGCAAACTGCCTAACAGCGCTGGCATGGCAGGCATAGCCCCGTTGGCCTGGCTAGCGTGGCAGGCAATCCCATCTAGGCAATTAGATTATGGCCGTAGGCGGCCACAGGCTACTGTAAAGCCGAAAGCAAGATCTCCCCACGCTAGTTTGGCCAGCGTGGGCATACTTTTCCCACATTGTGATGATTTCTCATCATCACACATGGGAACTTGTGTTTCTTGGGCAGTGTGTGCTTCTAGAAGCTGTGGGGCCACTGAGGTGGGCCTATGGTGGTGGTCCGCCCTACAGTGGGGTCGTACGATCGCGCGATCGTGTTCAATCTATGATTGGGTGGGATTCGACCGTTGATCTTGAATGGGGATTGAAACTTTGGGTTCCTAAACTTGATTTGGGACCAGAGAGTGGAGTGTGCACCCTCTAGGGTGGGATTGAATGGCCCAGATGCGAGTATGATGCCTGTAGGGCTCTACAATTAGGGTTTTGTCGATCATGAGCCGAATGAGGCCCGATCTTTGATCAAATGGTCCTGCATTGATCTTGAGGGGTTGAATTGAAGATCTAACAGTCGGTTTGACCATTGAATGAGAAATTATGGGGAATTGAACCACCTAAAGTTGCATTAGGGGTTTGATTTTGGGTGATTTGGGGATTGGGGGGCATGTGCCCTTTGATTCTCAATTAAAGGATCCTAAACCGCTCTAGGGATGTTTAATTGAAGATCTTATGGCTAAATTGACCGTTGGATCAAAGATTGTTGGAGATCGAACCACCTAGCGCCGATTTAGGGGTTCGATTTGGGTAAACTGGGGATCGGAGGGCTCGTGCCTTCCGATTTTCAATTAAATGGTCCTAGACCACTCTAGGGATATGAATTGAAGATCCTATGGCTAAATTGACCGTCGGATCAAGGATTGTGGGAGATCAAACCACCTAATGCCGATTTAGGGGTTCGATTTGGGGTGAATTGAGGATCGGAGGGCTCGTGCCCTTTAATTCTCAGTTAAATGGTCCTAGACCTCTTTAGGGATATTGAATGGAAGATCTTACGGCTGAATTGACCGTCGGATCAAAGATTGTTGGAGATCGAACCACTTAGTGCTAATTTAGGGGTTCGATTCAAGGTGAATTGGGGATCGGAGGGCTCGTGCCCTCTAATTCTCAATTAAATGGTCCTAAACCTCTCTAGGGATATTGAATTGAAGATCCTACGGCTGAATTGACCGTTGGATTAAAGATTGTTGGAGATCGAACCACCTAGTGCCGATTTATGGGTTCGATTTAGGGTGAATTGGGGATCGGAGGGCTCGTGCCCTCTGATTCTCAATTAAATGGTCCTAGACCACTCTAGAGATATTGAATTAAAGATCCTACGGCTGAATTGACCGTTGGATCAAAGATTGTTGGAGATCGAACCACCGGTGCTGATTTAGGGGTTCAATTTGAGGTGAATTGGGGATCGGAGAGCTCGTGCCCTTTGTTCTCAATTAAATGGTCCTAGACTGCTCTAGGGATATTGAATTGAAGATCCTACAGCTGAATTGACTATCGGATCAAAGATTGTTAGAGATCGAACCACCTAGTGTCGATTTATGGGTTCGATTCGGGGTGAATTGGGGATCGGAGGGCTCGTGCCCTCTGATTCTCAATTAAATGGTCCTAGACTGCTCTAGGGATATTGAATTGAAGATCCTACGATTGAATTGACCGTCGGATCAAGGATTTTTGGAGATCGAACCACCTAGTGCTGATTTAGGGGTTTGATTCAAGATGAATTGGGGATTAGAGGGCTCATGCCCTCTGATTCTCAATTAAATGATCCCAAACTGCTCTAGGAATGTTAAATTGATGATGCTACGGTTGAATTGACCGTTGGATCAAAGATTATTAGAGATCGAACCACCTAGTGCTGATTAAGGGTTTGATTTAGGGTTTTCAGGCCCCATGCCCATTCTTGGTTCTTGGGCTTCAAATGTCGGAGGTTGAATTGGAGGAGAGGCCTTGGCCTAGTGGGTAAGACAGGGTGAATGAAGTTAGGTACAGAGTGTGCTCGACTTAATTGTACTGTTGACGGGTTAATCGATTTTGTCCGGAGGCGGCCCAGCAAAATTTGGGGGTCTACAGTGAATTATCAATACAAATTACTAGTAACTTCATATTAAATGACTACAAACTTAACTAAGAATGGCTAGTAACTATGTTTATTTACCATTACTTTACAGTAGCCGGACCAATCTATAATTTCTATTATTTTCCCTAACTTAACTTAAACACGGCGTCGTTTTCTCTCTATATATAAACCTAAGCTAACCCTAAAAGTCTTCAAACTCACTCATTTTGCTCTAATTCTCTAAATCTCCTCTTTGATGGTGCTATAGCCTGAACGATTGAGCTAAACCCTCCTACTCTGTCTCTTTCATGCACAACTAACCAAGCAGAGATCTCCTATCTGCCGTTGACGCCACCAACGCTCCACTGTCGGACGATCTCCTTTCGTCACTTCACCGCCAAGCTCCCGCTATCTCATTGGCTCACCACTGTACATCACCACTTCATCGACAGTGAGAATTCACGGCGAGCTTTCATCTCATATCTATGATTGTTTGAGTACTCGAGCCTCTTTGTCATCGATGATTCTTCCCGCCTCAGATCTATGGAGCTGCTGTGTTTATTCGTCGCCGTCGAATCTCCTGCCATAGTTAACGCCACCGTTGAGCAGTTGTTGGACTATCGCCTATGAACCGTCACCATCAGATATATTTTCTCTATTTTTTTTTTGATGCTGAGTATATTGGATTATTGGATATATGTTTCATTTTTATATGTTTTTAAGATGGTTTTAGTGTATATATTTCATAATTTTCATTGTTTGCACTCTAAATGTTGGATCTAAATCTAATTTACTATATTTTCATCGCTTTATTTGCTCGATTGCCCCTTTGTTTGCTGGATTTTCTCCTTTTATTTGCTAGAAATACCATGGGTTTATGGGTTTTTAGTGAAAAAAAAAAAAAATTTAAATGAGCCAATCGAGCTGAGCTAGAGCTTTAGTATTTTCTCACGAGCCGAGCTTAAGCACGAAATTAAGGCTCGTTAAAAAGCTCGGCTTGGGCTCATGAGATCGAGCTTTCTAACGAGCCCGAGTTGACCACTCAAAAGCTCGGCTCGGCTTGGCTCAGCTCGTTTGCACCCCTAGTAGTGAATAAGTTATTTACGACGCACATTGCAAATCGTGAATAATTTATTCATGATGTACAATGCACATCGTTAATTAGTCCCGACTTTCCACGGCATGGCGCTACACGATATGCGCATGTGCTTTGTAAAAGGTCTTCCACGACGTGCAACGCACGTCGTGAATACTCTATTTTGTTGTAGTGGCATTCCATCACTTGTATTTAGTTTTTAGGTGCATTTAGGATATATGTGTGCAATTTGGTTCAATTCCAGATAGGTTTGGATAGTTAATTAGAATTTTTGCTACTTGAAGGGCAATCTCATTTTTCACTTCGTATACTTTTCAATTGACTCTGAAACTTGTTCTGGATTGTTCCATTGGTCTTAAAATGATGAAATGAGTCTAATTGAAGTGCCAATTTAATTATTGAATAGGTTTTGGATTGATTTACCATATTACCCTATGGCTAATTGACCATTTTTTTGGTTAACTACCTTGTTAAAACTCAACCACTTGACTGTGGTAAGGAATTTTTGGTCTAAGAATATTTTAGACTTATTCTACATTGAATCCTTGAAATTTTAGCTTTTGAATCACTTAAATTGGAGTTAAATTGACAAAGATATGGCCATTTTAAGGTAGAAGCTTGAAATAAGTCAAAACCGGGTGAAACAAAAGGAGACTCTCAGGTGACTGGTTCACCCAATGATTGGGCCAACTGGTCCAACCAGTTCACTTAACCGATAACCCAAGCCCTGCGTATATTTTTCCCTATTTTTAAGGATACGCATTTTGGGACTCTCTTTATAACACCCTAGATATTTATTATATGTTAATTTGAAATTACGTTGGGGTTGAATTTTATTTGAAAAGAATATATATTATTTATATGAGATAAGATTTCTTATTTTTATTCATGCATTGGGTTGGGCCAAGTTATTAGACTTTAAATTATTTTGTGAACCTCAAGTCTATTGGGTTTGTAATAGATTTAGAGGCATGATATAATTTTGAATAGTGACAATTTGTAATTTTAAACTCTTGAGCATTCTATAAGCTTCTTGTACTTTCCACTATCTTCTGTTGATATATATATTATATCCTTTTGGATGAGTTTGCATTCTACGTGTGGCAGTGAGAGTTAACATTGTCTCTAAACTTAACATCTTATAAATATAATCTATGGGCAACTATACCCCTCTCCACTACCACTTGTCTATGGGCTACTATATTATTCACCCTATATATATATATATCCATTACTTCTGAGCAAGAGGACTATGGGAACAGGGAAAAAAAATAAAAGCGTGAGAGTGAGAGTGAGAACATGAGAGAGAGAGAGAGAGAGAGAAAGAGAGAGAGAGTGACTGAGTAAGAGAAAGAGAAAGAGGATGAAGGAGAAGAAGAAGAGGAATTTACGGTTTTGAAGTTGGGAGCTTGAATTGGGCAACCAAGATTTATATTTCAAGTGAGAAAACCATCTCCTCTTATTTTATAACATCAATTTGGAACAATTTGATGTAAGTATGTCTATTAGAAAGGTTCTTGAAGCTTTAATGCTTCCCAAGTTTAAACCTAATTCCCTTGTGTTATCCTGAAAATCCTGTACAGTAAACGATTTTATGAGAATTTTTTGTATATGGACTTTGATTTTAGGTCTAGGATTTTAGGGTATTTAAAATACATTTACAAGTGATTCTCTTGCCATTGGTTTCAACTAAAAATATTAAAAATTCGATTTTTGGTAAATTTCCAAAGTTGAACCTGAGTTGCTGCTATGGGTTATATTCGAAATTGAATTTAAAATAGTTATCGAAGTTTGTTTGATGCGAAATTTATATGGTTTGAAAGCTTTATGAATCTAGTTTTTATTAAAATAAGTTTCGAAACCCAAATCTTTATAAAATAAACCTAGAAAATTGAATGCACCTTTTACTCCAAGTTGTCTTTGGATTTCCACATTCTATTGTTTGACTTTGAAGTGATTTTCGAACCACATGGCTTTTGGGTGGTGATCAATTGCTATTTTTCTTCAATAGTACGTTGTTAAAGCTTTCTAAAACAGGTTGAATCATTGAATTTGGAATTTTTTGGATTTAGTTATGAATTTTCAAACCTAAGCTATCCTATTTTAAGAAGTGCAAGTGTGATGTTTGGTTAAAGAAAAGTATTAGCAAATTTCACCCTTTTGTGTGAGGGATTGCTTTTATGAAATAAAAGCCAAGTTTTTATAATTATGTTGAGTTGTAAAATTTTCTCTCTATTATTAATAAATTTGATACAAGCTTAAGAATTAAGTTATTTGCTGTGTGTATAAAGAGATGATTAATTTGAATAGAACCTAAGACAGAGATTTCTTTTGAGATAAGATTTTCTTGGGAAATATGAGTGTGGATTATTCCATTATATTTAGAAATAATATTATTTCATATCGTGGCACATTCTTATATGTGAGATTTTTCCATTAAATATGGATTATTATGATTATTATTGTGGTTACTAACGAATTGTGGTGGGTCAGCCGGGGCGGATCTAGTCAGGTATGCCCTACAGTTAGTGCACTAATGTACTGGGTTATTGAGCAAGTGGGCCATAACTGGTATACACATATGATAGGGACATATGTGCTGTGGCTGAGATAACATACATGAACGGCAAGTGGGCCTGTGTGTGTGATTTTGATTTGTGTTTTGTAGGTTGCAAATGGCAACGAAAGCTCAAGTATGAGAAATTATTAATGTTGAGATCAGTATGAGATAATGTACCACAATATGAGTAGTATTCTGGAAAGTTATTTTTATATCTTGAAATCTATTGTACATGACGTATTGGGAATGGTATAAACAACATAGATGTCACGTTCAAAAGTTATGTTTATAAAATGACAATTAATATACCCATTGTGTTTAAAATTGATGTAGTGTAAAATAAGTGCAGTTGTTTTCTCACTGGGTTGTCTACCTCACTGTGTTATATAAATAACACTTCCAGGTAGTCAATGTTGGAGGCACGTACTGGAAGAGGGATCGTGATTTGAATAGATTATGGGTTAATTTAGTTGTTATTTCTATAAAGTTGATGTAAGTTTTATTGAATGAGTTGGGAAATGTACATTCATTCGAGATTTGGGTTAGCTGCTGCTTTTAATATTTTGTAATTTCAAAGGAAATTCATTTATAAAGAGTTTATTTTGTTATGATTTGCGGGTCATTACAGTTGGTATCAGAGCTTAGGAATTAGATCTCTTTGGGATTTAAAATCTTTATTTGGTGATTAGATTCCTAAGTTTTAGCATTTTTAAAATGAGAAAATTTTGAGATTTGGACGTTTAGTTGAATAATTAAGGTTGTTGTGATTCATATTGTTGAAGTATTTGAAATTTTGGGTCTCAAGATTATACTATGTTCGAGATATGATATGTGTAGAAATGGAGAATGTTTGAGTTCACAGCGGAATTTCATATCTTTTGATGGTAGTAGTGCATCCGAGTCTCATTATTAGGATTATGTAACAGGAACTCAAGGTTAGAAATTCCATGAATAGCTCTTGAAGATGGCAAAATATATGTATATATATACCCATTTGGTTTGAAAAGTTGGAAGTGATAGGGGCATAGGTTTCAAGATGGACTTTGTGTACCACATGTTGAAGATTTGAAAGTGAAATTCTTAAGCAAGTGACAACTCTGACTTCTTGATGGGGAATGATGTAACAAGAGGCCCAAGAGACCAATAGTGCCAACAGTCCTAACAGGCTTGAAATGGGTGAGGGTTAGGGTGAGGTTGAGAGAACCAAGAGTCCCAATATTCCCAATAGGCTCAAGATGGGTGAGGGTGAGGGTGAGGTTGAGAGATGAGTCAAAGAATTCTATATCGGAAGCGGACGAGTTCAAGATTTGAGTAAAGATATCGTTTTTAATTTTGAGATGAAGTACTTAGGTTAGTTCTACGAGTGTTATCATGATCTATTTAGAAATTTCTTTTAAGGGTGGATAGATGAGAAGACTGAAAATTTGAATTCACAAGTATGGTTCTTATTAAAGGATCAAATAGCAGATATGAGTTAATTGATATAAAGAATGAACAGTAACTATACTACAAGAAGAAAATTGGTATCTAAGTATGTATACAAATTTTTGTTATATAAATTGAATATTGTTGTATTATCGAGAAGCATAAGGATTCTATTTCTCCCATGAATAAGAATATAGTTTATATAAATAAAGTGCATGGATAATTAAATTTACAAAGTTGTAAGAGTATAGCTGTTACAACAGACCATGCTATATATGATTTGACTTCAGTCATTTTGTACTTATAGTTTCACCTAAAGTAAATTCATAATTTTTAGTATAAATACTCTATATTATGTCAATTTTCATATGCTACAAGTCTCAAGCCCATATCTTTTCCTTTTTTTTAAAAAAAAATTTAGTAATGATTTTCTACTATTGAACCGGTGTTAGAACTAAATTCCAGCATACTGTCCACAAAATCAAATTAGTTTTATAATCAATGAAACCATATTTTCTCATTGGATTATCATTTTTCTTGTATAGTGCTTTGAGTCTAGTTTTCAAATCTTCAAGAATGACCTTATTTGCACAACAATAGAGTGAGTTATGAATTTTTGAATACGAATGGTTCTGTTTTCAGCATTAAAAAAACTTAAATGTGTTCAAATAGAAAATAAATATTTTTATTAAGTTTGAAGATCTTGAAACCCTCTGTTTGTGAAAATTTTGTTTTGTGAAAAGTTCTACAAAAGTATTTGAAATGATTTCTGAGAAAAGTAGGAGCCATGTTTGGATTTGAAAAGAATTGAGATGAATTTTATGAATTTTTGAAATTGGAGGGTTGAATACTCATTTTATATTTAAAATGGAACAATGGCTCTTGTCCTTGAATGCATTACTCGATGGTTTGACTGAGAAATTCTCCCTTGTTTAACAAGAAGGGTGTAGAGTGCCCTTGGGTGAAAGGCTCTAAAGGTTTATTCCGGAATGGTTATCCTTATGGTTGGTTTTCCACCTGATGGATGGTTATGGTTTCCTCTTGGAACATGGATGGTGTCCCTCTTTTGATGGATGGGTGTAAAAGGTTTGAGATATGAGGACTTTGTATCCATTTAGCATGTAATTGTTACTAATGAAAATTTGGTGAGGAATGATTAAGAGTGTTAGAAATAATTGAAGTTCAAAGTTTAGGTTAGAGTTTTAGAACATGAAACTCTACTTCGAAATCTGATTTAATGGGTGTTGTTTTAATGAGAACTAATCATGGAATCTAAAAGTATACTTCTCAAGATTTCATTGGGCTTTTGAGTCACTTAATTTTGTTAAGATTTGAGAAAGTTATGAATTTTTAGAAAAGATGAGTTGTATGCTGGAAATACAGAAATTTTCTATACATATTGTGTTGTTTAAATTATATCTGCAGCTGGAAACATTATTTATAAATTCTATTTCTCCTATGTATTCATAAGATATTGAACTCCAAATATGGAGATTTTCATGCTTTTTGAAGTTGAATAACTATTTTAAAATGAATTTACAAAATAAATCTGCTATGCTGTATATTTCATTTTACAGCAGAAAGAGTGTTTAGAACGAATTTATTAAAGGGGTTATCCATGTTATAATTTTATGAAAGTTTACAAGAAATATCATTGTTATGTCTAGTTTTTGTATATAAAGTTTTAGAATCAAATTCTTCGTGGGTTATTCCCAGAAATTCAAATACTACTCATTGGTTAATATTGTTCTGAAATTCTAGCAAAATGATTTCAGATAAAATTGGTAATTTATTTTATAAAGAGAAGGTTTTCATCCTAAGGCAAATTTTCCCAAAATTTTTTGAGTCTAGTTTACATAGAATCAAGAAAATCAAGATTTGAATATATATATATATATATATTTGAGGATATGAATATTTATCTACAATCTATTCTGTTTTACCGAGGTATCTTGATAACTTTATTTAATTTTGTTTCTACAAGACATGATTCTACTACAAACTAAGACTGATATTCTATCATAGTTTTTTGCTTAATAAGATCTTATTGAAGTGTTGATTTAAAATACATGTTTCATAAACATTGGAAACTTAGTTTCTAATGTAAAAAGCAACCCTAACAACTTCTTTTCCAAATCATGTGAACTGTAGAGACTTTTAACATGCTAAACATAATAGGAAATTTTAATACATTTTTCATAAAAATGTATTTTTGATCCTTACATCTTTATGCAGTTTTGATTTAACCTTGGACTTCAATTTTGGATATGAATATTATTGGTGTTGTCCCAAATATATAACCCTAGAGGGGGGTGAATAGGGTTATTGGCCAAATTAAAAATTAATTGCAAACTCAAAATCAGATTATTGTAAGTGAAAGTAAATACAAGAACAAGCAATAATTAAGAGATAAAGAGGAAGAGAATGCAAACGATGTTAACGAGGTTTAGCCTCCCGCCTATGTCCTCGCCTCAAGAGCTCGCTTGAGGATTCACCAATCCACTATCACTCTCCTTTAAGGTGGAGCAGCAAACCTTCACAACACCAAGTGTTCTTCACCAACACTTATTCATGACACACTCTTTAAGTGCTTACAAATGGGAGTTCTCTCAACCCTTGAATACAAGATGATTTAAGTATATTTTTGTACTCAAGAAGCTCTAGCAAAAGAGTAGATACATTGAAATTGAAAGCTTACTCAGCTATGGAATGATTCACGATAAATGCTCAGTGGTGAAATTAGGGCTTGCAAATAAATGATTTTGTTTCTAGCTTAATGAATGCTCATAAATGAGTTTAATGTTAGGAATTGAACTAGAAGGAAACAGAATGCGAAATAACTTGAATAACAAAAATTTCCTATCAATTCCATGCAGACCATGAATCTGATTGTGGTTCATACAAAACAATAAAACCCTAATTACAAAGAGAGGGTTTAGAACTTACAGTTGATTATGTCTTCTCCATTTTGCTCTAAGCTTCGAATCCAGACAGCAGCGTACGAGCAGTCCAAGTGTACTGCCTCCAACGGTATCCACACCTAGCTAGAGCTTCAAGTCCTTTCCTTCTTTCCCATGTTGTTGCTAGAGTAGGAGAAGAGAGGAGAGAGAGAGAGAGCCCCTTGTGATTTTCGGCTAGCACTTGGGAGTGATCAAGATGATGATGTCATCACATCATAGGAGGCTTTATAAAGCCTCTACTAGGGCCAGCCAAGGGGGGGACTTCAAACCCTAATAGGTTTTGTGTGATTACTCCTAATTACACAATAACCCCTCTAGTTTGTATCTTATACAACCTTGCTCCTTAAGAACTATTCTTTTTTTCACTTATGCCCTTTCTCTCATAGACTTTAAAGCTCTTCTTGCATGATCAGTGTGTGACCCATTGGGTTCACATCATCAAGTAGTAGGAATAGCACAAGGTGTGCGCAATGGAACTCTTTCCATTTAGGGTCTAATTGGAACTCCTTCCAATTCACTAATTGATTATAATATCAATTAGGGCTTCTACTAACCATGAGTAACACCTAGCATATGGCTCATGGTGTGGTCCTTAATGAGGTGAATAGTCATTTACAAAGAACCCTTCTGTTATAGTTTATAGGTTACAATTGCATCCTTCCTTCAACACAATGTCTCCAATTAAACTAATAGGACATGGAAGTCTGTTAAGTCCCTAGTTTAATTACTTTATACTCAATCATGAATATCAACTCATTGATGAACTCATGGAAACTTTTTTCCACATTCATCCTACCATGGCCATGGATTTAATGAGCTATATTATGAATCCTATATGAGACATTCTCTCTCTTTTTCTTGAGAGTGATGGATTCCTTGTTGATCACTCACATACCTTCATACACATCGCAATAGGGCCAATAAACACCTTTGCAGACCCCTGAATAAGATCTGCACTTAGTGTTATCAAACTTCTAAAGCTACATGCATAGGACAACTATGATGTCTCAGGTCTAAGGATTACTTGTACCACTATAACAATGAGAAACTGATTGACAGGCCGGATAAAACTCCATTCAGTTTATCTCATATCTTTGGTCACATTCAGTGTACCTATTCTAGTAATAGGCACCCACTTGTTGGTTGTAGTGTCTCCACACAAATAGCTTGACACTAGCTATCCTTCTATAGAGTCAACCTAACAAGTGCTAGTCCTATGGTTCATTACTGTCCATCATAGTGAACCTTCAACTATGAATGTTTTAGGAGTTTAGTACAGAGATATATTTACAGTCTCAAAATTACAACTCTTTGTAATTTCATATTCTCAACTCTAACTCCATGGACATATTATGTAAATATAAATGATGCATATAAACATAATAGAATAAGCCCTTTTATTAAATCAATAGTAAATGTGACATACTTAAATGAAATCAAATGATTGTTCCTAATCCCTAAACAATCATCTCCATGATTAGCTCTAGGGCATAATCCTAACATTTAACTCATGTATCTATAGCTCAAGAGGTCCAAGTGACCGTTCTATAGCAATAAATGCAGGGAAAGATGGTTTGGTGGGCATTTAATGCTCGAAAGACCATTTGAAAAACTAGCCATTATGAGTCAGTCTCGAGAGATTTGACGTCTGAAATTGATTTAAGACGTCTGATTCTATTTAAAACGTCTTATTCAGGCATCTTAAAAAACCAGAGGACTGATTTCTATAGAGGTTTTTCAAGGTCACTGTTTACAAGGATTCGGACGTCTTAAACTAATTTCAGACATCTTAAACCTCTTTAAGACGTCTTATTCTCACGTCTTAAAAAACCAGAGAGGATGTATTTTGAGGTCTCTTCATTTCAGACGTCTTAACGATCTTTTAGACATTTTAAAGTCCATTTTAGACATCTAATATAGACGTCTTAATAAACCAGAGAAGATGTATATTTGGTCCTCAGTCTTCAGACGTCTTAAGCCTATTTCAGACGTCTTAATCATGATTCAGACGTCTTAAATAAAGTTTCAGATGTCTTAATCAGATTTCAGACATCTTAAATATTTTTAAGACGTTTTAAAGCTCTGCAGTAGAAATTTAATACAAAGAACTTAAGACCTGATTTTTAAGGGATCATATGCACGAGTCAAGAGACTCAAAACGTGATTGAATTGGTTCATTTTAAGTGTTACCAAGTTAATGCATGAACCTAAAGCCCTTAAATCACAAATGACCATTAAATTGGATCAATCTTACATTATATCCTATATGTCTTCACTTGATCTTTTTTTTGGCTTTGACATTGATTCTTTTTTATGTCCATTCATGCGTTATGCTTTTGTTTGACTCAGTTGATTTGTTGTAGCTAGATTATACCTGTCTTAGGCTTGATTTAAAATCATTAGTCCTTAAGATCTTCTAATGCATTGTTATCATCAAAATCAATGGTGTTAAAACCATTTGGGTCAACAATCTCCCTCTTTTTGATGATGACAATCCATAGATGTCTTTTGGGAGTTAACTAAATCAATTTAACTGATATACATAGCATGTTTATCATATAGCTCCTCCTATAAATGTGCATAAAACAATAAATGAAATATAAACTTCAACACATAGTAGAAGCTAAATAAACTTCATTAACTTTGCAA
Source organism: Liquidambar formosana (assembly GCA_039720395.1). NCBI lineage: Eukaryota > Viridiplantae > Streptophyta > Magnoliopsida > Saxifragales > Altingiaceae > Liquidambar > Liquidambar formosana. The sequence goes on along the minus strand of CM077824.1, from coordinate 24,326,426 downwards.
ATTAAAGATGTGTACAGTAAAAAGTTCTTCATCCAATCAAACACACAATTAACTAAAACAAACAGTTGTCCATAAAAATTCTTAACAAAACAGCTATCCAAAATAACCAAAATAAATCCCAAAAAGTTATCCTAAATACTTCTCCCCCTTTGTCAACATCAAAAAGAGTTCAAGGTACAGGTGGTGGAAGTGGCAAACGGTCCTTGATGTACTTGATTTCGACGGCCAAATCATTGATGCAGTCGTGTATTCCTTCCATCTTCTTGTGCACATATTTCTTCAGACTCTTCATCTGTTTAGAGAAAGAGAGAAAAAGGTATTTAATGGAGGGACTAGAGGAGGAAGAGGGACCAAGGGAAGGAGAATGGGCAGGAGAAAGAGAGGAATGGATAAAGGCAGAAGAGGGGGAATTGTCCTCACCAGTAGGGTGAAAACTAAGGAGGTCAAGGTCATCGAGAGAGGGATCAGTGGATGGTGGAGGAATAGAAGAAAAGGAAGGGCAAGTAGATAAGGAAAGAGCAACACTAGGGATTTTAGGAACCCAAGCACTTTCCTTGCACTTATAGCCCATAAGTCAAAGCATGTATGTCCCTATCTCATCCTTGTGAGAAGGAGTTTTGGTAATGACTGCGTAAGTAAGGGGGACATTGAAGTAATGGAAGACTGTAGTGAGTGCAACTTCATAGGAAAGAGGGCTTTTGGCATGTTTATTTTCCGTGGCCATATGATAAATCATTAGGCAGCCAATATCGATGGGGGTATGTGTAAGAATACACCAAATGAGACAAACATTGGTGTAGGAGACATGGTCTCGGCTATTCCTGGGCAATATATTGTTAGATATGATTTTGTGAATAATATTGCTTTCTATAGTGAGTTTGTTAATGGGAAGCTTGATAGTAGTAATGATGGATTGATCACCACTTATGAGTTGGAGGGCGACTATTTTATCAAAATTTTCAATGCAAGGCCACTGATTCTTGTCTTGAATGGTAACACTTCCCATAGGAATATAAAAAATTTGATTCAAAATGGAGGCATTGAGAGAAATTTGGGTGCCGTGAACTAGAGAGGTTCCCGTCCCAAGTTTTTCCATCTTGCAATTGGCATAAAAGAGTTGAGTTAAGTTTGAATATTCAGGAAGAGAGAGGGAGACAAATTCATAAAGCCCAATGGCTTGAAAAAAAGAAATGATGTTGGGAAAGTACTGGGAAAGAAAGGATTCTTTGAATACCTTTGGATACATGATCTTCCTATCCATGAAACGCGTGAGATAGAGTTCTCGGACGGCGTCGGATAGGTAGAGCATCACGTCAGTGAGAATCAATGGAGGATTTTCTGGTGGTGGCTAAGGATTTAGAGGCTTGACTTCATTTGGTTCATGGCCGGAGTCGTGGTCCGGGTGACCAGGAGGAACTCATGCAGGAGGTGGCTGAGGAATCTCAAGGGGTGCGGAGGACCCTTGCCTTTGCCCTTTGCAGTGCCAATGGTGAAATGCTTCTTCCGTGACGCTCCTTCGCCGGTAGTGGTTGGCGGTGGTAGTATCGGTGGTGGTAGAGGAATGGGTTCTTCTTCACGGTCATTCTTGGTGCCGACGGTGGAAGAAGTCTTCTTCAAATTCACCATAGAGAGGATTTCAATGGAGAAAAAGTGAAAGAGATGGTGAGGGTGTGAGGAAAGAGATGTGGAGTTGGGGTTTTTGTAAGGGAAGAAGGAGGTAGAGAGGTGGTGACGGTTGGGAAGGGTGATAATCGTTTGGGATGACGAAGAGGAGATGGAAGTTGGAGAGCCCGTGAAAAATGATACGTTTTGAAAAAATTAGGGCTCAAAATAGTGAAATGCTGTACTAGATTCAGACGTCTGAAATCTACTGGATTAAAAAATCGGCCTGATGATTTCAGACGTGACAACTTGTTTCAGACGTCTGAAACAGGCGTCTGAAAAATCCAAAGAGCCATAAAATGGGTCAAAATCTATAAAATTTTAAGACGTCTGAGAGAGTTTTAAGATGTCTGAAAAATCTTTAAGATGTCTGAAATGAAAATAAGACGTCTTAAACTGCCTGAACAGAAATTTTTGAAAATTTTTCAAGCATCAACACACATCATCACTCAAGCACATACCCAGTTTACGTTTTATGAAGTTAAACCTATCTTTTTGAAGAGGTTTTGTGAAGATATCGGCTAATTTGTGTTCCGTACCAACAAACTCAATTTCAACATCACCTTTTTGAACATGGTCTCTTAGAAAATGATGTCTAATTTCAATGTGTTTGGTGCGTGAATGCTGTATGGGGTTCTTAGTTAGATTAATTGCACTTGTATTATCACATTTTATGGGAATATGATCATAATGAAGTCCAAAGTCCTCAAGTTGTTGTTTTATGTACAACATTTGTGCACAACAACTTTTGGCCGCTAAGTATTCGACCTCGGCCGCTAAATATTCGACCTCGGCTATAGAAAGAGCAACCAAAGTTTGCTTCTTGCTAAACCAAGAAACTAGGGAATGTACAAGAAAGTGACAAGTCCCACTTGTGCTTTTGCGACCATCTTTGCATTTGGCAAAGTCCGCATCGAAATAGCTAAGCATATCAAATGATGTGAATTTAGGATACCATATGCCAAGATTGATAGTGCCACTAAGATATTTAAATATGCATTTAATGGTAAGCATGTGAGATTCTTTAGGACATGATTGATATCTAGCACACAAACATACGCTATACATGACATTCGGTCTGCTTGCGGTGAGATAAAGTAAACTACCAATCATACCTCGGTATTTCTTTTGATCCACGCATTTATGTTTCTCATCCTTCTTAAGTTTGATGAAGGTGCTCATAAGAGTGGCAAAATTCCTTCCATCTTCTAATCCATACTTCTTGATTAAGTCTTTAACATATTTGGATTGATTTAGGAAATTTCCTTCCTTTGTTTGCTTGATTTGTAGTCTAAGGAAGAAATTGAGTTCACCCATCATGTTCATTTCAAATTCTTCTTGCATGACTTTAGCAAAATCCTCACATAAACTTTCATTAGTAGAACCAAAGATAATATCATTAACATATATTTGAATAATAAGCATGTCCTTATCAATGGTTTTGATAAAAAGAGTGGTGTCAAGTTTTCCTCTTTTAAAACCATTTTTGATTAAAAAACCACTAAGTCTTCATACCAAGCTCTTGGAGCTTGTTCCAAACCATATAAAGCTTTTGATAATTTCAACACATGGTTAGGAAATTCATGACTTTTAAAACCAGGAGGTTGTTCAACATAAACTTCCTCCTCAATAAAACCATTTAAGAAAGCACTCTTGACATCCATTTAAAATAATTTGAAATCTTTATAGCATGCAAATGTAAGTAGCATCCTAATGGCTTTAAGCCTAGCAACCGGTACATATGTTTTATAATAATCAATGCCTTCTTGTTGATTGAAACCTTGGGCAAGTAATCGTGCCTTGTTTCTTACAATGGTACCCGATTCATCTTTCTTGTTTCTATAGACCCACTTGGTGCCTATTACACCATGGTCATGTGGTCTTGGAACCAAGGTCTAAACCTTGTTCCTTTAAAATTGGTTAAGCTCTTTTTGCATAGCTAGTATCCAAGATTCATCACTTTCGGCCTCATTAATATTCTTATATGCAATTTGAGATAAAAATGCAAGATGATCATATATATTTCTCATGGAAGAACAAGTTCTTACCCCACGTAAGGGTTCACCTAGGATTTGATCCTTAGGATGATTCCTCACAAATTTCCAAGTCATGGTGACATCCGAATGAAGAAGAGTGTTTTTAAATTCTACTTCTTCTTCTAGTTTCTTGACTCCAATAACTTCATCTTCTTCTTTCTCTTTTCCTTTGTCTTGTTGTTGACACCCAATTTTGTACCGCCTGACATTTTGGACTGCCTTTAAGCCCAATGATGAAGGGCAGCAGCAGATGAACTACCATAAGCGAGCTCGAAGGACCCACGCAGGCACAATGTGGCTTTTTGATAGTTTTTGATACCCCATGATCATATGAGCATGGTTCATGCACGTACGTACATCTTTCATGCACGTATGATCATGCAACCTGGTATTTTGCTACCCCATGATCGTATGAGCATGGATCATGCACGTACGTGCATCTTCTATGCACGTACGATCATGCCCTTTATTTTCAAAATTTTCAGCTTTTCCTCCCAAATCGTTTCTTTCTTTGTGAAACCCCTGTGCTGACAGCTGCTTGATGGCAGCTAAGAAACCCTAATGAACTCCGAAATAAACCCTAATACCTCCCTATATATACCCCACTTTCAACCAAGAGAAAGGATCCAACTTTTGCACCCAGCTTCCACCCCGAAAGATCTGAAAACTCATAGTTGTAACTACGAGAGGTCTGGAAGGCAAGCTCGTGGAGAAATTGCTGTTGCTCGTACCTGAGGGTAATGATTTTCAATCTTTATTCCATTTCCTTGTGATTTAGCATGATTATTAATTATATGAAATGTGTATAACATCTTCCGCATCCCTTTCATTTAATGGTTGGCATTCAGATTCGTTTTAACATCTATTCATCCCTTACATATGATATTCAATATTCTATATATTGTTCGGGCATAAAGGATAGGTAGAATTCTGCAATCATATCTCTCCATTAATTCTTGGCATTCGATTCACATGATTTAGGCCTACATGTATGAATACTGTTTATTGCATCTTCATTAGCACTTACTATCATTCCATCATCTAGGTTTAGGCCATCCTATTGTTCCTAAATCGCATTGTAGCCATTTTATTGCATATATTCGAGTCATAGATTCGTTCGGGCACAAAATGGTAAGCACGGGATGAGATTTTCGTAGGCACGTACGTACGTACGTATGAGACACACGTACGTGCATCTCATATGCACGTACGTGCATGACCCATGTTTTGCAAACTAATCCTTGTTTTGCAGGCTGTGTAAGTATGATTCGACTCTGTTAAATGCTTTTGTTTTCTGTGTATATATTTATTTTTCTCGTTTTACCTTGATTTCATACCTTTTTGCCATTGTGTGCCATCGATTGAATTAAATCATTGAATTAATTGAATATGGATGAGCCTAATTAAGTCCTTTTTAATTAAAGCCAATAAGTACATATGGGGGCCGGCCTCGGCCGGGCGTAGATGGGTGCCTAACACCTTCCCATCCGCGTACCCTTGTTCCGAACCCGAATAATCTCTGGTTATGGTAGGTTAGACCCTTCCTAAGGGTCAATTGGTTCCCGAAGCTAAATCGGGTGGCGACTCCTTTTTCGCCCTAATCATTCGTGGTTAGTGGTGTACTACTCCCGAGCCCGGCGAGGTTCATGGATGCGGCGCTCACACTTGTGGGTCTTGTTTGTCATTTCGATTCAAGTTTTCAACTTGTTCTTGCAAGCTTGTACCTACATCATCATCATTATCATCATCTACATTTCTCTTGGGGGCAAGAGGGTTAGTTTCATCAAATACAACATGCATAGATTCTTGAACAGTTAATATTCTTTTGTTAAAAACTCTATATGCTTTTCTTTTCATAGAATATCCAAGAAATACACCTTCATCGGATTTAGAATCAAATTTAGAAAGTTTATCTCTATCATTTAATATAAAGCATTTACAACAAAAAACTTTAAAGTAACCTATGTTAGGTTTCTTATCATTCCATAGTTCATAAGGAGTTTTACCAAGTTTAGATCTTAATAGTACTCTATTCATTACATAGCATACGGTATTAACGGCCTCAGCCCAAAAATATTGAGGTAAAGAATGTTCATTAAGCATGGTTCTAGACATTTCTTCAAGTGTTCTATTCTTTCTTGCAACCACACCATTTTGTTAGGGAGTTCTAGGAGCGGAGAAATTGTGATCAAAGCCATTCTCGTTAGAATATTATTCAATATCCTTATTGACAAATTCGCTCCTCCTATTACTCCTAACATGTGTAATGGTAGATCCTTTCTCATTTTGGACTCTTCTATAATATGTAACAAATATAGCATGAGTCTCATCTTTATGTGCAAGGAAGAACACCTATATATATTTAGAGTAATCATCAACAATTACAAATGCGTAGTGCTTCCCTCCAAGGTTAGCAATTGCAATAGGACCAAATAAGTCCATATGGATAAGTTGTAAAGGTCTTGTAGTTGAAATATGAGATTTTATTTTAAAAGAAGACTTGGTTTGTTTTCCAAATTGCCATGTACTACAAACTCCATCTTTTGAAAATTTTGCCTTTGGTAAACCTTTTACAAGTTCATGCCTATAAAGTTTTGAAATCAAATCCATACTAGCATGTCCAAGTCTTCTATGCTATAATCAATGATTTTCATTTAAAGCAGAGAAGCAATGTACATTTTGTAATGCGATTTCTTCGAACTCTATAGCATAGATGTTACCAATCCTATATGCAATAAATAGGGTCTTATCATCATCTTCAATTATGCATTTATTGGATTTAAAAGTAACTCTATAACCTTTATCACATAATTGACTAATGCTCAGGAGATTATACTTTAAACCATCAATTAAAAAAATATTTTCAACACAAAGAGAGGAATTCTTACCAACCTTGCTGTCACACCCCATTTTTGCACCACCTTACTAGGCTCATCATTTCATGCATGTTTTTGTTTTGTTTTTGAGTCTAGTCACTTGCATTTAGGTTTTTAGAGTCACAAGGACAATGGATATGAATTTTGGTTTAATTTGGAGTTGATCTTGAGGGATAATAAGAGCTTTTGTGACTTGAGGGGTATAATCGTCTTTTAAGTCCCAAACTTTTCATTTGACCTTAGAATGATCTCCAAATTGTCAATTGGAGTTCATATGAATGCATATGAGGTATTCTTAGGTTCAATTTGATTAATCAATGGCTCAGGATTAAAATCGCTCGATGTAGTTCAAGTTGGTTAATTGACCTTCCTTGGGTTAGCTTTAATTGACTCACAGTTACCAATCAAATCTTTTCAAATTGACTTTAATTAGTCATCATTTTATCCCTAAAAGTGTTTTAGAAAGTTTAATTTTGATATGGAAAGCATTTGGTTTGATCCTATGTGCATGCCTATGCTTAGCAAAGGTAGAGCATAGCGGTTAACCGCCTTTGTCAAACCTAACCATGCCCCCATGGTTAGTGGTTTTTACCCTAAAATTTTCAAAAATGTATTCCTCATCGAAACACGGTCGTTTTGGCTTTTGTTTCATCAAAATTGGAGTTGATTTGACCCTTGAAACACTTCTAGAAGCATTAGGAGTCAAAAATAGGCAAAAATCCGGAGCAGGCTCGAGTGACCACCCAGGCCCTAGTGGTCACCCGAGAGCACTTTCCTATTTGCTCTCTAACTCCTTGCTGAAGTGGACTTCTTCCAATTTTGACGTATTTGGGCTCTTTTGGACGAGTTTCCTTCTAATTTTTGGTAACTCCTGAGTTACTTAAGCCCCAAGGGGGTCTCTAATAGCCCTTGGATTAATTTCTAGGGTTTTAATCCCAGTCATTGGTTTATCCTAATGAAACTCTATAAATACCCCCCTATGCTTCAGCACAAGGGGAGGCAATTAGAGGCAATTGGGGGCCACTTTTTATGCATTAAAACTTGAGTGTTTGAGAGAGAATAAGAGAGAGAGACTTGAAGGAGAGCTAGAAGACCTGCTGTAGCCTTGAAGAGAGCTTGACTCAAGTCATCCACAAGTCAAGAGGAGGGTCTCCACAACAGCAAGGAAGCTTTCCTAAGGTATTCTTCCCTTCTATTCAAGCTTAAACTAGGGTTTCATGGAGAATAGGCTTATTGCATGTTAAAGATAGCTTTTTTATCATGTATTAATACTTTAGCTAGTTAATATACATGAAATACTTGCTAGTTTATGATGGGTTTAGCATGCTTTAGGAATGTTTCATAGGTTTTAATGCATAGTTGTGATTCTAGTGCTTCTGTTGTCCTTGTTTTAGAATAGCGTCATCGCATGTTAAAGTTAGGATTTTTATCATGTTCTATTGCTTCAGTTAGTTGATATGCATGATTTAAGTTCTGTTTAATATGAGTGTAGCATATTTAAGGTTTGTTTTGTGTGTTTTCAAGCATGTTTGTGAGTTTAGGGTTTTTAGTGTCCTTATTTTAGGATAGTTTCATACAGCATGTTAGTTTAGGCTTTGTTATTGATTTTTCTTCATAGTTGCTATATATGTTTTACATATAGAATAACTATGATGTTTCTTGCATTCATGTAGTTCATTCTAGGGTTTTTATGCATGATATGGTCTTAGGATTGAATTAGAGCTTATTATTGTTTGCTGTTTTTGATATTGGCATGATTAGTGGATGATTTTAGGCCATAATACTATTCTGTCCAGATTTATATATCATTGTGTTTGCATGGTTTTGAGCACGTGTAAGGGTGCAAATAGGTGTGGTAATTGTCATATGGCAAATAGGGCTGCCATTGCTTGAAATTGCTAATGCTTGGAGCTATTGCGCTCAGGTAAGTGGGTGTGAAGGTGCCCCAATTGACCTCTCTTCCTTAACTCTTTCCCTTCTCCCTCTTTAGGGTTAATTCTTAATATGAGTCTATGGTCTTAATCAAGGGTTTCCTTAACCAATAAAATTCTGGTTTTTAATCAAAGTTTCCAACTTGTGGAATTCTTTCTAAATTTAAACTTGGTTTATCTATCACATTCAATTCTCTTTCGAATAAGGAAACCTAGGGTTTTTACCATAGGTTTGTATTAAGTTTTAACCTTAACTCTATTCGAACTACGTGGACTTTGATCTATGTATTTCATTGCATGGTACGTAAGTGCTCTTCGTGAGGCTCAAGTCCGTTCTAGGATCCAAGTATCCTAGGCTTTTGTATTTTATTTTATTTTTCCTGTTTTATCTTGCTTATTATGCATGGATGATTGGATGGAATATATGATATGCATGCTATCTTGTGATGATATTTATTGATTTTGTGTGTTGAAAAGATCTTAATTTAGCCCAAATAAACTGAGAGACCGAAAGGGTGACATGGGTGCCTATAGGCTCTGCCTAGAACCTTCCCATGTCATAACTTAGCCTCCGAATCCCTAGTTTTCTTTGGTTTCCAAAAAGACTGTTTTTGCCTTTCCTTTTTAAATATGGAGTCATTCAAATTGTTTTCTTAAAACAAACTACTTTACGGTTTTCCTTGTTTCCTTTAAAAATAGGGTGGCGACTCCTTTTGTTTTCTTTTTCAAACCCCATTTTTCTTTTCAATCCTTGTGGGCCTCTTTTTGGGGTTCACACTTGCCAATGCCAATTATCTTACCCTTGGCATTGTCTCAAAAAGTCACGAAGCCACCGTCCTTGGGCTTCAAAGAAAAGAATTTTGATCTATCACCTGTCATATACCTTGAGCAACCGCTATCAAGAAACCATTTCTCATTGCTTGAAGACTTTAAGCATACCTACACACCAATTTCAAGTAACTTTCTTTGGTACCCATACTTTCTTGGGTCCATAGGGGTTAGCCATAGGAGGTGAGGTTCCCTTAACTACCCACACCTTCTTGGTGAAACCTCTAGGTCTTCTTCTCATGTTACAAGTATAGGTGTTATGTCCTTCCTTATTACAATAAGTACATGAGACCTTAAGTGTGCTAGAGACCTTAGGCTTAGGAAAGAAATTAATATAGGATTTTTGTTTAACATGTTCTTGATAACCAATACCGGCCTTGTCAAAGTACCATCTTTGACTAGTTAACATCTTATCCAAGTTATCCCTTCCATTAGTAAACTTGGCCAAGGTATTAGTCAAGTCTTCAATCTTTTCTTTCAATGAAATATTTTCACTTTCAAGACTAGATTGAGAGATGGTAGGAGGTGAGTCTATCTTGCTTTTCAACTCTAAGTTTTTATTTCTCAAAGCATCTAGTTCTTCTTGGAAAGATATGATATTCTTTTTCAAATCATTGTTTTTGTGAGAAAATCTTTTTAATTCAAGAAAAGTGTCTTCAAGTGCATCTTTCAATTCTTCATAAGTAGGAGGTTCTTCTATAGGATAATCAATAGAATTAGGTTCGATTACCTCATCTTCTTTTGCCATAAGACAAAAGTTTGCAACCTCTTGATTGCAAGAAATCTCCTCTTCTTCTTCTTCATCACTATTTGCTTTATTATCTTAAGTGATGGTGAAAGCTTTCTTCTTGAATTTTCTATTGTCCTTGAAGTTGTTGTTGTTGTGACTTGTCTTGTTGTAGTTGTTGTTGAGTTGAGGACAATTTATCTTGATATGCCCGGGTTTCTTGCATTCAAAGCACACTTGTGGCTTTCTATTTGATGTCTCTCCTCTATTTGGAATTCTTTTGGAGGAGTCACCTTTGTTGAATCTCCTTCTTTGATTTTTTCTAGAAAATAACTTTTTGAGTTTGTGAGATATAAAAGCAATGTCTTCATCTTCTTCATTCTCACATTTTTCACTTGGTGGTTCTTCTTCATCTTGTGAGGCTTTGAGAGCCATGCTTTTAGATGTCTTTCCTTCATTAATTTCACGAGCTTTGAATGTGAATTCTTGTGTGACTAGGTTGCTGTCAAGATCACTCAAGGTCATTGATGATAGCTCCTTTGATTGAAGTAGAGTAGTGGTGAGGACATCCCATTGCTTAGGCAAGCTCCTAAGAATTTTTCTCACCAATTTGAAGTTAGTGTAGGTCTTTCCAAGAGAACTCAAAGGATTAATAATAACATTAAATCTAGCAAACATGTCTCTAATAGATTCATCCTTTTTCATTTTGAACATTTCATATTCACAAACAAGCATGTTAATCTTTGCTTCTTTTACTTGAGATGTTCCTTCATAAGTGACCTCTAATGTATCCCATTTCTCTTTGGCACTAGTGCACCTAGAGATTTTGCTAATCTCATTATTAGTTAGAGCACAATATAGTAAGCCAATGACTTTAGAATTAAGTTCAAATGACTTGTGATCAGTTGTGGTGTATTCTTGTAGTACTTTAGGAAGTGTAACACCATCTACCACTTTAGTAGGGATCAAAAGACCCTTAGAAGTGATATTCCATAGCTCATAGCTAGTGCATTGAATAAAAATTTGATTCTAATTTTCCAGAAATTATATAGAGATGCATGTCCATTGAAAAGAGGTTGTCTATTGGACGATTGTCCTTTGGTGAATCTATTACCACTATAGTTGGCCATATCATTCCTTGCAAGACAGACAATAATGCGCAGGTTTGCAAAAGGATGCGTACGCAACTGGCATAGGTGTGTACGCACCCTAACTTTGACAGGCAGTAAGTTATTTTGCATAGCTTATTCCTGTTTATTGTTTTCTGGTTGATTCTTAGGATAATCCATATATCTTGCATGCTTGTTGTAAATTCCCTTCTTATTTACTTTGTTTGTTAATTGTCACTATTGCATGCCATTCATTTATTGTATGATTTAGGGTTAATTTTAATTAAATATATGATTAATTAAGGCCAATAGTCATATATGGGGGCCTGATTTCAACCGAGCATCATTGGGTACCTAAAACCTTCCCGATGATGTACCCTAGCTCTGAACCCAAATCTTTGGTTATGGCGAACAAGAACTTGTTAGGGTTCATTGTTCCCAAATAGTAATTGGGTGGTGACTCCTCTTCGTGCTAGCTTTTTTAGGCTAGTTATGTATTCTCGAATCACGCATTCTTTAGGGCGTAGTGCTCATAATGGCAACTCCACTAGGGATAGAGAGCTAGATTCTGTAGTAACTATTAGCCTTAATTAATTTGAAAATTTGATTAAATGATACCAAATTGCACACATGCGCATAAAGACCTTATTTACCCTCAATGACAGTCTGGTGAGAGACTCGGCCCCATTCGCACCAATGGGCAACTCAAGTTGGTATCATAACCCATAACCTATGCCATTAGCCTGTGATAAGCTAGTGAGTATGTTAACGGGCCGCTCTTTGAGCGCCCTAGCTTAGGTAATCCTTGAAGGAGAAGAAACCTTAATGGACTGACCACACTAATTACCCTCGAGGCCTTTGCATAGCCCTGTTTGGATGTATGTCATTTTGCATCCATATTAGATATTTACCGCCGGTATAGGGCGAGGCCCATGTTATTTATTAGCTATTTCAAGTTGAGCCCAATTGAGGAGAGATATGTGTGCTTATTATTGGACTTAGGCCCAAAAAAAAGAAGAAGAAAAAGGAATAGGCCTTTAATCCAAAGAGAGGTTAGGTGTGTGAATTATGGGCTCAACTTGAAAAGGTTAATGGACTACATAGACCTAGTAGGCATTAGGTTTGGACCAATTTGATGAAAGAAATCAAACCCAAATTATAATGGAATTCTAAAGTCAATTATGTTTCGAAGCTCAAGCCCCAATGAGAGTTAAGATTGATTATTTTTGTAATTGGGTCCAAAGCCTAAAAAAGAAAAAAGGAAAAAAAAGAAGAAGAAAGAATAATGGGCTTGGATCCAAAATACTATTGAGATGAGAACATTTGTAATGGGCTTGAACTTGAAAAATGATTAACTTTATGAGCATTTATCATACATTGGGTACTTAAAAGATCTATTAGACATAATGAGGCCCAAAGCGTGATAAGAAGGAATTGGGTAATCTTGAAATAGAATAGAGTTTTATTTGGATACAAAAAGGGACATGGATTTAATCATTTCACTTGGTAATTTCAGACAAGATTGGGAGACCGCGATTCAATACTAGTGTGCCAGGTTGTGTTTGGACCTGCTTGCCTACATCAAACCGTTTGAGGAAAACAGAACCAGAACAGATGGCAGAACCAACTCTCACTGACCTCATGGCCATGATGTAACATGACAAGGCTGACATGCAACGAGAAAGAGTTGAAATGCAAGAAGAAAGGGCCAAGATGAGAAATTTGATGACCGGACTAGCACAGAAGCTGAACATTTTAGAAATGGGAAGGAAAAATAAAGGGCATGAAGGATCAGAGTGAGCCGAAGGAGAAGTAGAAGGGGAGAAGATCGGAGAGAAAGTAGTACAAATAAAACGGGTGAAAATGAGAATGTGTGGGATGATGAAGACTATGCTGATTACATGGTTAGGAAGAACACCAAAAGCAAGGGCAAAGGAAACACCCAAGAGTGGACAAGCTAGAGACAGAAAACCAAGAGATGAAGGATAAGATCAATCAGATAAAGACTGCGTGGTACAAATCTCAAGGGATGGATGACTACATATTTTCTATGTTAAGCATAACTTCTGAGGCCAAGATTCAGTTATCCCCCAAATTCAAAATAGCATATTATGAGAAGTTCGATGGAACTGGCGACCCCAAACAATGTCTTTGCCAATATCTAAACATTGCTAGAATAAGGGATTTGACCTCAGAGCAAGCCCACTACTACTTTCCTTTGTCACTAGCTGGAGATGCTTCCAAATGGTACTATGGGATTGAGGAGGAAGTAACTAGATCTTGGGAAGTCTTGGCCCAAGAGTACACCAATAAATACAATTACAATACCATGCTAGATGTAACTCTGAGGGATTTGGAGATGACAAAATAGAAACCAGACAAGAGCTTCTCAGATTTCTTGGGTTATTAGAGGGCAAAGGCAGTGAAAATAGCGAATAGGCTAGCCGAGATAGATCAAGTTAACATGATATTGAAGAACTTGGCACCTATTTACTTTGATAAAATGTTGACTTTGTCTATCATGAGCTTCCAGCATTTGTACCAATGCGAAACCAGGATAGAAGATGTGATCCATTAAAGCCAAGTAGAGGGCAAGCCAGTGAATAAGAAAGTATTCGAATCAAGCAGTAATAGCATAGGTGGAAATAATGGAGGCATTGGAGCCGCATAGGCCACCGTAGGAGCCATTAAACAAGAGGCACAGCAACCTAGACAGTTTAATAATCTTGGAGTCCCTTTGTCTAAGGCATTCAATAACTTGTCTCGAAAGGGTCACTTGAAAGTTTTAGAGCCCCAACTGTTACCTAATCCGATTCCATCCTATTGGAGGCAGAATGAATATTGTGACTTCCATCAGAGCATTAGTCATAGGACAGACAACTGCATAAGGCTGAGGCATAAGATTCAAGACATGATTGATAGTGGTAGGTTACCATAACCAGAGAATATGGGGTATTGAATATGGGCACCAAGGCTATAAGATGAGAAGCTAAGATTCCTGAGTCAAATCCATTGTTGAGTTTACTCTAGAGTTTGTTTCCAAGTCCGTTTCTAAATTTATTGAGTCTTGAGTTTGCTTTTAAGTCTATCGAGTTCTAAGCTTTCCTTCGAGTTTGTCGAGTTCTGCGTCATCTTTTGAGTTAGCCGAGTCCAAAAAAGTCATTAAAGCCATTTTGATGTGGTCCCTTTTATTGATAATGGAATAAAATCTAATTTTGCTTATTTTGGTGTGTCTCCTAATAATGAAATCTTTGAATGCAAAATTCCTTTAATCTAGAAAAGATAATTAATGGGGATTAAGAAATGAAAGTGAAATCCATTAAAATTGAAGCCATCTTAATCAGCTTGAACATTAATGAAGATTTAAAGAGATATCAATTGGTTTACACCAGAATAGGCTGATCTTACAACTCTAATAGACTTATCAAGAGACACAAGGAATAAACTTGGAAGTTTGCACATTTATCCTTCTCATACTCAAATTTTGAACAATAGAGATCGAAATGAAGAGAGGTCGTTGCTTCTGCTACCCTTATAAAAAATATACATATAAAGAAAAATCCTTTGCTAACCCCTTTGAACTTTGATAAGTTTTCTTTCTGACACCCTTCTAAAGAGATTTGTTTGAAGCAAAGGGTAATGTAAATGAAAAAAAAAAAAAAAAAGAAGAGAGAGAAAAGAAAAGAAAAGTGAAAGAATTAAAAGAGGATATTTGAAGAGAAAAGCAAATAAATAAAATAAATAAATAAATTCAGGGAGTGGATAAGTAATCCTTGATAGATAGGAATCCATTGAGATTAATTTTGAGCCTTCAATATCTTTCCTTTCATGAACCTAGAACCGTGAGCCTACATTATGGTCAAATAAAAGTCCTCTTCGATTTATCGAAGTTGTTCGAATTTGATGAACTTTGTTTGGTTTGATTCCTCTTGGGTACATAGGCAACTTGAAAAAGTGCAGCCACATCACTTGGAGTTTGTGCAAAGGTGTATTCACATCATTTGAAGTCTACATAAGGGGCATAAGCGAAGGAGATAACTAACGTTTTCGAAAAGATAGGTCATAACAATCTATCGTGTGTATAAGAATGACAAGTTGGGAAAAGATAGCTCGCTAGGTTGAAAACTCGAAAGGGTAGCTTTGGCAAAAGTTAGGGTATGAAAAGAAAAAGAGAAGAGAAAAAAAAGAAAAGAAAATGAGTGAAGGAGTGAAGCCTATAGATATCATAACCAAATAGCAAGGAAGGTGATGCACACTTCGACCTCTAAGTCAAGGGGCAAGCCCAATTAGATAGGCTCACATGCTGTCAAAACCATCGTGCTTCAAAGTTGATGGACTCATTCAATTGTTATCCATATATAGAATGTCTTTGTTAATGTAAGAGTGGACCGAAGATAGTGAAATTTTATGGAAATAACTAGTACACTAATGATCCTCATTAATTAACTAAGAAAAGAAGAATGGAACAATTGTCTTAATGAGATGGGAATTAAAGGGAGACACATATGAAATAGGTGAGGTCAATACTCAAGTCTATTGTTTCATCCTTCTAGCTGTTACTTGAATTTCTAGTTGGTCTTGCTTGAGTTTCTTGTCTACGTCATCGTTATTGGTTTTCTCTTCTTCGTCCTCATTTGCCTTTTTGTATCATCGGCAATTTACTTGGAGTATAATCCCAAAGGGCTGAACAATGGGTGGTTGTGCGCATGTCACCCATGTGCGTACTTGTGAAAGTAGTATGAAGGCTTGGTGTCTTGTGCTTCATTTGAAATAAGTGTTTGTCTTGGGCTTCATACGTTCACATTCTCATGACTTATCAGAAGCGAATTCTATTACAGTGTCATTATCATTCTAAGGAATGGATCTCTAACACTGGGAAAGAAGCTACAACTCCATTCAGTCTCAAGCAGGTTTTAGGAAATGTGTTAAAGATAAAGATGATGCCAAAGAAACGAAGGAGTACATGTCCTAATCAAATTAGTAACCCTATTCAAAGGCGATTATTGAAAGAAAGAAAAATCAATTGTGATCCCACCAAGGCCTCGATTTCGATTAAACCATTTCTAGGATGGGAATAGGCTTCGAGCAATTCTTGCATGTGTGTTGGGTTTTATTTTTAATCCGAACACCTGAGTGGTACCTTGTCTGCCTCGAAGGCATGGTCCTTGAGGGACATGTTCTTTAGGAAATCTTTTAACTTGCCCTAGGGGCATCTTTCTTGGAGATTGGAATGATTTCTGAGTGTCCTTTCCGGGTTTGGATTCTTTTAGTGCATTGAATTTTTACATGAGATGTGTTTTTGGACTTGAACTCTTTAAGTTGAATCTTTGGTTTATCTGCGATGTTTGATTACTCTTTGTTAGTATCAACCCTCGTTAGGGTTAGAGATGTTCACATAGTCCTTGTTTATATTGATCTTCGTTAAGGTTCGGAATCCTTGATTGACCTTCATTAAGGTCTGAATATCCTTCATTGGGCCTTTGTTAAGGTTTGATACCCTTGTTAGGGTCCGAAAATTTCTGATTGGGCCTTTGTTAAGGTTTGATACCCTTATTAGGGTCCAGTAAGCTTTGGTTGGTTGTTATTAAGGTTTAAATTCTCTCGATAGGTCCCAGTACCCTTATTTGGCTTTGGATAAATTCTCTTAACAAGTCCAAGCACCCTAATTTGATTTTAGATTAATTCCCTCGATAGGTTTAGGTACCTTGACCTTTGTTAAGGTCCGATAACTTTAGAAATTTGCGCCATGGGCTTTTTTTTTTAAGGTCAGCCCTCACCACAGGGCCCATTATCATTGTTCATGGGCCTTCTTAAGGTCAGTCCGCTATAGGACCCAATCTCGGGCCTTTTTGAGGTCAGCCCTCGCCATAGGGCCCATTTTCATTGTTCATAGGCCTTTTTTAAGGTCAGTCCGCTATAGGACACAATCTCGGGCCTTTGTTTATATGCACACTAGGATCGAAAATTCAAACCTATGAGTCTTCTTTCTTTAACAAAGATTGACATATATCAATTGCGTTACTAAAATCTCCAATATCATTTGTATCCTTATATGAAGAACCAAATTCTGCAATCCTTTTTCTTTTAAAAAAACCATTCTATTCAAAATCACTTCTACAAACTTTGTTTTTCATTTTCTTGTTCAATTAAATAATTTTTTGAAAAAGATTTGCTTATACATATTATATGGATGATCCGATCCGCAAGGACCATGATTGGGAATTGTTTGATCGTCTTTCTCCGAGGAAGAGGCGAAACATAATCAACTTGAATTCGGGACAGCTATTCGAAATCTTAGTGAAACACTGGATTTGTTATCTCATGTCTGCTTTTCGTGAAAAAATACCAATTGAAGTGGAGGGTTTCTTCAAACAACAAGGAGCTGGGTCAACTATTCAATCAAATGATATTGAGCATGTTTCCCGCTTGCTGCTTTCGAAGCTTATACAGAGGACACCACACCGACCCTTAGATAATACAATACGGCAGACAAATAATATAGATTATTGGCTGGCCCCGGACCCCAATACCCCTTGAGTATCTCATTGATTGGGGTATTGAATCCGAGACTAAAGGCATCAGACACCCCATTTTCACCCCCATAAGTTCATGATAGCATTTGGTTAGGTTTAGAAGCATTTAGGAGTCTCTAAGTCTTAAAGGACATTTTTGTCCTTTTAAGCTCATGAGATGGTTCATCATTGCATGCATATTTTTTGTTTCATTTTTGAGTCCCATCACTTGCATTTATTTTCTAGGATCATTTTGAATATGCGTGTCAAATTTGGTTCAATTCCAAATAGGTTTGGATAGTTAATTAGAACTTTTGCGATTTAAAGGGCAATTTCATCTTTTACTTCGTATATTTTCCAATTGACTCCAAACCTCATTCCAGATTGTTCCATTGATCTTAAAATTATGAAATGAGTCTAATTAAAGTGCCAATTTAATTATTGAATGAGTTTTGGATTGATTCACCATATTACCCTATGGCTAATTGACCATTTTTCGAGTAACCGCCTCATAAAAACCCATCCACTTGACTGTGGTCAGGGATTTTTGGTCCAAGAATATTCTAGACTTATTCTACATTGAATCCTTGAAATTTTGGCTTTTGAATCACTCAAATCGGAGTTAATTTGAAGAATTTGTGTCCATTTGAAGTTAGGAGTCCAAAACGGGTCAGAAATCCTCAAAAACTTGGAAACCTGACTTTTCTCTCGGTGACCGATTCACCCAACCGGTCCAACCGATCCAACCGGTTCACCCAACCAGTCACCCAAGTACTCCGCTTTAATTTGTCCTATTTTGTGTTTTGACGCGTTTTGGGCTCTTTTACTTCGAATTTCCTTCTTCCAAAAGTGTTTTAAACCTATTAGGACGTGGTTTTGAGTTATCCAACATCTAGGGGATTTAATAGTAGCCTTATATTAGTTTTATGGTGAATTAATTTCAACCATTGGTTCATATGGTTGGTTGGCTATAAATAGAGGCTCATTCATCAGCATAGGGGACTTTTAACACTTCATATTCACTACAAAGAGAGCGGGAGAACGATTTTGCACATACTCATACTACTTGGAGGAGGCTTTCTACTACAATTTTGAAGAAGAACTAGAAGGCAATCAAGTCCAACAAGAAGGAAGAACGCAGCGAAGACTTTTGTTTTGTTGTAAGTATCCTCATTCTCTTTTTACGATTCCTTCTTCTTCTACTCCATTCTTTGTATAGTTATGGCTTAGTATTGAATTAGGAATCATTTATACTCTATATTTTAGAGTGTATATGATTCAAATATGATGTGAAAGCATGCTAGTGGAGTAGGAATTGTGAATTGCTTGCTGTTAGATTAGTTTCTCTCTAATATAGGGGGTGCACTTTGCATTGAAATTTTGATGGTTTGTTTTCTCTTCATGGATCAATTGTATGCATGATTTGGGGTATCTTTACTATAGGACACTTGCTGTAGAAACCTCGTTTTCATAGGTGTATAGATGATTATTCTTTTAGAAGATAATTATCGTCCTTAGAAGGTGAGGCTATACATAGGGGGTTTCTGTAATGTGTTTAAGTTCATGATTGAGTCTTTTGCATTCTTAGACATATATTTTAAGTAGAGTATGTGAAAAAATCATTCATATGGAATGATTTCTACGTAGAATTATCTTAGGATAGTTCTTAAGAAAGCTCGCCGTAAGAATGATTAATTCACATGCTTACATAAAGTGTTTATCTAAGGCTTTAGTTATTGTTTTCTCTTCATGTTTTGGATTGTTATATGATATTCTCATCATGATAATTCATATTTGGCATGATTTGATAGTTTTATGCATGTTAGGGTGTTTAGGGCATATAGGAGCATATTAGGGTTTTGTTTCTCTATTGATTTTTGTTCTTTACATGAGTATTAGGTCATTATATGCATGTTTAGTATTCTATCCAGATTTGAATTAGTCTTTCTAATGATGATTTGGATATGATATGAATGGTTTGAGCATGATAATTGCCCTATAGCATACATAGGATGATTAATTGGTGATTTCCTGATGTTTTGGGATTGTTTGCATACGGTAAATGGTATATGGTAGTTTATTATGCATTGTTCTTTTCTCCCCCCAGGGTTATTGTCTTTACTTTGGATTAGAAATCTTAAGTTTCCAACTTTTATAAAATTCTATTTTATTTAGAATTCTATTCTCTTTTGAATTCAAATCATTTTGGAAGTCTATTTGAGTTAAAATTCTACTCTTTCTTAAATACCTACTTTTTCTTAAACTATTTTTGGAAACTCTTAAGTTTTTAAAACCTTTCTTAAGTTGGAAACTTAGGGTTTATAGTTCATTGTAACGGGAGTAACCCCTTCTCAATCGAACTACGTGGACTTTGATCTTCGCATCTTTGTATGAAAGGTACGTAGGCGTTCATTTGATGTTCAAGTCCGCCCTAGGCTACTAAGTATCCTAGGTTTTCCTTTTTCTATTATTCTTTTGTCCATCACATATGATTGCTAGAGGAGTAGGATGGACTCATGCTTATTTATTTATCCATCACATATGATTGCTAGAGTAGTAGGATGGATTTGTTTCTTATTCTCATATCTCTCTTACATGCTTTCCATATCTCTCCTATTTGTTCATAGATGTTTACATGCTTTGTGGATGTTTATATGCTTTATGGATGTTCATGAATGAATATAAATGGTTTATGGACGATTTTTTACATATGCATGGTGACTAATTAAGAAGTTATTGAAATAGCTCATATAAATTCAGAGACCCATTTTGGGGCGATGTGGATGCCTATAGAATGTTTTCTAGAACTTTCCCACATCGTAACTTAGGATCCGAATCCTCTCTTGTTTTGTTAAGACCTACTTTTCCTTGATCGGAATCATATGTTTGGTTTTCAAAGGTTTCCTTTTAAAACTATTTTTTAATGGTTTTCCTTATTTCCTTAAAAAATAAGGTGGCAACTCCTTGTTTGTTATGTTTTTGTAAATCTTTTAAAAATTATATTTTTATTCATTTAAATTTCTACAAGTCTTTTTAAAAGAAGAGTTTTCCCCGATCGAAACCCGTGGTTCACAATACCTATAGTGATGAAAATGTACTTCACGAAAGATACATACTTAATTATTCTTACCCTCCAAAACCAATGCAAAAATTCATAAAATTTTTACAAATTCTTGAATCGTAGCCAACAATTTCCTGTATATTATGTCGATCAGCACCTAACCCATCACAAAACATTGACATGATTTTATCAATGTAACCAATACAAAAATTGATAAAATTTTCACAAATTCTTGAATTGTAGCCAACAATTTCCTGTATATTATGTCGATCAGCACCTAACCCATCACAAAACATTGGCATGATTTTATCAATGTAAGCTTCATAAAAAAGAAAAAAAAAAAAGAAGAGAGATTTAACTGCAATCTTAAAAAGCTCAACAAACGTATAATTATGGACAATAATAATTCAATATGTAGAAACCCACTACAAATACAGTTGACATAACACCCTACGTATTGATCATAAGAAAAAGTCTAGATTTGAAAACACTAAAAACTTTACACCGAATTGATTTTTTCATAAAATGTTCATAATAGTTTTAAAAACATCAATAGGCATTGTAGACTTCTCAACAATTACTTACGGAACTTTTCATATTATCATTATCCTTCGAACAGCTTTCTCCCAATTTGTAAGATCGAATGACCTCTTAACCCCTCTTATTAATTTGGCAATAGACAACATGTCTACTATAATGAAAATCATTAAGAGCTACAAAATAATTTGAAAAGTGGGTGGTACGAGAATGATAAGTGTTAATTAAAAAAGGAAAAGCAAATATTACTATGAGGTGGGCTTAGGACACACTATACAGAAGTTTTGGTTTGTAACTCCTCCTGAAGTTGGTCTCGATGTTCCATATACTTTTGGTCCCATTGGGGATCTTGGATAGAGTTATGACTCAAATAAGACACTTATCCACTATGAATTAATCCCTATGAAAGGAAAAACAGTGTTGTTTGTCGGGGACCTCTCTTATGCAGATAATTATATATCCATGATAATGTAAGGTGGGATTCATGTGGAAGGTTCGTTGAAAGGAATACTGCATATCATCCTTGGATATGGACTACAGGAAACCACGAGATTGATTTTTCTCTAGAGATTGGTGAAACCAAGCCTTTTAAGCCTTATACTCACCGGTATCATGTTCCTTATAAAGCATCTGATAGTACCACTTCATTTTGGTACTCAATCAAAAGAGCTTCGCATACGTCATTGTCTTGTCTTCATATTCAGCATATGGTAAATACACTCCTCAATACCAATGGCGTAAAGATGAGCTACCAAAAGTTAACAGGAGTGAGACACCATGGTTGATTGTTCTTGCACATTCCCCCTGGTATAATAGCTACAACTATCATTACATGGAAGGAGAAACAATGAGTAATGTTTGGGCCATGGTTTGTAAAGTATAAAGTTGATGTTGTGTCTACTAGTCATGTTCATGCGTTTGAATGATCTGAACGCGTATCCAACATTGCATACAACATTGAAAATGGTGTTTTCACTCCTGCAAAAGACCAATCTGCTCCGGTATAAATAACGATTGGTGATGGAGGAAATCTTGAAGGCTTAGCGACCAACATGACAGACAGACAGCCCAAGTACTTAGCTTATTGTGAAGCCAGTTTCGTTATGCCACTCTTGATATTAAGAACAAAACCCATGCTCACTATAGTTGGCACTTTGATCAAGATGGATATGTAGTGGAAGCTGATTCCTTATGGTTTTTCAACAGACATTGGCATCCACTTGATGATTCTACAAGTTCCACATCAGGATGACATCAACTTTTTTTCTCCATAAGAATTTACCATATTGCATCAAGTCTAGCAAATTTGTTTGTTTATGCTGATCATATAATTCTGAATTTTAAGTTTCGATTTTTTTTTTTTTTTTATAAATTGTGGATGGCATTTTTTTTATTTTTCCAAATTTGGTTTCTCTCGGTGAGATCTTTTTTTTTTTTTTCCTGGATGGACAACATGCTGATTCTCTTCCAATGAGAGTAATCGATCGTCTTAATTTGAATGACTTCTCATTTTTATGAGTTCCATAAAGGTGATTCGGACTCCGCTAATCACATGCTTATTAATTGCCTATTTAACGTGCGGGTATAACAAATAACAAAGGACCAATGCTCATGAACTAAAGGTCCCAAGTTCGAGTCTCTACTCATTTACTTATAAGATGCATGGATTTATGGGTAGAGTATGTATCACGGGATGACAAGTCTAGATCCAAATTTAAGTGGAAATAGGCATAAGACACTTTTCATTTGGCCAAAACCAGAAAACAAAAATAAAATGTTTGGGATAAATTGGGTTGCATCTCATGAATAAATTCCACCAGACATAAGCATGATTGTCAGTGGGAGTTACTGCTGGTGGGAACCATGGGAGATATGGAGAAAGGGTTTATTGAGATCAGTGGCGGAGCTTGGAATTGGGTTTAGAGGGGCCAAACTTTTGAAAGAAAAGTTGTGAAGGAGAAAGAGGTAAGAGTGATTGTTCATGAAACCTTAGAAACTTATGAGTTGTATTCATATAATTGGAAGAAAATAAGAGAAGGGCAAAAAATAAATAAATAAATAAATAAAAATCAGAAGGGTCAAATTTATAATTTCTCAGAAAACTTAATCATAAAACCTAAATAAATAAATAAAAATTTACGCTTCTAGGTAGGTTTCATTGTATAAAAGGGTATTTTTGTTAGAAAATGAAAAAACAATAAAAACAAAAAACAAAAAACAAAAAAAAAACACTTACTGGGTTAAAAGGGGGAAAAGTTGCTAAAATTAGTGTTACAGGGTGGATCTATGGCCAAATCCCCCTAAATTCTTTTTAATGTAGTCCAGTGATCTACAAGAGCGAAATTGGAAGAGCATAGTTTGCGCTTCCTTGGGTACATCGCTGATAGCCCCTTGGGATAAAATGCATCTCATACTTTGCCACCAAGAAAGCCTTGCATATTTTTGGCATTCTATGAGGATGGAAAATTAGTCAGCTATAGAAAATGCTTAATTAAGGGTGAGCTAGCTGCAAGCCTGCAATGAAGCAAAGTTTCATACATTCCAACTTTAGACCTGTTAACCAATCGGTATTGGTCTGGATCAAGGTATGTTCTAATCTAATCCATTAGGGAAGAACTTGATCTAATTTGACTCAAGAATTTGATTGATCAATAACATATATATATATCCATATTCAAATATGTTAATTGTTTCGGATGCCCAATGTGACAATCCAAAATTCAATAATCTTGCAAAATGTAGTTTACAAAAAATGAAAAAAAAAGAATATAAATGTCAGAGAGAGAGAGAGAGAGAGCGAGAGAGAGAGAGAGAGAGAGAGAGAGAAGTTGGAATAGACAAAAATAAAATCTAATTCCATGCTTGAAGTTGTCTGGAATGCAAAGGGATTAAAAATGATTATCCAAACTTCTTGTTTAATTTCATTCTCATTTAAATAACCTCGTCCAAACATACTGTCTAGAATGAATTGGAACGTGATTACATTCCATCCATTCCATTCTAGCTAAACAAACATAACCTCATAGTGTCACCAATGATAGCATTACAAGTGATAACCCTTCAATTATAAATAACCACAAGTCCACCACCATGCATTGTAATGTTTAAAAAAGATCCCAAATTTCCGTAGAAATTTTAATATCTTATCAGATAGTGTTTAAACTCACCAAAGATCTATAATAATCTTACCATGGATAAAATATATATGCAACAATTACACATTACCTCTTTCAAATTTGGCCCATTTTCACTTTACCTCCTATGATTTTTAAAATTTTTTTTTGGGTTACAAAGAACCCAAGTACCCAAGCAGAGGATTCTCTCTCACAAAAATTCTCCTTCCAAGTTTGGCCCATTTTCACTTTACCTCCTATGGTTTTTTTAACATTTTTTTTGGGCTACAAAAATCTCATATAATCTCAGGCGGCGGCACTAAACCCCCTTCCATGCAAGGAAGAGTAAAAGCAACGGCATACAACCCATCCATGTGTAGCTAAAGTAGCAAACTATAATTTTCAAACTATAAGGGGTAAAGCGTAAACGAGCCAAACCTGAAGGGGGTAAACCCGAGGAGAGAAAATTTTCCAATATACATTACTAAACGACTACGTCATGCACCAGTGTAACTATGGCTTTGCACTCAGCCTTTAAATCCATCAAGGGGCATATCTAAATTTGCCCTGCTAGGGATTCAACAAATATAAATCGCATTGGATACTTGAAAAGCAGCTAAAACTGAATGAATCAGTTCAGATTTTCGTGGATCACATTCTGATCAATTTTGGTTACGTATGTTCACATAAATGCGTGCATAAACAGATTGGATTCTTAAACTCAGGCCAGGGTATGTCAGATCATTGGCGGGTTTCCAGCCAACAACACCTCAGGAAAAACCAACCAAAGTGGAATGAATTAGCAAAACTGTAAGAACTTTGGGATGAGAGCCAACAAAAATTGCCTGTGCAAAACTTGATAAAGACTCGAATCTTTGTAAATCTACCCTGCCATTTTCGAGTCCTTGCTTCCTTGGTACCCCAAATGCAGGCAGCTCCAAGTAGACCATTTTTGGTAGGCATTAGCACAAAGAACAACAGCATTTTCATGTACACCTGTGTTACAAGCTTCAAAGGAATGTCAACCACGCTAAAGAGAATGAAAACTACAAATATCATAAAAGTTAAACAGTTCCGACTCACACCCAAGCCCAAGCTCCCCTTAGCAAACATGGAAATCATTTTCAACCTGTCACGGCTACATGCATAGACCTACTATCAATTAAGATGGAAAAGCTCATCTATTTCTTTTCTTCCTCATCATCGTATTCATCATAATATTCTTCTCCATCATCATCCTCATCATCGTCATAGTACTCATCATCATCATTGTCAACATTATCCTCACCGTTTTGCAGACGATATCCCATTCCTCTTGACTGCTGCCCCATTAATCGCTCTTGAATTCGATCCCTGATAACTGTTCCCTGTTGAAAAACCAAATTGTGACAAGAATTCAAAAAAAAATGAATTAACTAGATTATAGAATTTCTAACTATTTATTGGCATGCATATCTATCTACATGCATTTAATTTTGGATTGATGTTGCTCATTATTTATTATTATTTTTTTTTTAATTTTTTGATGAAGTAAAAGTATATTAATAACAAAAATGTTGCTCACCATTTTGTGGCAACCTTCTTCAAACATCTCAAGAAATCCAGCAACCCAGCGATCAGCATTTTCCACCCACTCATTGCGATGCATACCAGCAGTTTTTGCAACTGTTTGAATCTGCAATATCAAAGGCAGATGTCAGTATGTCACATCCATCAAAATTCTACTGGAGTATAATAATGATGGTGCAAAACCAGCCAGCAATTAATAGAAGTGATACACAAGATTAACAAAAACTAACTAGTATTCATCAGCACGTAAGTGAATGAATATGAACTACTATCCTTCAGTAAAACATGGTCCACATGTGATGTAGGACAAGTGTCTCAAAGAGTTCATGGAGATAATGGAGCATTAGAAAACTATGATGAAGGCTTAAGACCGGTCCCCATTCGTGAATTATTCCAAATTTCTAGTTTATTCTCTTTAATTATTTCTCTTTATTATTGTTTCTTTTCCTTAAGTATTTCCTATTTCTTTTTTTTAGCTATTTCCATTTCCTTTTTAGGTATTTATTGTTTGGCAAGCATTAGGTTATTTTCTTTCCTATAAATTAGGCTAGGCCTCTTGGCCAATTCATTCAATCAATAATATTTCAGAGTTCTAGTTTTATTATTATTGGTCTTGTTCTTCAAAGAAAGCACTGCTCTTCTTTCTTTTTTTGATAAGATACAGTGCTCTTCTTTCTACTTCAGCTATGCCAACATGCCAGTGTTTTCAGAGCCAGACTAGACCAGTCCAGTAAACCGCTCTCGGTCAAATTAATAAACCAGCAATCAACATTATTTCAAAATGTATGTAAGTTGGGAGTGAGAAGACTTGACCATAGACCTCTAATAAGCTAAAACTAACATATATCCAGTAGACTGCCTTGAGTTTTAATCCTTTTTTTTTTTTGGGGGGGGGGGGGGCGGGGTCAACCCCCCATCGAACCAATTGAACAGTGAACAGCCATCAAGGAAAAGAAAGAAGAGGAGAGAAGGGCAGGGGGGTCAATGGAAGGTCCAGATCTGATGACAATGACCCACACAACAGAAAACAGGCCCTGCCTGCATGCCCCCACGGCCCACCAGCCCTCAGGGTAGGAGGGGGCATTGTGAGAGTAAGGACAAAGACCTGGATGATTAAAATCAATATGTTTGGTAGCTGGGTACAACTTCATAAGCTAAAGCTTATGATAATATGATTTAGATAGTCTTTCCAAAAGAAGGAAAACTAAACATCATTTTCCTCAATTCTTAGTTTTCCTTTTTATCATAACCACAAAATAATTTCTCAAACCTGAAACAAAGACAAATATACAAAGGCAAAAATGGAAAAAATAAATAAACAAATGCAATACTTGAACCAACCCTTGGTGTGATGTCATTGACTCAAATAAAGCTATGTAAAACCTCCTTTCAAGGGTGACAGATGTCATTAAAGACAACAGCTAATGGAACTTTTCAAGATTGAGGACCCCTCTATTTAACCAGGCCAAAGCTCTTCTAATGAAGACCACCCTCCTTCAAGCATCAGACTTCCAGGATTCAAGGGCTTGGGGTCATACTTTTAATGGCTGCCTATGTTTCATGGATTTGGTTGCAAGGACCACGTACAGGTATGTCTGAAATTGGATTCATTAAATTACTAGATTTTAGCATTCATGGTCTTTAATATCGAAGATATTGGTGATATATCACCATACTGGTGGGTACCAATATGATATGAAGGATATACATAGTTTTCAAAGAATATCGGCTAATATATCCTGATATATTGTAAATATCAAAGATATCGTTTGATATTTACGATATTTCATTTAGTACCTTGATTAACAGCCAAAATATATGGTCGGTCACTTTAAAGAATTACTTTAAACGGTTTAACAGAAGGTTGCATTGTGCAAATGCCGAATGAGTGAAGGCCTAAAAAGGCACAACTTAGACTAAGCCTCGGTTGGTGAGTCACATGCCTAATGGGACCCTTGCTTAATTTTTAAGCATAGATGCGTTTTTGAATTGCCGTGCCCTAAGGCGAGCCTTTCAAAGCTTTTTGAAAAAAATGGTTGAAACAAATTGATACTGACAAAGACAAAATTTAGAAAATTCACAATAGCCATATGGGTCCCATCGATGCAAAAATCGTACCACTAGAGGTGCTACGTGATACATGGTGATGAGTGGTGGAATATGGTTGAACCTACATGATTTAAGGCTCCTAAGATATGGAGAAAATAAAATTCTATATTTTGATGAAGAGAAATAAAATTCTATATTTAAGGTTATTTTGGTAAATTTACAGATTTTAGCTTCTGTGTGAGAAGTCTTTGTTTATGAGTTTATTCCATTCCCCTATTCTTGTTTAAGTTAACCAGAGTCTTATTTAGTTATTAAGAAGTTTCATGGTTACTTTTATTAAGTTCCTTTAGTTGACTAGGAGTAGAGTTTGAAAAATAGATCATATGGCTCTCCATAGTAAGACTGTACAGTTTATGTTCTCTCCCTCTTCCTAATCCACAACCAGCCTTTTCTTTAGCCACAATTTTAATCCCAAAATCATTATTTTCATAAGATACCCTAACCCTACCTTATCACATTTACACAACCTAACCTTAAAAAACCTTAAAATTTTCCTTTGCGTCTAGAAATAAAAGCAAGCTTCTACCTTTAATTTCATGCCACATTCATTCTTATTGCACAGACAAATTAACCCTTAATATCACCTTCCCTTTCGCAGAACCTAAGGAAACCAAAGATCTAGACCACTTGAACTTAATTGTGGGCAACATAATTCTCTACTTTATGGGAACCTTCCCTTCATTAAACCTAAGGAAAGAAAATAACTAGCCCATTGTTACTTAACTGCGGGCAACCTTATTCTCTACTTTATGGGCTATCATAAATCATACAGACTATGCAGTGGCAGTTAAGTGCATTCACTCAGTCAATGTTTAAACCCATTCTAGTGCACTCTTAAATTAGATAGTAGCAATATTATATCTCGGCAAAGGTGGTGCAGAATCCTGTATGCATATAGACAATGATAATTACAACGTTATCATATAACTAAAAATATACCTTTTCTCCTACTTTTTCTTGATGTTCCTTCACTTTTTCTTGTAGTTTCTTTAGTCTCATGTTCACCCTCAGTCGCTTTTCCTATTTACATGGAAAAAAACAAAATTAGTTCAGTTCCCTCAATAGAAGAAGATATCCAAGAAGGTGTCAATTTTAGAAGAAAACACGTAAAGTAAAAATATCGAATCAACACTAAAATAGATGTACAAGCACATTTGAACAAAGATCATGCCTTCACGAAGCTAACACCAAGTTCTTTTCTCGAATATCCACGATCCAAGTTACGCATCACATACTGGTTATAATCTTTAACAATCCTCATTATAATGTCCGATGTAGAAATCCCCTCAGTTCGTTTTGTTTCCTTAAACTTTCCAATGGCTTTAACCTACAATAACAATATGAGGTTTGCTTAACACATGATCTAAGATTGAAATGTTAAAGATAGGAGATGGAAGAAAATTGGAGAAAAAATGGCAATAAACGCAGGCATATGATCCAATAACATCACAAAGGTTTCACTCAGACTCACAAATTCATAGACATCCTTTCCAGCTCCACTGGCATCAGCATAGCTGTACAATATTCATTGGAAAGAGTAAAAGATTACATATACCTGAATCCTTGATTCACTTTTATCACCACAAAAGGAATTTTATATATATATCTATATATATATATATATATATAAGCCATGATGAAGAAAAAAAAAGAAGTGGGGGTGGGGGGGACTACATATAAACACTGCATAAAATATGAAAGAAATAGTCTATCCACCTCAACAAATAACTATATCAAATTTTCTTTCCAACTGAGCAAATCACAAAGCACCAGGACAAGGAAAGCATGAATAGTAGTTGTTTATCCAACCACACATTTCCTAATTCTCAAGTATTAAAATTAACATTTGGGTTCATTATCCTTACGGAAGAGAATCATGGGCCACAAAGTCAATCTGATGTTTGTCAAGAAATTCCGTTGTAATCACCCATGGTGCATCGGGAATAACTTCGTCAACCCACCTACAAAGTAATGATGAAAATAAATGTTAGTCACTATCACTCTGCGAACATTTCAAAACAATATGAAGAAACTCGAAGGATATATCCAAATCGATCGGCAGACTCACAACAATGTACATCTAATAAAAAAACAACATATCCACCAACTATAAGTCTTTCTCCCAAAAACCCCGATTGAATATACATTCTGTGATATAATTGTGATTAACATTCATCAACACGAAAACAACATTTGGCCAACGAATGAATAAATACACCCAAATTTTTATACCTGGATGCTTTTTCCCTATCATAACTGTGAAATTATTGCTACAACCAAATATTAAAGAAAAAAAACCTGCAATGACGAAGAGATTCGTAACGCTCCGCTTCGGTCATAACAGTCTTGCCTTTGAACTTGTGGGTGGTCTCATCATTGCAGCACCCGACCAGCAGATAGGTGTTGGGGAACCTAAATTTACAATTAATCACGTGAGCCCGACGCATAGCAGAGAAATTAAAACAAGGCCGTGTATGCTTGAGCAGAACTAGATTTCATTTGGAATTTCCAATTTTGTGGAATTAACATTGCTTCTACCGTGGAATCGGTTTTGTGAATTTGGAATCTAAGCAAGTTAAATTAAATTCATTGAAAAAGCACCCAAACATTGATCAGTAAAATTCCAAAAAATCACAATAAAAAAGGCAATCGAACTGCGGATTTTATAAGCAACCGAACGCAAAGCAAAAAATTAGAAGATCACATTCAAACAGAAAAAAAAACATTAACGTGGGACATGAATTCCACAAAAGCTCAATTTTTTGTTTGAATGGAAAATTTTTCTATAAGAAAAAATTAAAAAAAGGGTGTGGGGTAGAACGAAAAACGATATTCCGAGGACACAACCGGAGCCCATGTAAGAAAAGGAAAACTCTGAAAACTACAGAGATCGGAAGCAGAGAAAAGCCCAGAAAATAATAAAGGATAGAAAAGTTGACGTACGATTTCTTGGCTTGCTCGAGGGAGCGGGCGTGGCCGAAGTGGAAGAGATCGTAGATCCCATCGGCGTAGACGCGGACAGGCCGGTCAGACGACGTCGGATCGGAATTCGAATGGGTGTCACAGAGACTAGAGTTATTGTTCATCATCTGTTTCTCCATTCGACCTCCTCGCTCATCGTCTCATTCTCTCTCTGTCTCTCTCTCTCTCTGTCTCTCTGTTAATAAGGTAGACTTCCGAATCTGCGATGCTTTCGCTGCTATTTTTGCTGCTTTGGTAATCCCGTAAAATTGGGCACGCCTTTCCAAGCCCAAGTATATTTTTTTGATAATGACAAGTGCGGTGGTTTTTTACTATCCCCGTTGAAAAATTCTAGTACCAAGGTTGGAAAATTGGAATTATTTTACACATTATACGACTTCCAGTCATCCACATGTAACGGGCCTTGGCGTGGTCAAGGTCTCATATGGGGGTCATTATGTATTTTCGAAAATGAACTTGTACGGTGTTTCCGTTTCTAAAGACTCTGCACCTCTCGATTGCAACCCAGCTAAGCACAAGCAGTACATTGTTTAGTTTTGGCTCGCTAAGGACCTTAAAAAGTACATGAGATTTTCAATTGAATTGTTTATTTTATAAGCTTGAATAACAATTTTATAGAATAAATTTCAAATCAAACTTGAATAATTTAATCAAAGATAGAACTACCTTTAGGCCTAGGGAGCCATGGTCAGCTGGTCACCCTAACCTTTTTGAATCTGTTTTAATAATATCCATACACTTGTGTACACACAAAGTATGGAGCTAGTATATCACGAATCCAAAGTAGGTAGACAAAGAATTGTGTACATATGGTCAGTAATTATATATCAATATTAGCAAAATCAAGTAACTCAAGTTTAACATAGTCTTTTTGTGTATTTATACTTGATTTTTCAAGGTAGTCTAAATCCAAACAAGTCAAGTGAATTAGGTTGTATACAACCCAATTAAATGAAATAGGGTAATCTCTTTTTCTCAATATCAGAATTAGCTCCTCTCAACACAATATCATCTTCAACTTCTCTTGATCTCATGACTTTGGGGTTCATGATTCCAATCACCATCTTTTGTGAATTGTGATACTCCGTTCCTTATCGATCAATTTTACCATCCTTTGGTTTAAGAATTAATTATTTTGAGTCTTTTCTTTGGTTTATATTTTGGTAACATTGAATAGATATATATGGTTTTATCTTATTATATTTCTTATACTTGAATAGTAAAAAAAAAAAAAAAAAAAAAAATTGTTCATGCTTTGGCCCCCTCAAGATGAAATTTTGGTTCTGTCTCTGAGTTACGTTTGATTATTTAAAGTATTAATAAATTTATCGAATCGAATAGTACTTTATTTGAAGTTAACTCAATAAATTAATGAAGTCAAAAATGAGGTTTAAGCTTTACTCGTTACTGTATAAGTGAATATCAACAAGTCTTCTATCAAGCCATCTCAAGCTTAATTGGCTTGTCATACAGCCATACCTATTGTACTCAAAAGACAAGAAATAAAAATAAAAATAAAAATGATTTTTGGCACATAATTTACCTAGTGTGCCTAAGAAGAAACAAAAAAGAAGATATATTACACAAGATCGATCCTTCTAAACTATAGGTTACTTTCACAAATTTTTTGAACTTCAAAATTGAACAAATAATCTTCTAACCTATTAAATGATGACACTTTATCCCCTTATCAATTTTGCATGATGCTCACATCATATACTTCTGTTACATCTAATATATAAATAACTTGATGATATCTTAGGATTATAGCATCACCAGATATTGTCTAAGACTTTTGGTTTTTTTTTTTTTTTTTTTTTTTTTTTTTTTCTTTTTTTGGTTAAAAGGAAATTGCGTTAAAAGAAACTAGCTATTACGTATCCGAGGGAAAGAAGTTCCCATACTATCAGCAACTAATAAAAGTGGAAGGAAGACTCATAGGCGGCTCCCGTACATCATAAAAGTAGTAATAGTGTGAACGCGACCTAAAAAACCAAGAAAATCACGCATTAGACGAGTTTCTTAATGGAACAGCTGTCGGCGGCCTTTTCTCAAGTATTAATGACGGTCATGGGGTACGTGAGACGAGTTTGTTTGGCAAGGGTGAATTGAGGAAAAGCGTGGGATTTTGGTTAGTAATATTCATTTTCTTCATTATATTATATATTTTAATTTTAATTTTTTTCAAACGATAAAAGGTATTCTTTTTCTTTATTTGGAACAGGTGGATCATAAAAAGACAAAAGAACAACCAAATATACATTTTATTAAGTGATTTGCATGACTTGACTAAAATGGGCGTGACCCATAAGTTGAAACATTTTAAGTGACCTATAAGGTTAAAATTTATTATGATTGATTGTAATCTGATTGTACTCTAAAGAACGTCCATTACTCAAATTCAAAGTTTATAGTAAGTTTTTTTATCTATCTATATCTATATCTATATCTATACTATCTATAAAAAGCTTAATCTTAAAAAAGCTTTTGATTCACTTATTTGCTCTCACTTTAATCTATATTGACACTTTTACCCTTAATCCTAAATTTATTAGGTTCCTCTACTAACATAAAGAACAACCATAATTGGTTTTTAATAAAACTCTTGAAATTTCATATGACTCGCATTTATCATCTCATAACAAACTAATAAGGTCTAAAGGGTGTAAAACACTAAAGTGAAGGCTGCTATGGGTTTTCTAAAAGAGTTCTATTAGAACTCTAGAATGTGTAATAGCCTTCTACTACCGAAACTAATCTATATGGCAGCTCCACCAGTAGAATCATTATAGGGAAAAAAATGGTGAAAGATTAAAAAAAAAAAAAAAAAAAAAAAGAGGCAACAACTTCCCTTCCATAATAGATGGTCGTTTGCCAATTTCTGGCGGAGGTTTTGTGGCCTAAAACTATGGATACTTGAGAGTCTAAACCTTTGGCAGCACAGCAAAAAACGTAGACAGGCAAATGAGTTTAAGAGTTTAAAGATTCAAGATAAAGATGAGTTAACAGATCATTTACAAACAACTCTACCTGATGAAAAAACATTAGCGATAAATTTGCCTATGGTTAGTCTCTTTCTTTATGAATTCAGATTAGCTTCGTCTACGTTTTTGTAATTTTCTTTTAAATGCGAGTGCATTTTTCTCATATTTTGTGATTAAGTGCTCCACATGTTTTTTTTAATGGTGAGGTATACAGACTCCACTGAAGAACCAATGAAACACTTTCACAACCTAAACAAAGTTCTTTGCATAATTCCCAATTTGATGTTTCCACAAAAGTGACTGTCCCCATGAAATCTACTTCATCTTTGCTACAAACACATGCCTCCAATTTTGCTGTTCAAGGTGGTAGCACTCCCTCGCTTTGCATTGCTGTCATAGGAGCTACTAGTGAACTAGCAAGGAAAAAGATCTTTCTGGCCTTATTTGCTCTATATTACAATGGCTTTCGTCCTAAGGTAGAATTGCTTTTATATCCTTGCTTTCAGTTGGGTTTTTATGCATCTAATTGTAAACGTTGTTTGATTCGCAGAAAGTATGTCTTGAAATGTACATTGCCCTTAGAATTGCTTCAGTCTTTTCTTTGTAAATTGTCATCAACCCTGCTTTCCATGCCTTATTCTTTTTCTTTCATTTTTTTCCTCAATTGTAAATATTATTATGTGAATGGTTGAATTTTATTAATGGACTTCTTGGCTGCTGTGTTCTTATACCTTTTCTTTTATTAATTGTCTCTATTCGTCGTTTTAGCTTGGATATGCAAAGTTCTTGTTGACATTTGAACAATACTTTGTTTTTGTCATATGAAGATGACCCTTAAAACTAATGAACACTACGCAAGAACTATTATTTTTATTTCTGCAATGAGAACTCTTGTATTTACTTATGCCATATGGGTTCATTCAACAGAATAAATACCATTTTTTGCCTTATAATGATAAATGATAGTTTCCTATGCTTTAGTGCTGAAATTTTCTACTTACTTTGAAGATTTGTGAGTATTTATATACATAAGAAATATCTCCCACATATATATATATATATATATATTAGAGACGTTTGTGGCTAATGTTCGTAATAAGAAGATAAGATATTTAGGGAGCGTTTGAAAAACATCTTCAAGGAAAAGTTACTCCTGATCACTGTGTTGTTATACATATTCAAATGAATTGCACAGGTTTGAGATATAAATTTAAATTCCTCATCTAATTAGAGAAAAGAATGGAAATAAAGAGAAGGCAAGGAAAGATACAATATCTAAGGTTCAGTAATTGTTCTAACAAACATTTTAATGAGCACACAAATCCAGAGCTAATTATTGCCTTATTGGAAAAGCTAATTGATGGTCTTTAAATCATTTTAATATTAGCTAAAATTTCACGTGCAACGCTGTTATACCAAGAATATAACCTTAGAGGGGGGTGAATAGAGTTTATAGCCCATTAAAACAATGATGACAATTTAAAATTCAGATTATTGCAAATAAGAGAGATTTCAATAATACGCAATAAAGAGAATGACATAGAGAATACAAATACAAGATTTAACGAGGTTCAACCTTTTCACCTATGTCCTCGCCTCAAGAACTTGCTTGAGGATTCACTAATCCACTATCACTCTCCTTCAAAGTGGAGCAGCAAACCTTTACAACTCAAATGCTTTCAACTAACACTTGCTCAATAACACTTTCTCAAGTGCTAAGAATGGGGTTATCACCAACCCTTGATTACAAGTTTGTAGATATGAGATTGTGTACAAAGAAAAATCTCTTCAAGAGTGAATAACACAGAGGTTAATAGCTCAGCTCTCTTTTAATTGATTGCTCAATGAATGCTCTTAATGAATTTAGGGCAAGAAGATTAAAAACAATGAATGCTCTTGTATTGGTGATCATAAATGCATTTGAATCATTGTTCATATAGGCAATATGAACAATATGACCGTTTGGTGCAATAAATGCTGGGAAAGAGCCGTTTTGTGGCATTAAATGCCTCAACAACCTTTCAAAAACTAACCGTTAGAGTTCTGAGATCGCAAAATTAGTCGACTGAATTGAGAATTTAGTGGACTGATTTAGGCAGAATTAGAAGACAAAACAAATTAGAAGACAAAACAGGGGACTGTTACTGGCCAAATGAGTCGACTGATTTGAAGAATGAGTCGACTGAAATGGGTAGAAATGAACTATTATAAATTTATCATAAGTTTAAATCAATCAAGTTCATTTGTATCAACTTAGGCCTTATCCAATTGATTAAATTTGTTTACCCAAGGTCCATTTAGGTCAATGGAGCGATCATATGAGCAATCAAGTACATTAAGAACCTAAAACCTCACTCATAGCTATTCAAGTATCTTCATTGACGATGCTAGCTTGGTCTTGAGTGTTTGTAAGTCTTTTGCATGCTTTCTATGCTCATGTGGTGCTATGCTAGATCATCCTTAATGTACCATGTCATGAATATGCCTTGAGACAATTAATCCTTGCTTATGCTTGATATATTTCATCCTTGAGTACCTAGCTTTGATCATTGTCTAGGCATATTAAACCATTAGTATTAACATTGATCCTTTGTTATCATCAAAATCTCGGATATACCTTTGGTCAAATAACCTTAGGGCCACAAACGCATGTGTGCAATAACTAGTAGTTATAAAATATATACATTTAAGTGATTTGCATGACTTGACTAAAATGGGCATGACTCACAAGTTTAAACATTTGAAGTGTTTTGCATGACTTGAATCAAATGGGCATGACCTGCAAAGTTAAAAATTGTTATGTTTGATTGTACTCTAATAATACTCTTGTGAACCCACGAAAAAGCGCAGAGCCCACAAGGGTTTGGCAAGAATTATATAAGGGGTTTAAAGACAACAAACAAAAAGGGAGTCGCCACCTCATTTTTTAGGGAAAGAGGAAAACCACAATAATGTTTTATTTTTAAAACCATATGACTCCATTAAAGGAAAAGCAAAGTCTTTGAAACCAGAAAATTGGATTCGGGGGCTAAGTTACGACGTGGGAAGGTTCTGGGCAAAAGCCCATAGGCACCCACATCGCCCGAGTTGGTCTCTTAATTTAATTGGGCTAACTTAATATCTTTTCCACTCAAATATCATCATATATCATCACAAGGCAGCATGCATATCATATATTCCATCGAATCATCTCATGCATAATCAAACAAACAAAACAAAACAGAAAAAAGAAGAAAAGAAAAGAAAAACCTAGGATACTTGGATCCTAGGACGGATTTGAGCCTCACGAAGAGCGCCTACGTACCATGCAGCGAAATACATGGATCAAAGTCCACGTAGTTCGAAAAGAATAGGGTTACAACCTAATACAAACCTATGGTAAAAAACCCTAGGTTTCCTTATTTGAAAATATATTGATTTAATCCAAAACAGAAAACTTCCATAAGAGGAAAACCTTGATAAAAACCAGAATTTTATATTGAAGGAAACCTTTGATTATTACCATAAGCTTGTATTAAGAAGTAACCCTAAGAGGGAGAAGAGAAAAAAAAGAAAAAGAAAGGTGAATTGGGGCACCTTCAAACCCTACTTACCTGAGCGCAAAAGCTCCAAACATTAGCCATTTCAGACCATAGCAGCCCTATTTGCAATAGGACAAGCATTGTACCTGTTTGCACCCTTACAAGTGCACATAATTATGCAAAGAAAACAAAATCCTAATCTGGACAGAACCATGACAAAGCCTAAAATCATCCATTAATCATGCAAATAACAAGAATAATGAATAACCTAAAGACTCTAACTCAATCCTACATGCAATGACTCGACTAACATGCATAAAAACCTATGAAAGACACACTAACAAGCATAAGAGACTCCAATAACATCAATAATCATGATAACAAAGCTCATTCTAACCAAAAAGATGATATTTCATGTAAAATATGAAAATAGGCCTCCCTACGGCGAGCTTTCTTAAGCGAAACTATCCTAAGATAATTTCACGTAAAAAAGTCGTTATGGGGAGGTGCAATCAGCATATCCTACGTAAATTATGTACCTTAGAACACAACAGAAGAGATTTCATGCTTAAACACATCACAGAAGACTCTCATACAAAACCTTACTCAACGAAAAGGATAATTATCCTTAGAAAAGGATAATGTCTCCAAAAACCCTATAAAATATACTATATGAATGCAAACCTAGCATGATTCAACTATATGCAGCACATATAGAATGACTATGATGAGCAACAACTCAAAAAGCTAAGCTAAGCATGCTGTATGAGACTTGTGCGATTTCAGGGTTAT
This sequence comes from Liquidambar formosana, assembly GCA_039720395.1. Lineage (NCBI taxonomy): Eukaryota > Viridiplantae > Streptophyta > Magnoliopsida > Saxifragales > Altingiaceae > Liquidambar > Liquidambar formosana. The sequence continues at coordinate 24,288,077 of CM077824.1, read as the reverse complement.
CGAAACCCTAATCTCACAACTATGCATTAAAACCTATGGAACGACTCTAAGACATGCTCAAATTATCATGAATATCATTCATATAGCATATATTGACTAACAAGAACATCAACTCATGACAATAATCACAGCAACCTAAACATGTGGACTATGCATGATTTAAGGAGATAGAAAGAGTAATACTTTCAAATCCTTAGTAAACCAGGGATTATCAAGCATATAAAACCATAAACTATCCTAAAATCATTCATATAACATCATGTAGACATTGAATTCCATCCATAAAAAGAACTATTGCATGCACCATAGCTATTTTAGAAGAAGAAGAAGAAAGAGAAGGAGAAGCAGAAATTCATGTTCAGCATTAAAGGGGTAGGCTTACCTCTTGTAGACTCTTCCTTGTCTTCAATCCTCTTGTTTCCTTGCTTGCTTGGGGTTGAAGAGCCTCCTCTTGAAGTCCTTCTAGCTCTCCAAACTCGTAGCTCTCTCTCTCTCTAAGTGTAAAGTGCAATTAACCTCCCCCTATGTGCTGAACATCATGTCCTTTATATAGAGAACTGACCCCTTAAACCAATGGCTAGGATTAATTCATTAAATAATGATCCTAGGGCTATTAGAGACTCTCTTGGTGCTCAAACAACTCAAACCTACACACTCTTAAGCTCAGACAAGTTGTTTTGGCGGAGGAAACCGTCAAAAGAGGGAAAGAAGAGTCAGAGTTCAAGTTGAGGACGGACTCTCTCGGGTGACCGTCCAGCCCCGGACGGTTACCCGTCTGGGCCTAGACGGCTGACCGTCCAGCCCCGGACGGTTACCCGAGGGTCCTCTATTTTTTCTCCGGTTTTGACTCCCACTTGCTGTAGAAGTCCTAAAATGCTCAAATTAAGTCCGATTTTGACGAAATAAAAGCCAAAACGACCGTGTTTCGAAGGGGAACACATTTTTAAGTATTTTGGGACAAAAATACTCAACCATGGGTGCATGGTTGGGTTTTACAAAGGTGGTTAACCATGGTGCTTCACCGTCGCTAAGCTGGGTTTGTACACGAGGTCGAACCGAATGCTTTCGCAATCGAAAATTGATCTTTCTAAACATGTTTAGGACATAAATAAAGCCCAATGGAAGTTAAATGAGAGAAAATTGATTGGGTCTTATGAGTCAATCTGAGCAAACCAAGAATGGGTCTTTTAGCTAACCCGAACTATTACGAGCCGAATTGATCTTAAACCATTAATTCATGAAATTGAACCTATATATGGACTCTATATACTCATATGAACTTGATGGGATGACTCGGGATTCATTCCAAGGTCAAATGGAAAATATACGGCTTAAAAGACGATTATGCCCTTCAAGTCGCAAAAGTTCTTATTGACCATCGAAATGAACTCCAAATCACTTCAAAATTCATACATATGATATTCAATGCCATAGAAACTCAATGCAAAAGACTAGACTCAAAAGGGACTCAAAATCCTACATGAAATGATATGTCCTAGCTAAGGTGACAAAAATGGGGTGTGACAACTCTCAAACGTGCGTGACTCAAATTCAAACTTTATAATAATTTTCTTATCTATATTTTACTTATAAAATATATATACTTAAGTTATTTGCATGACTTGACTGAAATGGGCATGATCACAAGTTTAAACATTATAAGTGCTTCACATGACTTGACTCAAATGAGCATGACCCACAAGGTTAAAAATTATTTTGTTTGATTGTACTCGATTATACTCTCAAATCGTGCATGACTCAAATTCAAACTTTATGATAATCTTTTTTTATCTATATTTGTCATACCCCAAACCCAGAAAACTAGATTGGGCGATATGACTATCACAACTCACATAAAACTGTGCCCTACATAGCCTAGACCCCTTTACAATATCAATTTGTCATAAAATAGTTTCCAATAATCCTTCCATAATAAAAATTAAACCAAAGCATAAATAAATTTTTAATAATTAAATAAAATAACTAGATAAATCCACATCCATCAAAGTAAATTGTAACCTCCAATAACCTACTACAATGTGCACTAAAATAATCCATTAAATTCTCCTAAGTACTAAAATAAAAGTTCTAGCTAAATTAACATATCAAACCATCAACACTTTAACGCTTCTTACCTAGCCGGAAGTCATACACGTTAAGCTACTCATCTATGGGGAAAATATAAGGGGGTTATCATAAACCTTTGCAAGAAATTTCACAATAAATACATGAAAGAGGTCAAGCATATTCACACGATTGAATTAAAAAATATATAATCAATAATGCGATAAAGTTTTACAATAAATCATTTCTTTCAATTCACTTGGCAAGGAAACTTTTAGAAATAATTCTCTTGCTTTCAATTCAATAAAATAATAGCACTGAAATACTTTTGATAACAATGCATTCATTAAATCATTTAAAATCACTAATCGATATAATACAAATCAATAAAACACTAATTCATAGAAGTACTACCTCTGGTTAGACTTGCACTTAATAGGTGCTCGTCTTTGTGGGACTTTACACTATATCAGTACTTATGACTAATAGTATTAACATCCCCTATTAGCCCAGACCACTATTTTAACAGTATTAGGATCCCTTACTTGGATGGACCACTAATCTAACCAAAGTTCACACTTATATAATAAACATTTGGCAAATATTTTTCCCAAGTAGAATAGATTCAAACACAAATGTAAAACCATTTCAATAAAAGATTATTTTGCTTGATCCATAGCATATAAAAAATAAATGTTTTGACAGTGAAACAATTCTAAAATCAATTATTAATAAACCTTTGGCTCAAAATATTGGAATAAAAATCAAAATTATTTTTATTTAAGTTTAACATTTCACGACCCAAAATAATTAAGCCGTGATCAATAGTAATAAAACAACCTTTATTTTAATAAATCTTTTGATAAAACATGGATGACACGTGTCAAAATCTCAATCATTTTGAAATTTTTTTTTTCCTTTTTCAGACATACCCCATCCATAGATAGGACATACCATCATAAAAACCTATTATAAAAATCCATACATAATAAAAAATTTCCTGTCATCCATGAAAGTGGTATCATCCCATGCATCGCATTCCACGAATACACAACCCTAAATAAAATAAATTACAACCCTGATTAAATTTACATTTACATTGGAATAAAATGAATTTATACATATTCTTCCCATGAAAATATATCAATAATTAACATAGGCAATTTCCAGTTAAGAGCATTCCCATGTAAAAGCATAACTCCACCTGAAAATGATCTCTGAAAAAACATGGAAATAAATAGGCATGAGTCCGACGACTCAGTAGATACAATTTAACATAGTAAACCAAAGTAATGATATAAATAAAACCAATTATATTATTTAAAATGAAATATACTAACCAAGTATATTACAAATCCAAAATAAGTTATAGTCTATAACTTAAAACACATAACGCATAATATCCAATGCATGTGGCTCATGTCCAATTTACATTAATTCTATCAATTACCGATCACTCCTACAGGAGTCTTCGTGCGAAAACGGAGGATTTAAACCCAACCTCCAAGAGGACAACACTGCACCCTCGCAACCGCGCAAGGATGGAAAGTAGCCTCTTCTTCGAGAACACAAGGGTTCCTACCTGGAACCAGAAAGTACCTGGATTCGGGAGCACAGCTGTTATCCCTGTTTGGCACCGCAAGCAACCCAAGACCAAAGGAAAGGAAAACACCGTAAAGTCCCTTGATTGCAAGTAGTCCAATTCCAATGACCCCTTTTTATGCAATACTTTTACCTAGTATTCATTAAGTCCATTGAATAAATGATTATGCCCAACATGCAGTGCGATAAACCATAAAATGATTTTTAACCAAAATCATCTCCAAAATATACCACATAAACCATAATGGAAAATAATCACATAATTATACCAATTTATGATAACAACATAAATACCCATTTATGATTACAACCTTAAAATCATAAACCAAAAGTATCAATTACCCATATAAAAATACCCATAAAATCTATGTATTTATAGTTCCCAAAAAGCATAGGATAATCTATAATTCCCAATTTATATTATCAATTACCCAAAGTTCCATTTCAAGATCTATTCCATAAATCATCTATACACATATTCTAAATTCCAAGAATAACAAATACTATGATAATATATACTATATTATCATATCAATAGTTTAAACCTATGTAAATTACACCTACCTCCATGAAATGTGTGGAAAAATGTAAACTTGATGTTGTGGGTATGCAGATCCAAGCCTAGGATGCACATGCAAGCTCCCTAAAGTAAGCCCTAACTACCAAATGCCATGAATGATGAAAAGGATGGAGATTCCAACTCTAAGATGCAGCCAAACCTCACAAATATCATGGATAAACACAAAATGTAAGGATATGATAACTAAACTCCAAGAGAAATGCAAACCCTAGTCTTATACATGAGAAATTACCTCTTAAATCCGAAATAGAGATAATCTATGAGTGAATCCAAGCTAGAAATGTTGAAATGCAAGTCCTCAAGCATGAAATCCAAGCAAAAGTAGAGAGAGAAACTCCCTCTCTCTCTTCTGTACACCCCAAGAGCTCTTCCTCACTCACTCTCCCTCTTTCTCACTCTAAAATGCAAGAAGTGAGGGTTACAAGTCGGGGTTGAAGGGTTATATAACCTCAGAGGGGCACATGCGTCATTTCAGCAAAAATAAGCCTTTAGACCAATTCAGTCGACTTCTTTAGCAATTCAATCGACTAAAATGACAATTAAGTCGACTAAATTGAGGATTCAATCAACTAAAAATCCCAGAATTGGAACTCCTCAGGTTCTGTGTAATTCAATTGACTAAAATCACACTTCAGTCGACTCAAACAAACATAATACACTTCACAGTCTTATTTTCATTCAAAACATTTTATTCTCCCTTTTACTTTAAGTTATTTAATGAAAATAAGCAAATAACCCCCCATTTGAATCCAAATAAAATATGAGAAAAATCAAATTCCAAGTATATCAAAATCTCATTTCCAAGTTTTAGTACAAAATCCATCTCCCAATAGATTTTTCTAAAACAAACATGTGAGAAACCCAATCCAAACATGCTAATAAAATCCCATAAAATCACAGAAGTTTTACAATATTATAAACTTCTATTACCGCAAAAAATTATCTTTAAAAACGAAGATTTACGAAAATTCATTTTTCTCCAACACTTAGCCAAATTTCAGCAGCTTAAACCCTTAAATTGCAAATAAGGCTAAACGCACCCGAAAAATACTCAATGCACAAAAACAAGCATCAAAACACATATATCATCATCACATACATTACTCAATCATGAGGTTATCCAACTAATCATGGGATTAACTATGTTAACCATAGATTAAACCCTTAATATCCTATTTAAAAATTACGGGTGTTACACAACATACTTTGTGTGAGTTCCCTTACCTCAAGCTAAACTTTCCACAATCTAAGTGATAGAACTCCAATTAATTGCAACTCTACTCAAGACCTAAAATCAGTACTTCCTTTGTTCTTATTTTATTGGCATCCTTTCCTTTTTGAGATGTTCCGAAACTATTGTCTCTTTAAAGAGTTAATTATTCTTTTTCTTTGATTTCCTAAAATACCCTTTCTTACGGGTCTTTTATATCTTTCTAATGTTATGTACACTTAAGGACAAAATTAAAATGTTGAAACATATATGGTGTGAAAGCATTTAACAGGGTCTCCTAAAAAAAAAGTGTTTTTTCAAAGAGGTAAGAACAGAGAGAAAATATTTTTTATCAATAAATCATACCTCTACTAATAATTCTCTCTAATCACATGGTATGCTAATGGTTCAACTCTAATTCTAATGGCATCAAAAGCTCACTATATACATAATATATATATATACTAACATAATGCTAAAATGGTCATGCAAACTGGATAGATAGCCCCACTTGCCCAATTCTTATCCACTAACACGACTTGGGTAGGTAAATATATATTCTTTATAATAAGTTATCATAGCTTTTCATCTTTTTTATGGTCAGATTATAAACTCCAAGAAAACCCACCATCTCTTTAATCTTCTATATATATGTATACATAAAATTTATACTATAACATCACAAGTCCAATTCCCTTCTCCACTAGTATAGCAATATGATATATAATGTATTTTACTCATTAATCTCAAATTCTCAACTTTCTTGCCCTACCATGTATACATGTCAAATTTCTTAAAATAAATATTTTTGTATAATGACATTATTATACTCCTCTATTGTTACATGCACATACCCCTGCAACTTTCAAATCATCCTTCTATTTGATGTAATTATTGCCTTTTCTATTTATGTAAACTTAGTTAAAATGGTATACTAAAGAAGCTATATACTTCACTTACATGGGTATTAATCAGAAGGAAGAGAAAATGAGGCAAAGTTCCTAGCCCTCAAGCTCTCTATTCCAATCGTTCCAACTCAAAAACAATAATTTCCCTTATAAGTAGTTTTTATATATGATGCAATTTAATCCTAACCTAATTAGGTTACTTTCAATTTTAATTTTTGGTTACAGGACTTTCTAGTTCGCAATTATGTCTAAACCCAATTATTATGTAAATTAAAAATTTATCTTATAATTTAAATTAACCATAACACATTAAATTAATAATTAATTAAATAAAATAGACCTACATAAATGCGGTGCATTACAATATTTTACTTATAAAAGTCTCATAATAAAAAAACTTTTGATTAACAATATTATCCTTATTTAAAATTATATATACATTTTTGTCCTTGGTACGTTTGAGACTAGTTATAACACAAGTGTGTTGCACATGGACATTTTTAAATATGATTAATATGCAATATTCTTTTTATTCTTTTTATTTTTTTTTATGGCCTTCTTTGATTTTCTAATTATAAATAATTTAATCCCAATATATAAACCAATAGCTTATGAAACTTACATCTTATGGGGTAGAATATTTTGGGTTTGACTTTTTAGCCATTTCTTTATTTATCTTTTTTATTTTTTATTACCAACCGTTAATGTATACATCTTAGACCTTAACTAAATTATTAATTATGGTTAAGGACTAGTTATTATTAGGGGCGTTTGGGCTCCAGTCCACATGGGTGGACTTTTGTAGCCATAGGTTCATTCATTAAAACCTTTCCAGCCTAAGGTATACACTGGCACGAGATGACACAAATGCCCCTCTAAAGAACACAATTCAGCAAAAAAAAAATCTAAACTGCTCATTCCGTCAAACAGGAGGCACCTTTTGCCATCGAGACTCATGCTTACCTCCCACGCATATCGCCGTCGAATCTCTAATGAATATGTAACTATTTATGTGGAATTTTGGATTCTTCCCACGTTCAACTCGCCTTATCGTCACTATCGATAGAGAATACGAGCAGAAATTGATTTAACGGTTCTCGTTGTGTAACTCTTCCAGCATCGTTGTGCTCGAGGTTCATCGGACATTAACAATGGGTAAAAAATGGCTAAAAAAACGTAATGTTTTCCTATTCCTTTTGTGATCGTGTTGGATGTTTACAAAGGTCGTTTGATTGTTTTGTTGCTTGTTGTTCGTGTAACTAAACTTAGGTTTTTTTTAGGGATTTATATGAGATTGAAGTAATGTATTGTGTGGTTGTAATGGGGGGAAAGGAAAAGATGAAGTTACTAGTGTAGACACCCCATTTTGTACCACCTAATTAATTTGAAGTCACATATTTTGGAAACCCAATGATGAGGTTTATCGTATGTTTTGAGATAATGACAAAGCAATTCCCGACGAGTCGTCAAGATTACAACAGGAAAATACTGCCTTTTTACATTTCATGCGTACGCACCAATGGGTGGTGCGTATGCACCATGTTTCCATGCATACGCATCCTATACCTTTTTCAGGAATTTTCAGATCTGTCTCCCACTAAACATGAGAGCATGAGAGAGAGTTTGGGGAGTGGGGAGATTCCCACGGGTGTTCCCAGCATGGGTAGGGGATGGGCCAGTTAGGAGATGATTTTCAAAACCTAATTGAACCCTATTTATACTTTACTGATGGGACAGGAGAAGGGACGGCTTTTAGAGGAGAGAACTTCATTTTTTGGAGGGTGAGAGGACTTCCTTTTTTGGAATAGATCTGAGAGAGGCTGAAGAGAGAATGGCTAGAAAGAGAGAGTGAGAAAAACCAAATACCCACCAAAACACCAGAAAAGCAGAAGAGAGAAAAGAATGTTGAATATTGTAATCCGAAGCTGCGAGAAGGGAATTGTTGCGTTGATATTGGAAGCATTCAAACCTGAGGAGTACGTATCACAGATACACATATATGTATGCACTGCGAATTTATACTGTATATTTGTTTCTATGAGTTATTGTTTAATATAATGATGCCATGTTACACTGTTAAGGTCGAGAAAATCATTGGTAATGTTAGATTTGAAGGAAAATAGCTGTGACATGAATTCTTGAATCGACGGGTTTTTGGGTTATAAACTCAAGACTTTGACCTGCAAAATAATCATGATTTTGCAAGTTTTTGGATGAACAATTTATGCGCGCTTGTAGTGCTCTACAAGAGCTTTAATTTGGTTTTTGAATCATTAAATTTGGTTAAGAAATGAGTAAGATAAGTTAGGGAGAAGTTAGCATGGGACAAAACTCAATACTGTATGTTTCAGCTTCAACCCGTTCTGAGGTTGAAGGTGAAGAAGACAGTGATCCAATGTGGGTGTACCCACCCACAGATACCGTGTTCCCGAGTATTTGAAGACCCTAGGTTGGCTCGATTGACTCCAAATTTGACGGATGGATTCGTCTTGTTGAGACCTATCATGTGGGACCTTTGGTTGACCATTTTGATCTTAGTTTGACCAACTTTGACCATTCATTATTTGAGCTAAGTTGGTACGTACGCACCACTGCGTGATGCATACGCATCACTTCTCTAGGTAGAGAATTATTTTGTTTATTGTTATTCATTAGTTTAATGTTAGAGTAATTAGTTTTAATATTATATACATAGGTTTAATGTGAGTACGTATGGGTGTTACATTGTTTATTGTAGTTTATTCTAGTTTTGATTAAAATAGATTAGATTATATCATTATAATATTAGTTGGGTTATTTTATTAGAAGTATAGTTAGAATATTTAATGTTAGTGCCAGCATTCTTGGTGTATTTTAATGATTGCATCTTTTGTTTAATATATTAGTATATGCTGATAGCTATTTTATAGATTAATATAATGTTAGTGGTGCTAGTATTTTATTTGTTAAATACATGTTAGTGGAGATTGTAGAGAAATTATCATGCTGATGCGTACGCACCTCCACATGGTGCGTACGCACTCTATGCCCTGACAGAAAAACTCATCTGCTTTAAATGGTCATTTCGAATCCATATGGTGCGTACACACTACCACATGGTGCGTACGCACTGTAGTCTAGGCACTCTTTTATTTATTTATTTATTGATTTTGCTTTCCCTGAGTTATTACCTCTTGTATATTCTACCATGCCATGTGCTACTAACCATTTCTTCACTTGATCATCTTCTTATTTGCATAATCATTCGCGTGCGTGGCATATTGTTACATTTTTGCATGCTTAGGGTTAAATTTGATTAAATACCTTGATTAATTAAAGCCAACAATTATTCATAGAGGTCAGTTTTGACAGGGCATTTTTGGGTGCCTAATACCTTCCCAATAATGTACCCTAGCTTCGGACTTGAATCTCTGGACCTTGAATTTGAACCCGATTAAATGAGACCAAAAACACAGTTCCCAAAGCTAAATTGGGTGGTGACTCCCGCTTGCGCCCACAGTGGCAACTCCACTAGGGAATTGAGAGCTAGACTCCATATGATAAATTGTTGGCTTTAATTAAAACAAAGGAATTTAATTGAATAAAACCACAAAAATCGTACACACGGGCACGATTACCTTTATACCCTCAGTGAAAGTCTGACTGAAGGTACCGGGCCCCATTCGTGCCTATGGTTACTGAAAGTTGGCATCACCAACCCACAGCCTGTGCTACTAGCCTGTGATAAGCTAGTGAGTATGTTAACGGATTGCTTATTGAGCGTCCTAGCTTGGGTGACCCCTGAAGTTGAAGTACCCATTGACTAACCCCACATAAAAAACCCCAACCAGCCGCTTTTGCATAACCTTGTTTGAATGTGTGTCACGTTGTGTGTCATGGTACATCCATGATTAGCCATTTATCGCGGGTACGGGGTGAGGCCCATGCTACTCATTAGTCATTTCAAGTTGAGCCCAATTGAGGGAAGATGTGAGATATTGTTATTGGACCTAGGCCCAAAAATAAAATAAAATAAAAGGATTTTTATTGTTCGTAGGCCTACTATTCCTAGTCGTCAGAAAAACGTTCTATAAGTGCTCCTTTTTGTCATCCCAACAAGGCTCACTCCTCCGCCACAATGTTTTCCTAGGATTTCATCATCTTCGCTATCTTGTTCACTGTGCTTACCCTCCAAGTGGCCTATTACTGCGCATGTGAGAGGATCCCATTTAGGAGGATGGTTCCAATTCTGGCAATCATCACGCTTTTGCCCGTTTACATGCACCACTTTGGGAGTTAATATGTATTTTGTATTTTGGCTTATTGTAGCCAGTAGTGCAGAATATGTAATCTAGTTTTAGTTCATGCATGTGAATATAATTTCCTTTTATGTTCATTTACTATACTCCAGAAAAAGAAAAGAAAGAACAAGAACCCAGAAAAAGAACAACAAAACGGAGAAGGAGAAAGATACTACTCGTTAGTAGTATTCTGAGTAGGATTAGAGGGACCAGCTTCATGCTATCTCCGGAGACTCTCAAGTTGGTCCCGAATTTGATCCTCGAGCCCTTCTAGAGCCACAACCCTAGGTGTGACGCCCTTGGCATAAGCGCCCACCATGTCCTTCAGTACTCTGTTCTCCTCTTTCAAAGTCCTTATCGTCTAACCTAATTGCTGGATAGTTCGTTGAAGGCTGAGAATGTGGTGGTTTAACCTCCCGACTTCCACATTCCTAGTGTGTAGACGTCGAGCCATGCTAGAGGTGACTATGGTGGCCCGAACACTCAAGGCCATGCCGTCCCTCATAAGGTCCATATCAGACCTAGCGTTTAAAGTCCTTTCATCATAAGGAGTGATGAGTCCCGCAGCTACCGTCGTTGCGTTTGTAGGGTTGTGTACCATGGTGTCGTTGATCGTGATAAGTTGATTTTGGGTTGGGAACATTGGTCACCATATGTCTAGTTGTGCCTTTGGCACAGCGTTCAGGTCGATTTCGGGAGGTAGAGGAAGAAGCCATGGATCTAGGAGAGTGAGAGATTTGAGGAGGTGAGGGTTTGAGTGTCAAATAATTGTGGACCGCCGGTGATCGATCTCCGTTTTTAAGGTCAAGAGTCAAGGGAAGGACTCGAGGGCTGATGTGTTGTCGGAAGGCTCGACACGCTATCAAAAACCCTACACTGATAGTGGTAGGGGATTAAATTAATCCCCTCGAGATCCGTGGGTAGCAGCTGACGCTGCCATTTTATTGACAAAATGACATTTAGGCTGTCAATCGCCAAAATAGCATCGGTCGACAGCCACGGGCTAGGCTGTCGAGCGAGCGAACGGACTTTCGGGTTTGGGCCAAGTCCGAACATACCGAGTTGTTGTGTCGTTAAGTGTTGTCGGGCTAGAGGAGCACTAGCCCACTTTTCATCTACCAACGGGAATAGGAAGGCCTAAATGGATTAAAAACCTAAAAGGAAAAGAAATATAATTTTTGGGCCTTTGATTTAAAGAGAGGTGAGGTGTGTGAATGTTGGGCTCAATTTGAAAAGGCTAAATGAACTGCATGGACCAAATAAGCATTAGGATTCACCCAATTTGATGAACAAAGCAAATCCGATTTAAAATTGAAGTTCGAAGTTGATTATTCGTCAAGCTTAGGCCCAATGAGAGTGAGGTGTGTGATTTTTGAAATTGGATTCAAGCCCACAATGAGAAAAAGAAAAAAAAAAAAAAGAAGAAGAAGAAGAAGAAGAAGATGGGCTTGGATCCAAAAGAGTTTGTGAGATGAGAGCATTTGTAATGGGCCTAAGCTTGGAAGATGATCTACTTTATGTACCTGTCAAACCTTGGGCACTTGAAAGATTTAGTAAACTTGACGAGGCCTAAGGTATGATAGGATAGAATTGGGTAAAGCCTAATAAAGTTCTCATTCAATAAGAGGGGCATGGACTGAATCACTTGCCTTGGTTAAAATTTCAGTAAAGGATTGAGCAATCACAGTCAGATTTGCGTACACCAGGCTGGGCTTGGGTCTGCTCCCCTACATCAAACCGTTTAAGAAAAGCAGAGACCGAGCAAGTAGTAATGGAACGTGGACAGACGGCAGAACCAACCTTGGCAGAACTCATGGCCATGATGGTACGTGACAGAGCTGAAATGAAAACGGAAATGAAAAAAATGGTTACTAAGATGAGCGAGAGGCTGGGCGCCTTGGAAACAGGGAAAGACAAACCTAAAGACTTAGAAGCACCCGGTAGGGAAGAAGGAGAAGGAGTGATTATCCAAAGAACTAGAGGCACCGATGGCATATGCGATGACAGAGACTACGAAGAATACCAAGCCAAAAGGGATGTGAGAGCAAAAGGAAAAGATTCGAGGATGGACAAACTGGAAACAAAAAACTAAGAAATGAAGGAACAGATGAACCAAATGAAAACCGCCTAGCGGAAGTCGCAAGGCCTAGACAGCTTCATGTTTTCCATGGATGGGATCACTTCTGAATCAAAGACTCAGCTTCCGGAAAAATTCAAGATCGCAGATTATGAGAAATTTGATGGAATCGGGGACCCCAAGCAACACTTACGTCAATACTTGAGCATAGCTAAAATGAGGGGTCTAAATTCAGATCAAGTCTTGTATGCCTTTCCCCTTTCACTATTAGGAGATGCTTCCAAATAGTATTACGCAGTTGACAAGAAGATCACTGATTCTTGGGAGGCATTAACTCAAGAATTCACGGACAAATACAACTACAACACCATGTTGGACGTGACATTGAGAGATCTGGAAATGACAAGGCAGAAGCCAGATGAGACTTTTTCAGACTTCCTAAGCCGTTGGAGGGCAAAGGCAGTAAAAATGGTGAGCCGTCCAGCTGAAATAGACCAGGTCAACATGATACTGAGGAACTTGATGCCTGTCTACTTCGATAAAATGTTGACTTCATCAGTTATGGATTTTCAGCAGTTTTACCAGTGTGGAACAAATATAGAAGATGCAATTCACAAAGGACAGATAGAAGGCAAGCCTAGAAGGGTATTTGGGGCAAGTAACAGTGCTCCAAATGGGGGAAATCGAGCCAATGGACCCACACAAGCTATGGTTAGTGCCGTGCAACAAGCTGAAAAGAAACCGAGGTTTTTTCATGACTTGGGGGTCCCTCTCTCCAAAGCCTTTGTTAACTTAATGAAGAGAGGACATCTGCAAGCATTAGAAGTAAGGCCATTGCCTAATCCCATTCTATCCTTCTGGAAACAAAATGAGTTATGTGATTTCCACCAGCACATCGAGCATTGGACTGACAACTGTGTCCGACTAAGGCACGAGATCCAAGATATGATTCACATGGGCAAGCTACCACTTCCCAGAGAAGAGAAAAAAGCCCAATGTACATCAGAATCTTCTCCCCAACTACAAAGGCGCAACACCGCCATATGTGAACATACTTGCGGAAGGGGTGGAAGGTTACGACCCGTTGGCTTTGATAGTAGCTGTATGCGCACCATGGGAAGACAGCAACGAAGAAAGAGATGGGGCGACGAAAAACATTTAGGCTAAGATCAAGGTAGATGACACCGAAGACTCCATGCACCTCACCCGCGTAGGAAGGCATTTTAAACCTTCTCACCTAGAAGGCGACCATCCCGAGAGCGAGGTAAATCAAGAAGGGGATGGGGAAGAACTAAGGCAGCGAATGCAGATCTTGGAGCAAGAAGAGGAAGAAGATAGGGTTCTGAAGCAACTCAAGAAAACGCACGCAAACATCAGCTTATGGGGGCTACTAATGGCTTCAAGAAAACACAGACAGGCAGTGTTAGATGCTTTGGCAAGACAAAAAGTTCTGATTGAAACTACGCCTCAGCAGGTCCTCTCCCTGATGAGGGTGAGGGAGTCTCCAGACGAGGTTATCTTGACTTTTTCGAAAGAAGATCTCCCCGCTGAAGGATCAAAACATGCAAAACCATTGTATATTACTGTTGAATGCAAAGACTTGAAAATCCCAGTGGTATTGGTGGACAACGGATCAGCCTTGAACGTATGCCCCATGCGTACAGCAATTAGGTTAGGGTTTGGCAATGAAGATTTGGCGCCATCTGCAATAATAGTAAGGGGGTATGACAATAGCTCCAGAGCAGTATTAGGGACCTTCCAAGCATGTTGTAAGGTGGGACCTGTTATATACGTGGTTGAATTTTGTGTCATGGACATACCTGCTAATTATAATTTACTCTTGAGAAGAACGTGGCTGCACCCACTAGAAGCTATCCCGTCCACTATACATCAAAAGATCAAGCTGCCATGGGAAGGAGGTGTTCTAATAATTCATGGCAACGGAGAAATTACGGGTCAAGTATTAGGAATAAAAGCAGGGGAGGAAAATCCAAGGTGGAGAGGTTTCGAACTGGTTCAAATGCTGGAAAGAAAATATGAAGGAATGGAAGAGGTTCACCTTGATTTCAGGGAGGGGATTAGACACATGGTGGCTCACATCATGAAAAAGATGGGGTACATGCCAGGTATAGGGATGGGAAAAAGAGGTCAAGGAGTCACTGAACTCCCTGATTTCCGCATGCAGACAAACCGTAACGGAATAGGTCATGCCGAGGAGGAAGAACTACCGAAAAACAAGAATACCCTTAACGGGAATTTCGTCAAAGAAGGAGAAGACTTCCCCTATTGCGGATTCCCTGAGCCATGGTTTGACAAATATAGCAAGAGAAGGGTGCTGGGACTGGAAGTTTTTTTTTGCCGCAGAACTAAGGTTGGGATTCACCAAAGGAAAACCTCGAGGGAAAGAGGTACTAGAAGTAGACTGGGCTAAAAATCTGGGGAATCTGAGTCTACTGCTGTCTGAGCAGGGCTTAGATATACTGGTCCTGACTGAAGAAGAAGCCACCACAGACCTGACTAAGCTAATCACTAAAGCAAATGGGGGTACAAGCCTATAGGATTGGAAGAAAGGAGCTGAAATCCATGCATACTCTGGGGTGGATGGCAAATCTCCTTCAGCTGAGGACAAACTCATCACTAGCTCTGTTCCTGAGTTTCTCGAAAACACTACTGCTATAACCACCCCTATTGCTAATGAAATGGATTCTGATTTCGCTTATGTTGACGTGTCTCTTGAGGAATATATTGCACAAATGTCTGAGGATCCCGATTTAAACAAAATAATTAATGACAACCAAGAAAGAAACTTCGAACCCATTAAAAATGAAACTATCTTAATTAACTTGGGCACTAATGAAAATCCTAAGGAAATACAAGTTGGGTCTACACTATCCGTGCAAGAACGATCTAGTCTTAGCACTTTACTGCAAGAATTCCAAGATGTATTTGCTTGGTTATACGCGGACATGCCTGGCATAGATCCAGAAATAGTGCAACATCGCATCATCGTCAAAGAAGGATCTAAGCCTGTCAAGCAGCGGTTGAGAAGAATGCAACCCGAATGGTCAATCAAAGTGAAAGAAGAAGTCTCGAAGTTATTAGAGATGGGATTCATACGGGCAGTTGATTAAGCGGATTGGGTCACCAACATAGTGCCAGTACCGAAGAAAGATGGGTGAGTCCAAGTATGTGTGGATTTTCATGACCTTAACAAAGCTTGCCCGAAGGATGACTTCCCCCTCCCACACATTGATGTCTTAGTGGATAACACCGCGGGAAGTGCACTAATGTTATTTATGGATGGATTCTCGGGATACAACCAGATTTAGATGGCACCTGAAGATATGACTAAGACAACCTTCACCACAGGATGGGGGACTTACTGTTATACGGTTATGCCATTCGGGTTAAAGAACGCTGGGGCCACTTACCAGAGAATGGCTACTACTTTGTTACACGATATGATGCACTGAGAAGTGGAGGTATACGTAGACGAGATGATCGTAAAGTTAGAAATCAAGGAAAGTCATCTAGACAACCTTCAAAGTTCTTCAAGTGAATCAGGGAGAACAAACTGAGATTGAACCCGCATAAATGCACCTTCGAAATAACATCAGGGAAACTGTTAGGGTATATGGTGACAAACAGGGGCATAGAGGTTGACCTCGTTAAGATCAAGGCAATTGTGGAGATGTCGCCGCCTAAGACAGAGAAAGAGGTTTGGGGTTTCCTAGGGAGGTTGCAATACATCAGCAGATTCATAGCAGGAATCACTTTGACCTGCGAGCCTATTTTCAAACTATTAAAGAAAGGGGAACCCAAGGAATGGAATGATCAATGTCAACAAGCCTTCGAAGTAATAAAGGAATACTTGTTGAATCCACCGATATTAGTCCCGCCACGCCCTGGAAAGCCGCTGTTGTTATATCTATCAATCTTCGAGGAGGCTCTAGGGAGTATGTTAGCTTAGCACGATGACCAAGGACATGAACACGCTATCTATTATCTGAGCAAAATGTTGCATGGATACGAAACGAGGTATACTGCAGTGGAGAAATCATGCTTTGCACTAGTCTGGGCCATTCAGAAGTTGAAGCATATCTTGATAAACTACGAAGTGTGGATAATATGCTACATGGATCCGCTCAAGTACTTGTTCGAAAAACAAACACTCAATGGGCGACTATCGTAGTGGTTATTCCTCCTCGTAGGATTTGAATTGACTTACGTCACCCAGAAGCCAATTAAAGAGGGAGCGGTAGCTGATTTTTGCGCCGAACATTCAGTCCCAGGCAAGCCCTCGAAGATGACTTCCCCGATGAAAACCTCTTGAACATTGAATGTGTACGAACGTGGAAGATGTATTTTGACGGAGCATCGAATCAATACGGGAATGGAGTTGGAGTTATTTTGATAACACTAGAAGACCTTTATATTCCCTTGTCAATTAAACTCAACTTCTGTAATTCAAACAACACTGCCGAGTATGAGGCTTGTATCGTGGGATTGGAGGCGTTGCTAGCCCTCGATGTGGAAGAAGTCGAGGTCTATGGAGATTCGGCATTGGTGATCGCTCGAGTTCAAAATATCTGGAAAACTAATGAAGAACATCTGAAACCCTACCAAAGCTACCTCGAGAAATTAGCCCTAAAGTTCTAGAAAATAACCTTCACTCCTCTACCCTGATCCCAAAACCAATTCACCGATGCCCTAGCCACTTTAGCATTATTAATCCACATCCCAGAAAAAGCCCAATTGCAACCTTTGATCATACAACAAAGCTCTCGACCTGCCCATGAAGCCACCATTATGTCCATAGAAGAAGAATTTGATGATGGGAAACCTTGGTATTTTGATATTTTGAACTTCTTGGAGCGAGAAGTGTACCCCGAGGGAGCTACTAGAAAGGACCAACGGCACTGAGGTTGTTAGCAACACAATATGTTTTATGCAGTGGAAACCTATTCAAAAGGTCGGCCAATGGCATTCATCTGTTGTGTGTCGATAAAGAAGCAGCCCAAACACTAGTTAGCAAAGTACACGGAGGAGATTGTGGACCCCACATGAATGGGAGGATGCTAGCTAAAAAGCTGATTTGGTTAGGATATTACTGGACTACCATGGAAATGGATTGCGTGGAGTACGTGAGAAAATGTCACCAGTGTCAGGTCTATTCCAACATGCAGTACACACCTCCAGTCGAATTACACCAGTTGACATTGCCATGGCCTTTCTCTGTCTGGGGCATAGATATTATGGGTAAGATTACCCCGAAAGCCACAGGTGGACACAAGTACATATTGGTAGCCATCGACTACTTCACGAAATGGGTAGAAACGAAAGCCTACACGAAATTAAAAGCCAAGCATGTGGCTAAGTTCATCGAGACTCACATTATCTACAAGTATGGTGTACCACACGAGGTCATTTCAGATAATGGATCACACTTTTAGGAGGAAGTCCAAAATATTTTCGAGAAGTACAGTATTAAGCATCATAAATCCTCCCCTTACTGACCACAGACCAACGGAGCAATAGAAGCAGCTAATAAGAACATAAAGCACATCCTAGAAAAGTCAGCTAAGACTTACAAGGATTGGGCAGAAAAGCTACCAGGGGCATTGTGGGGATATTAAACATCAGTAAGGACGTCTACTGGGGCAACGCCTTATGCGTTAGTATACAAGATGGAAGCAGTATTACCGGTGGAATTAGAAGTTCAACCATTAAGGGTCATAGTAGAAAGCCAAATCCCTGAAGTTGAGTGGAAGAGGGACCGGTACGAGCAACTGGCACTATTGGACGAAAAAAGGCTTAAGTCGCTGTACCACGTGCAAGGGTATTAAAGGAAGGTTGCCAGGGCTTTTAACAAAAAGGTGAGGTCGAGAAATCTAAAGGAAGGAGACCTAGTGCTCAAGGAAATGTTGACCCGGGTATCGGATCCTAGGGGCAAGTTTAGGCCCAATTGGGTAGGCCCGTACATCATTAAGGCTATATTGTCAAGAGGAGCAGTCAAGCTAATGGACGAGAAGGGAAATGAGTTTATGCAACCTATCAATCTGGATCACTTGCGCAAGTACTATATATGATATAGACCCTATCTTGTACTACGAAGAAATTAGAATCAATGCAAAGTTAATTGAAATAAGTTTCATCCATTAAATGGGAACAAATAGTACATCTTGTCTTGTTATTATTAACTAAAATGGAAATGACATGAAATGCAATATAATCAACAAGGGACGCATCAGCGTTGAAAATCATTCTCTCATTCACTACCATCATGACTGTTTTGGTTCAGTCTTTTTCATTTATGTCGAACCTCAGCTTCTTTTGATCCCACGATGTCGGAGGTGAGCCAGCCATATTAAGCAGCAGAGGGAATAATCAGCTCAGGGGCAGCAATAGAGAAAACTCACATCCTGTTGGGCCATACCCTTTGAATACGCTCAATATGACGGGCCCTAAGTGGACAGACATACCCTATGTGCTTTTTAAGCAGCGATCCTTAAGGCTTGTAGAATTGCCGTTGGATGCGGAGCATGGGACAGTAGGACACTTCCCGAAGGCCAGCCAGCATCACGCTATGAGAGAAAATCAGGCCTAAAGTCATGTCGGATATTCTACACGAAGGACAGTTCCATCGAATACAATGACAGGAAATGTTCGAAAGTATGTCGCGAAGCTTCTCGATGCTAGGAAAAGGTTTAATCAAGGCCTGACGGTAGTAAAGTTGTGGTTGGTATGCCCAAGGACTTACTTGGGATTCTACTACAAGCTGTAATCGTTCGAATAACCAAATCTGAAAAATTGAAAAATGGGTCAGACCTTTTATGCGTATGCATCATGATACAATGCGTACGCATCATATACACATGTGTACGCACTGACGAAGGAAAAAGAAATATTGAGCCAAAAGCAGAATGAAAAAGAAAGAATGGATGGGAATGAAGGGGAGTTTACCTGCAACAGTAAGGGACTGCCACCAACGAAGGGAACCTCGTCCCTCACAAACCTATCTAGAGCATTGAGAGTTCCAGCTAAGACCATTATGCTTAGATTGGACTCCCTTAATAAAGGAAGGATCTGCAATAGGGCCACGTCAGTGGAGTCGGGGGCATCTACAAACAAGTAATGTGCCAAGAGCATTTAGGTGGTGTCGAAGTTGATTGCCTGTAACTGTGAGAGGAAGTCGGCTGAAGTATAAGACTACAAGTTGGAAGTCTATTCTTGAATTTGAAAACCACCCACGAGCTAACCTGGTTGGAATACCAAATAAGGAAGAATTAGGCCCTCAACTTTGAGCGGTACTACGGATGGTAGTAATATATGGTCGAAATATGGACGCCCAAGGATGGCCCCAAATTCCTCCATGGTAGGACACACTTCCGTGTTATTGAAGCAAAATACATGACGAGAATGTTGGGAATCGAACAAGAGGGAAAAATAGAAGTGCGGAATATAAAAATTTTTTCCTACGATTCCCAATCCCATGAATCTAACTATGCATAACACAAAATCAAAC
Source organism: Liquidambar formosana (assembly GCA_039720395.1). Classification (NCBI taxonomy): domain Eukaryota; kingdom Viridiplantae; phylum Streptophyta; class Magnoliopsida; order Saxifragales; family Altingiaceae; genus Liquidambar; species Liquidambar formosana. The sequence continues at coordinate 24,267,831 of CM077824.1, read as the reverse complement.
CCTAACTACGAGGAGGGTTAGAACACTTACAGTTTTAATGTCTTCTCCTTTTTGCTCCAAGCTTTGATTCCAGACAGCGGTGAATGAGCAGCCCAAGTGTGCTGCCTCCAACGGTATCCACACCTAGCTAGAGCTTCAAGTCTTTTCTTTCTTCTTCCTTGTTGTTGCTAGAGGTGGAGAAGAGAGAGAGAGAGAAGAGAGCCTCCAAAGGGCTGGACGGCTAGGGTTTATTGTGCAAGCCTCTTATGCCATGTCACACATAAGTGTGACTTATATAGGCAGCCCACTAAAGAGGGCTGGCCATGGGGAAGAAACCCTAATAGGGTTATGTGTAATTACTCTTAATTGCACATTAACCCCTATTATTTGTATCAAATACAAATAGGCCTATAAAGAACTATTCTTTATTCACTAAAACCCTTTCTCTCATAGACTTTAAAGCTCATCTTGTATGATCAGTGTGTGACCCATTGGGTTCACATCATCAAGTAGTAGGAATAGCACGAGGTGTGCACAATGGAACTCTTTCCATTTAGGGTCTAATTGGAACTCCTTCCAATTCCCTAATTGATTATAACTCACTTATATCAATTAAGGCTTCTACTAACCATGAGTAACACCTAGCATATGGCTCATGGTGTGGTCCTTAATGAGGTGAATAGTCATTTACAAAGAACCCTTCTGTTATAGTTTATAGGTTACAATTGCATCCTTCCTTCAACACAATGTCTCCAATTGAACTAATAGGACATGGAAGTCTGTCAAGTCCCTAGTTCAATTACTTTATACTCATTCATAGATATCAACTCATTGATGAACTCATGAAACTCTTTTCATATTCATCCTACCATGGCTATGGATTTAATGAGTTATATTATGAATGCTATATGAGACATTCTCTCTCTTTTTCCTGAGAGTGATGGATCCCTTGTTGATCACTCACATGCGTTCATACACATAGCAGTAGGGCCAATGAACACCTTTGCAAACCCCTGAATAGGATTTGCACTTAGTGTTATCAAACTTCTAAAGCTACATGCATAAGACAACTATGGTGTCTCAGGTCTAAGGATTACTTGTACCACTATAATAATGAGAAACTGATTGACAGGCAGGATAAAACTCCATTCAGTTTATCTCATATCTTTGGTCACATTCAGCGTACCTATTCTCGTAATAGGCACCCACTTGTTGGTTGTAGTGTCTCCACACAAATAGCTTGAGACTAGCTATCCTCCTATAGAGTCAACCTAGCAAGTGCTAGTCCTATGGTTCATTACTGTCCATCATAGTGAACCTTCAACTAGGAATGCTTAAGGAGTTTAGTACAGAGATATATCTATAGTCTCAAAATTACAACTCTTTGTAATTCCATATTCTCAACTCTAACTCCATGGACATATTATGTAAATATAAATGATGCATATAAACATAATAGAATAAGCCCTTTTATTAAATCAATAATAAATGTGACATACATAAATGAAATCAAATGATTGTTCCTAATCCCTAAACAATCATCTCTATGATTGGCTCTAGGGCATAATCCTAACAATCTCCCACTTGCACTAAAGCCAATCGACCATGTATCGCATACCTATCTTCTCAAGATGTTGGTCTTAGACATAACCAATTATGTTTTAAAGCTTTAGTCAGTAGGTCTACAAAAACTTATGTAGATAATATCTTCTGTAATGTATCTATTACCTTTTCCAATGATTCCTCTAATCACATGGAATTGCCGCTCTATGTGTTTGGACTTTTGATGAGACCGTGATTCCTATACTTGAGCTATAGACCCATTGTTGTCACAAAACAAGGTGTGGGCAACTCAATGGAAGGAACAACTCCAAGTTCTAAATGAACTTATAGATCCAAACAGTTTCCTAGACAATGCGACAATTAATTCACCCTCAATAATGGAATCCACTGTATCTTTCATACAGTTCTTCCATTAAGTATTTCACCAACTAAAGTGAATATAAAATATACCCCATATGGATTATATCCAAATCCATATACCCATCTACTATGAGTTTACAATTTCCATATACAATCCAATATTCCAAATTTGAATTAATTGATAACTATTTGTAACAATTACAACATAATAGATATCAGGTTCAATACATAGTGTAAAATAAGGCTTCTTAACACTTTAAGAATCTTACTTGTGTTATCTTAGGGCACATGCCCTTGAATAATGAATTCTTATCTGAAGTAAATCAGACCTCCCTTAGAATTCTCCAAGTTGAACTCCTTCAACATTTCAACTATGTTTGATGATTTGGAGATACTTAGCAATCTATATGATCTATCTCTATAGATCTTATTGGATGTTTTTGCCAAATCTTTCATGAATTAGTTTTTCTCCAAAAACTAAAACTTTACATTAGATAACATTCATATATCATTCATAATGATTATGATGTCATCCATACTTAGGATAAAGAAAAACGATCGCACTCCCACTAACCTTTTATACACTCATGGTCCATCTATACAATAAGAGAAATCAAACAATTTGATTACTTCAACTTTATAGATGTTCCAATTATGAGAACCTTGTAGTCTATTAATAGACTTCTATAACTTACACACTTTTATGGTTTTTCACCATTTGATATAACATCTTTATATCCTTTTTGACATATCTTATATTCAAAATGTGTGTTTATAGATAACAAGATCCAAATGGATTTCAGCATAACTATTATCAAACAAGTTTCTTTATAGACAACTTTTTGCCTATGTTTAAAACATTCTTAAATAGCCAAGCCTTTTAGGTCTCTACCTATCCATATTGGATTTAATGACTCTTAGTCATTTCTCGAGTTGATGTGACACATCGTCTAGTCATAATCAATAGGATTATCTTGGTGATCTTTATCACCAAAGAACAATTCTTTCACATTCCAATAGAGATACAATATCTCTCTTATGTTAAAGAAATATCCAATTTGATCTATGAAAAGAATGTGGTGTAATTAAAGGTTTTGCCTCAACAGAGACAAGGGTTGGATCTTTGTTCGTTTGTGGCTTTATAGACAATTCTATAAATTCTATCTACTTTTGCATTTTTCTTGAATGAACTCTTTCTCAAGAAAATCTAGCAAACATCCTAATGGACAACTTTTGTTCATTAGGGTAATAGAAATACTATCCCAACCACTTTTAGGATATACCACAATTCAACACTTACTTGACCTTATTTCCAGATTGTCTACATTATGTTTCCAGACATACGTAGCACAAGCCCAAGCCTTAACTTCTTTAAGTTGGGTTTCTTCCCATATCATATCTGATATAATTGGGACAAAACTGGAGTGAATCCTAAATTATCAATATGTAGCAATTTTAAGGTATATCCTAGATGGATACATTAGTAAAACTCATCATGGATCAAACCATATCTTAATAGGGTTCAATTCGTTCTCTTAGATTCACCATTGAGCTATGGTATTCTAAAATGAGTCTACTGTAATTGAATGCATGCTCTACATGATTATATACATCACAATGTATTAGTCAAATTATAAATGTAACTCTTTTACTTCACCAAGTAAAAGATGGGTTTGGTCATCTCATAACCAAGTCATAATCGTTACATTTAAATGAGAGTCTCTACATCTCTTGTATTCTCGGAATACGTTGCATTCGCTCTAATTAGTCATTTAAATTCGGAAATCAAATTTCTAGAATGTCTTAAATGACTTAGTTAAGAAATAAGTTCCCAAAATTAATCTAGCAACTCTTGCTCCATTAAAATTTTTAAAGGTAACTTATTATCTACTTAACTTTCTGCTTCGATTTAGATTATACTAGAATCCAAAAACCAAGAAGCAGAACTAACCAACAATTTAGTTTAGAGCATGAACCAAAACTTCAAAAGTTTGGTTCTTCTAGGAAGACTGATACTTTATCAAGTTCCCTTTACAATACCTTATGTTTACTACAAAATAATTATATTTCTTTGTCTTTGACTTTTCAAGACTTGCTTTCCTCTATGCTTCCATTTTAAATCACATCTAGCTTCTCAAGCTATTCTATGTGATTAATCATTTTTCAAAAGAATGATTATTAATAAACAACTTTTATTACATCCTAGTCTAGAAGAAGTCCTTTATAAGTACTATACTTTATAGTATTATTTTACTCACCATACAACCTTTGTATGTGATGTAGGACATCAAAGGCATTTGTATTGACTAATTTTGCTTCTGAAGCTCATTAATCATCAATACTATCATATAGCATGGCAACAAGATGCCAATTGTGCATAGTGTCTTTTTCTTCTTAGGATGTTTTATGGAGGGCCTTTAAGAAAAGGCCTAATAGCATATGAACAATCTTTTGAAATTAAGAACAATTCTCAATTTCCTAAGTCAATCAAAGAAATCGGGTTTAGTCAAACTATCAATATCCTATATATTAGGAAATAGGGGTTTTGAGGTGAGTAATTAGGTAATCTACATAAACAGAGAATTAGATTTCATTTTTATCCATAATGATTGGGTCTTTAATCATATGGTACCTCCCACTATTTTATCAAATTCCATACACCCTCTAATGGAATTCGGGAATCTCATTCCTAATGGGGATTGGGGTCCCACTGTGACCTAGAAGCCTCACATGTTAGTTTCTTGGCTTCTAACCCACAATAAGAAGACAACTCTTTGTCTATTGCTTCATAAGCAAGTTCCAATCATTTTGCCTCTAGGGAACATACACCTCACATGTTAGTTTCTTGGAATACTTCCCTAGTTAAGTTAAACCCATCATTCACACAGGTATGTTTCGCCAAATATATACCTCACATGTTAGTTTCTTGGTATATACCAGTTTAGGCACCCCATGATATCTCATATGTGATAGTTTCAAGTAATGTCTTTAACATGGGTAGCTCCTACATGTCTGCAGCCAGGTACCCACATTAAGGGACGTTAGATGATCCTATAATGATGGAAGGCAATGAAGAATTCATTCCCCAATGACTTCTCCATTTTCAACTTAATATTAAATAAGAGGGGTTTTAAAGGGTCTCATCAAATTAACATGCATCCTATGTATCAAAATTTAAACATATAAATTATGCTATTTATAATCATACATCTCATGCTATTATAAATCATACATCGCATGCTATTATATATCAACATATATAAAGTACCATATTTTGATATTAGTCCCTAAGTGAATAGGTAACATATACCAAACTATGGTATTGGAGCTAATACAATTATCTCATAAATTAAAGCTCCCACTATGATGATTATGGACTTTGAGAGGATTCAATCCAAGCCAATAGATTGAATCCAAGGTCTAAGGTGGGTGTAGGTGATCGTAAAATAAACCATTCGTAACATGCATGCTTTCTTGAAAAACTTCTCTAAGCTTTCAAGTCCTTCAATCTGCTCCCTTGACTTGATGGTCTCCACCATTGGCTTGTTGGGCTCTATCATGCTCCTTTGGGTCCACCATGCTCCTTAGTGCGCTCTCGATTACATAACATTTACATAATTTAAAGAAAGGGATACATAAGGGGAATGTGGGGTACATAAGAGAATGATAGAGAGAGAGGGAGAGGGAAGGTGGCATGCAAGCCCCAAATAAATTACATCACCTTAATAAAATTACAACTCTTGTAAATAATAACATCCCATTCATAAGACGGCCAATCACAATTGGTTTAAGGGGTATAGTCCATAATCATCATCCAAACACATACATACAATCTCATTGCATAATGTAAAGAAAAACTGTAAGCATTAAGACATATGGGCATTATGGTAATTCTCTTGAATGATTTACATTAATCTCATTAATGCATCCTAATCTTATTAGGTTTAAACAAAAATATCCAGAATTAAATAAAGTCTTAACATTTAAGACATTTAGTTTCAATTAATCAAATTAATAGAAACATATAAAGTTTCCTAAAATAACTCTAATATCCAATATTAGGGTTTCCTTATTTAAACAAAACAATTTCATTTAATTAAGAATTTCCAGATTTTAATTTAATCCCCAATTGTATTTTAAACCATTTAAAACATTATAAAATTAATCAATATTAATTAAATAATTAACATGGGAATTAAATAAAATCAATTAAATGATGAATTAGTGCATTAGGGTTTCCTAAAACCCTAAACCCTAAATGCATAACCCTAAACCCTAAATGCAAGCCCTAATCATTAAATGCCTTATGATTGGTCATTTAATGACCAATCATTAAAACCCTAGGTTCATACGGTATTTAATAAAAGGGATTAGGGTTTAATTAATGCCAAATAGGGTATTTATTACCCTTAATTAATTACACTAATTAGGGTTATCAAAAACCCTAACCCTAGATATCATTAATGGTATTAATTATGCCCTAACAATTAATAACCATGATTGGTCATTTAATGACCAATCATTAACTCTTAATTAAGGTAATTAATATTCCAATTAGGGTTTTAATTAATGCCATAATGAAATTAGGGTTTCATCATTAACTCAAAATTAGGGTTTCATCCTTAACTCTATGCAGCCGTCACTACCAGGGGGCTGCCTGAGCTTGGCTAGGCTGCCATGGCCACCAACGACTGTGGGAGGCCATGGCCAGTCATGGAAGAACATCCTAGGGGTGTGGGACAAGCCTCTAGACATGTGAGAAGTGGTGGAAGTGGCTGCCATCATCAAGAACAATCAGGGTTTCCAAAACCCATTGCTGGAGCCATTGTTGCAGACCTTGAAGGTCACAATAGCTTCTAAATCCTTATCAATTCGACTCCTCCATTGAAACCAGCTTTTGTATCATGTCCCTACATGAAATACTAAGCTAATAGAAGAGGTTTGGATGATCAAATCATCACCAATTGTTCTAAACAATTAAAACAACAGTAGGCTGCCCAGAATTTGACAGCACACTGTCCATGGTCAGAAATTGATTTAAAACCCAGCAAGATGATTGAATTAGGCTACCAAACGAATTTTCCCAGTATCCTACATGTCTTAGGAAACTAATGCAATTGGTTTCATGCAATTTGGAGTTCCCTAACTCAAGTTCTAATCAAAACTCCATTGATGACTTTTCTGCAGAGAAAATCTGCTATGCTGTTCATGAAAAATTTTCAAACTTTTTGAATCTTTTTCCATCAAAACCTTTTTGAAACTTAAAGAAAATCATATACACATGATATATAATGATCCTACAATGATCTTCCATCATAAATACAGCAGCTTTAATTAGAATTAATTGCAAGAACCTTAGGGTTCTAAAACCCAGATTCAGCCTCCATGGTGTTCTTCTCCTTCTTCCTTCTGTTCTAGCATCTTAATCCAATTATGATGCATCTAAATACTTGGGAACCTTTCCCTACCATGTCTAGAACATAACCCAAGTGGTGGCAACCATTGCCATGCCTTTGATCTCCATCAATAACTCAAAGTTGTGGCTATTGCATCATTCCCGAGCAAAACTGTCTTTCCAGACAGCCTGTAGTAAAAAATTCATAACTTTCACTACAGAACTCGGATTGACGCACCGTTTGTTGGGTTGGAAAGCTTATTCAAAGAGCTTTCTAACCATTTATGGCTCGAAAATTTTGGAGAAGAACTCTGAATTCGGCAGGCAAAACAAGATGACGGTTTTTCATGGCAACCATGAAAACTGTTCATAACAGTTTTATAAAACCCTACTTTCCTTATTCTTCTTCTCCAAACTCAAACCCTATGCAACCTATTGCATCCATGGATACACTTAACCATCAATTAGAAGAGGAGTAGAAGAGAATTGACCTAGGGTTCCAAACTCTAGGTTCAGCCATGGAGGAAAACCAATTATGCAGAAAAATTTTCCAGATTTTTGAATCATTCAACTTACACCATAATTACCAGCCCATATGTATTTTGTATTATGCATAATCATGGCTCTGATACCACTGTTGGGAATCGAACAAGAGGGAAAAATAGAAGTGCAGAATATAAAAATTTTTTCCTACGATTCCCAATCCCATGAATCTAACTATGCATAACACAAAATCAAACCCTAACTACGAGGAGGGTTAGAACACTTACAGTTTTAATGTCTTCTCCTTTTTGCTCCAAGCTTTGATTCCGGACAGCGGTGAATGAGCAGCCCAAGTGTGCTGCCTCCAACGGTATCCACACCTAGCTAGAGCTTCAAGTCTTTTCTTTCTTCTTCCTTGTTGTTGCTAGAGGTGGAGAAGAGAGAGAGAGAGAAGAGAGCCTCCAAAGGGCTGGACGGCTAGGGTTTATTGTGCAAGCCTCTTATGCCATGTCACACATAAGTGTGACTTATATAGGCAGCCCACTAAAGAGGGCTGGCCATGGGGAAGAAACCCTAATAGGGTTATGTGTAATTACTCTTAATTGCACATTAACCCCTATTATTTGTATCAAATACAAATAGGCCTATAAAGAACTATTCTTTATTCACTAAAACCCTTTCTCTCATAGACTTTAAAGCTCATCTTGCATGATCAGTGTGTGACCCATTGGGTTCACATCATCAAGTAATAGGAATAGCACGAGGTGTGCACAATGGAACTCTTTCCATTTAGGGTCTAATTGGAACTCCTTCCAATTCCCTAATTGATTATAACTCACTTATATCAATTAAGGCTTCTACTAACCATGAGTAACACCTAGCATATGGCTCATGGTGTGGTCCTTAATGAGGTGAATAGTCATTTACAAAGAACCCTTCTGTTATAGTTTATAGGTTACAATTGCATCCTTCCTTCAACACAATGTCTCCAATTGAACTAATAGGACATGGAAGTCTGTCAAGTCCCTAGTTCAATTACTTTATACTCATTCATAGATATCAACTCATTGATGAACTCATGAAACTCTTTTCATATTCATCCTACCATGGCCATGGATTTAATGAGTTATATTATGAATGCTATATGAGACATTCTCTCTCTTTTTCCTGAGAGTGATGGATCCCTTGTTGATCACTCACATGCCTTCATACACATAGCAGTAGGGCCAATGAACACCTTTGCAAACCCCTGAATAGGATTTGCACTTAGTGTTATCAAACTTCTAAAGCTACATGCATAAGACAACTATGGTGTCTCAGGTCTAAGGATTACTTGTACCACTATAATAATGAGAAACTGATTGACAGGCAGGATAAAACTCCATTCAGTTTATCTCATATCTTTGGTCACATTCAGTGTACCTATTCTCGTAATAGGCACCCACTTGTTGGTTGTAGTGTCTCCACACAAATAGCTTGAGACTAGCTATCCTCCTATAGAGTCAACCTAGCAAGTGCTAGTCCTATGGTTCATTACTGTCCATCATAGTGAACCTTCAACTAGGAATGCTTAAGGAGTTTAGTACAGAGATATATCTATAGTCTCAAAATTACAACTCTTTGTAATTCCATATTCTCAACTCTAACTCCATGGACATATTATGTAAATATAAATGATGCATATAAACATAATAGAATAAGCCCTTTTATTAAATCAATAATAAATGTGACATACATAAATGAAATCAAATGATTGTTCCTAATCCCTAAACAATCATCTCTATGATTGGCTCTTGGGCATAATCCTAACAGAGAAGGATCCCAAAATTCTGCAGCCAGTTTGAGAAAGTCTTGGTTAACCCGCACTTGGGAGTAATTAAGCAAAGAAGGCACTTGAAACTGGGAGTTAAACTCCTTGCGAGATTGGCCATCCAAAGATTTGAGCGAGTTAGAAAGGTTCGCCATTAGTGGAAAATGGGAGGTGAAAGATATGATACTGGTAGAGTTCAAGTGGTGGCTAGGTAAATGAAGAGAAAGCTTTTATAAGGAAAAAGTACAGCAAAGGCCCTTTTTTGAGAAAAAGACGAAAAAGAGAGACTGTTATGGGCCCTAAAAAGGGCAGAATTCTATTTGATGCGTACGTATTAATGATAGATGCGTACGCATTAGTTAGTGATGCGTACGCACCAATGATGATGCGTACGCACTGCGTGTCTTCTACATTACCAGAATACCCTGTTCGGTGACTGAGCCACCTGGTTTCATCTGTATTTACACTAGCAGATCAATGCAACTTCAAAATCATTTCAAGCAGCACACAACAATTCAAAGCAAGAAAAGCAAATGCTGAAATAAAAACCAAGTGCAAATGTTTAAGTACATAACCCCAAAATTGAAATTGGAAAATTGTTCAAGGAAAAGAAATATAGAGTCTAAAAGCCCCTAGAGCGATAAGATGGACTGCTGGATGAACCAGCCCCACCACCACCTTGCCCACCATCATCACTACCCTCATCATCATCACCACCTCTACCTGCATCTGCTGCACCTCCAGGCGCCGACCCTCCCCGCATGTGCAAAATGGTCACAGAATGAGCGGTCAACATCCGTTTGAGCCCACCAAACATCTAGTAAACAAGTTCCATCTCTGCAAGGGTAAGTTGAAAAATAGGAACGCGATTAGGGCATGCATATTTCGAACTAACCATTTTGCAGGACCTGTCAAGAGAAAGAAGGAATGCTACCTAACGCGTGCCAGGAGGAAAAGGGAGAGGATGCATTCGCGGGTCGGGGACAATGGACTCCTCATACGCCTTGCCCTTCTCATCATAAAGAGGAACCGACCACGAGGGAAACGCAGGAGGAAGTCCCTCGGGAGGAATGCCAGCATCAAGAACCTGAATATGAAAGAATACAATGGCAGAGGCAAGCTTACGAAAAGCAAAACAGTAACAAGAATGGGACAGAATGGATACCTGGTGACCAATGAAACGAGGCATGAGGCGCTCCCTAACAAAGGTGGCATAGTCATACTCTAAGCTCAACAGACGAGAGATGTAATGAATGCCACCTCGCCACTCACCCAAATCTAGCTCACCCATCTGATAAGGCACCAAAGAGAAGGTAGGAGGATCATAGGGGACTCGGGCGCACATCTCAAGATCTATAGTCAGTTGGGGCACGACCTTTTCAACAAAGTAAAAGGCTCAGGCACAGGGATAGGACAGCAAACAGGACACCTCAGCCATGGCATGCGCGTCCTCCTCCCATTCTGGGGGACCGACCTCAGCTCGACCAACCCAAGGGCGAGGATTCACCTATTTTCAGGACATGATCAGACAAAAGGAAACAAAAAGCGGGAAAGAAAACAATAGAAAGCAAGAAGTGGACCCATACACGCTCAAGTCTATCTAGGAACTCTCAGACTCCAATATGGGACAAGTCCTCCTGATCGCCCAGAGGTCTCAAGTCAATGTATTCCTGGGCCCACAGCTGTAAGACAATTAATAAGCATCTAAAGGGGAAAGCAAAGCATGAAATGAAACCCATATACGACTACTTACCACCCACAACCTCCAGCAGCCTGTCAAAGAGTCGGATTTTACCCGACTAAGTGCATTCGTAGTGGCATAAAGGTGTGCTAAGACAGCCAACCCCCATCCATACTCATATGCAGCCTCAAGGTCCTCCAAGGCTAGGAGCCAACCTAGCTCAAAAGTTTGCGCGGCATTAGGGACTAGGAAAGCCCCTATAAGGTAGAGGATAAAGGCCCGTGCCATGGTAACACGCTCCTCTACAGAGCCCTGTCCTCTCGTAACAAACTCATTGTACAAAGCAAGATACTTCATGGTGGCATTAGGGCAACGCATGCCCAACAAACATTGTGTTAGCGCCTTCCTTTGATCCTCAGTTAACTCAAAAGTGAAGGGCTTCCCCCTCATTCGAAGACCTATCAGACGGTGGAAGTCATAAGGGGTAAGGGTCCATTCCCTACCCGCTAGGTAGAGGGTATGGGTGGTATCCCACCATCTCTCTGCTAGGCAGAAAACCAAGTTGTTGGTGGTAGCCCGGTGAATCGTCACTACAGCCACGGTCCCAAACCCAACATCCGACACCAAATGCTGAGTATCGGGGTCAACCGGTCCCACCAAGTAGTCAAACTCTCTAGACTGCTACGGCCACTTTTCTTCTTTGGAATCTGAAAAGAAGGAAAACCCAGGTAAGTATAGGTACAGGTAAGTACAGATTTAGATCAATTTTGTCAAACACATGCGTGGTGCGTACGCATTGTCCATAGTGCGTACGCATAGACCACAGTGCGTACGCATCAGAAAATCAATGCGTACGCATCGATGCATATGCCTGTCAGGCCTCTGTTTTATTATTATTTGTTTCATTAAACTAGAGGTTCGTACACACTGATCCTCAATGCGTACACACGTCCCCTCTATGCGTACGCACGCATGACCCTGGTTCGTCTTCAACCTCGGGACCGTGAACCCCCTCAACCCCAAAACTCAGATTTCACAAGTTTCCTTTAGTTTTTATGATATATACAAACATACTATGATCATTTGAGGATAAAGTTCACATTTTTATGAAAAATGAGAGATAAAAGCTGAATCTTGGAAGCATGCAATTTTGAACAATGGAGAAATGGGTTTCAAGAACTTACTCTTTGTTGCCGTACGATGTGGGAGAGATGCTCTTGTGGCCTGAAGATAATATTAGGAATTTGCTGTGGGTTGAGTCATGGATCCCAACGGTTGATGGTGAACCCCTCGTCATCGCTGCGAAACCGTTTGTTCTTGGGAGGCATAGTCACCGGTGAAGGAAATTGCAGAGAAAGTGAAAGGAAAAGGAGGGGAAGAATAAGAAACAAAGGAAGAAGAATGACGGTTTGGGAAGAAAATGGGTTTGCAAGAGAATGAGGGAAGTTTTTTATGAAATAGGAATGAGTGAGAGAGGGAGTTATGGAGGAATGTAGAATGATTTTCGGGGTAATAGGAAGAGTCACTGGAGAAGAAGAGATCGTTTCAGAATTTGAAACATTCTTAAAGGAAACGGCACCGTTTCAGTATATATTTATGGCAAAATTACACTAAATGCATACGCACATGGGACTCATGCGTACGCATTATACCTTCCCCCACATATTCCTTAATCCCATCCCATGTCGCCATGTGACAAACCCGATACTACTGAATTTACTCCCAATCTGGGGTCCGATACAAATGAATTTACGCCCACTCCGGGGCCCATGATGACTGAATTTGGGCCCACTTCGGGGCCTGAGATGAATAAATTTGCACCCACTCTGGGGTCCGACACGACTACATGCGCCCAATCCAGGGCCTGAGGCAAATGAATTATACCCACTCTAAGGTTCGATATGACCAAATCCACGCCCACTCCAGGGCTCGAGATAAATGAAATTGTACCTAATTTGAGGTCCGATACAACTGAAATTGTACCTAATCTGAGGTCCGATACAATTAAAATCGTACCTAATCTGAGGTTCGATACGATTGAAAGCATACCTAATCGGAGGTCTGATACAAATGAAATCGTATCTAATCTGAGGTCTAATACGAACGAAATCGTACCTAATCTAAGGTCTGATATGACTGAAATCGTACCTAATCTAAGGTCCGATACGACTGAAATCATACCTAATCTGAGATCCAATACGACTGAATCTACGCCCACTCTGGGGCCCAATGTATCCTTTTAACCCACTCTAGGGTCTGCTTTATTCTTCAAGATAACTGTCATCCATTGATTTATACCTGTTGACATCCTCGTTATAGCCCAAACGAGGTCGGATTCTCACATATGCATGAACTACAGCGGGTCTGATCCCTTGTAAAAGGGTACGTAGATAGTTAGGTGATCCCTAATTCGACCCCATGCATGGTTACATTTGATTTTGAGTTGTTAGGCGGTCAAAATGATTGGGTCTATGGAATCTTTTGACACCACTCGAAGGAGCAAGTGAAATCGAAAGAGGGGCAATTGTAGACACCCCATTTTGTACCACCTAATTAATTTGAAGTCACATATTTTGGAAACCCAATGATGAGGTTTATCGTATGTTTTGAGATAATGACAAAGCAATTCCCGATGAGTCGTCAAGATTACAACAGGAAAATATTGCCTTTTTACATTTCATGCGTACGCACCAATAGGTGGTGCGTACGCACCATGTTTCCATGCGTACGCATCCTATGCCTTTTTCAAGAATCTTCAGATCTGTCTCCCATTAAACATGAGAGCATGGGGGAGAGTTTGGGCAGTGGGGAGATTCCCACGGGTGTTCCCAGTATAGGTAGGGGATAGGCCAGTCAGGAGATGATTTTCAAAACCTAATTGAACCCTATTTATACTCTACTGATGGGACAGGAGAAGGGACGGCTTTTAGAGGAAAGAACTTTTTTTGGAGGGTGAGAGGACTTCTTTTTTTGGAATAGATCTGAGAGAGGTTGAAGAGAGAATGGCCAGAAAGAGAGAGTGAGAGAAACCAAATACCCACCAAAACACCAGAAAACCAGAAGAGAGAAAAGAGTGTTGAATGTTGTAATTTGAAGCTGCGAGAAGGGAATTGCTGCATTGATATTGGAAGCATTCAAACCTGAGGGGTACGTATATGTATGCACTACGAATTTATACTATATATTTGTTTCTATGAGTTATTGTTTAATATAATGATGCCATGTTACACTGTTAAGGTCGAGAAAATCATTGGTAATGTTAGATTTGAAGGAAAATAGCTGTGACATGAATTCTTGAATCGACAGGTTTTCAGGTTATAAACTCAAGACTTTGACCTGAAAAATAATCATGATTCTGCAAGTTTTTGGATGAACAATTTATGCGCGCTTGTAGTGCTCTGTAAGAGCTTTAATTTGGTTTTTGAATCATTAAATTTGGTTAAGAAATGAGTAAGATAAGTTAGGGAGAAGTTAGCACAGGACAAAACTCAATACTGTATTTTTCAGCTTCAACCCATTCTGAAGTTGAAGGTGAAGTGGACAGTGATCCAGTGTGGGCATACCCACCCACAGATACCATGTTTCCTAGTATTTGAAGACCCTAGGTTGGCCCGATTGATTCCAAATTTGACAGATAGATTTGTCTTGTTGAGACCTATCATGTGGGACCTTTGGTTGACCATTTTGATCATAGTTTGACCAACTTTGACCATTCATTATTTAAGCTAAGTTGGTACGTACACACCATTGCGTGATGCATACGCATCACTTCTCCAGGTAGAGAATTATTTTGTTTATTGTTATTCATTAGTTTAATGTTACAGTAATTAGTTTTAATATTATATACATAGGTTTAATGTGAGTACGTATGGGTGTTACATTGTTTATTGTAGTTTATTCTAGTTTTGATTAAAATAGATTAGATTATATCATTATAATATTAGTTAGGTTATTTTATTAGAAGTATGGTTAGAATATTTAATGTTAGTGTCAGCATTCTTGGTGTATTTTAATGATTGTATCTTTTGTTTAATATATTAGTATATGCTGATAGCTATTTTATAGATTAATATAATGTTAGTGGTGCTAGTATTTTATTTGTTAAATACATGTTAGTGGAGATTGTAGAGAAATTGTCATGCTGATGAGTACGCACTTCCACATGGTGCGTACGCACTCTATGCCCTGACAAAAAAACTCATCTGCTTTAAATGGTCATTTCGAATCCACATAGTGCGTACACACCACCATATGGTGCGTACATACTGTAGTCTAGGCACTCTTTTATTTATTTATTTATTTATTTTGCTTTCCGTGAGTTATTACCTCTTGTATATTCTGTCATGCCATGTGCTACTAACCATTTCTCCACTTGATCATCTTCTTATTTGCGTAATCATTCATGTGCTTGGCATATTGTTTCATTTTTGCATGCTTAGGGTTAAATTTGATTAAATACCTTGATTAATTAAAACCAACAATTATTCACGGAGGCCGGTTTCGACCAGGCATTTTTGGGTGCCTAATACCTTCCCAATAATGTACCCCAGCTTCGGACTTGAATCTCTGGACCTTGAATTTGAACCCGATTAAATAAGACCAAAAACACAGTTCCCAAAGCTAAATTGGATGGCGACTCCCGCTTGCGCCCACAACTAGTCTGAATCTCATAATGATTCAATGATTTTCAAATTTAGGTTTTGAATTTTGCATTCCAAATTGGGGGGTTTTGACAACCTAAATGGGTTTTATGGAATTTGTTGGTCATTAGCTACATTGGACTTATATGTAACTTTTTTTTATTTATTTATGCATTTTAGGTATTTCCATGTAACTATGAGGGATCAAAAACTATTTATGCATTTTAGGTACTTCTATGTAACTGTTTGGCATTTACTGATTTGTGAATTCATGTATTTGGGTTTGAAGATTGCATCAAAAATTGGGGATTTTGACATTTGTAATAAAGGTTTGTGAAAATGAAATGGAAATTAGTTTCTTAGGGATTTTAAGGGAAGGGTCATAAAAGCCATGTTTGCGTATTGATGTTACTATGTGATTGAAATGGTTTGAGTAACCCTGGAATGTGTATTTTTTTTTTCATGTATTTGAAGCAAATGTACACTCTATGATGATTGTAACTCTGGTTTGTAACTAAAATTTGTGTTTGAAGCATTGTAACTATGTGTTTAGGGTGTTGAATGGGATTGTTAACACAAGTGATGGGAATATTTCGAAAGAATGTAACTATGCAAAAGGTTTTTATTGTTTTGTTTACTTATTATGTAACTATTGGCTGAGTTTCCCAGAAATTAGTAATATTAAACTCATAATGATTTGTGGATTCATGCATTTAGGTTGTAATTTTGCATTAAAAAATGGGGACTTTGACATATGTAATGAAGGTATATGAAAATGAAATGGAAATTAGTCTAGGGATTTCAAAGGGAAGGTAATAAAGCCATGCTTGTGTATTAATGTATATATGATTGAAATGGTTCAAATGCCCATGGATTGTGTATTTTATGTTGGAAGTGTTTTATGTATCTTCATGTAACTATTAAGAGATTTTCCTTGTAATTAATTATCTTAAACTCATAATTATTTGTGTATTCATGCATTTAGGTTGTAAATTTGCATTCAAAAAAATGAGGATTTTGATATTGTGCTGATTGTTTGTGAAAAATGAAATGGGAAGAAGTTTCTTTGGGATTTTAAGGGAATGGTAATCAAGCCATGATTGTGTATTGATGTAACTATATGATTGAAATGGTTCGAGTGCCCATGGAATGTGTATTTTTTCTAGTATTTGAACCCATGTACATTGCGTGATGATTGTAACTCTGGGTTACAACACTTATTTGTGTTCGAAGCATTGAAACTATGTGGTTTATGTGTAGAATGGGAATGTTAACACAAGTTGTGGACATATTTCGAAACAAATGTAAATATACAACTAGTTAGAAATGTTTTATAAATGTACTTTCATATAACTATTGAATGAGTTTCTATGTGATTAGTAATCTTAAACTCATAATTATTTGTGTATTCATGCATTTAAGTTATAAATTTGAATGCAAAAATGAGGATTTTGGCATTGTAATGATGGTTTGTGAAAAATGAAATGGAATTAAGTTTCATTGGGATTTTAAAGTATGGTAATGAAGCCATGCTTGTGTATTGATGTAACTATGTGATTGAAATGGATCGAGTACAAATAGAATTTGAGTTTTTTCATGACTTTGGATCAATGTAACAATATAGTGCATGCCACTCTATTTTGAAATTGTAATTTGTATTTGGGGGCTTTTATGTAACTATGCACAAATATTTTTTTATTTTCTTCTCTCTTTTTTTCCCCACAGAAATTGCTTAGAGAAGAGTACATACACGGAAAGTCGACAAGGTGAAAGAGGCGTCATCATCGATTAAGAAGATAACAAAATAGGAAAAGCAGTTAATGATAGCTCAGCTAGAGGACGAGAGAAAATGGTTGAACGGTCTATGATTACTGGTATGAAAGCAAGGAATAGAACTTAAAAAAAAAAAAAAAACAGATGAAAGATTTCACTTATGACAAAAGGGGGTAGCAAAGCAAAAGTTGCCAAGAAGAATAAACCTGAAAAATTGGATGATAAAAAACATCCTCCTAAAAGAAGTTTAAAAGGGAAGGAGAAGTGTGATGACTCTGATTTTAAAGAATTTGACGACCAGCAGCCCAATGCGCCAAAATTGAAGAAGTTGAAAAGCACAAATGACTAATATTGAGAAAGATTGTCTATAAAATCTTGAATGCATTTATTGTGTTTGGCCCAGATTTTATTGTGATAAATAGATTGGGATTTGAGCCGTACTTTGTATGGGAATCTAAGTAGGAATTTTTGTTTAGTGTTTGATGGTTTCATTTTATCTAGATCTATTTGATGTATTTAGATTGGTCCTGGATGACTACACTTATCAAAGTGTATTAGAAGAATATTGTAGAATTTGCCAAATGGTGGACATGGGTCACACAAGTTTGCAACATATATGTTCCTGTGAAATTTCAATTTTTGGACACTGTATTTTCATCTGTTAGACCTTTTTTGAACTCACATTTCCAAAATCTTGAATGATATATTTGAAAGTATAGCAATTGAGTTTTTTTTTTTTTTTTTTTTGCAAACTTTGCAGTTATCCATAGCAAGTTGTACCCCCAAAAGCCGTCATAGTGATGGTTTAGATTCATTCCTTATGCTTGCACAAATTGCCTGTACGCAATTTATGACTACAATTAACCTTAGATGTCTACACTTAGAAGTCAAGTGACCAAATGATTTTTGATGCTTACAATAATTTTGAAGTAAACAATTTTGCTCTCAAAAGTCAACGCATTATCTAATAGCATTACCAAACACTATGTCATCCATTACCCACAAGACGTTGTTAGCTCCCCTATGATGTAGGCCATCACCTACACTAGTGGCACCACCACAACAAACAAACCATAATCACTGCAAAGCATGCACATTGTGTTGCCAGGGAGCTCGTATGTGAAGCTTAATGTCTCAATATTAAAAAAATCTCAGTTACCACACTCAAACTCAGCCACTTCATGAAAATGAGATGTGGGTGATGCTGAAAAAATTGCAATTGATGCACAAAACTTGCACAGAAGCAAAACCATGGCTACCCAAGGGTACAATCTATAAACAATGACATTCGATAATCTAGAAGCACAAATATTTTGGAAATAGTTACATTGTGAATAATTGAGCAAATACACGCGTATATGGATTTAGTTACATGATTTTGAAAAAAAAGGTTCACCAAGACCCTAAGTTGTCAACTAGTTGCATCTATCGATTCTTGATAGAATTGAATTTTACTAAACATTTAGCAAATCTACAACATCTACAAAATGGGGGGCACAACGTCAATCGCAGTTACATGATTTTTGAGTGGAATGATGCAGGTGATGGGGCATATTCTAGAGGATTCAGCACAAATAAAACCAATGAACATGTAAATCGGATGCCCAAAAAACAAATAGAAAATAGCCTAACATGAGTAAAATGGAAAATACATACCCAATAATCGATGAAAGCAGCGAAGAACAAACCACCGTGGGTATCCTTCGCAGCATGCCGGCGCAAAATGAAGATGATCGTGAAATTCAAATTTCAAAGGGCACAAAACATATGTGGTGACATCCCAAAAATGAGAACCCTTACAGGAGTCTAAATGGGCTGTGAAGGATTTTGGAAATCGTGGTTGGGATTTTCAATTAAAATCTTGCCATATAAGTTTAGAAGGGTAGTGATGGTATTCATAGCCAAATATTGACTAGCTACCCCAAAAGCGGCGTTTAAGCATGTCAGAGGACTTTACGCTGCAAAAATTTTAATAGGTGACTTGATGCTGGAATAAAACCCAATCATGTACCTCCCGCTAATTTCCCCTTATTATTATTAGTGAAATAAATAAATAAATATTTAAAAATATTTGATAAGTAAAATGGAATAGACTAAAGGCTTAATAACATAAACCACGTTTATCTATACTACCTATAAAAGTTTGTATCTCAAAAAAACTTTTGATTGACCACTACACGATTTTAAATTTAAAATACTTATTTGCCCTCCCTTCATTTGAAATACACGTGAAGAGATTTAGTTTTAATCAAACAATAGAATCCTAAAAAAAAATAAAAATCCATCTCCTCTCAATTACTAACTTAAAAGACTTGGAGAATAAGGAATCCTAATTATAAGAAAAATCACAATTAATAGACTTGCAAGACTACCAGAATCCTTGTGGTTTGAGATTTTGATTGAAAGCCTTATTAATTGAACGTTAATGGAGAGCAAATTTTCAAGGCAATAATTTTTATTTCACATAATGGGGGCAAAAACTTGGCGACATGATTGAAACTTTGAAGTGGAGTTTATGAAAAAATTAATTTCTTTCTTTCTTTCTTTCTTTCTTTCCTTTTTTTTTTTTTTTTTTTTTGGGTAAAATGAAGAAAACCCCCCTCTATTGTTACCCATTTTGCAAGATACCCACCTCTAAAAAAAACCCGACAAAAAACCCCCCATATTGTGTAGGATTAAAGAATGCCCCCCTCCGTCTACATTCCGGTAAGTAAGTTAACTGCAAAAATACATGTGACTTGCACGTGATGGGGTTAACATATTTTTATGACTATAATGCCCTTCAGCACAAAAAAGACAAGAATACCCTCACCCAGTACATTGAAAAGATAAAAATACCCTTACCTATTTCTTCTTTGAAGTTCTGATGTTTGGGGATCAGATTTGCTCTCTTGCTCTCTCGTATAGCCTTTCTCGCTCTTTTGTAACCATAATCTCTCTTGTTTGCTCTCTCGCATAGCCTCTCTCACTCTCTTACAACCACAGCCTCTCTTCCTCGCTTTCTCGCCCAGCCTTTTTCTCTCTTGCACTCTCACACAGCCTCTCTCACTCTCTAACAAGCATAGTTTCTTTCTCTCTCTCGTTCTCTCACACAACACAGCCGTGGGTTTCTCACTATAGCTGTGGGTTGTTTGCTCCATCATCCTTTCCACCATCGTCTGCCATTGTCCGCACAGTAGCAGTGGGTATGGGTTACTCGCACAGTAGCAGTAGTGGGTTCGTTGCCACAACCGTGGGTCTGGGTTTCTCTTTTGCTATCACTACCCCGCATCTGGACATCTAAGACAATGTCATCATCAGCTAATTCAAGACATACAAGAAATTTGTGTCAATAACCATCATTTGTCGTCAGCGATATGGGAATTGCTATTATAGAGTTGAATCTCCATTGAACACAGCTTGGACTAGAGACAACTCGGGCAGAAGATTCTATGAATGTGCGAACTTTCCAACAAATAATTGTGAGTTTTTCCATTGGCATGACGAGGAGTTTTCTACTCGTACAAAAGAGGTCTCCTGGATGTTGTATAAGGAAAACAAGGAATTGAGAAAGCAAGTTAAAATGTTCCAATAGAGGTGGTGGGAGATAGCGTAAGTGCAAAAAATAATGAGATGCTTGGGTTGCATGATAGTGCAAAAAAAATTGAGCTGCAAAACTAAGTTATACAATTGCAAAGATAGCTGTTAAAGCTAAAAGAACACGCAAACAAAGATGAGCTAAAGAAGAATATGAAATACTCCATGTATCTGGCTTCTCTATTAGTAATTTTTAGTATTGTAACTCTAGCACTTGTAAGATCGTGGTAAAATAGCACAAAATGTTCATGTTGGATGCCAACATTTTGTTATATGTACTTTGATGCATTTTATATGTGCCTTTTATTGGTAAAATAGCACCAAATGTAAGTTAATGTTGGATAGCAAATGTTGGATTAACTGGTTGATGCACTTTCAATGTGCTTTTTATTGGTAAAATAGCATCAAATGTAAGTTAATATTAGATTAACTTGTGAGATTGTGCACTACTACCTATACATATGCAACATGGGCTCCTGTAAATAACTATCCAACCTACATTAATTACATTAAGTTGTACAGAACATAACCCAACATAGCAAACATATATAAATGGGACCAACAATAACCCATATATTAAGCTGTCCAAAAAATAACCCATAACATCATTGGGCTCCTGTAAAGAACCATGAAAACTACTTCTATTACATATTAAGCTGTCCAAAAAACTAACCCATAACATCATGGGCTCTTTTAAAGAACCATCAAACCTACTTCTATTATATATTAAGCTATCCAAAAAACTAATCCAACATAGCATACATATTAGATGTGACCAACAATAACCCACATATTAAACTGTCCAAAAAATAACTCATAACATCATGGGCTCATGCAAATAACCATCCAAAAAACCATCATCATCGCCTATATAACTAGCTTTAGTTGCTTGGTTCTTTGTGTTCCCAATACATAAGTAAGTAGTACTAGAAGAGTTCACATAATGATTGTAAACATCAGTTTGCCTCCAATGCCCCACCAATCCATACACTTTGAAATGTCCATATGGCATGAGCATTCTTAGTATCTGCAAATGGCATAATAAATTCATAATTGTTTAACACTAAATGAACTTAAATCTCCTATGGTAATCCAAATATTGCACAAGTAGTTTACCATTGATGTGAATATTGAGTTGGAGGTTCATCAGGCAAAGATTGCACAGTTTGCTGTGTTTGAGAGGCACTTCCCCTGCCTGAAATTGAAAATAAATAAGTAAGATGAAAAAAAAAAAAAAAAAACACATCTAGAAAAAATAAGTAAGCTCAAATAAATAAGTAAGATCAAATACATATTGCACAATATGAAAAAAAAAAATCACACATTTTACCTGATTGGAACTCCCAAACCACTTGACAGTATGCACATTTTGGATTCCAACTGCATTCCTTCCCGAACCTCTTCCCTTAGCAGTTGCCATTCCATTTGAAGGTATAGCACCTGCTATTGTCCTTGCCCAAACAACTAGACCCATTTAAGTAGCTCTGCTTCTAGTAGATGCCATTCCATTTGCACCCAAATCACCTTCAACTGTCCTTCTCCCAGTTGCTACACCCATTCCTCCAGTCTTCTCCTTCCTATAGACCTCTTCCTACCAATGGAACCTCTTCCAACTACGCTCCCCCTACCAGTGGAACCTTTGCCCATAGCAATCTCCCTTTCAGTGGCACCTCTGCCCACAGACCTCCCCTACCAGTGGCACTCTTCCTATAGCCCTCCCCCTTATAATAGAACCTATACCAGTATTATCACTTCTACCCATACCTACATCATTACCCATTACTAGATTCCTACAACCCCTTCCCCTTACTCTACCAGATGCACCCATACCCCTAGCATTTAGTGAAGGCCTACCATCCCTATGACTCATCTCAATAGTTTCCACATGT
Organism: Liquidambar formosana; assembly: GCA_039720395.1. NCBI lineage: Eukaryota > Viridiplantae > Streptophyta > Magnoliopsida > Saxifragales > Altingiaceae > Liquidambar > Liquidambar formosana. The sequence goes on along the minus strand of CM077824.1, from coordinate 24,244,682 downwards.
GGATTTTTGCATGTTGATATGTTATGTCCATATTATTTGTAATTACTGCATCTTAAACTAATCTCATATCTTCTAACTTTAGTTCTCTTGTCTAGCTCATCAGGTGCCCTCCTTCTAGCCTTTCTAGGCCTTCCAGGTTGGATCCTATGTGGGGGGTGCAATGGGATTGCTTCGAGTGGCCTCCTACTGATTGGAATCATGTATGGGATCTATCATATTGGTATAAGACCTGAGATATGTTTCAATATGGTAACAAAGGTCAACATAACTCTGAGGTCTCATATTGAACTTAAAAATGCAAGCAATAGCATGAATGCAAGGAATTCTAGTAACATCCCACTATCTACACAAGCAAGATTGTCTATACAAATTAACAATATAAGTGCGTGGGAAACAATCAACTTCATACATTTGTTCACTAGCATTTGTCACAATACAATTACGGGAATCTTCGATCAATTTTTTCATCTTATCATGAATCTTAGGACACAACATTCCTTGAGCCCTCAATATCATCTATCTTTTTGTTTGAATCCTTGACATCAACATCTTTTTAATCATCTCCAACATTGTAATGATTGGTTTGTCTCTTATTTTTAATATGTACTTGTTCCAAGATTCAGAAGGATTGTTGCATAGCATTTCACATTTCGATCTCGTGCTAAAATGCGGTCTAGACCATAAACTAGCAAGAACAACCCTTAACCAGTTATGTGCACCCTGGTCCAACTCCAAAATTTCTCTATGTGTTGTTCAAACCCATGGACTATATAAGATGTTGTAGCCATCCACATCTCATCCTTAAATATTCTCTCCTTATATTGCCCCTTGAAGTTGGCATGCATATGCCTCACATAGTACTGATGGTTAGCCCCTAGAAGTAGCTCATCAAATGTACTAACTAATCCCTATACATTACTAACAAAAATAAATAAAAAAGGGAAAAAAGAAGAAGAAAACATTACCATTATGTAATGATATTGCATATAATTTGTTAGTAAACATATTACCTTTTGTTTATTGGAAATGAATGTGCATCCATAGTCCTTTAATCCACTAATAGCTTGCAATAAGTTGGTCATTAACCATGTCCATGTTTCCTTTGACTCAGTTTCTACAACAGTAATAGCAATTGGAAAAATTCCATTATTCCTACCCCTTGCAACAGCACTTGACATTTGTCCACCATCAGAACCTTTTAAGTGGCAGCCATCTAAGCCTATAAAAGGCCTACATCCACCCAAGAAGCCAGTGGTCATTATATAATATGAGATAAATAACTTTATAAAATGTGCTAGTTGATTTGGGTAGGTTGCTTCCACTTTCATTTGTACAACATGGCCTAGATTCTTTATTCTGATTTGATTACATTAGTGCCACAACTTGTTAAATTGCAAATCATGATCCCATTCAATTTCCAATAGGGCCCTCTTCTTTGCCCTATAGAGTTTGTGTTTTCGAAACATTAAGCATCAATTCCCTCACAACTGTATTATGGAATGCTTCCAAACTCCAGTTAGGATCATCTCTGAATCTGTCTATGTACGTCTTTGCTAGCCAACCTGATTTGGCTTGGTTATTCTTACGTAGCCTGTTACAACTGTGTTCTGGATGCTTCAAAGTCTTCAGCTAGTATTTCTGTTTTCCCTTAGCCCAAGATGCATGTACCCTCCACCCACAATTATCTCTACACTTAATAGTAACTCTATCACTATCATTCTTTATAAAGAACTAATCATATCCCTTATTGATGGCCACCTCTCTCACAAAATCCCCAAAATCTTGAGCTGTTGCAAATGTTGTACCTGTAGACACCCCATTTTCACCCCCATGAGTTCGTGATAGTATTTGGTTAGGTTTAGAAGCATTTAGGAGTCCCTAAGTCTTAAAGGACATTTTTGCCCTTTTAAGCTTTAGGAGAATAGGTCATCATTGCATGCATATTTTGTCTCTTTGTTGAGTCCCATCACTTGCATTTACCTTCTAAGATCATTTTGGATATGTGTGTCAAATTTGGTTCAATTCTAGATAGGTTTGGATAGTTAATTAGAACTTTTGTGACTTGAAGGGCAATTTCATCTTTTACTTCGTATATTTTCCAATTGACCTCTAAATTTGTTTCAGAGTGTTCCATTGACCTTAGAATGATGAGATGAGTCTAATTTAAAAGCCAATTTAATTTATTGATAGGTTTTGGATTGGTTCACCAAATTACCCTACGGTTAATTGACTTTTTTTCAGGTAATTGCCTCGTGAAAACCCAGCCACTTGACCGTGGTCAAGGATTTTTGGTTCAAGAATATTCTAGACTAATTCTACATTGAATCCTTGAAATTATGGCTTTTGAATCACTCAAATCGGAGTTAAAATGAAGAATTTGTGTCCGTTTGAAGTTCGGCGTCCGAAATGGGCTAGAATTTCAAAAACCGAGGAAACCTGAGATTGGTCTCAGGTGACCAATTCACCCCAACCGGTCCAACCGGTTCGGCCCAACCGGTCACCCGAGGCCTCCGTCCCGATTTGTCTTTCTTTGAGTTTTTGACAGAATAGGACTCTACCACTCCGAATTTCAGCCTTCCAAAGGACTTCTAAGCCTATTGGAAGGTGGTTTTGAGTTGTTTAACATTCATGGGATTTAATTACAGCCCTAGATTGGTTTTATGGTGAATTAATCTCAACCATTGGTTCACATGGTTGGTTGGTTATAAATAGAGGCTCATTCATCAGCATGAGAGATTTTTTGGCTTTTGACATATCATATTCATAAGAGAGCTAGGGAGAACGAGTTGACACTCACCCATATCACTTGGAGAAGGCTTTCTACTGCAATTTCAAAGAAGAACTAGAAGGGAACCAAGCCAAAGAGAAGAAAGAACACAGTGAAGACCTTTGTTTTGTTGTAAGTCTCCTTTGCATCCTTTTACGATTCCTTCTTCTTCTACTCCCTTCTCTGCATAGTTATGGCTTAGGATTGATTTAGGAATCATCTATACTCTATATTTTAGAGTGTATATGATTCAAATATGATGTAAAAGCATACTAGTGGAATAGGATTGTGAATTGCTTGCTGCTAGGATAGTTTCTCTCTTAAGGATAGAAGTACGTTTTGCACAGAAAATTAGTTGATGTGTTTAGGCCATTTTCTCTTCATGGTTCAATTATATGCATGATTTTAAGCATCTTTTGTATAGGAAACTTGCTGTGTAAGCTTCATCTTCATAGGTGCATGGATGATTATCCTTTTCGAGGATAATTATCGTCCTTAGAGGGTGAGGTTGTGCATAGGTGCTTTCTAGAGTGTGTTTAAGTGCGCTGTGAATTTCTTCGCATTCTTAGGTATATATTTTACATTGGATATGTGAAAAAATCATTCATGCGGAGTGGTTTCTATGTAAAATTATCTCCGGATAATTTTACTTAAAAAAGCTCGCCGTAAAGATGATTATTTCACATTCTTACGTAAAATACTTACCTAAGGCATCATGTTAGATTTTATTTTCATGTTTTGAATTGTTATATGATATTTTCATCATCATAATTCATATTTAGCATGTTTTTGATAGTTTTATGCATTTTAGGGTGTTTAGAGCATATAGGAGCATATTAGGATTTTATTTCTCTTTTGATTTTTGTTCTTTGCATGAGTATTAGGTCATTATATGCATGTTTAGTATTCTGTCCAGATTTAAATTAGGTCTTTTAATGATAATTTGAGCATGAATTTGGTTGGTTTGAGCTTAATAATTGCCTATAAAATACATAGGGTGATTAATTGGTGTTTTCTCGATGTTTCGGGATAATTTGCATATGGTAAGTGGTTCATGGTAAGTTTGTTTTGATTTGTTCTCTTCTCCCTCCTTTGGGTTATTCTTTTCACTTTGGACTGTAATTCTTAAGTTTCCATGTTTTCTAAAACTCCTTTTTGAATAAGAGTTTTATCTCTTTTAGAACTCTACTTTCATTAAAATTCTATTTTATCTGGAGTTCTATCTCTTTTAGAATTCTACTTTTCTCAAACTTCTTTTTGAACAAGAGTTCTATCTCTTTTCGAATTCTATCTTCTCTCAAATTCCTTTTTTGGAAATCCTTTTTTTTTTAAACTCTTCTTTTCTTTTAATGGAAACTTAGGGTTTATAGTTCATTGTAAAGGGAGTAACCCTTTCTCAATCGAACTACATGGACTTTGATCCTTACATTTTTGCATGTAAGGTAGGTAGGTGCTTATTTGATGTTCAAGTCCGCCCTAGGGTACTACGTATCCTAGGTTTTCCTTTTTTTTTTTTTTTTTTTTTTTTTTTTTTTTTTATCCATTTGTCCATCACATACATTGCTAGAGGAGTAGGATGGACCCATACTTCATCATTTATCCATCACATATTTGCTATAGGAGTAGGATGGATCTATTTCTTATTCTCTATCTCTCTACTGCTTTCCATATCTCTCTTATTTGTTCATGGATGTTTACATGCTTTGTAGATGTTTATTGCTTTATAAATGTTCATGGATGGATATGAATGATTATGAATGATTCTGTACATATGCATGGTGACTAATTAGGAAGTGATTGAAATAGCCCATATAAATTCAGAGACCCATTTTGGGGCGATGTGGGTGCCTATAGGATGTTTCCTAGAACCTTCCCACATCGTAACTTAGTCTCCGAATCCTCTTTTGTTTTGATTAGATCTGCTTTTCCTTGATCGGAGTCATGTGTTTAGTTTTTAAAGGTTTCTTTTTAAAACTATTTTCATGGTTTTCCTTTTTTCCTTAAAAAATGAGATGGCGACTCCTTGTTTGTTATGTTTTTGTGAACCTTTTAAAAACCAGATTTTTATTAATTTAAATCTCTACAAGTCTTTTTAAAAGAAGGGTTTTCCTTCCCCCCGGATCGAAACCTATGGTTCACAGTACCTAACACCAATTTAGGTTTCAACATGTCTCTTTCCCTACAAAACTCAAGATACTTCACTGGTTTCAATATGCATTCATCATCTGAGGAGCTATCAATACTAATAAGATCATCAGAATCAATATATTCTGAGATAACTTCATCCCCACTTATAGCAGCATCCTCTTGCATTTTTTTTGGTATCACAATAGCATTTATATCAATGTTAATATTTACCTCTATATCATCTTCCTCCACCACAAAGTCGAAATCATTCAAATTATCCTCTTTTGGGTCCCCAAATAATGTTCCATCACTACTACTACTATCACTATAATTTGTGGCATCTTCATCACCTTCCCCTTCATAACCTATACCTTCATCACCTATACCTTTATTAACCACCCCTTTAGCAACTACTTCTTCTCAAGAACCAATACTTTCATCCATTTCCACATTCAAGTGCTATACAAACATTTTAACCAAACAAAATCTTCTATGACAATCAAACATGCCCATCAGGGAGTAATTATCATAGTCTAAAACCAAACCATCATCCAAGTCCTTCATTGGTACACAATAATACAGTTTGAAGTTATTGGGATTATGATACCCAATAGCTCCCATCTCTTTTAGCATATCATTCTAGTTCAGGTAGTCAGGGTCAACGTTATCCATATAGTCAGTTTTCTCACAACAATACATTTTGTGAGGATTATGTTAGAAATAACCCCCATGATGAATCTCAATAGTGTAGTACTTGGTAGATATTTGTGCAAATATCAACACAAGTATGAACAAAATAGACATTTAACAAAGTGGACATTTGCACATTTACATTTTCAATCCACTAATGCTCCCTTAAAAGATACATAAAGAATTGTATATAATTCTATGGTCCCCAATTGCTCCCCACTAACAATGGAGAATGAAGATAATCGATTAGTGGAGATACTCTATTTGGGACCACATATACGAATGATTTGTCTGTTGGGAGACCACGTACTCGTATGCTATGTCAGTTTGGGACCACATATACCATAGATTTCCATGCAATAATTCGATTTCAACAAACAAAACCCCTAAAACCCATGCAAAAATCACATAACAAACAAAAACCCTAAAACCCATGCACAAACAAAGTACTAATTTCACATACAATTATAAAAACCCTAAATTTATAAACAACCAAAACCTTAATTTCAAATTCATCAAATATCTCAAAAAATTCATGCATTCACTCACAAATCACCTTTAAAAATTGCAAAAGGGATGATAACTTTTACCCTTGTACGGGAAGATTGAGTTGTGTGCTACGTACAACAATGGGTTAAGGAAGATGGACGATGAGGATGTGAAGATGCGCGATGATAGACCACGACCAGCGTTGGTTGATGACGACCGACAGCATTAGATGACAACAGTGATGGCCAAGGGTTGACTTGTGTGGACCATGGGTGTGCACTGTGAAGTGAGAATGGGTGAGGGTGGACGAACACGGGTTAAAGGAGAGAAAAATTGGTTTTGTTTAAATGTTAAGTCCAAAGGCAAAAGGGTCATTTCATATATAGTTCTTAAAAACCATTTAAAATGTTAAATACTAATATTTTATTATTTTCCGTATAGGGGCATAATGGACATTTAACATTGTCATTAACAGTGTGTACCCCTGGCACAATATGGGGGGTTTTTTGTTGGTTTTTTTTTAGATGGGGGTATCCTGGGCAAAATAGGTAACAATAGTGGGGAGTTTTCTGCTTTTTGTCGTTTCTTTCTTCTTTTCTTTTTTTCCTTTTCCCTTTTAATTGTGCCTTATTAGTTGGACTATACCATCTTTGAGGTTGCAATAGAGGCACATGTTTAGATTTTTTTTTTCAATTTCAATGGTAAATATTTACATAGAGGCAAGAAATTGGAAATATAGTTAGCCGTAAATTGGAAATATTAGTAATATTTAAGTTCGAAATATATTGTGAATGGTTAAAGCCCTTTTGTTGATTAATTAATTAAAACTATTTTATCTTTGTATAGAAATTTATGATTCTCAAAGTTGGGGCATCTTCCTCGATGGAAGCCATGAAGATGGGTGTAGAAGTTTATAATGAATTATTTTTCCCTTGCAAATTGTGTACCACAGGTTTTGATAAGCCCTTTTAAAAGTATAGAAATTTAAATAAATAAAAATCTGTTTTTAAAGGTTCACAAAAACAAAATAAACAAGGAGTTGCCACCTCATTTTTTAATGAAAAGAGGAAACCATAAAAATGTTATAGAGAAAAACTTTTTAAAACCAAATACATGACACCAATCAAGGAAAAGCAAGTCTTATCAAAACAAGAAAGGATTTGGAGACTAAGTTATGATGTGGGAAGGATTTAGGAAACATCCTATAGGCACCCACATCGCCCCAAAATGGGTCTCTTATTTTATATGGGTTATTTCAATCACTTCATAATTAGTCACCATGCATATGTAAATAATCATTTATAATCATCCATTCATCCATAAACATCTATAAAAGAATAAAGAGAAATATGGAAAGCAATAGAGAGAGAGAAAAAGAATAAAAAAATGAAATGAAAAGAAAACCTAGGTGTGAACCCCGGAAATTGGGCCCACGAGGATTGACGAAAAGATTAGTTTGTTTGAAAAAGAAAAAGGAAAGGAGTCGCCACCTCATTTTTTAAAGGAAACAAGGAAAACCCTAAAAATAGGTTGTTTTAGGAAAACAATTTCAATGACTCCATAAAAAAGGAAAGGCAAAGACCAATCTTTTGGAAACCAAAGAAATCGGGGATTCGGAGGCTAAGTTATGACATGGGAAGGTTCTAGGCAAAGCCTATAGGCACCCATTTCACCCTTTCGGTCTCTTAGTTCATTTGGGCTAAATCAAGATCTTTCCATACAAAAATCAGCAAGTATATCATCACAAGAATTGCATGCATATCATATATTTCATTCATCCATCCATGCATAATAAGCACATAAAAACAGAAAATAAAGAAAAAAGAAAACAACACAAAAAGAAACCTAGGATGCTTGGATCCTAGAACGGACTTGAGCCTCATGAAGAGCGCCTATGTACCATGCAACGAAATACATGGATCAAAGTCCACGTAGTTCGATTAGAAATAGGGTTAAATCCTAATATAAACTTATGGTTAAAACCCTAGGTTTCCTTATTTGAAAAAGAGTTGAATATGATAAATAAACCAAGTTTGAAATTAAGAAAATTCTATAAAATGGAAACCTTGATAAAAACAGAATTTTATTGGTTAAGGAATCCCTTGATATAAACCATAGACTTGTATCAAAAATTAACCCTAGAGGGAGAGAAGAGAAAGAGTTAAGGAAGAAAGGTGAATTGGGGCACCTTCATACCCACTTACCTGAGCGCAATAGCTCCAAGCATTAGCCATTTCAAGCATTGGCAGCCCTATTTGCCATAGGACAAATACTACACCTATTTGCACCCTTACACGTGCTCAAAACCATGCAAAAATACTAACATGCAAATCTGGACAGAATAGTATTATGGCCTAAAATCATCCACTAAGCATGCTAACAGCAAAAACAGCAAACTATCATAAGCCCTAACACAATCTTAGAACCATATCATGCATTAAAACCCTAGAATGATCTAACATGCATGCAAAAATATTATATTTACTCCATATGTAAAACATATACAGCAAATATGAAGAAAAACCAATAAAAAGACCTACTTTATCATGTTGTATAAAAACTAACACAAAACAAGGACACTAAAACCCTAAACTCACAAATATGCTTAAAAACATACAAAACCAACTCTAAACATGCTAAAGTAAAACTAAACAGAACCTAAACCATGCATATTAATTAACTAAAGCAATAAAACATGACAAAAAACCTAACTCTAACATGCAATGACACTATCCTAGGACAAGGACAACAGAAGCACAAAAATCACCACTATGCATTGAAACCTATGAACTAACTCTAAAGCATGCAAAACTCATCATGAACATCATCAATATCACATGTATTAACTAATAGAAACCTCAATTCATGGTAGAAATTACAAGCATTACATGCAATAGAGCTATCCTACATGATACATTTGTTTAAGCTTGAACAGAAAAGAGGAATACCTTAGGAAGAGCCTTCCTTGCTGCTGTATGGACTCCCTCTTGCTCTTGTGGATGTCTTCAATCAATATTCTCCAAGGCTCCAGCAAGAACTCCAACTCTCCTTCAAGTCTCTCTCTCTTACTCTATCTCAAACACTCAAGTATTAATGCATAAAGTGGCTCCCCTTATGCTGAAGCATAGGGGGGTATGTATAGACTTCAATTAGGATTAACCAATAGTTAGGATTAAAACCCTAAAAATTAATCCAAGGGCTATTAGAGACCCCCTTGGGGCTTAAGTAACTCAGAAGTTACCAAAAATTAGAAGGAAACTCGTCCAAAAGAGCCCTTGTACGTCAAAATAGGGAGGAATCCGCTTCAGCAAGGAAACATAGAGCAATTAGGAAAGTGCTCTCGGGTGACCACCAGGGCCTGGGCGGCTAGCCACCTGGGCCCAGGCGGCTGGCCGCCCAGGGCTGGGTGGTCACCCGAGCCCACTTCAGATTTTTCTCCTATTTTGCCTCCTTTCCCTTCTATAAGTGTTTCAGGGGGCAAATTAACTCCGATTTTGATGAAACAAAAGCCAAAACGACCGTGTTTCGATGAGGAATATGTTTTTTGAACATTTTGGGGGTGAAAACCACTAACCATGGGGGCATGGTTAGGTTTGAACAAGGCGGTTAACCACTATGCTCTACCTTTGCTAAGCATAGGCATGCACATAGGGTCAAACCAAACACTTTCCATATCAAAATTGAACTTCATAAAACACTTTTGGGGGTAAAATGATGACTAATGAAAGTCAATTTGAAAAGATTTGGTTGGTAATTGTGAGTCAATTAGAGCTAACCCAAAGAAGGGTCAATTAACCAACTTGAACTGTATCGAGCCATTTTAATCCCGAGCCATTAATTTATCAAATTGACACTAGAAATACCTCTTATGCATCCATATGAACTCCAATTGACAATTTGGAGATCATTTCAAGGTCAAATGAAAAGTTTGGGACTTAAAAGACGATTATGCCCCTCAAGTCACAAAAGCTCTTATTATCCCTCAAGATCAACTCCGAATTGAACCAAAATTCATATCCATTGTCCTTGTGACTCTAGAAACCTAATGCAAGTGACTAGACTCAAAAACAAAACAAAAACATGCATGAAATGATGAGCCCTAGTAAGGTGGTGCAAAAATGGGGTGTGACAGAAGCCACTCATTGGCGAACAAGTTACACTTGTGAACCAATGATAAAGAACAACCCATTTTTGCCAAAAAGCCTGGAGAAATCACACACTGTAACCAAACAATGATGGGAGGTTGAAAACCTAAGACTGAAATAAGGAAGTGTACTCAAGTCATGAGTATACTTAAACCACTGGGGGTTGAGAATTGATAAGAGAAGCATATTCAAGCCAGTACGAATGAATATACTTTTGAAATGGAAAGATATATTTAAGTCATGAATATATTTAACCAAGTGATTGACAAATGAACTGAGAAGTATGAGCATACCTTTGAAATGGAGAAATATATTCTGGTCACGAATATATTTAACCAAGTGATTGAAAGAGACTGAAAAGTATACTCAAGTGATGAGTATACCATTGAAATGGAGAAATATATTCAGGTCACGAATATATTTAACCAAGTGATTGAAAGAGACTGAAAAGTACACTCAAGTGATGAATATACCATTGAAATGGAGAACTATATTCAAGTCACGAATATATTTAACCAAGTGATTGATAAACATCTGGGAAGGACACTCAAGTGATGAGTATACCATTGAAATGGAGAAATATATTCAAGTGATGAATATATTTAACCAAGTGATTGAAAGAGACTGAGAAGTATACTCAAGTGATGAGTATACCATTGAAATGGAGAAATATATTCAGGTCACGAATATATTTAACCAAATAAGTGACAAATAATCTGAGAACTGTACTCAAGTGATGAGTATACCATTGAAATGGAGAAATATATTCAAGTGATGAATATATTTAACCAAGTAAGTGACAAGTATGTTCAAGTGATGAACATACCATTGAAATGGAGAGATATATCCAAGTGATGAATATATTTAACCAAGTAAGTGACAAGTATGTTCAAGTGATGAACACACCATTGAAATGGAGAAATATATTCAAGTGATGAATATATTTAACCAAGTGATTGAAAAAGACTGAGAAGTATACTCAAGTGATGAGTATACCATTGAAATGGAGAAATATATCCAAGTGATGGATATACTTAACCAAGTAAGTGACAAGTATGTTCAAGTGATGAACACACCATTGAAATGGAGAAATATATCCAAGCGATGGATATATTTAACCAAGTAAGTGACAAGTATGTTCAAGTGATGAACACATCATTGAAATGGAGAAATATATTCAAGTGATGAATATATTTAACCAAGTAAGTGACAAGTATGTTCAAGTGATGAACACACCATTGAAATGGAGAAATATATTCAAGTGATGAATATATTTAACCAAGTAATTGAAAAAGACTGAGAAGTATACTCAAGTGATGAGTATACCATTGAAATGGAGAAATATATCCAAGTGATGGATATACTTAACCAAGTAAGTGACAAGTATGTTCAAGTGATGAACATACCATTGAAATGGAGAAATATATCCAAGTGATGAATATATTTAACCAAGTAAGTGACAAGTATGTTCAAGTGATGAACATACAATTGAAATAGAGAAATATATCCAAGTGATGAATATATTTAACCAAATAAGTGACAAGTATGTTCAAGTGATGAACATACCATTGAAATGGAGAAATATATCCAAGCGATGAATATATTTAACCAAGTAAGTGACAAGTATGTTCAAGTGGTGAACATACCATTGAAATGGAGAAATATATTCAAGTGATGAATATATTTAACCAAGTAAGATAGATAATGAGGATTTGGAACTGAGAAGCATATTCAAAGGGTGAATACACTTTTGAAATGGAAGAACATATTCAAGTGATGAATATATTCAACTAAGTGGGATGAAAAATCAAGATTTGAAATGAGGATATATGATCAATTTATCAAGATAGAACAAGCATGGTGCAAGAGGAAAGTGACTTAACACATTGTCACTTGAGTTGGCATGGCACAGGGGAAATGTATTCAACCCTTTTGAACACAAAATCAATTCAAAGAATTGATTTTAAGGTGAAATTTGATTGATTTTAAGCTCAAAAAGTGTTGAATATCTCATTTGGAAGAGGGTTTGATCACGCGCTAAGGCGAGACAAAGCAAGGGAGAAAGCCAAAACAAAATGGCTTGGGAGACCACCAGGCCTCGGGAGGCTAGCCGCCCAAGGCTTGGGTGGTTACCCGAGCCATGTGCTGAAAAATTCTGGGTTTTTAAATGCATAAGAGCACTATTCATACCCCTTGTTCAAAGAACCCGAAAATTGGAGTTTCTCTCTCTAGAAAGCTTACCCCATTTTGCAAAATCACTCCAACACCCAAAGGCATTCAAATCCACACTTCAAGAGGGATTCATACACATGAAATAGCATCATTAGCACCCAATTTCACATCAAAAACAAGAAATTTGCAGCACTTTGCAAATCAAAACCCATTAAACCCATTTTTGCTCAAAACAAGCTAGTTCATCCACCATGGATCCAAATGAAGACTCCACTTCAAAGTATCCATTCCTTGACTCAAAGAGTAGATACAAGGCACCAATATATGATGTTCCTCAAGAGAAATTGCTTCTAGAGCCAAGGAATCATCTCTCTTTTCTCCATTCCAAGCAAGAGGTAAGCTTACCCATTTTAAACTTTTCTTTGAAATTTTCATTTTTGTTGATTGAAATGCATTCCCATGAACTCTCTATGAGTATTCCTAGCAATGTTTTCAATGCCCATTGATTTTGGCAAGGATTGGATGTGAAAAGAATTCAATTTGAAAACTTGGTGAATAGTGCCCACCTAGTGTTTGATAAAATGCTTGAATGCTGAAAATTCATCCAATTGATGTGTATTGCAAGGCAAAATCATAGGCATTCATTTCTAATTGATTTTAGAAACAAAACCAAGCATTTTCATGAACTTTGAAAAACAAAGTTTGCTATATTTTTGAAAAACCCATGTTTTCATGAACAAGGTTTGCTTATTTTTTCCTTAAAAAACCACTTTGGAAAACAAAGTTTTCTTGCTATTTTCTTTGAAAAATCCATGTTTCCATGGTCTTGGAATGCATGGTTTACCAATGATTATGAGTTTGAAGAATAAAACCAATGTTTTCATAAACTTTCAAAGCAAGGTTTACTTGTTCATGAACTAGAAGACTTAGTTTTTGAAAAGCCAATTATCAATGCTTGCATATGATTTTTACACTAACTAGGTGAATCATTCTTCTTGATTAGCCCAATTTCCAAGACCTACGCACAAGGTCTTCGATAAAGAATCTTATTGGGTGGTGGAAGCATATGGAACACACCCAACCTTCCACAAGAGACTTCATAAAGAAGGTGGGTTTTAGTTGGTTTCTTGACTCCCTATGGAATGAACAATGGGATAGGCAAGCTCTCCTCGCCTTAGCTGAATTATGGTGGGATACCACCAACACCTTCCACTTTAGCTTTGGGGAGATGACCATGACTCCCAAGGATTTTTCAATCATCACCGGTTTAAGCCTCAAAGGAAAGAGGTTGGAATTCTATGGGGATGCTAACACGGATAGTGCTTATCTCCTAACTATGTTGGGGATGGATATTGAGGCGGGCTCACGCGGTGTTAGGAGAACATGGCTATTCGAAAATTTTGCCAACCAAGTAGAAGGTATGGGAGTGGCTCCCGAGTGCATAGCTAGGGCATTCATGATTTATATGCTCTCTTGCACTCTCTTTGTTGGGGCCAATGATATGGCACAGCTGGGCTATCTTGCTTCCATGGTGGATGTGAACAAGATGGGGAGGTATAAATGGGGAGGGGCAGCACTAGCCACCATGTATAGATCCATGTCCGACATGTCTCAAGGTGTTTCCAAGAATTTTGGTGGGCTCCCATTTGTTTGGGAGGTAAGTAAAAATGTTTAATTTTTAAATTCCTCTCAAAATTGACTTAATTTTAATGCTTTTCTTGAATTTTGACAGATATGGTACTACGAGTATCTGGGACTGTGCCGCTCCACCCTGGACAATGAGATACAAGAATGGCCCATACTTGGGAACTATGCTCCCAACAAGATAGCCGTGCGTGCCCCCAATAGGCATGACTACGCCCATGCAAGGGCGTACTTGGCAAGCCTAAATGCTGATATGGTGATCCTCCTTCCTCATTCTTTTCTTTCATTCATTTTTTTTTTATCTTACTCATCATTTTTTTCTCATTCAATAGGTAGAGTGGAGCCCCTGGGGACTGTGGGAAGGCAGGCTGCCTAGGAGGTGTGTGTCCTGTTTGGAGTTGACTGGGAAGAGGGTACTCTTTGAGGGTCCCTCAGGGCGGTATTGGTATTTGGGGGAGCGTGTCCTTAGGCAGGTGAAAGGACGAGTGGATGCCACTCTTACCCCTGTCTTGCCTCCCATGAATATGAGGCACACTGACTCTCTGGATGGGGATGAGCTGATGGAAGCTCTGACTGGATGGGATGCTGAGGAGTTCACCTCGCCCAATACTGACTACATGACTTTTTGCAATCAATTTCTGATGCGCCCTAGAGTCATTGGCTTCCCAACTCAAGGGGTGAGTTTCTATCCCATTTTTCAATTATCGATTTATGCAAACACTTTTCTTAAGCCAATTATCTATTGCAGGGCCGGCGAGCTCGTGGACATAGTTCCACAATAGCGTCCTCCACAGGCATGACTCATGGGGATAATGATTATGAGATGGGGGGAATGGCACAATCGCTTCTCCCAGTTCTCGACTGGCAAGTGAACTTATGCAATGGGTTGGAGTTCATGAGGACTGACATTACCCGCCCTGCTTTTGATGAGGTCCCCAAGATTGACTTGAGCTACGAGCATGTAAGCTCTAAACCTTTGCCTTCCTTAGAACCTCTTTCATCATTTATTAACCATGTTCATCTTTTAGGTTCCCCGAGAGTACGCACAGGAGTGCCTTGAACTCAGCGAGGGATTAAGGCGAGACCTTGTTAGGATGAGTTTGGCGAACTCTGTGCTAGAGGGGCGACTAAATCCCACTGTAAGACATCCCTTTTGTTCATTCCAATCATAGGAGTTAAAAGCATAACCCTTCTTTATTAATCGATTTCTTTGCAACAGGTCTCCACACTGCGTCCACAACAACCAATGCCACCCCAAAGGAATCCTTATGCTGGTTGTGGTAGAGGCGAGTCAAGAAGAAAAAGAAGAACCACGGGAGATCATTAGCTTAGCTTAACCTCTTGCTTTGTGAATGAATGAAACATCTTTCTTTATGCTTTATAACCTCTCTTTGAACATTTGCCTTGGTACTTTGTATGAAACTTTTGGAATTCCATTGTGGTAATTTACTCATGTTTTTGTGCAAAAATAAGCTCAAAATAAGCTTCCCAAGGTCACATAACCATATAGGGGTCAAATGGGGTCAAAAATAGGCAAAATTGGGCAAAATAGGAAAACGGCCTCGGGTGACCACCCGGGGCTGGGCGGCTAGCTGCCCAAGCCCAGGTGGCTAGCTGCCCAGGCCTGGGTGGTCACCCGAGCCCGAAGCGAGAATCCCACTTCAAATAGGAAACTCCCTATTTTGACGGGTTTTCTCCTTCCAAAACTTGGATTTGTGACCTTTTCCCTATAAAAACACATCCAAGAGGTTCCTAAACCTACTTGTATTCATTCTTTAGGAGGGTTTTTGAGAGTTATGAGTACTGAAGCAAAATCTAAGTTCAAGTGCTTTAGCTTGGATCCATTGCTCTCCTTGAGGCATGTAAAGCTTGAAACGAACCTCTTGACTGCTGCTATATATTTTTGGGATCCCCAAATTCATGTGTTCCGCTTCAATTATGAAGAACTATGCCCAACCATGGAGGAATTCTGCGCTTTGTATGGAGTTTCACCGGTAGGTCCTTTCATACTCCCCCTACTCCTCGCCCAAGCTTTCTTACTTCTTTTTCCAACCTCCTTAGGATTCACCAACAATATGCCTCTACGTTTGTAAAGGACCATATGGTAGACTTGATGAAATTGGCAACCTCTTTTTTGGCCTATGATAGTAAAGGTATTCTGAAATTTACCTTTCCTATTAAGCATGCACTTGCCTTTTGCCTCATTGGTCGTTTCCTTATTTCAACTGGTACTCCACATGTTCCCATACAAATAATTGAGTTGATTCCTCTCCTTGCCAAGGGCCATAACTTGATTCCCATGGTGCTAGCTAAAACCCTGAATTGCTTGGATAAAACTCATGAGGACCCAAAGGTTCCTTTAGGAGGTAGCCCCATTTTGTTGCAAATGTGGTTGCTTAAAAGGCTGAATTTCTTATCACCCACTGTCATTACACCATACAAGCCCCAGCATTACTGCCTTCGTTGCATTGAGTTGCCTGGAAAGTTCTCATTAAGGGATTGGCTAGGTTACTTCCAAACCCTTTCATGGAGGAATATTAAGTGGTTCGTCTTCATATGGGGCTGCAGTGAACGAGTGCTTCTGCGAACTTCTGGATGTGCAATGGTGAGACTCATAGGACTGAGGTCTACTTCTTTCTATTGGCCTTCAAGGGTTCTTCGTCAGATGGGTGCCATGCAAACCATACCCACTTCCTTGAAAGGTGACTATCCTGTGGTGCCTGCGGGTCTTTCTATAGTGACTTGGGCGAAGGATCGATGGCCTAGTAAGCTGACACTAACTCAAGTTACGAATACTGATGGTCCATATATAATGAGCCTCGAGTATAGGGAATGGTTGAAAAGCAATTTGGGTGAGAGAGAGACTACTCAAAGAGAAAGGATTTTTGGACTTATCAAGAATAATGAACTTGGATCTTGCAGAGAAGATATTATGAAAGCAGTGACAGCAGCTTATGAACACAACTTGAGGAAGAAAAGAAGACACGAAAGGGAGAAGAAGAAAGCTGAAAAACGAGCTGCAAAGAAGCCCAAGAAGAATTGAAGACTCAATAGAATAGGATATTTATGGCATATTTATAGTTCTTTTTCTTAATACCAATGAATTACTATGTCAATCAATTTTAGTTTTGAATAAATTGCCAATAATAAATCAAATTTGGGATTTTGTTGTTTGATTTAGACCGCACCCAAGGTAACTTTATGGGTTGCCTATGTATCTCCATAATTTTTTCTGCCATTTTTTTTTCTTTTTTTTTTTTTTTTTTGAATGGAGAATCAGGTCTTACGTAGTTCTTATGCCTTAACTTTTGCTTAGGCCGCCCTCACGGGTTTTCAACCTAGCAGGCCTCAAACATGATATTTTTTCAATTGATCCAAATTAGTTGGACGAGCGAACTCAATTCCATCTAAGTCCATGAAGCGAACAGCCCCTGCTGGTAATATCTCTTTGATAATGTATTGTCCACCCCAACTTGGCTTGAATTTCCCTCGTGGATCGAACACTGGAGCTTTGATTTCCTTCAGCACTACATCCCCTTTCTTCATACCTCGATCTTTGACATGCTTGTTGAATGCTCTGGCAACTCTCCGTTGATGCCCCTGAACATGATACAGCGCCGTTAAACACCTTTCATCCAGCAAAGCTAACTCATCATAGCGGCTCTTAACCCAGTCCACTTCTGTTATCTGGCTCTCCACGGCAACCCTTAGTGAAGGAACCTCCAATTCAACTGGCAACATAGCCTCCATTCCATAAACTAGAGAGTAAGGGGTAGCCCCTGTTGACGACCTTATTGATGTTCTGTAACCCCATAGAGCCAATGGCAACTTCTCATGCCAATTTGTGTGTGAGTCCGCAGTCTTCTGTAGTATCTTCTTGATATTCTTGTTAGCTGCTTCCACTGCTCCATTAGTCTGAGGACGGTATGGTGACGACAGATGGTGAACTATGCCATACTTTTCCAAGAGCTCATGGGTTTCTTTCTGAAAGTGCTGGCCATTGTTTGAGATAACTTCATGCGGTACCCCATATCGATAGATGATGCTGTGCTGTATGAACTGTGCTACCTTCTTGGAATTCAAGGTCTTGAAGGACGCTGCTTCCACCCACTTAGTGAATAATCGATGGCAACCAGGATGTATTCATGCCTATTTGACGCCTTTGGCTTGATCTGTCCGATGATATCTATCCCCCATACTGCGAATGGCCATGGTGATGACATACTTGTTAAAGGCATAGAAGGCAAATGTTATCCACTAGCAAACAGTTGGCATTTGTGGCACTTCTTGATATGTGCGTGGCAATTTCTTTCCATGGTAGACCAATAATAGCCTAACCTCGTGATTTTCTTAGCCAACATATAGCCATTCATATGCGGAGCCCCTGTCCCTTCATGGATTTCTTTAATCAGATGCTCGGCTTCCTCCTCAGTGACACATAGCAGGTGGATCCCGTCGTATGATCTCTGATATAGCTTTCCTCCACAAAGTACATAGTGACTCGCCAACCGCCTTAGGGTTTTTCTGTCAATACGAGATGCTCCTTCTGGGTACTCCCTTTCTTCAATGAACTTCTTTATGTCATGGAACCACGGGTGGCCATCATTTACTTCTCCTCCTCGGATTGCACAACAGTACACAGGCTTGTCTCGACATTCTATCACCAATGGCTTCACATTTCCCCCTTCAGGTATCTCCACCATGGACGCTAAGGTTGTCAAGGCATCGGCGAACTGGTTCTTGTTTCTTGAAAGGTAGTTGAACTCTATCTCTGAGAACTCCTTGGTTAGAGCTTCCAAATAGGCATGGTAAGGCAGCAACTTCTCATCTCGAGTTTTCCATTCCCCTTTTATCTGACAAATGATTAGCGCCGAGTCCCCAAACACTTCCAATTCTTTGATCCCCAATTCAAGTGCCGCTTCCAATGCTAGGATATAGGCCTCATACTTAGCAATGTTGTTGGTAGCTTCAAACCCCAACTTGACCGCCAACTGTGTAAATGCCTCTTCAGGTGAGACCAGCAGGACTCCTATCCCATGACCTTTCTTATTGGCTGCCCCATCGAAGTATACTCTCCAAGTCTTTCTACCAATCTCTAGCACGTCTTCATCTGGGAATTAATCATTGAATGGAGCGGATAATGACACAGGATAGCTAGTTAGGTAGTCTGCGATGATGCTTCCCTTGATAGACTTCTGATTTACGTTCTTGATGTCAAATTCATTGAGGAGAATTGACCACCGAGCAGTTCTGTATGACAATACTGGCCTCTCTATCAGGTACTTCAACGGGTCCATACGACTTATCAAAAACACTTTGAAGGACATCATGTAGTGCCGGAGCTTCTGCGTCGCCCATACTAGTGCCACACAAGCCTTTTCAATGGCATTGTACTTCATTTCATAGTCCGTCATTTTCTTGCTTAGGTAGTAGATGGCATTCTCCTTTGTAGACCCTTCGAGATATTGAGCTAATATAGCTCCCGTCGCGTTTCGGTGACCGTTAAGTATAGCAAGAGCGGTGCACCTTGCCGTGGGGGAACTAAGATTGGAGGATTGCTCAAGTATCTCTTAATGGTCTCAAAGGCCTCTTGGCATTCTTCGTTCCATACTTTTGGCACACCTTTCTTAAGCAATTTGAAGATTGGTTTGCAAACCATGGTCAAGTTGGCAATGAATCGGCTTATGTATTGAACTCTTCCCAGAAAACCCCGGATCTGCTTCTCATTGCTAGGCGGCTCCATCTCCACAATAGCTTTTATCTTCCCTGGGTCCACTTCGATGCCTCTCTGCGTGATCATGAACCCCAATAGCTTGCCTGCAGTGACACCAAAAGTGCACTTCTGTGGGTTTAAACGGAGATTGTACTTCTTTGCTCGCTCTAGGAATTTCTCTAGTGCCTTGAAATGCCCTTCCCTATCCACGGACTTCACGATCATATCATCGACATAAACCTCGACTTCCTTATGGATCATATCATGCAATAGGGTCGTTGCTGCTCTTTGGTAAGTAACCCCAGCGTTTCTTAAGCCAAAAGGCATTACCTTGTAACAGTACGTTCCCCATTGCGTGATAAAGGCTGTTTTCTCCATGTCTTGAGGCACCATCTTTATCTGGTTATACCCGGAGAATCCGTCCATGAAGGAGAAGAGTGCATGTCCCACTGTGCTATCTACCAATACGTCGATATGGGGTAAAGGAAAGTCATCCTTGGGGCTCGCGGCGTTGAGATCTCGGAAATCCACACACATCCTCACTTTCCCATCTTTTTTAGGCACAGGCACTATATTCGACAACCACTCGGGGTACTCCACAACTTGGAGGAAGCCCGCGTCTAGTTATTTAGTTACCTCTTCTTTTACTTTTATAGCCCATTCTGGTTTTAATCTTCTGAGTTTCTGCTTTACCAGCTTCTTTAGGGAATTAGTGGGGATATAGTGTTGCACAATATCGGGGTCAATGCCAGGCATATCTTCATAAGACCATGCAAAAGCCATGATGTTGGCTTTCAAGAGAGAGATCATCTTTTCTTTTTCAACGGGGGAGAGGGTTTTCCCAATTTTAACTATTCTTGGCAATTCATTCGTCCCTAAGTTGATTGATTCCAATTCATCCATATTAGGTTCGGTGATGCCCCGTTTCCTTTGCTCAACGAGCTCCGGGGGGACATCGTTCCTAGGATCTATATCCATGCCATAAATATCCATAGAGGAGAGAAAAGAGACACTGCATATATAAAGAAAGAAAGCACACTTTATTGACCAGGAATAGTAGGAATGACACATAAAAGAAGAAAGAAAACAAACAAATCTGTATCAATACTATAACTCCACAAAGTGAGTTGAGTAGATACATCTTATTGAATTAGGGAAATATTACTAAACTAAGACACCTACAAGCTGCTATCAGGTAGGCCAAGATCTTCTTCTTCATAGAGCTCCGCAATGACACCACATTCAAGGTACCAATTCTGGAGTGGCATGGTAGCATGGCTAATGGATGAACCCTGGAGTTCTTCAATGGTCGAGTCTTCCACGGTGAGGATCATGTCTTGGAACATTTCAATCATAGCCCCTGCATCAAGGTTCTCTACCCAGTCCTCCTCTTTCTTTTCCCAGAACACATCATTGATGACTTCATCATCCACCATTTCAGCTATGATTGGATACCATTCGGTGAAGAAGATTTCAAAACCCGGAACTCGGATCTTGGTAGCTTGGTCAAAGGTGGGTTCTGGAAACCCGCAATATAGAAAATCATCCCCCTCTTTGACGAAGTAACCATTCAAAGTAGGTCGATATGGCGAGATCCTCAGGTCTGGCACCCTTCCCTCGGCTTTGGCTCTTACTTTCTCCTTGTTCCTCTTCAGCATTTCCGCATGATCATTTCTGGAGGGCTCATATCCTAGCCCAAAGGTGTATGAGGTGACACGGCTTTGAATAGACGTAGGGATCCCTTGTTGGCGACACCCTAGCCCCATGCCTGGAAAGAAACTCATTCTTCTCATGATTTCACCAACATGTAAGTTGCCATGGGGGCAAAAGTCCAAGGGTATTAATTCACCCTTTTCGAGCTCTTTCTCAGTGCATTAGACATAATCAAACCCAGATAGTGGTACTGCTGCTGATTCTGGTTGTATCCCACATATAGGCACACCTGCGAGTTTCAACTCATAGTCCCCTTGAAGTGTTACTATAGCTCCTTCGTAAGGAAACTTTACCTTTTGATGGAGTGAAGATGGCACAGCCCCAGCATGACGGATCCAAGGTCGGCCCAACAGCAAGTTGAAACATGACAGCACATCCAACACTTGGAATTCCACCCTAAATTCAGTGGGTCCCATGATAAGAGGCAAAGTAACCACCCTTATTACTTCTCGGCGGGTGTTGTCATAGGCCCTTACAGTCTGCCCAGATGGCGTGAAATCAGTGGGTCCCAAACCCAAAACAGTGGCAGTTGGGAGAGGACATACATTCAGTGCAGACCCATTGTCGATAAGGACGGTAAGAACCCTCTTCCCCATAGTGTCAACGGTCACATAGAGAGCTTAAGAATGGCTTGGCCCGCTTTTGGGTAGGTCCACATCGGTGAACACGATGGTTGAGTTCTTGGGAGTTGGATTCACCAAATGTACCAATCCCTCGGGGGATGTATCAACGGGCACTTGTATCTGATTCAGCAGTTTCAACATGGTCTGTCTATGCTTGTGCGAGGCCATGAGTAAGCCCCAAATGGTGATGTTGGCATTGGTCTTCTTCAGCTGCCTAAGCACCTCATCCTCTTCTTCTTGCAAGCTAGGATGCCTCTGCCCTTCCAAGTCTTCCAACGGATTCTCAGATTCTAGGTGGGGAGGCTTGAAATGGCGACCCCCTCTGGTTATATGATCCAGCTCATCATCACTAGCCCATATGTCATGGACTTCCTCGGAGTCATTCATTAAGTCATCCCATTTTATAATGTTAATGCTCTCCATTTCTGTCGGCAAGTCATCCCAACCTGTAGGGACTATCGGCTCATCCGATATCGGACTTGGGCTTGAGTACAGCACATAGTAGTCAAATTTCCCCGACGATTCACCTAATAGGCCAACCTGAGGATCCCCTGCTTCATATCTTTCTTTCAGCTCTTGTTGGATAGATTTTTTTAGCAACAACAAAACTTTCTGGTCAATGAGGTCTTGAATGATCTTCTTTAGTATAGAACAAGCCTCGGTGTCATGGTCGGGTGCACAATGGTATTGGCAATATTGGTGAGGGGTTGATGGCCTTGGCTTTGGTGGAAGTGGCATGATAAGGCTATTATTGCGGCAAATGGTGAAAAGACGGGTTAAGGTCATGGGGAGTGGAGTGTATTGTCTTATGGGACGGCGAGGGCGTGAGGATTCAACCCCAATGGCATTTATGGTGTTAGGTGGGGGTGTGTTGTTGTGAGATGGGAGAGGATTACGGGTGACATTTGGACAGGTTGGTGGTGAGATGACTTGTTTGTCAATGAGGTCTTGAACTTGATGGCGAAGGCGAACACAACGATTGGTGGCATGGCCTTTGGATTGGTGGTACTTGCAGTACTCATTCTCGTTGTAGTTCTTGGGTAAGGGATTTGGTGGGGGTCTTGGGTCGAGTGGCTTCAATAGGTCACGGCTTACAAGCTTTTCAAGGACTCTTTCGAGTGGCATGAATAGGTCAGTGAATTGGCAGGGTGGGTTGACATCATTGAGAGAGAAAGGTTGGATAGGTTGAGTTATAGTGTTGACCTCGGCATTGTTCTTCCCAGTAAAGTTTGTCTTGCGACTCCTCACTTCCTCAGTTTTGATTGTCCCATCATTGATAGCATCTTCAACCTGCGTGCCAGCCCCTATGAGAGCTTTGAAATTGGGGAAATAGTGGGCAAATAGGTGCTTGTGATACACGGGCAACAAGTTCTTAACCACCAGCTGAATTTGGTCCTCCTCATTTGGCCTATCTATTATTCTCGACACCTTTTGTCTCCACCTTGTAATGTAAGCGAAGAAGGTTTCGTGAGCCCCTTGCTTGGTAGTTTCCAGGTCCCTTCGAGTAACATCCACCTCTGTGTTGTACTTGTAGTGCTCTAAAAACTCATTGCATATATCTTCCCAAGTCCGAGTTCTATTCTCATCAAAGGACAAGAACCATTTCAAAGCGGAAGTGGCTAAGGTTTCATGGAACATTTGAGCTAAAAGCTCGTCAGTAGCCCCTCGAGGGTGCATGGCTCGCACATACATCTTCAAATGGGTCTTAGGGCAACCCGTCCCATCGAACTTTTCTAACTCCGGTATCTTGAATTGCAATGGAATACGAGCCGTTGGAAATAGAGATAAAGTCCTCACATCGACAATGTCATCGGCCCTACGAATCCCTTTTATAGTTCTCTCCAATGCTTCTACCTTGCTAGCTAACACGGAATCACTGCTAGAACCTTTCCCTTTGGTTTCCCTTTCTAGGTTGGTGACCACAGGTTTCGAGCTACTTTCCCCCCTTGTCTTAGTGTTCTCATTGGATTGAGGTCCCTCTTCGGTGCCAGCCCCATGAGGTATACCCGAGGAATGGGCCTTAGAGCCATTTTGTTCAAGATCTGCCATCTTCTGTTGGTTCTCTTGAGCCATTTTCAATGCAGTATCGGATGTCTCGGCGGTATGATCAAGCTTGGTCATGATGGCTTTCAGGCAAGCCTCAAGGTCAAAGTGTCCCTCACTAGTTCTTTCATCGGCCATGTCTGTCTGATGGGTAGGTTCAACACTCACTAGACGCCCTTGCGGATTGCGGATCCAAGCCAGCACGTCTATGGATAGAAAAGTTTTAACCTTTAGCCTAAGGACTTGTCCTAAACCTCCATATTTTCCTTAATGAACTCGGTCTCTACACCATGTTCAATTAATTCATTCCTTTTATCCAATTACCTTTACAAGGGTCATGGATTAAGGGTATGTTTTAAAGAATAGGGCATAGAGTCCTTCAATTAGGTTTAATTATTCCCCTAGGACTAGCACATCACAAACATAGCTTTACATCCTATTTCCTTAATTTATTCCTCCTAACCCATGACCTTAACAAAGGTTAGGGTTTAAAGGTCTATGTTAAGGGCATAAGATATAAAGCCTCACACCACAAACACGGCATAGCATCATTACAAACAAATGTGGGTGCATAAAGGTGAGACCAGTGTCCTACAAGGCCCACTACATGAACTAAAAGAGGGTAGGCTAGGTCCTTCACTTGCTTGAGCAATCCTTATACCTAACCACATGTGGCATCAGGAACGCCGCGTGGGTCCAGCAGTACGTGATTAACTCATTTAATATACCCAAGGGCAAGCCCAAGGGTACTAGGCAAGAGAGGTTGATAGCTTTCGCCCCAACACTTGGAATCAGGAAAACCAAGGTTGAAACTAGGCCCATCGTTGGCAAGGATACATCGAGGGACATCGATCCTAGCATGCAAGAGTTTGCGCACACAATGCAATAAATGAAAGCACACAATCAAGCGGATGCAATGTGATTGATTTTAATTAAACATAAGAAATTAACTTAGCCCAATTAAACTTTATAGAGTCTAGCCCACAAATCCCCAGTGGAGTCGCCAAACTGTGAACCCCGGAAATTGGGCCCACGAGGATTGACGAAAAGATTAGTTTGTTTGAAAAAGAAAAAGGAAAGGAGTCGCCACCTCATTTTTTAAAGGAAACAAGGAAAACCCTAAAAACAGTTTGTTTTAGGAAAACAATTTCAATGACTCCATAAAAAAGGAAAGGCAAAGACCAATCTTTTGGAAACCAAAGAAATCGGGGATTCGGAGGCTAAGTTATGACATGGGAAGGTTCTAGGCAAAGCCTATAGGCACCCATGTCACCCTTTCGGTCTCTCAGTTCATTTGGGCTAAATCAAGATCTTTCCATACAAAAATCAGCAAGTATATCATCACAAGAATTGCATGCATATCATATATTTCATTCATCTATCCATGCATAATAAGCACATAAAAACAGAAAATAAAGAAAAAAGAAAACAACACAAAAAGAAACCTAGGATGCTTGGATCCTAGAACGGACTTGAGCCTCATGAAGAGCGCCTACGTACCATGCAACGAAATATATGGATCAAAGTCCACGTAGTTCGATTAGAAATAGGGTTAAATCCTAATATAAACTTATGGTTAAAACCCTAGGTTTCCTTATTTGAAAAAGAGTTGAATATGATAAATAAACCAAGTTTGAAATTAAGAAAATTCCATAAAATGGAAACCTTGATAAAAACAAAATTTTATTGGTTAAGGAATCCCTTGATTTAAACCATAGACTTGTATAAAAAATTAACCCTAGAGGGAGAGAAGAGAAAGAGTTAAGGAAGAAAGGTGAATTGGGGCACCTTCATACCCACTTACCTGAGCGCAATAGCTCCAAGCATTAGCAATTTCAAGCATTGGCAGCCCTATTTGCCATAGAACAAATACCACACCTATTTGCACCCTTACACGTGCTCAAAACCATGCAAAAATACTAACATGCAAATCTGGACAGAATAGTATTATGGCCTAAAATCATCCACTAAGCATGCTAACAGCAAAAACAGCAAACTATCATAAGCCCTAACACAATCTTAGAACCATATCATGCATAAAAACCCTAGAATGATCTAACATGCATGCAAAAATATTATATTTACTCCATATGTAAAACATATACAGCAAATATGAAGAAAAACCAATAAAAAGACCTTCTTTATCATGCTGTATAAAAACTAACACAAAACAAGGACTCTAAAACCCTAAACTCACAAATATGCTTAAAAACATACAAAACCAACTCTAAACATGCTAAAGTAAAACTGAACAGAACCTAAACCATGCATATTAATTAACTAAAGCAATAAAACATGACAAAAAACCTAACTCTAACATGCAATGACACTATCCTAGGACAAGGACAACAGAAGCACAAAAATCACCACTATGTATTGAAACCTATGAACTAACTCTAAAGCATGCAAAACTCATCATGAACATCATCAATATCACATCTATTAACTAATAGAAACCTCAATTCATGGTAGAAATTACAAGCATTACATGCAATAGAGCTATCCTACATGATACCTTTGTTTAAGCTTGAACAGAAAAGAGGAATACCTTAGGAAGAGCCTTCCTTGCTGCTGTATGGACTCCCTCTTGCTCTTGTGGATGTCTTCAATCAATATTCTCCAAGGCTCCAGCAAGAACTCCAGCTCTCCTTCAAGTCTCTCTCTCTTACTCTCTCTCAAACACTCAAGTATTAATGCATAAAGTGGCTCCCCTTGTGCTGAAGCATAGGGGGGTATGTATAGACTTCAATTAGGATTAACCAATGGCTAGGATTAAAACCCTAAAAATTAATCCAAGGGCTATTAGAGACCCCCTTGGGGCTTAAGTAACTCAGAAGTTACCAAAAATTAGAAGGAAACTCGTCCAAAAGAGCCCTTGTACGTCAAAATAAGGAGGAATCCGCTTCAGCAAGGAAACATAGAGCAATTAGGAAAGTGCTCTCGGGTGACCACCAGGGCCTGGGCGGCTAGCCACCTAGGCCCAGGCGGCTAGCAGCCCGGGGCTGGGTGGTCACCCGAGCCCACTTCGGATTTTTCTCCTATTTTGCCTCCTTTCCCTTCTATAAGTGTTTCAGGGGGCAAATTAACTCCGATTTTGATGAAACAAAAGCCAAAATGACCGTGTTTCGATGAGGAATATGTTTTTGAACATTTTGGGGTGAAAACCACTAACCATGGGGGCATGGTTAGGTTTGAACAAGGCGGTTAACCACTATGCTCTACCTTTGCTAAGCATAGGCATGCACATAGGGTCAAACCAAACACTTTCCATATCAAAATTGAACTTCATAAAACACTTTTGGGGGTAAAATGATGACTAATGAAAGTCAATTTGAAAAGATTTGGTTGGTAATTGTGAGTCAATTAGAGCTAACCCAAAGAAGGGTCAATTAACCAACTTGAACTGTATCGGGCCATTTTAATCCCAAGCCATTAATTTATCAAATTGACACTAGAAATACCTCTTATGCATCCATATGAACTCCAATTGACAATTTGGAGATCATTTCAAGGTCAAATGAAAAGTTTGGGACTTAAAAGACGATTATGCCCCTCAAGTCACAAAAGCTCTTATTATCCCTCAAGATCAACTCCGAATTGAACCAAAATTCATATCCATTGTCCTTGTGACTCTAGAAACCTAATGCAAGTGACTAGACTCAAAAACAAAACAAAAACATGCATGAAATGATGAGCCCTAGTAAGGTGGTGCAAAAATGGGGTGTGACACTAGGATACTTTGTATCTTAGAACAGACTTGAACATCAAATGAGTGCCTACGTACCTCATATACAAAGATGTAAGGATCAAATTCCATGTAGTTCGATAGAGAAGGGGTTCATTCCCTTCACAATGAACTATCATAAATCCTAAGTTTCCATTTGATAAGGGGTTTATAAAAAAGAACTTTGGAGAGAATAGAGAGTTTTAAAAGAATGGAAACTCAAGACTTATCATGATTCAATGCAAAAAGAATAACCCAAAAGGGAGAATGGAAAAATTCATACAAAACTCACCATGAACCAACTTACCATGTGCCAAACATCTCAAAACATACTAGAAATCACCAATAAATCACCCCATGTATGCTATAGGGCAATTATCATGCTTAAACAAAACATATTTATATTTAAATCATCATTAGAAAGAGTAACTCAAATCTGGACAGAATACTAAACATCCCTAAAACATACTAAAAATCATGCAAAGAACAAAAATCAAAAGAAAAACAAAACCCTAATATGCTCCTATATGCCCTAGACTCACTATCATGCATAAAACTATAAAAAAAAACATGCCAAATATGAATTATTATGATGAAAATATCATATAACAATCCAAAACATGAAACAAAAATCTAACATGATGCATTAGGTAATGATTTAATGTAAGAACATGAAATAGGCATCTTTACGGTGAGCTTTCTGAAGAAAAACCATTCTAGGATAATTTTACGTAAAAAGTACTCCTCATGAATGATTTCTTCACATATCCTACGTAAAATATATACGTAATAATGCAAAGAAACTCATGGCGCACCTAAACACACTCCAGAAAGCACCCATGCATAGCCTCACCCTTTAAGGACGATAATTATCCTCTAAAAGAATAATCATTCATACACCCATAAAGATGAAATTTTCACAGAAAGTGTTCTATACAAAAGATGCTTAAAATCATGCATATAATTGAACCATAAAGAGAAAATAAACTAGACACATCAACTAATTTTCTACACAAAACGTACCCCGATTCTAGAGAGCGAAACTATCCTACCAGCAAACAATTCATAATCCCTACTCCACTAGCATGCTTTTCACATTAAATGAATCATATACACTCTAAAATATAAATCTTACATTATTCCTAACTCAATATCAAATCGTAACGATGCAGAGAATGGGGTAGAAGAAGAAAGAAATATAGAAGAAGGAGAATAAGGATGCAAGAAAGCTTACAACAAAGTAAAGGGTCTTCGCTGCATTCTTCTTTCTTCTTGGACTTGATTGCCTTCTAGTTCATCTTTAAAATTGTAGTAGAGTGCTCTCTCCAAGTGGTGTGGGTGTGTGCAAATTCGTTCTCCCTCACTCTCTTATGAATATAAAGTGTTAAAAGTCCTTAATGCTGATGAGAGGGTCTATATTTATAGTTAACCAACCCTAGGATTCAATGGTTAAGATTAATTCACCATAAAACTAATCTAAGGCTATTATTAACTCCCTTAGTCCTTAAACAACTCAAAATCACTTTCCAATAAGATTAAAACTCTTTTGAAACAAGAAAAACAGAGTAGGAGAGTCCCAAAACATGTTTCCTTGAAAATGGGGAAAATTATACGCTGAGCCTCAGGTGACCGATTGGGTGAACCGGTCACCCAAGAGTCTCCCTTCGTTTCACCCGGTTTTGACTTATTTTGGGTTTTAAACTTTAAATGGTCATATCTTCCTCAAATTAACTCTGAATTGAGTGATTCAAAAGCCAAAATTCTCATATTTCAAAGACGAACAAGTCTAGAATATTCTTGGATGAAAACTCCCCAACCATGGTCAAGTAGCTGGGTTTAATAAGGTGGGTAACCGAAATAGGCAATTAGCCAATAGGTGAATAATATGGTAAATCAATCTTAAACCTATTCAATCCTTAAATTAACATTACAATTAGACTCTTTTCATCATTATAAACTTAATGGAATAATCTGGGATGAGTTTCGAGATCAATTGGAAAGATACGAGTTAAAAGACGAAATTGCCCTTCAAGTCGTAAAAGTTCTAATTACCTATCCAAACTTATCTAGAATTGAACCAAATTACACATACATATCCTAAATGCACCTATAAACTAAATGCAAGTGATGGAATGCAAAAATGAGGCAAAACCATGCATGTAATAATGCACTATTCTCATAAGTTTAAAAAGGCAAAAATGTCATTCAAACCTTAGAGACTCCTAAATGCTTCAAGAACTCATGAAATGAGTTTATGAACTCCTAGAGATGAAAATGAGGTGTCTACACAAATTTTTTTATAAAGTAATTAATCTTGGGTCAGTTGTGTTTTTCATTTTTGTAATTGCATTTAGTTTTTTGTTAAACCCCTTAATTGAGCATTGTTATCTGAATCCATATTTTGATCACCATTCTAAGATGTGAATAAAACAATTTCACAAAATAATATTCTCATAAATAGCTACATATGATATGTGATTTTTTTTTTTATTTTTAATATCCACATAAGCAGTGATCTATGCAAGGAACGATAACGTCTAGGGAATATACCTAAAACCTGACTACTCAACCAACTCCATAGGAATTATGATATGTGATTTATAGGACACAAAGAAAAGTTTCTTTTTACTAGAAAAGTAAGTTTTCTCACCTTTGTAGACTAATTTATACATATCAATTCATTGGTTCAATAGGAAATTCTTTTCTTTTCTTTTTTTTTTTTAAAGATTTTATTACTTCATCTAGTGGATTATAGATTTCCAACTTCAATTTTGAATTTATTTAATTAATATATAAATAATTAAAAAAATCCTTATGCATATATGTACAACTTTACACATATATATACAATCTTTACAAATGTACATACAATTCATAATGGCTCACGTGCAATGCACATGTGTACCAACTAGTCCAAATAAAAGAGTGTATGTCATTTATTAATCATAATCCCTTTATTTCCTTTTAAATTTTGTGACAAACACATATATATAATATCACACCCCATTTTTGCACCTCCCTACTAGGGCTCATCGTTTCATGCATGTTTTTGTTTTGTTTTTTAGTCTAGTCACTTGCATTAGTTTCTTAGAGTCACAAGGATAGTGGATATGAATTTTGGTTCAATTCAGAGTTGATTTTAAGGGATAATAAGAGCTTTTGTGACTTGAGGGTTATAATCGTCTTTTAAGTCACAAACTTTTCATTTAACCTTGAAATGATCTCCAAATTGTCAATTGAGGTTCATATTGATGCATATGAGGTATTTCTAGGTTCAATTTGATGAATCAATGGCTTGGGGTTAAAATGGC
The DNA here is from genome assembly GCA_039720395.1 of Liquidambar formosana. Classification (NCBI taxonomy): domain Eukaryota; kingdom Viridiplantae; phylum Streptophyta; class Magnoliopsida; order Saxifragales; family Altingiaceae; genus Liquidambar; species Liquidambar formosana. Next base: position 24,213,521 of record CM077824.1, on the reverse strand, counting down.
TCAATATGGTTCAAGTTGGTTAATTATTGGCTCAATTTGACTCCCAATTACTCATCAATTCTTTTCAAATTGACTTTCATTAGTCTTTATTTTATCCCTAAAAGTGTTTTGGAAAGTTTAATTTTGGTTTGGAAAGCATTTGGTTTGATCCTATGTACATATCTATGCTTTGCAATGGTGGTGCATAGCGATTAACTGCCTTTGTCAAACCTAGCCATGCACCCATGGTTAGTGGGTTTTCACCCTAAAGTGTTTAAAAATGTATTTCTCATCGAAACACGATCGTTTTGTCTTTTATTTCATCAAAATCAGAGTTACTTTGACCCCTAAAACACTCCTAGAAGGAAAGGAAGTAAAAAAAGGACGAAAAACTGAAGCGGGCTCAGGTAACCACCCAAGCCCGGGAGGCTAGCTGCCCAGCCTTGGGGGGTTAGCCGCCCAAAGCCTAGTGGTCACCCAAGACCACTTCCCTATTTTTGTGTTGAAACGAGATTTTTTTCCAATTTTGACGGACTTGGACTCTTTTGGACGTGTTTCCTTCTAGTTTTTGGTAACTTTTGAGTTTCTTAAGCACCAAGGGAGTCTCTAATAACCCTTGGATTAATTATTAAGGTTTTAATCCTAGTCATTGATTTATCCTAATGAAACTCTATAAATACCCCACTATGCTTCAGCATTAGGGGAAGCAACTAAGAGCTACTTTATGCATTAAACCTGGGTTTATGAAAAAGAATCAGAGAGAGAGAGAGAGTTGAAGGAGAGTTGAAGATCTTGCTATAGCCTCGAAGAAAATTGGTTCAAGTCATTCATAAGAGCAAGAGAGAGTTCCTACAGTAGCAAAGGAAGCTATCCTAAGGTAACCTTCTTCCTTATTAGTATTAAATCAGGTCTTCTTATAGAATAAGCTTATTACATGTTAAAGGTAGCTCTTTTATCATGTGTTATAGCTTTAGTTAGTTAATATACGTGGTTTAAATACTGTTCATCATGAGTTATGCATGCTTTAGGGTTGTTTTATAGGATTCAATGCAAGTTTGTGACTTTAAGGTTTCTATTGTCATTATTTTAGGTTAGTTTCACATAGCATATTAGTTTAGGCTTTTTTGTTCTTCATGGTTGCTGTATATGTATTGCATATAGAATAACTATGATATTTCTTTGCATTCATATAGTTGATTTTAGGGTTTTTATGCATGTCATGTGTGGACCCTAAAAAAGCGGCCCACGAGGATTTAAAAGTCGCCAGTCTGTGGACCCCGAAAAGCAGGCCCACAAATGGGTTTGGAAAAGGAAAGGAGTCGCCACCTTATTTTTTTAAGGAAACAAGGAAAACCCTAAAAAACAGTTTTGTTTTAGGAAAACAAAAGATTGACTCCATATTTAAAAATGGTAAGGCAAGTGATCTTTTGGAAACCAGAGAAATCGGGGATTCGGAGGCTAAGTTACGATATGGGAAGGTTCTAGGCAAAGCCTATAGGCACCCATATCGCCCTAAACGGTCTCTTAATTTAATTGGGCTAAATCAAAGTCTTATCACACACAAATCAACAATTATCATCACAAGACAGCATGCATTTCATTCATTTATTCATCCATATAGGCAATTAAATCAAAGAAAAACAGAAAAAAGAAAGAGGGGGGAGAAAACCTAGGATACTTAGTATCCTAGGGCGGACTTGAACCTCACGAAGAGCGCCTACGTACCATGTATGGAAATACATGGATCAAAGTCCACGTAGTTCGAAAGGGAATAGGGTTATAACCTAATCAAGGCCTATGGTAAACCCTAAGTTTCCTTTCAAGTAAAACATGGTAAGTTTCCAAAATAAATGATTCTCAAAAGATTTTTGGTAAATATAGAATTCGATAAAGATGGAAACTTTGATTTGAAAAGTATTTTTTATTTAAAGGAAACTATAAGGATTGCCATGTTCCCCTATTAGGAAATAACCCTAGGGGGGAAGAAAGGGAAAGTTTCAAGGAAAGGAAAGAAGGGTGAATTGGGGCACCCTCATACCCTACTTACCATTAAGCAAAAGCAACCTGTCAAAATAACCACCCTATTGCATGGGGTAATTATCTTATTTGCAAGATTTCATCTTACAATAGCCAAAATAACCACCCCACATTGGTGGGGTAGTTGCACCTGTTGTACTTGTCAAAGCACCTGCAATTTCCATGCAAAACATACCAAAATGCCAACCAACCAAGCTAGATTCCAAATCAAGCCATTATCATGCTTAAACATAAGCAAACACATGCTCAAAATATCATATCAAGGACAAATAACAGATTTGGACAGAATTGAAATAAGGCTTAAAATCAACCACAAGTCATGCAACAACATGAATCATAAGCTAACTAAAACCCTAATTCGACCCTACATACAATGATATGCAAAAAACCCTAAAATCAACTATATGAATGCTAGAAATATCATAGTTACCTAATATGGAACACATATGCAGCAACTATGAAGAAAAAACAGAGAAAATCCCTAACTAATCATGCTATATGCAACTTTCCTAATACAAGGATGAATGAAACCCTAGAATCACACTAGTGCATAAAATTCCATGAAATAACCCTAAATCATGCAAAACAGAATATGAACAGCATTCTAACCATGCATATTAATCAATGGAATGATCCACACATGATAAAGACATAGACTTTCACATGAAATAAAGCTATTCTAAGCATAAACTCAATTTCAGCACTAAGGAAACCCTAGAATCCCAAACATTCAGTAAATCACATGGAATAGCATCCTAGCATACTAAACAACCCACAAATATCATCCTAAACATGCATACTTGCTAATAGAAGCAATAAGACATGATAAAGATGCAAACTTGAACATGAAATAATGACTATTCCATGTAAAACCCTAGAAAAGACTCTAAAAAACCCTAACAACACAAACACTCATAAAACCACATAGAATGACATTATATCATGCAAAACCAGCCATAAACAAATCCTAATAATGTATTCTAAGCATTAGAAGCATCAACACATGATAAAACAATAAGCTTTAAACATGAAGTAATGCAAAGCTATGCAAAAACCCTAGTTTGAATGAAAGAGAGAAAGGGGAAGGGGTATACCTATGGTGGCTGCTGTAGAGAGTCCTCCTCCTCTTATGTGCTGCTGGAAACCACCTCCTTCAAGCCTTCAAGCAATGTTCCAGCCCTCCTTCAAGCTTTCTCTCACACTCTCTCACTCAAAGTTTAGGTTAAACTACCCTAAGGATGGCTGCCATAGCCTCCAATGTCCCTCTCACTTCAGAAAATTTCCCTCTCTCAGTCCCCTTTATTGCTGAAGTATAAGGGGGTATTTATAGGGATTGAGGGAAAACCCTCAATGGTTGGGATTAAAACCCTAGGGATTGATCCAAGGGCTCTTAGAGGTTCCCTTGGGGCTTAAGTAGGTCAAATAGGGCTGAAATTAGGGTTAAACGGCGGCTAGAGGCGAGCAAATCCGAGGAAATAGGGAGGGAGCCGCGTCAAAGCTCAAAAAAGGAAAGTGGCTCGGGTGACCACCTGGGGCTGGGCGGTCACCCGAGGCCATGTCATCTTATGCCCTATTTTGACTCCTTCGACTTCCAAATGTGTTTCAGGGCTCAAATCAACTCCGATTTTGACGAAACGAAAGCCAAAACGACCGTGTTTCGAAGGGGAATGTAATTTGAGTCACTTGAGGGCAAGAAACCCTAGCCATGGCTGCATGGTTGGGTCCTACAAAGGTGGTTAACCGCTATGCCTCACCATCGCTTAGCTTAGGTATGCACATAAGGTCGCACCGAATGCTTTCTAATTCGAAATTCAACCTCCCTAAACACATTTGGGAATGAAATTAAGACTAATCAAGGTCGAATGAGTAGCCATAGAGTGAAAATCATGAACCAATTCGGGCTAACCCGAAGTAGGTCTTTTAGCCAACCTGAGCCTTGTTGAGCCATTCTGATCCCGAACCTTCAATTCATCGAATCGAACCCACAAATACCTCAAATGCAACCATATGAACTCCAATTGGCAACTTGGAGATCATTTCAAGGTCAAATGGAAAGTTTGTGACCAAAAAGACGATTATGCCCCTCAAGTCACAAAAGTTCTTATTAACCCTCAAGATCAACTCCAAATCAAACCAAAATTCATACACACCAACCTTAGGACCCTAGAAACTCAATGCAAAAGACTAGACTCAAAAAGGAAACAAAAAGACACATGCAATGACAAACCCTAGCTAAGGTGGCAAAAATGGGGTGTGACAGAAGCCCCTCATTGGTGAGCAAGTTTCACTTGCGAGCCAATGACCAAAAGAACAAACCATTTTTGCCCGGGGAATTGATTTCATCAAGACCCACTGGGGAAAAGAGGGTGATCATATCATTGAATTCTTCGAATTCACCATACACAAGCACAAAGGTACTCCTCACAAGTTCTACAGAACTCTTCTTATACTGCATACCAGTTTCACTGGGGGACAAGATGAGGTATCCACAGCTTACATCGAACTTCATTCGATGAAAGGTCTTCTCATACTACACCAGTGACAACTGGTGAATAATACGAGGTATCTATAGCTTACACCGAACTTCGTTCGATGAAAGGTCTTCCCATACTATGCCAGTGACAACTGGTGAATAATACGAGGTATCCATAGCTTACATCAAACTTCGTTCGATGAAAGGTCTTCCCATACTATGCCAGTGACAACTGGCGAATAGTACAAGGTATCCATAGCTTACATCGAACTTCGTTCGATGAAAGGTCTTCCCATACTATACCAGTAACAACTAGCGAATAGTACAAGGTAACACTACGCCATCAAGGCTATCTCAAAATATGAGAAAGATACATCCTTCTCATATTCAAACCATCAAGGTTATCATTCAAATATCAAGGTAATCACATAACACGAGAAAGATCACGTCCTTCTCTTGCTCAAATCAATCAAGGTAAACACGTACCACAGGAAGCCATCAAGGCTATCTCAAAACATGAGAAAGATACATCCTTCTCATATTCAAATCATCAAGGTTATCATTCAAATATCAAGGTAATCACATAACACGAGAAAGATCACGTCCTTCTCTTGCTCAAATCAATCAAGGTAAACACATACCACAGGAAGCCATCAAGGCTATCTCAAAACATAAGAAAGATACATCCTTCTCATATTCAAATCATCAAGGTTATCATTGAAATATCAAAGTAATCACATAACACGAGAAAGATCACGTCCTTCTCTTGCTCAAATCAATCAAGGTAAACACATACCACAGGAAGCCATCAAGGCTATCTCAAAACATGAGAAAGATACATCCTTCTCATATTCAAATCATCAAGGTTATCATTCAAATATCAAGGTAATCACATAACACTAGAAAGATCACGTCCTTCTCATACTCAAACCATCAAGGTAAACACAAATCATGGGAAAGATTGCATCTTTCAAGTCATCAAGGTAAGCATGTAATCATGAGAAAGATTGCATCTTTCTCTCACTAAGTCATCAAGACAAAGGTAAGCTTCTACTTACCAACACACAATAAGTTCACCAAGTCATCTCACATGGAGGCTATTCATGCCTCAATTCAAACACCAACTCATATAGGAGACACAATTATCTCATGAAAGCAATCATTCACATGCATATAGGGAAGGTATCTTTATCCCAAATGACAACAAATCATAGTGACATAGGAGGGAATTCATCCCTAACAATCAAAACCATATGCATAGAGAGGGTTGTTCAACCCTACTAGCATGCCATGCCCACACAAGGCCCACCAATGCAATCTCATTCAAATCATTTCATGTCAAGCAAAGTCAAGATATTTATTCATTTTTCAACTCAAAACAAGCTTGAGAATCCATCTCAAAGAGGGTTCAAGAGCTCGGATAGGCGAGCAAAGGCCAAACGGGCGCAACGGAGCGAGCAAGGGGGGGTGACCACCTGGCTGCTGGTGGCTTGCCGCCCAAGCCCAGGCGGCTTGCCGCCCCATGCTGGGCGGTTACCTGAGGCTAGGGTCCTCAAAATTCTGGGTTTTTAAACCCTTGACCCCCATTTGATGCACACACACACCCAATTTCGAAAATAGAGAGTTTCTCTCTCTAGAACCTCATTCCACCTTCTCCCAACACTCACACACACATCCTCATTCAAAGTTTCACTTTCAATTCAAGTTGTGTGCATGAAATAGCATCAAGAACAAGTCATTCAACAACAAAAACAAGCATCAATCATCAAGTTGCAAGATCAAATTCATCATCTTTCTTATCAAACCCATTTTTCTCACATACAAGCTCAACCATCATCAATGGCTTCTAGCAATGATTCCAACATCAAGTATCCATACTATGTGATCAAGAACACATACAAGGCACCAATCTATGATGAATCCCAAGACAAGGTGTTGCTTGAACCCAAGAAGCATCTCTCATACCTCCATTCCCAACATGAGGTTAGTTCTTCCCAACTTAACATGTTTATCTAGAAATTTTGATTTCTATTGGATAAAATGCATTCCCATGATCTTCTTTTGATTGTTTTTATCATTGTTAAGCCAAGTTCATTGGTTTGGCAAGGATTGAATGTGTAAAAAGCTTGTTTCCCAATGCTTGAGAAAAGATGCCCACCAAGTGTTTGATAAAATGCCAAAGAGACAAAAACATGTTCAATTCTTGAAAAATTAATAGGTTTGTATTGTAGAACAAAGTCAAATGGTATTGGCAAGGATTTGGTATACAAAATCTTTTATTTTAATGCTTGAAAACAAGTTACACACCAAGTGTTCGATAAAATGCCCGAAAGGCAAAACCATGTTCAATCCTTACAAAATCAATGAATTTGAATACACAAAGTCATGGGCATTCATTCCTAATTCATTTCATGAATCAAAACCCATATTTTAAAACTTTTGAAAAACCATTTGAAATCAATTACCAATGTATGCCCAATATCTCTATGTTCCCAATGCTAACTCAATACACAATCCTTTGACATAGCCCGACTTCCAAAGTCTCCGTACAAGGACATCAATAAAGGGGCTCATCTCATGGTGGAGACATATGGAACATGCCCAACCACGTGCTCGCAAGATAGTAAAGAAGGTGGGTTTTGGGCCCTTCCTAGATGCTCTATGGAACGAGCAATGGGATAGGCAAGCATTATTTGCCTTGACAGAGCTATGGTGGGACACCACCAACACTTTCCATTTTAGCTTCGGGGAGATGACCATGACTCCTAAGGACTTCACCATGATAACTGGGTTGAGCTTGAAAGGCAAGCGCTTGGAATACTATGAGCAAGCCAACATGGATCAGAACTACATAGTAGCTCTACTCGGGGTTGAAGCGGAATTAAGCCCAAAAGGTGTGCGCCGTACTTGGCTCTACAACACCTTGCCATCGTGGAAGAGAGTGAGGGGACGGATCTCAAATACATTGTGAGAGCTTTCTTACTCTACATGATTTCATGTACCTTCTTTGCGGGCACCAATGACATGGCTCGACTAGAGTTGCTAGCTAGCATGGAGGATGTGAACAAAATTGGGAGATACAATTGGGGTGGGGCTGCTTTCGCAACCATGTATCGCTCCATGACTGACATGTCCCGAGGAGTTGCAAAGAACTTTGGGGGACTTCCTTTCATTTGGGAGGTAACAAAGAACATTCGATTCTCTATTATTTCCCGAAACTTAACACATACATGATTTCCTCTATATTTTTTCTTTTGATTTCCCACAGATATGGTACTACGAGTACCTGAACATGTGTCGCCCAACTCTTGCTAGTGATGCCATGTCATGGCCTATCCTTCAGAATTACGCCCCATCTTGCTTGGCTACAAGAGCCTCCAATCGACATGATTATGCCCATGCAAGGGCATATCTTGCTAGCTTGACTGCTGATATGGTAGAATCTTTCTTTCTCCTTATCTTTTTTATCTTTCTTTTTTTCATTTCTCATTTCAAACTCAACAGGTGGAATGGGATCCATAGAGGCTGTGGGAGCATAGGCTTCCCGAGAAGTACTCCTCTTGTTTGGAGTTGACAAGCAAAAGGGTCCTTTTTGAAGGCCCCACAGGTAGAAGCTGGTATCTTGGGGAGCGAGTCCTGAGACAAGTCCACGGAAATATGAATGCAGCTGTGACACCTTCTATGCCACCAAAGAACATGAGGCATACTAGCCACCTAGTGGGGGATGAACTAGAAGAGGCTCTGAGGGGTTGGGATGCTGAGGGATTCACCTCCCCTCGCATAGAATACACTGCCTTCTGTCGATAATATCTGATGAATCCTAGGGTCACTGGTCTCCCACCTCAAGGGGTGAGCTCCCCACACTCTTAAACTCTTTTTTTAAGATCATAAGAAAGACTTCACTTGACAAACATTTGAATTTCAGGGCCGACGGGCAAGGGGACATAGCTCCACAGTTGGATCTGCCACTGGGATGACTTACAACGACGAGGATGATGACCTTGAAGGAAATCAACCTCCACCCCTCCCACAACTAAATTGGTATGTGAACTTGTGCAGTGGGACAAAATTTGTGAAGACTGACATTACCCATCCACCATTCGATGAATATCCCAAGATCGACCCATATTATGAGAATGTGAGTTCTAAACTCTTACCTTCTTGAAATTGGATTCTTTCATTATTTTTAACCATGTTTATACTTTCCTAGGTTCCACGGGAGTATGCCCAGGAATGCATTGAACTCAATGAAGGGTTGAGGAGGGATCTTGGGCGAATGAGTTTAGAGAACTCAGTTCTAGAAGCACGCTTAAATCCCCAAGTAAGTGATTATCTTATTAACTTTCAACTAGGATTGGCACCATTACCCTACTAACTCATTATCTTTCTTTGCAACAGGCATCATCATCTAATCCACCACAGGATATGCCCCCTTCTAGAGCACCTCGTTCAGGACATGATGGAGCTGGGCCAAGTCGAAAGAGAAGGCCCACGGGAAATCATTGAGTTTCACTCACCTCTTGTTAGGAATGTTGGAATCTATTACTATTTTGTTATGTATTAATTAGGAATTTCAATTCCCCACCTTGAACCTTTATTATGGATACTTGATGAATCTATGTTGAACTTTATTGCAATGATATGATCTTGTATTGTGTGAAAAATGGGCTTAAATCAAGCACAAAAGAGTCAAAACATCACAAAAGGGCCAAACGAAGGCATAACAAGGCAAAAATGGGCGAAACCAAGCGGCGGCCTCGGGTGACCACCTGGGGCTGGGTGGCTAGCCCCTGGGCCCAGGCGGCTAGCCGCCCAGGCCTGGGTGGTCACTCGAGCCCGAAGCGGTGTTTCTCCTGATTTTAGGAAACACGGATTTCTGAATTTTTTCCTATAAAAGCACATCCAAGGGGTCTCAAACCCTACTAACATTCATTGAGAGCAAGTTATGGAAGCCCTAGACAAACTCTTGAGTGATTTTCTGAAAGTTATGAGTGTGGAGGCAAGGAAGGAGTTCAAGCGCTACTGCTTGGATCCGTTGCTTTCTTTGATGCATGTAAAGCTTGAAACCACTCTTCTTACTGCTGCTACATATTTTTGGGATCCCCAACTTCATGTATTCCGTTTCAACTATGAAGAACTATGCCCAACAATGGAAGAGTTCTGCGCTTTGTATGGAGTTTCAACTGTAGGACCTTTCATCCTCCCTACTCCACGCTCAAGTTACTTGATTTCCTTCTCCAACTTCCTTGGGATTTCTCAACAAGAGGCCTCCATATTTGTGAAGGATCACATGGTGAATCTCATGGAAATAGCAACTTCCTTCTTGGCTCATGATAGCAAAGGTACCCTGAATTTCAACCTTCCTACTCAACATGCTCTTGCTTTCTGCTTGATTGGTTGCTTCCTTATCTCGACGGGGACTCTCTATGTCCCTGTTCAAATATGTGAACTGATCCCTTTCATTCTTGAACATAACAACCTGATTCCCATGGTGCTAGCTGAAACCCTCAACAGTTTAGACAAAGTTCATGATAACCCACAAGCCCCATTAGGAGGGAGCCCCATTCTACTGCAGATGTGGCTTTTTGAAAGGCTTAACTTCTTGTCTCTTACCACCATTAACCCATACAAACCTCAACATTATTGTTGCCGTCGAGTTGAACTTCCTGGTCAATTTTCCTTGAGGGAATGGTTAGGCTACTTCCAAACACTCTCATGGCGAAACATTAAGTGGTTTGTCTTCATATGGGGATGCAAGGAACAAATTCTTCTTCGAACTTTTGGGTGTGCTATGGTCAAACTCATAGGGTTGAGGTCAACTTCATTCTATTGGACTTCAAGAATCCTTCGTCAAATGGGTTCCATGCAAACCATACCTACTTCTGTGGTATTTGATCATTCTGTTGAACCTGTGGGCCCCATAATGGTTAAGTGGGCCAAGACTAGATGGACTGACCAACTGAAACTGACTCGAGTTGAGAACACTGATGGGCCTTATGTCATGAGCCCTGAATACAAGACATGGTTGAAGACTAGCTTGGGTGAAAGAGAAACCCTACGCAGGGAAAGGATTTATGACCCCGTCAAGGACACAAGACTCGGATTTTGCAGGGAAGACATTCTGGAAGCAGTGGAAGCAGCACATGCTCATGACTTACGAAAGAAGCGGAGACTTGAAAGAAAGGAGCAGAAAGCAAACCAAGAGACTCTGAAGAAAATCAAAAGGACTTGAAGACTTTAGAAATAGGATATCTATGGCATGTCAATAGTTTTTTATTTAACACCAACAAATTACTTTGTCAATCAATTAGTTCTAAATGAATTGCCAAAAATAATTCAATTTCGAGATTTATTGTTGTGATGTTGTTTGGACCGCACCCAAGGTAACTTTATGGGCTGCCTACGTATCCCCATCCTTTTTTCATTTTTTCATTTTTTTCTTTTCTCTTTTTCCTTTTTTTTTTTTTTTTTGGAATGGGGAATCAGGCCCTCGTAGTTCAAATGCCTTAACTTTTGCCTAGGCCGCCCTGATGGGTTTTCAACCTAGCAGGCCTTACACATAATACTTCTTCAATTGATCCAAATTGGTAGGACGAGCGAACTCAATTCCATCCAAATCCATGAGGCGAACAGCCCCTGCTGGCAATATCTCTTTGATAACATACGGACCACCCCAACTTGGCTTGAACTTTCCTCGTGGATCAAAAATTGGAGCTCTGATTTCCTTCAACACCAAATCCCCTGTCTTCAAACCTCGGTCTTTGACATGCTTGTTGAATGCTCTTGCAACCCTTCACTGATATCCCTGCACATGATACAAGGCCCTCAATCGCCTTTCATCGAGCAATACCAGCTCATCATAACGGTTCTTAACCCAATCAGCTTCTGCTATCTGACTTTCCATGGCAACCCGTAATGACGGTACCTCCAACTCAATAGGCAAAACAGCCTCCATCCCATACACCAAAGAATAGGGGGTAGCCCCTGTTGACGATCTCACAGATGTTCTATAGCCCCATAAGGCTAATGGCAACTTCTCATGCCAATCAGTGTAAGTGTCAGCTGTTTTCCGTAATATCTTCTTAACATTCTTGTTGGCGGCTTCCACTGCCCCATTAGTCTGTGGGCGATAAGGGGAGGAGAGATGGTGCACTATATTGTATTTCTGCAAAAGTTCCTTGGTTTCTTTCTGAAAGTGCTGACCATTGTCTGAAATAATCTCATGGGGTACCCCATACCTGTAGATGATATTGAGCTGTATGAACTGTGCTACCTTCTTGGCGTTCAGGGTCTTGAAAGATGCTGCCTCTACCCACTTAGTGAAGTAATCAATAGCTACCAAGATGTACTCATGCCCATTGGAGGCTTTCGGCTTAATCTGCCCAATTATATCTATTCCCCACACTGCAAACGGCCAAGGTGACGACATACTTGTCAAAGGCATGGAAGGCAAGTGTTGTCCATTAGCAAAGACTTGACATTTGTGACACTTCTTAACATGTGCATGGCAATCTCTCTCCATTGTAGACCAATAGTAGCCCAACCTCATGATTTTCTTGGCTAGCATATAACCATTCATGTGCGGTGCTCCAACTCCTTCATGGATTTCACTAACAAGACGTTCGGCTTCTTCCTCAGTGACACACAACAGATGGACCCCATCGTATGACCTTCGGTATAGCTTTCCTCCACACAAAACATAGTGACTTGCTAGCCTCCTCAGTGTTCTCCTATCAATGCGAGATGCTCCTTCAGGATACTCCCTTTCCTCAATGAACTTCATGATGTCATGGTACCAAGGATGGCCGTCTTTCAACTCTCCTTCTCGAATAGAGCAGCAATACACAGGTTTTTCTCTACATTCTATCACCAACGGTTTTACATTCCCACCATCCGGGATTTCCACCATGGAAGCTAGAGTTGCCAAAGCATCGGCAAACTGATTCTTATTTCTTGACAAATAATTGAACTCTATTTCCACAAATTCCTTAGTCAAGGCTTCTAAGTATGCATGATACGGCAGCAGCTTCTCATCACGAGTCTTCCACTCTCCCTTTATCTGGTAGATGATCAGGGCTGAATCTCCGAAAACCTCTAACTCTTTGATCCCCAATTCTAGTGCAGCTTCCAACGCAAGGATGCAGGCTTCATACTCAGCAATGTTGTTGGTTGCTTCAAACCCCAACTTAACCGCCAAGGGTGTGAATGCTTCTTCAGGTGAAACCAGTAGGACTCCTATCCCCATACCCTCTCTTATTTGCAGCTCCATCAAAGTATACCTTCCAAACCTTCTTTCCAATCTCCAGGACATCCTCATCGGGGAATTGATCATTAAATTGTTCTGATGACGCCACAGGGCAGCTAGCCAAGTAATCTGCAATGACACTTCCTTTCACTGACTTCTGTGTTACATACTTTATGTTGAATTCATTGAGAAGAATTGACCAACGAGCAGTTTTGTAGGACAAGACTGGCCTTTCTATCAGGTACTTCAATGGATCCATTCGACTTATCAAGAAAACCTCATACGACATCATATAGTGACGGAGTTTCTGAGTTGCCCATACCAAAGCCACACAAGCCTTCTCTATGGCATTGTACTTCACCTCATAGTCTGTCATCTTCTTGCTTAAATAGTAAATGGCATTCTCCTTCTTTGATCCCTCAAGGTACTGAGCTAGCATAGCTCCTGTCGCGGTTTCAGTGACCGTCAAGTATAATAATAACGGCTCACCTTGTCGCGGAGGAACTAGAATTGGTGGATTACTCAAATACCTTTTAATAGTCTCGAAGGCTTCTTGACATTCTTCATTCCATACCTTCGGCACACCCTTCTTAAGCAACTTGAAAATCGGCTCACACACTATAGTCAAATTAGCAATGAACCTGCTTATGTACTGAATTCTCCCCAAGAACCCTCGAATCTGCTTTTCTGTGCTAGGCGGCTCCATCTCTACAATGGCCTTGATTTTTCCCGGATCGACCTCGATTCCCCTCTGAGTAATCATAAATCCTAATAGCTTGCCTGCAGTGACACCAAAAGCGCATTTCTGAGGATTCAACCGCAAGTTGTACTTCTTTGCTCGCTCCAGGAACCTTTCTAGTGCCATAAAGTGTCCTTCTCGGTCCACGGACTTCACGATCATGTCGTCCACATACACTTCCACCTCCTTATGGATTATGTCATGCAGCAATGTTGTAGCAGCTCTCTGATAAGTGGCCCCAGCATTTCTCAAACCGAACGGCATCACTTTGTAGCAATACGTTCCCCACTGTGTGATAAAGGCTGTTTTCTCCATATCTTGCGGCGCCATCTTTATCTAATTGTATCCGGAAAACCCATCCATGAAAGAGAGGAGCGCATGTCCTACAGTACTATCTACCAATACATCAATGTGGGGCAAAGGAAAATCGTCCTTAGGACTTGCTGCATTAAGATCTCGAAAATCCACACACATCCTCACTTTTCCATCCTTTTTAGGCACGGGCACTATATTGGATAACGACTTGGGATACTCCACAACCTGTAGGAACCCTGCATCGAGTTGCTTGGTTACTTCCTCCTTTACCTTCAATGCCCACTCGGGTTTCAATCTTCTCAATTTTTGCTTTACCGACTTTTTAAGGGGATTGGTGGGGATGAAGTGCTGCACAATGTCAGGATCTATGCCGAGCATGTCTTCATAAGACCATGCAAAGGCCGTTATGTTGGCCTTTAAGAGGGCTATCAGCTTTTCTTTTTCAAGTGGTGAAAGGGTTATCCCAATTTTAATTATCTTTGGCAATTCATTTGTCCCTAAATTGATTGATTCCAATTCATCCATGTTAGGTTCGGTGACACCCCTTTTCTTTCGCTCGACGAGCTCCGGGCGGACGTCATTCCTAGGATCTATATCCATGCCATAAATATCCATAGAAGAGAGAAAAGAAACACTGCAAGCAAACAATGTATAAAAGAAACACACTTCATTAAAGGAACAAACGAAAAGACACAAACTTGAAAATAAAACAAAATTTGGTGCCACAACTATGAAACGACTCCTAACTCCACAAAGTGGGATAGGCGGACACACTTTATTGAAAGCAGGAAATACTCTAACTAAGGAACCTACAAGCTACTATCAGGCAGGTCATGATCTTCTTCTTCAAGGATCTCTGCAATGGCTCCATCTTCTAGGTACCAATTACGAAGTGGCATGGTTGCATGGTGAATTGACGAATCTTGGCAATCTTCTGTTGCTGACTCCCCCATAGTAAGAACCATATCTTGGAACATGGTGACCATAGCATTGGTATCCACATGCTCTACCCAGTCTTCTTTCTTCTTTCCCATAGAATTGTACCAACTTGTCAAGCTTCGAGGATTCGGCCCATCTGTAAAGTACTTGTCACAAAAATCTTTGTCTATCAGTGCTGGATCGAAACTTGGGTAAAAAGTGCAATAGTGTGATGGCTCTTCCTTTTCAAGCTCTTGTACACCTTCAAACCCCATAGTAAGGACCATGTCTTGGAACAGAGTAACCATGGTTTCAGAATCCATGTGCTCTACCCAATCTTCTTCTTCCTTCTCCCAATAACTGTCATTGACGGCTTCATCATCCACCATTTCAGCGGTGATTGGATACCATTCGGTGAAGAAAATCTCAAATCCCGGGATTCTGATCTTGGTTGTTGGATTGAACATAGGCTCTGGGAACCCACAGTACAGGAAATCATCCCTCTCCTTGATAAAATAGCCATTCAGGGTCGGCCTGTATGGTGAAATCTTAAAGTCTGGCATCCCTCCTTCGGCTCTAGCTTTTCCCTTCTCCTTATTCCTCCTAGTCATTTCTGCATAGTCATTCTTGGTGGGCTCATATCCTAACCCAAAAGTGTAGGAAACAACCCGGCTTTGAATAGAATGAGGGAGTCCTTGTTGGCGACGCCCTAGCCCCATACCTGGGAAGAAATTCATTTTCCGCATTATCTCACCAACATGTAAATTACCATGGGGACAATAGTCAAGGGGTATCAATTCTTCCTTTTCCAACTCCTTTTCAATGCATTGCACATACTCAAACCCCGATAAGGGTATCTCAACTGATTCTAGTTTTATTTCGCATATGGGTACACCTGCCATTTTCAAATCATAGTCCCCTTGAAGTGTAACAATGGCTCCCTCATGTGGGAACTTTACCTTTTGATGCAATGATGATGGTACAGCCCCAGCAGGATGAATCCAAGGCCTTCCCAATAATAGATTAAAACATGACGGCACATCCAGGACTTGAAACTCTACTCTGAACTCCGTGGGTCCCATGATTAAAGGTAAAGTGACCACCCCAACTACTTCTCTACGGGTATTATCATACGCCCTCACTGTCTGTCCAGATGGAGTGAAATTAGTGGGCCCCAAGCCTAAAACAGTTGCAGTTCCCAAGGGACATACATTCAACGTGGAACCATTATCAATCAAAACCGTAGGAATTCTCTTCCCCATGGTATCAACAGTTATATGCAAGGCTTGGGAATGGCTTGGTCCACTTTTAGGTAAGTCAGCCTCTGTGAATACTATAGTGGAATTCTTCGGAGTAGGGTTTACTAGATTCACCAATCCCTCAGGAGACAAATCAGCCAGAACCTGTATCTGATTTAACAACTTCAGTACTGTCTGTCTGTGTTTGTGAGAGGCCATAAGCAAGCCCCATATGGTGATATTGGCATTGGTCTTCTTCAACTGTCGGAGTACTTCATCCTCTTCTTCTTGCATATCAAGGCGCTTATCTAACTCACCCAGTGGATTATCAGATTCTAAGTGCGGAGGCTTGAAATGGCGGCCCCCTCTTGTCATGTGGTCTATTTCTTCATCACTAGCCCATATGTCATCAATTTCATTTGTGTCACCCATCAGGTCATCCCATTCAATCATGTCAATGTCCTCCATCTGCACCTCTTCGGGTATATCATCCCAACCAGTGGGAATTATGGGCTCTCTTGGCAATGGGTCAGGATAAAGCACATAGTAATCAAACTTCCCCGAAGATTCTCCCAATAACCCCACTTGAGGGTCTCCTATTTCATATCTTTCTTTCAACTGCTGTTGGATGGACTTCTTTGGCAATTGCAGGGTCTTTTGATCAATGAGGTCTTGAACGACCTTTCTCAACATAGCACAGTCCTCAGTGTCATGGCCGGGTATACCATGGTATTGGCAATATTGATGGGGTGTTTGGGGTCTTGGCTTTGGAAGGTGAGGTATGATAAGGCCTTGGTTGCAGCATTGGTAAAAGGCTTGGGTCAAGGACATGGGTAATGGAGTGTATTGTCTTATGGGTAGGCAAGGTCGAGATGGGTCGGCTTCAATGGCATTTATGGAGTTGGATGAATTATGAGAGGGAAGTAGATTTTGGGTAACATTTGGGCGATTTAGTGGAGTTGGTGGTGAGATGATTTGTTTGTCAAGTAAGTCTTGGATCTCATGCCTAAGGCGATAGCAACGGCTGGTTGAGTGGCCTTTGGCTTGATGGAATTTGCAATATTCATTCTCATTGTAGCTCTTGGGCAATGGGTTTGGTGGTGGTCTTGGGTCGAGAGGTTTCAACAAGCCTCGGCTTTTTAGCTTTTCAAGTACTTTCTCAAGTGGCATATACAGCTCGGTGAATTGGCGAGGTGGGTTGGTGTCATTTAGGGAGATAGGTTGAATGGGTTGGACTATGGCATTGACCTCGGCATTGTTTTTCCCAGCAAAGTTCGGCCTGCGGCTCTTTTGGACTTCTTCTGTCTTGATTGACCCATCGGCAATGGCATCCTCAACTTGTGTACCTGCTCCGATAAGAGCCTTGAAATTAGGAAAGTAGTGAGCAAAGAGGTGCTTGTGATACACCGGCAATAGGTTCTTAACCACCAACTGAATCTGATCTTCCTCATTCGGTCTATCCGCCATTTTCGAGGCCTTTTGCCTCCACCTTGTAATGAAAGCGGAAAAGGTCTCATTAGCCCCTTGTTTTGTAGTCTCTAGGTCCCTTCTTGTGACATCCACCTCAGTGTTGTACTTGTAGTGCTCTGAAAACTCGTTGCATATGTCCTCCCAAGTCCGGGTTCTATTCTCATCCAAAGCTAGGAACCACTTCAAGGCAGACGTGGCTAGGGTTTCATGGAACATTTGGGCCAAGAGTTCATCTGTTGCTCCTCGAGGGTGCATAGCTCGCACATACATCTTCAAATGGGTCTTAGGGCAACCCGTTCCATCAAAATTTTCTAATTCGGGCACCTTGAATTGTAATGGAATACGAGCTTGAGGAAACAAAGATAGGGTATGTACATCCACCATGTCATCTGTCCTACGGATTCCCTTTATAGTTCTCTCCAAGGCTTCTACCTTGCTAGCCAACACAGAGTCTATATCAGAGGTGTTGGGAATCGAACAAGAGGGAAAAATTGAAGTGCGGAATTTAAAAATTTTTCCTACGATTCCCAATCCCATGAATCTAACTATGCATAACACAAAATCCTTGTAGACCCCTGAATAGGATCTGCACTTAGTGTTATCAAACTTCTAAAGCTACATGCATAAGGCAACTATGGTGTCTCAGGTCTAAGGATTACTTGTACCACTATAACAATGAGAAACTGATTGACAGGCAGGATAAAACTCCATTCAGTTTATCTCATATCTTTGGTCACATTCAGTGTACCTATTCTCACAATAGGCACCCACTTGTTGGTTGTAGTGTCTCCACACAAATAGCTTGAGACTAGCTATCCTCCTATAGAGTCAGCCTAACAAGTGCTAGTCCTATGGTTCATTACTGTCCATCATAGTGAACCTTCAACTAGGAATGCTTTAGGAGTTTAGTACAGAGATATATCTATAGTCTCAAAATTACAACTCTTTGTAATTCCATATTCTCAACTCTAACTCCATGGACATATTATGTAAATATAAATGATGCATATAAACATAATAGAATAAGCCCTTTTATTAAATCAATAATAAATGTGACATACATAAATGAAATCAAATGATTGTTCCTAATCCCTAAACAATCATCTCTATGATTGGCTCTAGGGCATAATCCTAACAATCTCCCACTTGCACTAAAGCCAATCGACCATGTATCGCATACCTATCTTCTCAAGATGTTGGTCTTAGACATAACCAATTATGTTTTAAAGCTTTAGTCAGTAGGTCTACAAAAACTTATGTAGATAATATCTTCTGTAATGTATCTATTACCTCTTCCAATGATTCCTCTAATCACTTGGAATTGTCACTCGATGAGTTTGGACTTTTGATGAGACCGTGATTCCTATACTTGAGCTATAGACCCATTGTTGTCACAAAACAAGGTGTGGGCAACTCAATGGAAGGAACAACTCTAAGTTCTAAATGAACTTATAGATCCAAACAGTCTCCTAGACAATACGACAATTAATTCACCCTCAATAATGGAATCCACTGTATCTTTCATACAGTTCTTCTATTAAGTATTTCACCAACTAAAGTGAATATAAAATATACCCCATATGGATTATATCCAAATCCATATACCCATCTACTATGAGTTTACAATTTCCATATACAATCCAATATTCCAAATTTGAATTGACTGATAACTATTTGTAACAATTACAACATAATAGATATCAGGTTCAATACATAGTGTAGAATGAGGCTTCTTAACACTTTAAGAACCTTACTTGTATTATCCTAGGGCACATGCCCTTGAATAATGAATTCTTATCTGAAGTAAATCAGACCTCCCTTAGAATTCTCCATGTTGAACTCCTTTAACATTTCAACTATGTTTGATGATTTGGAGATACTTAGCAATCTATATGATCTATCTCTATAGATCTTATTGGATGCTTTTGCCAAATCTTTCATGAATTAGTTTTTCTCCAAAAACTAAAACTTTACATTAGATAACATTCATATATCATTCATAATGATTATGATGTCATCCATACTTAGGATAAAGAAAAACGATCGCACTCTCACTAACCTTTTATACACTCATGGTCCATCTATACAATGAGAGAAATCAAACAATTTGATTAACTCAACTTTATAGATGTTCTAATTATGAGAACCTTGTTGTCTATTAATAGACTTCTATAACTTACACACTTTTATGGTTTTTCACCATTTGATATAACATCTTTATATCCTTTTTGACATATCTCGTATTCAAAATGTGTGTTTATAGATAATAAGATCCAAATGGATTTCAGCATAACTATTATCAAACAAGTTTCTTTATAGACAACTTTTTGCCTATGTTGAAAACATTCTTAAATAGCCAAGCCTTTTAGGTCTCTACCTGTCCATATTGGATTTAATGACTCTTAGTCATTTCTCAAGTTGATGTCAAACATCGCCTAATCATAATCAATAGGATTATCTTGGTGATCTTTATCACCAAAGAACAATTCTTTCACATTCTAATAGAGATACAATATCTCTCTTATGTTAAGAAATATCCAATTTGATCTATGAAAAGATTGTAGTGTAGTTAAGGGTTTTGTCTTAACAGAGACAAGGGTTGGATCTTTGTTCGTTTGTGGCTTTACAGACAATTCTATAAATTCTATCTACTTTTGCATCTTCTTGAATGAACTCTTTCTCAAGAAAATCCAGCAAACATCCTAATGGACAACTTTTGTTCATTAGGGTAATAAAAATACTATCCCAACCACTTTTGGGATATACCACAATTCAACACTTACTTGACCGTATTTCCAGATTGTCTACATTATGTTTCCAGACAGACGTAGCACAAGCCTAAGCCTTAACTTCTTTAAGTTGGGTTTCTTCCCATATCATATCTGATATAATTGGGACAAAACTGGAGTAAACCCTAAATTATCAATATGTAGCAATTTTAAGGTATATCCTAGATGGATACATTAGTAAAACTCATCATGGATTAAACCATATCTTAATAGGGTTCAATTTGTTCTCTTAGATTCACCATTGAGCTATGGTATTCTAAGATGAGTCTACTATAATTGAATGCATGCTCTATATGACTGTATACATCATAATGTATAGTCAAATTATAAATGTAACTCATTCACTTCATCAAGTAAAAGATGGGTTTGGTCATCTCATAACCAAGTCATAATCGTTACATTTAAATGAAAGTCTCTACATCTCTTGTATTCTCGGAATACGTTGCATTCGCTCTAATTAGTCATTTAAATTCGGAAATCAAATTTCTAGAATGTCTTAAATGACTTAGTTAAGAAATAAGTTCCCAAAATTAATCTAGCAACTCTTGCTCCATTAAAATTTTTAAAGGTAACTTATTATCTACTTAACTTTCTGCTTCGATTTAGATTATACTAGAATCCAAAAACCAAGAAGCAGAACTAACCAACAATTTAGTTTAGAGCATGAACCAAAACTTCAAAAGTTTGGTTCTTCTAGGAAGACTGATACTTTATCAAGTTCCCTTTACAATACCTTATGTTTACTACAAAATAATTATATTTCTTTGTCTTTGACTTTTCAAGACTTGCTTTCCTCTATGCTTCCATTTTAAATCACATCTAGCTTCTCAAGCTATTCTATGTGATTAATCATTTTTCAAAAGAATGATTATTAATAAACAACTTTTATTACATCCTAGTCCAGAAGAAGTCCTTTACAAGTACTATACTTTATAGTATTATTTTACTCACAATACAACCTTTGTATGTGATGTAGGACATCAAAGGCACTTGCATTTACTAATTTTGCTTCTGAAGCTCATTAGTCATCAATACTATCATATAGCATGGCAACAAGATGCCAATTGCGCATAGTGTCTTTTTCTTCTTAGGATGTTTTATGGAGGGCCTTTAATAAAAGGCCTAATAGCATATAAACAATCTTTTGAAGTTGAGAACAATTCTCAATTTCCTAAGTCAATCAAAGAAATCGGGTTTAGTCAAACTATCAATATCCTATATATTAGGAAATAGGGGTTTTGAGGTGAGTAATTAGGTAATCTACATAAACAGAGAATTAGATTTCATTTTTATCCATAATGATTGGGTCTTTAATCATATGGTACCTCCCACTATTTTATCAAATTCCATACACCCTCTAATGGAATTCGGGAATCTCATTCCTAATGGGGATTGGGGTCCCACTGTGACCTAGAAGCCTCACATGTTAGTTTCTTGGCTTCTAACCCACAATAAGAAGACAACTCTTTGTCTATTGCTTCATAAGCAAGTTCCAATCGTTTTGCCTCTAGAGAACATACACCTCACATGTTAGTTTCTTGGAATACTTCCCTAGTTAAGTTAAACCCATCATTCACACAGGTATGTTTCGCCAAATATATACCTCACATGTTAGTTTCTTGGTATATACCAGTTTAGGCACCCCATGATATCTCATATGTGATAGTTTCAAGTAATGTCTTTAACATAGGTAGCTCCTACATGTCTGCAGCCAGGTACCCACATTAAGGGACGTTAGATGATCCTATAATGATGGAAGGCAATGAAGAATTCATTCCCCAATGACTTCTCCATTTTCAACTTAATATTAAATAAGAGGGGTTTTAAAGGGTCTCATCAAATTAACATGCATCCTATGTATCAAAATTTAAATATATAAATTATGCTATTTGTAATCGTACATCTCATGCTATTATAAATCATACATCGCATGCTATTATATATCAACATATATAAAGTACCATATTTTGATATTAGTCCCTAAGTGAATAGGTAACATATACCAAACTATAGTATTGGAGCTAATACAATTATCTCATAAATTAAAGCTCCCACTATGATGATTATGGACTTTGAGAGGATTCAATCCAAGCCAATAGATTGAATCCAAGGTCTAAGGTGGGTGTAGGTGATCGTAAAATAAACCATTCGTAACATGCATGCTTTCTTGAAAAACTTCTCTAAGCTTTCAAGTCCTTCAATCTGCTCCCTTGGCTTGATGGTCTCCACCATTGGCTTGTTGGTCTCCACCATTGGCTTGTTGGGCTCCATCATACTCCTTTGGGTCCACCATGCTCCTTAGTGCGCTCTCGATTACATAACATTTACATAATATATAGAAAGGGATACATAAGGGGAATGTGGGGTACATAAGAGAATGATAGAGAGAGAGGGAAGGTGGCATGCAAGCCCCAAATAATAAATTACATCACCATAATAAAATTACAACTCTTGAAAAATTATTACAACCCATTCATAAGACGGCCAATCACAATTGGTTTAAGGGGTATAGTCCATAATCATCATCCAAACACATACATACAATCTCATTGCATAATGTAAAGAAAAACTGTAAGCATTAAAACATATGGGCATTATGGTAATTCTCTTGAATGATTTACATTAATCTCATTAATGCATCCTAATCTTATTAGGTTTAAACAAAAATATCCAGAATTAAATAAAGTCTTAACATTTAAGACACTTAGTTTCAATTAATCAAATTAATAGAAACATATAAAGTTTCCTAAAATAACTCTAATATTCAATATTAGGGTTTCCTTATTTAAACAAAACAATTTCATTTAATTAAGAATTTCCAGATTTTAATTTAATCCCCAATTGTATTTTAAACCATTTGAAACATTATAAAATTAATCAATGTTAATTAAATAATTAACATGGGAATTAAATAAAATCAATTAAATGATGAATTAGTGTATTAGGGTTTCCTAAAACCCTAAACCCTAAATGCATAACCCTAAACCCTAAATGCAAGCCCTAATCATTAAATGCCTTATGATTGGTCATTTAATGTCCAATCATTAAAACCCTAGGTTCATACAGTATTTAATAAAAGGGATTAGGGTTTAATTAATGCCAAATAGGGTATTTATTACCCTTAATAAATTACACTAATTAGGGTTATCAAAACCCTAACCCTAGACATCATTAATGGTATTAATTATGCCCTAACAATTAATAACCATGATTGGTCATTTAATGACCAATCATTAACTCTTAATTAAGGTAATTAATATTCCAATTAGGGTTTTAATTAATGCCATAATGAAATTAGGGTTTCATCATTAACTCAAAATTAGGGTTTCATCCTTAACTCTATGCAGCCGTCACTACCAGGGGGCTGCCTGAGCTTGGCTAGGCTGCCATGGCCACCAACGACTGTGGGAGGCCATGGCCAGTCATGGGAGAACATCCTAGGGGTGTGGGACAAGCCTCTGGACATGTGAGAAGTGGTGGAAGTGGCTGCCATCATCAAGAACAATCAGGGTTTCCAAAACCCATTGCTGGAGCCATTGTTGCAGACCTTGAAGGTCACAATAGCTTCTAAATCCTTATCAATTCGACTCCTCCATTGAAACCAGCTTTTGTATCATGTCCCTACATGAAATACTAAGCTAATAGAAGAGTTTTTGATGATCAAATCATCACCAATTGTTCTAAACAATTAAAACAACAGTAGGCTGCCCAGAATTTGACAGCACACTGTCCATGGTCAGAAATTGATTTAAAACCCAGCAAGATGAATGAATTAGGCTACCAAACGAATTTTCCCAGTATCCTACATGTCTTAGGAAACTAATGCAATTGGTTTCATGCAATTTGGAGTTCCCTAACTCAAGTTCTAATCAAAACTCCATTGATGACTTTTCTGCAGAAAAATTCTGCTATGCTGTTCATGAAAAATTTTCAAACTTTTTGAATCTTTTTCCATCAAAACCTTTTTGAAACTTAAAGAAAATCATATACACATGATATATAATGATCCTATAATGATTTTCCATCATAAATACAGCAGCTTTAATTAGAATTAATTGCAAGAACCTTAGGGTTCTAAAACCCAGATTCAGCCTCCATGGTGTTCTTCTCCTTCTTCCTTCTGTTCTATCATCTTAATCCAATTATGATGCATCTAAATGCTTGAGAACCTTTCCCTACCATGTCTAGAACATAACCCAAGTGGTGGCAACCATTGCCATGCCTTTGATCTCCATCAATAACTCAAAGTTGTGGCCATTGCATCACTCCCGAGCAAAACTGTCTTTCCAGACAGCCTGTAGTAACAAATTCATAACTTTCACTACAGAACTCGGATTGACGCACCGTTTGTTGGGTTGGAAAGCTTATTCAAAGGGCTTTCTAACCATATATGGCTCGAAAATTTTGGAGAAGAACTATGATTTCGGCATGCAAAACAAGATGACGGTTTTTCATGGCTACCATGAAAACTGTTCATAACAGTTTTATAAAACCCTAGTTTCCTTATTCTTCTTCTCCAAACTCAAACCCTATGCAACCTATTGCATCCATGGCTACACTTAACCATCAATAAGAAGAGGAGTAGAAGAGAATTGACCTAGGGTTCCAAACCCTAGGTTCAGCCATGGAGGAAAACCAATTATGCAGAAAAAATTTTCCAGATTTTTGAATCATTCAACTACACCATAATTACCAGCCCATATGTATTTTGTATTATGCATAATCATGGCTCTGATACTACTGTTGGGAATCGAACAAGAGGGAAAAATTGAAGTGCGGAATTTAAAAATTTTTCCTACGATTCCCAATCCCATGAATCTAACTATGCATAACACAAAATCAAACCCTAACTACAAAGAGGGTTAGAACACTTACAGAATTTTTGTCTTCTCCTTTTTGCTCCAAGCTTTGATTCTAGACAGCGGTGAATGAGCAGCCCAAGTGTGCTGCCTCCAACGGTATCCACACCTAGCTAGAGCTTCAAGCCTTTTCTTTCTTCTTCCTTGTTGTTGCTAGAGGTGGAGAAGAGAGAGAGAGAGAAGAGAGCCTCCAACTCTTTGGACGGCTAGGGTTGGGAGTGTGCAAGCCCTATGCCATGTCACACATAAGTGTGACTTATATAGGCAGCCCACTAAAGGGGGCTGGCCATAGAGAAGAAACCCTAATAGGGTTATGTGTAATTACACTTAATTACACATTGACCCCTATTATTTGTATCAAATACAAATCTATACTACCTATAAAAAGATGAATGTGAGAAAAACTTTTGATTGACTAATATATCCTTATTTTAATTTTTAAATACACAATTATCCTTTTGGATATATAGGAAATATAGCAATATAAAACACATACCTTAATAAGAATTCTAAGGAAACTATAATTCGTATAATAATTAAATAAAACCAAATCCAAATAGGAATTCTAAGGAAACGAAAACTATAATTCGTAAAACCCTAACAATGTTAACATATAAATACAAATAGAAACACATTATAAAAATCATAAAACCCTAACACAAGAAAGAACAACTACTGCTTCCTTCTTCTGTCTCTTCTATGTGCCTTCATTGCATCTCCTTTCTCTTGGTACTTTGTCTGGTATGTAGTTTTTAATAAACTTGACTCATATATACAAATTATGTTTAAACATTTAAATCTCTATCTGTATAAACATTTAAATCTCTGCCTGCATTGCATGATTAGACTTTTAAATCTCTATTTGAATTGCAAAATTAGCAAGAAAAAGAAGAGAATCAAAGACGAATCAATTGAATGAAAATAAAAAAACGCATGCTTAAACAAAAACAAATGAAAACCCAGATAAAGAGGCCAAAAAAAAAAAAAAAAAAAACCTTGAATTGCATAAGTAAAGTTTTGAATAGCACATATAATCTTTGATTATTTTCTAAGGATTCGCATATCAGAAAAAACTTGAATTGCATTATTGAACTTTTAAATTGCTACTGTTGCATAATTTTCATATTTTGTTGAGAATTCACATATGATCTCTGATTTTTAAAAATAATCAAGTCAAATTACCAAGAAAAAGAAGAGAATCAAAGACGATTCAATTGAAGGAAAATTAAAAAAGAAGCAGGCTTGAACAAAAACAAAACAAACCCCCCCCCCCCCCCCCCCCCCCCAAAAAAAAAAACTATTAACGAATGCACAAGAAAAAAAGAAAATAAAAAGGGAAGGTCTAATGAACCACCAAAAAAAGTCCCTTTCAAATCGTGAAACTCATGAAATTTTGCAATATCTACCTGCAAACCCAAAATACCAAACTAAACAAAACAAAACCAAAAAGAACAAAAAGAAAAGAAAATAACTTAGATCACAACCCCAAAAAAAAAAAAAAAAAAAAGTTCAAAATCATTTATAAAAAAATAAATGTATAAGCCCAAAAAAAAAAAATCACAAGCAGTGATCCACCACGCATCGACGAAGAAAATATATATATATATATATATCGAAATCAAACCATATCAAAGAACCTATGTATAATGAAGTTTCAAAGATAATTTCAACCACTATGATTTGGGAAAGATAATGAAAAAAAAAATAGTAATCATATCAAAAGAAGTGAAAGATTGAGTAATCAAAGTGCTTTCATCTTATGCAAAGGCATGAAAAGATTATTAAATTTAAAAAATTATTATCATTATTGAAAAAAATAATTTAACTCAAAAAAATTTACGTGCAATGCACGTGTACACCAACTAGTAGGCTTATAAAGAACTATTCTTTATTCACTAAAACCCTTTCTCTCATAGACTTTAAAGCTCATCTTGCATGATCAGTGTGTGACCCATTGGGTTCACATCATTAAGTAGTAGGAATAGCACGAGGTGTGCACAATGGAACTCTTTCCATTTAGGGTCTAATTGGAACTCCTTCCAATTCCCTAATTGATTATAACTCACTTATATCAATTAGGGTTTCTACTAACCATGAGTAACACCTAGCATATGGCTCATGGTGTGGTCCTTAATGAGGTGAATAGTCATTTACAAAGAACCCTTCTGTTATAGTTTATAGGTTACAATTGCATCCTTCCTTCAACACAATGTCTCCTATTGAACTAATAGGACATGGAAGTCTGTCAAGTCCCTAGTTCAATTACTTTATACTCATTCATAGATATCAACTCATTGATGAACTCATGAAACTCTTTTCATATTCATCCTACCATGGCCATGGATTTAATGAGTTATATTATGAATGCTATATGAGACATTCTCTCTCTTTTTCCTAAGAGTGATGGATCCCTTGTTGATCACTCACATGCCTTCATACACATAGTAGTAGGGCCAATGAACACCTTTGCAGACCCCTGAATAGGATCTGCACTTAGTGTTATCAAACTTCTAAAGCTACATGCATAAGGCAACTATGGTGTCTCAGGTCTAAGGATTACTTGTACCACTATAACAATGAGAAACTGATTGACAGGCAGGATAAAACTCCATTCAGTTTATCTCATATCTTTGGTCACATTCAGTGTACCTATTCTCGCAATAGGCACCCACTTGTTGGTTGTAGTGTCTCCACACAAATAGCTTGAGACTAGCTATCCTCCTATAGAGTCAGCCTAACAAGTGCTAGTCCTATGGTTCATTACTGTCCATTATAGTGAACCTTCAACTAGGAATGCTTTAGGAGTTTAGTACAGAGATATATCTATAGTCTCAAAATTACAACTCTTTGTAATTCCATATTCTCAACTCTAATTCCATGGACATATTATGTAAATATAAATGATGCATATAAACATAATAGAATAAGCCCTTTTATTAAATCAATAATAAATGTGACGTACATAAATGAAATCAAATGATTGTTCCTAATCCCTAAACAATCATCTCTATGATTGGCTCTAGGGCATAATCCTAACAAGAGGTCTTCCCCTTACTTCCCCCTTCTAGGTTAAAAACTTCAGGTGATTCATTCCCCTTGGGCTGAGTGCTTCCCCCATCATTGGTCTTAGTGCCTTCTCCAGACTGGGTCCCATTTTCGGTGTTATCCCCCGGGGTACGGCCATTATTCTGTTCGGGTTCTGACATCTTATGTTGGATATCTTGGGCCATTTTCAATGCCCTTTCAGATACATCAGTGGTGTAATCAAGCTTGGTCATGATAGCCTTCAAACAAGTCTCAACATCAAAACCCCCTTCACTAGTTGCTTCGTCGGCCATATCTGACCGGTTGGTAGAATCAATCTTCACTAAGCGCCCTTGCTGGTCGCGGATCCAAGCCAGTACGTCCTCTCACTCCTCTATGAAAGGGAACAATCAGTCTCTCATCCTAAGGGTATGTCCTAGGCTTCCATATTTGTCTCAATGACTTCACGCCATATATACTCAATTAGTCCCTTTCGATTCAATCACCTTTACAAGGGTCATGGGTGAAAGGTACGTATTAAGGATATAGGGTGCAAAGGTTCTCTTATTAAATGTTCATTAAGCACATCACAAATACGGTCATGATATCATTACAAACAATGTGGGTGCATAAGGGTGAAACCATAGTGTCCTACAAGTCTGTCTATATGGACTAATGATAAGGGTAGGCTGGGGTCCTTCACTTGCTTGAGCAATCTTTATACCTAACCACATGTGGCATCAGGAACGCCGCGTGGGTCCAGTAGTACATGATTAACTCATTTAATATACCCAAGGGTACTTGGCAAGAGAGGTTGAGAGCTTTCGCCCCAACTCATGGAATCAGGAAAACCAAGGTTGAGGCTAGGCCCGTTAGTGGCAAGGGACATCGATCCTAACATGCAAGAATTTGCGCACACAATGCAATAAATGAAAGCACACAATCAAGCGAATGCAATGTGATTGATTTTAATTAAACAAAAGAAATTAACTTAGCCCAATCAAATTGTATAGAGTCTAGCCCACAAATCCCCAGTGGAGTCACCAATTCTGTGGACCCTAAAAAAGCGGCCCACGAGGATTTAAAAGTCGCCAGTCTGTGGACCCCGGAAAGCGGGCCCACAAATGGGTTTGGAAAAGGAAAGGAGTCGCCACCTTATTTTTTTAAGGAAACAAAGAAAATCCTAAAAAACAGTTTTGTTTTAGGGAAACAAAAGATTGACTCCATATTTAAAAATGGTAAGGCAAGTGATCTTTTGGAAACTAGAGAAATCGAGGATTCGGAGGCTAAGTTACGATATGGGAAGGTTCTAGGCAAAGCCTATAGGCACCCATATCACCCTAAACAGTCTCTTAATTTAATTGGGCTAAATCAAAGTCTTATCACACACAAATCAACAATTATCATCACAAGACAGCATGCATATCATTCATTTATTCATCCATATAAGCAATTAAATCAAAGAAAAACAGAAAAAAGAAAGAGGGGGGAGAAAACCTAGGATACTTAGTATCCTAGGGCGGACTTGAACCTCACGAAGAGCGCCTACGTACCATGTATGGAAATACATGGATCAAAGTCCACGTAGTTCGAAAGGGAATAGGGTTATAACCTAATCAAGGCCTATGGTAAACCCTAAGTTTCCTTTCAAGTAAAACATGGTAAGTTTCCAAAATAAATGATTCTCAAAAGATTTTTGGTAAATATAGAATTCGATAAAGATGGAAACTTTGATTTGAAAAGTATTTTTTATTTAAAGGAAACTATAAGGATTGCCATGTTCCCCTATTAGGAAATAACCCTAGGGGGGAAGAAAGGGAAAGTTTCAAGGAAAGGAAAGAAGGGTGAATTGGGGCACCCTCATACCCTACTTACCATTAAGCAAAAGCAACCTGTCAAAATAACCACCCTATTGCATGGGGTAATTATCTTATTTGCAAGATTTCATCTTGCAATAGCCAAAATAACCACCCCACATTGGTGGGGTAGTTGCACCTGTTGTACCTGTCAAAACACCTGCAATTTCCATGCAAAACATACCAAAATGCCAACCAACCAAGCTAGATTCCAAATCAAGCCATTATCATGCTTAAACATAAGCAAACACATGCTCAAAATATCATATCAAGGACAAATAACAGATCTGGACAGAATTGAAATAAGGCTTAAAATCAACCACAAGTCATGCAACAACATGAATCATAAGCTAACTAAAACCCTAATTCGACCCTACATGCAATGATATGCAAAAAACCCTAAAATCAACTATATGAATGCTAGAAATATCATAGTTACCTAATATGGAACACATATGCAGCAACTATGAAGAAAAAACAGAGAAAATCCCTAACTAATCATGCTATATGCAACTTTCCTAATACAAGGATGAATGAAACCCTAGAATCACACTAGTGCATAAAATTCCATGAAATAACCCTAAATCATGCAAAACAGAATATGAACAGCATTCTAACCATGCATATTAATCAATGGAATGATCCACACATGATGAAGACATAGACTTTCACATGAAATAAAGCTATTCTAAGCATAAACTCAATTTCAGCACTAAAGAAACCCTAGAATCCCAAACATTCAGTAAATCACATGGAATAGCATCCTAGCATACTAAACAACCCACAAATATCATCCTAAACATGCATACTAGCTAATAGAAGCAATAAGACATGATAAAGACGCAAACTTGAACATGAAATAATGACTATTCCATGTAAAACCCTAGAAAAGACTCTAAAAAACCCTAAAAACACAAACACTCATAAAACCACATAGAATGACATTATATCATGCAAAACCAGCCATAAACAAATCCTAATCATGTATTCTAAGCATTAGAAGCATCAACACATGATAAAACAATAAGCTTTAAACATGAAGTAATGCAAAGCTATGCAAAAACCCTAGTTTGAATGAAAGAGAGAAAGGGGAAGGGGTATACCTATGGTGGCTGCTGTAGAGAGTCCTCCTCCTCTTATGTGCTGCTGGAAACCACCTCCTTCAAGCCTTCAAGCAATGTTCCAGCCCTCCTTCAAGCTTTCTCTCACACTCTCTCACTCAAAGTTTAGGTTAAACTACCCTAAGGATGGCTGCCATAGCCTCCAATGTCCCTCTCACTTCAGAAAATTTCCCTCTCTCAGTCCCCCTTATTGCTGAAGTCTAAGGGGGTATTTATAGGGATTGAGGGAAAACCCTCAATGGTTGGGATTAAAACCCTAGGGATTGATTCAAGGGCTCTTAGAGGTTCCCTTGGGGCTCAAGTAGGTCAAATAGGGCTGAAATTAGGGTTAAATGGCGGCTAGAGGCGAGCAAATCCGAGGAAATAGGGAGGGAGCCGCGTCAAAGCTCAAAAAAGGAAAGTGGCTCAGGTGACCACCTAGGGCTGGGCGGGCCGCCTGGGCCCAGGCGGCTAGCCGCCCAGGCCTGGGTGGTCACCCGAGGCCATGTCATCTTATGCCCTATTTTGACTCCTTCGACTTCCAAATGTGTTTCAGGGCTCAAATCAACTCCGATTTTGACGAAACGAAAGCCAAAACGACCGTGTTTCGAAGGGGAATGTAATTTGAGTCACTTGAGGGCAAGAAACCCTAGCCATGGCTGCATGGTTGGGTCCTACAAAGGTGGTTAACCGCTATGCCTCACCATCGCTTAGCTTAGGTATGCACATAGGGTCGCACCGAATGCTTTCTAATTCGAAATTCAACCTCCCTAAACACATTTGGGAATGAAATTAAGACTAATCAAGGTCGAATGAGTAGCCATAGAGTGAAAATCATGAACCAATTCGGGCTAACCCAAAGTAGGTCTTTTAGCCAACCTGAGCCTTGTTGAGCCATTCTAATCCCGAACCTTCAATTCATCGAATCGAACCCACAAATACCTCAAATGCAACCATATGAACTCCAATTGGAAACTTGGAGATCATTTCAAGGTCAAATGGAAAGTTTGTGACCAAAAAGACGATTATGCCCTTCAAGTCACAAAAGTTCTTATTAACCCTCAAGATCAACTCCAAATCGAACCAAAATTCATACACACCAACCTTAGGACCCTAGAAACTCAATGCAAAAGACTAGACTCAAAAAGGAAACAAAAAGACACATGCAATGACAAACCCTAGCTAAGGTGGCAAAAATGGGGTGTGACATCATGATTCTAAGATTGCATTAGGGTTTATGAGAGTTCACTATTTCTGCTGCTTGTATGTTTAGTAGATGATTTTAGGCCATAATACCATTATGTCCAGATTGCTATTTTCTTCTTTTTGTATGGTTTTGAACACATGTAAGGGTGCAAACAGGTTCGATAATTGTCTTATTGCAAATAGGGCTATTTTTGCTTAAGCTTGCTATTGCTTGGAGTAATTGCCTAAGGTAAGTAGGGTATGAAAGTGCCCTAATTCACTTTTTCTTCCTTAACCTTTCCCTTCTCCCTTTTTAGGGTTACTTCTTAATATGAATCCATGGTAAATTACTAGAGGTTTCCTTGTTAAAATAAAGTTGCCTTTTTCTTAAAGTTTCCATTTTATGGAAGTTACTTCTATTTCAAACTTGGTTTAAATATTAGATTTTCTATCTTTCAAATAAGGAAACCTAGGGTTTTTACCATAGGTTTATATTAAGATTTAGCCCTATTCTCATTCGAACTATGTGGATTTTGATCCATGTATTTCGTTGCATAGTACGTAGGCGCTCGTTTTGACACTCAAGTCCGTTCTACGATCCAAGTATCCTAATTTTCTGTTTTGTTTTGTTTTTCTTTGTTTTATTTGCTGATTATGCATGCATGGATGGATATATGATATGCATGCAATTCTTGTGATGATATACTTGCTGATTTTTGTGTAGTAAGATCTTAATTTAGCCCAAATAAACTAAGAGAAAGAAAGGGTGACATGGGTGCCTATAGGCTTTGCCTAGAACCTTCCTATGTCATAACTTAGCCTCCGAATCCCTAGTCTCTTTGGTTTCCAAAAGACTGTTTTTGCCTTTCCTTTTTAAACATGGAGTCATTCAATTGTTTTCTTTAAAACAAAATGGTTTTTAGGGTTTTCCTTGTTTCCTTTAAAAAAATAAGGTGGTGATTCCTTTTTCTTTCTTTCAAAACTAATTCTCTCTTTTTCGTCAATCCTTGTGGGCCGCTTTCACGGGTTCACATGTAACCCTTTCTATATGTACTTCGGTACTCTATTAATGTCTTCAAATGATTATATATAATATGTTCTATTTCATCTCACCTACAACATACATAGTCGATAACATATATCTATACATCTATCTATATCTATATATATATATATATATATATATATATATATATATATATATATATAGATAGATATATAAACATAGATGTCATGTAAAAATCAAAATATGCAAAAATATAATTTATAATAAAAGAAATAGACTTATTGATTGAGGCGTATGTGAACACTATCTTCAAGAGTTGATTTGCGCCCCTCGGAGTGAATCATTTGGTGCATCTAGGTCCTCTAGCACCCCAACCCTCCAGAATACAACGATTGTGTTCCTCATACATGTGCACTCGCAAGTACAAGGAACTGAACAGCTCTAGATTGTTCCATGAAAATATTCAACAAATATTGAAGAAAACTAGATGGAATTTTATATAAATTAAAGAAGATTATAGACAGAGAGAAAAAAAGGATTTAGAAAAGCTTTCTAAAAGTTTTTTGGTTTCTCATTCCAAGGAAGAAGAAGAAGACTACTCAAAAAACCATAAAAAATGATAATGGAAAAACCATTCTTTTCTCCAAAAGGATGTGTAACCCCTCAACAATATTATGCCCACTAACTCATAATAATGGACCAAATAAATAAATGACATGATGGTAATAAAATCACATATAATAAATAATAATTTGAATCACACATTTTTTATTTTATTTATAAAAAATTCAACATATATATATGTGTGTGTGTGTATGTGTTGTCCCAAGTGAATAACCCTAGAGGGGGGGTGAATAGGGTTATAGGCCAAATTAAAAATTAATAGCAATCTTAAAATCAAATTATTGCAAACAAGATTAAATGTAAGAATATGCAATAACAAAGAGATTAAGGGAAAGAGAATGCAAACGATGTTAACGAGGTTCGGCCTCCCGCCTATGTCCTCACCTCAAGAACATGCTTGAAGATTCACCAATCCACTATCACTCTCCTTCAAGGTGGAGCAGCAAATCTTTACAACTCAAGTGTTCTTCACCAACACTTAGCCAAGTGCACTCTTCTCAAGTGCTTACAAATGAGGGTACACACAACCCTTTTGATACAAAGTGTTTGGAGATGATTTTGTGCTCAAAGAAAGCTCTCTCAAAGAGTAAAATACACAGAACTTGAAAATACACTCAGCTATTGATTGATTTCAATGAATGCTCACAAGAGGAATTAGGGCTTGTAATTGATTTTCTTGTTTGTAACTCAATAAATGCCCATAAATGAGCTCAAGCCTTGTATTTATACTCAAGAGGTCCAAAATAGCCGTTCTGGAATAATAAATGCTGGGAAATAGAGTTAGGTGGGCATTGAATGCTTCAAAAGTCCGTTATAAAACTAGCCGTTAGTCCTCTGCCCAAAGCTTTCAGCCGATTGAAATATCTTTCAACCGTTTGAAATCTCCCTTTCAGCCGTCTGAACAAGGCTGTTGAGAAATCCAGAGAAGGTAACATTTGGTGTTGAAAAAGGCTTGTTCTTCAACCGTCTGAACATGATTTCAACCGGCTTAAAGTGGTCTTTTAGCCAGCATAATGAGCCGTCTGAAAATACCAGATAGCTGATATTTCTGGAGGGTTCATTTTCAACCTGTTGAAACAGCATTTTTAGTAGGCTGAAATGTTGTTTCAGCTGTCTGAAAATCCCTGTTTTCAGACAGAAAATGTGCATTAAGTCCATATTCTAGGTAAGTCAATTTAGGCCTTTAAGATTATCAAATTAGCATAGTTCTAAGCCCTTTAAGCTTGTGTGAGCAAAGATTGAAATTAATCTTACAATATTTTCCTAAAAATCCTCACAAATTGTCTTCTGGTAAAGCTTGACTGTTCTTAAATGTTTGATGGATTCATTTGCGCTGCTTTTAAATGATCTGTGCTTTATTTGCTTGTGCAATTTGATCCTTAATTCTTGTAACATTTCGTGGCTTTGATACCTGTCTAGATTCATCACTTAAATGCTTATTAGTCCTTCAACATCTTATTATGTATTGTTATCATCAAAACCTCGGGGATAAAACCATTTAGGCCAACAGTGTGTACAATCCTGAACCATAAAATATTAAAAAGAAGAAGAATAATTTTATTTGTGTACCTCATATTGCTACTAATAATACCTTGTGATAAAAAGAACAACCTTATGATAGAAAATACCTTTGATAATACTTTGTGACAAAAATGTTGGGAATCGAACTACAGAGGAAAACTACAAAGGCGGAATTAAAAATTTTCCTACGATTCCCAATCCCATGAATCCAATTATGCTTTATACAAAACAAAACCCTAACTACAAAGAGAGTTAAGATAACTTACAATTTATATAAAGTTTTCTCCTTTATGCTTCAAACTTTGTCTTCTCCTTTTTGCTCCAAGCTTGAACTCCAGGCAGCAATGAATGAGTAGTCCAAGTGTATTGCCTCCATTGGTATCCACACCTAGCTTGAACTTGAAGTCCCTTCCTTCTTCTTCCTTGTTGTTGCTAGAGGTGGAGAAGAGAGAGAGAGAGAGAGAGCCTCTTTGGAAATTTCAGCCAGCCCTTGGGGATTCCAATTATGATGATGTCATCACATTAGAAGAGGCATTAAATAGCCTCCACATAGGGCCGGCCCTAGGGGGGGATTCCAAACCCAAGAGGGTTTTGTGTAATTACTCTTAATTGCACAATAACCCCTCTAATTTGTATCTTATACAACTTTTCCCTTTAAGAACTCTTCTTTTATTCACTTATGCCCGTTCTCTTATAGACTTTCAAGCTCTCTTAGCATGATCAGTGTGTGACCCATTGGGTTCACATCATCAAGTAGTAGGTATAGCACATGTTGTGCACAATGGAACACTTTCTATTAGAGGATCTAATTGAAACTCCTTTCGATTCCCTAATTGATTATAACTCATTTATATCAATTAGGGCTTCTACTAACCATGAGTAACACCTAGCATATGGCTCATGATGTGGTCCTCAATGAGGTAAATAGTCATTTACAAAGAACCCTTCTGTTATAGTTTATAAGTTACAATTACATCCTTCCATCAACACAATGTCTCCAATTGAACTAATAGGACATGTAAGTCTATCAAGTCCCTAGTTCAATTATTTTATACTCATTCATTAATATCAACTCAATGATGAACTTATGGAAACTCCTTTCCATATTCATTCTACCATGGGCCTATGGATTTAATGAGTTATATTTAATGAATGCTATATGAGACATTCACTCTCTTCTTCCTGAGAGTGATGGATTCCTTGTTGATCACTCACACACTTTCACACACATAGTAGTAGGGCCAATGAACACCCTTACAGACCCCTATAAGGATCTGCACTTAGTGTTATCAAACTTCTAAAGCTACATGTATAAGATAACTATGGTGTCTCAGGTCCAAGGATTACTTGTACCACTATAACAATGAAAAATTGATTGATAAGCAAGTTAAAAATCCATTCAGTTTATCTCATATCTTTGGTCACATTCAGTGTACCTATTCTTATAATAAGCACCCACTTGTTGGTTGTAGTGTCTCCACACAAATAGCTTGAGACTAGCTATCCTCCTATAGAGTCAACCTTGTTGGGAATCGAACAAGAGGGAAAAATAGAAGTGCGGAATATAAAAAAAATTTTCCTACGATTCCCAATCCCATGAATCTAACTATGCATAACACAAAATCAAACCCTAACTACAAAGAGGGTTAGAACACTTACAGAATTTTGTCTTCTCCTTTTTGCTCCAAGCTTTGATTCCGGACAGCGGTGAATGAGCAGCCCAAGTGTGCTGCCTCCAACGGTATCCACACCTAGCTAGAGCTTCAAGTCCTTTCTTTCTTCTTCCTTGTTGTTGCTAGAGGTGGAGAAGAGAGAGAGAGAGAAGAGAGCCTCCAAGGGGCTGGACGGCTAGGGTTTTTTGTGCAAGCCTCTTATGCCATGTCACACATAAGTGTGACTTATATAGGCAGCCCACTAAAGGGGGCTGGCCATGGGGAAGAAACCCTAATAGGGTTATGTGTAATTACTCTTAATTGCACATTAACCCCTATTATTTGTATCAAATACAAATAGGCCCATAAAGAACTATTCTTTATTCACTAAAACCCTTTCTCTCATAGACTTTAAAGCCCTTCTTGCATGATCAGTGTGTGACCCATTGGGTTCACATCATTAAGTAGTAGGAATAGCACGAGGTGTGCACAATGGAACTCTTTCCATTTAGGGTCTAATTGGAACTCCTTCCAATTCCCTAATTGATTATAACTCACTTATATCAATTAGGGCTTCTACTAACCATGAGTAACACCTAGCATATGGCTCATGGTGTGGTCCTTAATGAGGTGAATAGTCATTTACAAAGAACCCTTCTGTTATAGTTTATAGGTTACAATTGCATCCTTCCTTCAACACAATGTCTCCAATTGAACTAATAGGACATGGAAGTCTGTCAAGTCCCTAGTTCAATTACTTTATACTCATTCATAGATATCAACTCATTGATGAACTCATGAAACTCTTTTCATATTCATCCTACCATGGCCATGGATTTAATGAGTTATATTATGAATGCTATATGAGACATTCTCTCTCTTTTTCCTGAGAGTGATGGATCCCTTGTTGATCACTCACATGTCTTCATACACATAGCAGTAGGGCCAATGAACACCTTTGCAGACCCCTGAATAGGATCTGCACTTAGTGTTATCAAACTTCTAAAGCTACATGCATAAGACAACTATGGTGTCTCAGGTCTAAGGATTACTTGTACCACTATAACAATGAGAAACTGATTGACAGGCAGGATAAAACTCCATTCAGTTTATCTCATATCTTTGGTCACATTCAGTGTACCTATTCTTATAATAGGCACCCACTTATTGGTTGTAGTGTCTCCACACAAATAGCTTGAGACTAGCTATCCTCCTATAGAGTCAACCTAACAAGTGCTAGTCCTATGGTTCATTACTGTCCATCATAGTGAACCTTCAACTAGGAATGCTTAAGGAGTTTAGTACAGAGATATATCTATAGTCTCAAAATTACAACTCTTTGTAATTCCATATTCTCAACTCTAACTCCATGGACATATTATGTAAATATAAATGATGCATATAAACATAATAGAATAAGCCCTTTTGTTAAATCAATAATAAATGTGACATACATAAATGAAATCAAATGATTGTTCCTAATCCCTAAACAATCATCTCTATGATTGGCTCTAGGGCATAATCCTAACAATCTCCCACTTGCACTGAAGCCAATCGACCATGTATCGCATACTTATCTTCTTAAGATGTTGGTCTAAGACATAACCAATTATGTTTTAAAGCTTTAGTCAGTAGGTCTACAAAAACTTATGTAGATAATATCTTCTATAATGTATCTATTACCTCTTCCAATGATTCATCTAATCACTTGGAATTGCCGCTCTATGTGTTTGGACTTTTGATGAGACCGTGATTCCTATACTTGAGATATAGACCCATTGTTGTCACAAAACAAGGTGTGGGCAACTCAATGGAAGGAACAACTCCAAGTTCTAAATGAACTTATAGATCCAAACAGTCTCCTAGACAATGCGGCAATTAATTCACCCTTAATAATGGAATCCACTGTATCTTTCATACAGTTCTTCCATTAAGTATTTCACCAACTAAAGTGAATATAAAATATACCCCATATGGATTATATCCAAATCCATATACCCATCTACTATGAGTTTACAATTTGCATATACAATCCAATATTCCAAATTTGAATTGATTGATAACTATTTGTAACAATTACAACATAATAGATATCAGGTTCAATACATAGTGTAGAATAAGGCTTCTTAACACTTTAAGAACCTTACTTGTGCTATCCTAGGGCATATGCCCTTGAATAATGAATTCTTATCTGAAGTAAATCAGACCTCCCTTAGAATTCTCCATGTTGAACTCCTTCAACATTTCAACTATGTTTGATGATTTGGAGATACTTAGCAATCTATATGATCTATCTCTATAGATCTTGTTGGATGCTTCTGCCAAATCTTTCATGAATTAGTTTTTCTCCAAAAACTAAAACTTTACATTAGATAACATTCATATATCATTCATAATGATTATGATGTCATCCATACTTAGGATAAAGAAAAACGATCGCACTCCCACTAACCTTTTATACACTCATGGTCCATCTATACAATGAGAGAAATCAAACAATTTGATTACCTCAACTTTATAGATGTTCTAATTATGAGAACCTTGTAGTCTATTAATAGACTTCTATAACTTACACACTTTTATGGTTTTTCACCATTTGATACAACATCTTTATATCCTTTTTGACATATCTTATATTCAAAATGTGTGTTTATAGATAACAAGATCCAAATGGATTTCAGCATAACTATTATCAAACAAGTTTCTTTATAGACAACTTTTTGCCTATGTTGAAAACATTCTTAAATAGCCAAGCCTTTTAGGTCTCTACCTGTCCATATTGGATTTAATGACTCTTAGTCATTTCTCAAGTTGATGTCAAACATCGCCTAATCATAATCAATAGGATTATCTTGGTGATCTTTATCACCAAAGAACAATTCTTTCACATTCTAATAGAGATACAATATCTCTCTTATGTTAAGAAATATCCAATTTGATCTATGAAAAGATTGTAGTGTAGTTAAGGGTTTTGTCTTAACAGAGACAAGGGTTGGATCTTTGTTCGTTTGTGGCTTTACAGACAATTCTATAAATTCTATCTACTTTTGCATCTTCTTGAATGAACTCTTTCTCAAGAAAATCCAGCAAACATCCTAATGGACAACTTTTGTTCATTAGGGTAATAGAAATACTATCCCAACCACTTTTGGGATATACCACAATTCAACACTTACTTGACCTTATTTCCAGATTGTCTACATTATGTTTCTAGACATACGTAGCACAAGCCCAAGCCTTAACTTCTTTAAGTTGGGTTTCTTCCCATATCATATCTGATATAATTGGGACAAAACTGGAGTGAACCCTAAATTATCAATATGTAGCAATTTTAAGGTATATCCTAGATGGATACATTAGTAAAACTCATCATGGATCAAACCATATCTTAATAGGGTTCAATTTGTTCTCTTAGATTCACCATTGAGCTATGGTATTCTAAGATGAGTCTACTATAATTGAATGCATGCTCTACATGACTGTATACATCACAATGTATAGTCAAATTATAAATGTAACTCATTCACTTCACCAAGTAAACGATGGGTTTGGTCATCTCATAACCAAGTCATAATTGTTACATTTAAATGAGAGTCTCTACATCTCTTGTATTCTCGGAATACGTTGCATTCGCTCTAATTAGTCATTTAAATTCGGAAATCAAATTTCTAGAATGTCTTAAATGACTTAGTTAAGAGATAAGTTCCCAAAATTAATCTAGCAACTCTTGCTCTATTAAAATTTTTAAAGGTAACTTATTATCTACTTAACTTTCTGCTTCGATTTAGATTACACTAGAATCCAAAAACCAAGAAGCAGAACTAACCAACAATTTAGTTTAGAGCATGAACCAAAACTTCAAAAGTTTGGTTCTTCTAGGAAGACTGATACTTTATCAAGTTCCCTTTACAATACCTTATATTTACTACAAAATAATTATATTTCTTTGTCTTTGACTTTTCAAGACTTGCTTTCCTCTATGCTTCCATTTTAAATCACATCTAGCTTCTCAAGCTATTCTATGTGATTAATCATTTTTCAAAAGAATGATTATTAATAAACAACTTTTATTACATCCTAGTCCAGAAGAAGTCCTTTATAACTACTATACTTTATAGTATTATTTTACTCACTATACAACCTTTGTATGTGATGTAGGACATCAAAGGCACTTGCATTGACTAATTTTGCTTCTGAAGCTCATTGGTCATCAATACTATCATATAGCACGGCAACAAGATGCCAATTGCGCATAGTGTCTTTTTCTTCTTAGGATGTTTTATGGAGGGCCTTTAATAAAAGGCCTAATAGCATATAAACAATCTTTTGAAATTGAGAACAATTTTCAATTTCCTAAGTCAATCAAAGGAATCGGGTTTAGTCAAACTATCAATATCCTATATTAGGAAATAGGGGTTTTGAGGTGAGTAATTAGGTAATTTACATAAACAAAGAATTAGATTTCATTTTTATCCATAATGATTGGGTCTTTAATCATATGGTACCTCCCACTATTTTATCAAATTCCTTACACCCTCTAATGGAATTCGGGAATCTCATTCCTAATGGGAATTGGGGTCCCACTGTGACCTAGAAGCCTCACATGTTAGTTTCTTGACTTCTAACCCACAATAAGAAGACAACTCTTTGTCTATTGCTTCATAAGCAAGTTCCAATCGTTTTGCCTCTAGGGAACATACACCTCACATGTTAGTTTCTTGGAATACTTCCCTAGTTAAGTTAAACCCATCATTCACACAAGTATGTTTCGCCAAATATATACCTCACATGTTAGTTTCTTGGTATATACCAGTTTAGGCACCCCATGATATCTCATATGTGATAGTTTCAAGTAATGTCTTTAACATGGGTAGCTCCTACATGTCTGCAACCAGGTACCCACATTAAGGGACGTTAGATGATCCTATAATGATGGAAGGCGATGAAGAATTCATTCCCCAATGACTTCTCCATTTTCAACTTAATATTAAATAAGAGGGGTTTTAAAGGGTCTCATCAAATTAACATGCATCCTATGTATCAAAATTTAAACGTATAAATTATGCTATTTATAATCATACATCTCATGCTATTATAAATCATACATCGCATGCTATTATATATCAACATATATAAAGTACCATATTTTGATATTAGCCCCTAAGTGAATAGGTAACATATACCAAACTATGGTATTGGAGCTAAAACAATTATCTCATAAATTAAAGCTCCCACTATGATGATTATGGACTTTGAGAGGATTCAATCCAAGCCAATAGATTGAATCCAAGGTCTAAGGTGGGTGTAGGTGATCGTAAAATAAACCATTCGTAACATGCATGCTTTCTTGAAACACTTCTCTAAGCTTTCAAGTCCTTCAATCTGCTCCCTTGGCTTGATGGTCTCCACCATTGGCTTGTTGGGCTCTATCATGCTCCTTTGGGTCCACCATGCTCCTTAGTGCGCTCTCAATTACATAACATTTACATAATTTAAAGAAAGGGATACATAAGGGGAATGTGGGGTACATAAGAGAATGATAGAGAGAGAGGGAGAGGGAAGGCGGCATGCAAGCCCCAAATAAATTACATCACCTTAATAAAATTACAACTCTTGTAAATAATAACATCCCATTCATAAGACGGCCAATCACAATTGGTTTAAAGGGTATAGTCCATAATCATCATCCAAGCACATACATACAATCTCATTGCATAATGTAAAGAAAAACTGTAAGCATTAAAACATATGGGCATTATGGTAATTCTCTTGAATGATTTACATTAATCTCATTAATGCATCCTAATCTTATTAGGTTTTAACAAAAATATCCAGAATTAAATAAAGTCTTAACATTTAAGACATTACAGTTTCAATTAATCAAATTAATTTAAAACATGTAAAGTTTCCTAAAATAACTCTAATATCCAATATTAGGGTTTCCTTAATTAAACAAAACAATTTCATTTAATTAAGAATTTCCAGATTTTAATTTAATCCCTAATTGTGTTTTAAACCATTTAAAACATTATAAAATTAATCAATATTAATTAAATAATTAATATAGGAATTAACTAAAATCATTAAAATGATGAATTAGTGTATTAGGGTTTCCTAAAACCCTAAACCCTAAATGCATAACCCTAAACCCTAAATGCAAGCCCTAATCATTAAATGCCTTATGATTGGTCATTTAATGTCCAATCATTAAAACCCTAGGTTCATATGGTATTTAATAAAAGGGATTAGGGTTTAATTAATGCCAAATAGGGTATTAATTACCCTTAATTAATTACACTAATTAGGGTTTCCAAAACCCTAACCCTAGACATCATTAATGGTATTAATTATGCCCTAACAATCAATAACCATGATTGGTCATCTAATGACCAATCATTAACTCTTAATTAAGGTAATTAATATTCCAATTAGGGTTTTAATTAATGCCATAATGAAATTAGGGTTTCATCATTAACTCAAAATTAGGGTTTCATCCTTAACTCTATGCAGCCGTCACTACCAGGGGGCTGCCTGAGCTTGGCTAGGCTGCCATGGCCACCAACGACTATGGGAGG
Source organism: Liquidambar formosana (assembly GCA_039720395.1). Taxonomy (NCBI): domain Eukaryota; kingdom Viridiplantae; phylum Streptophyta; class Magnoliopsida; order Saxifragales; family Altingiaceae; genus Liquidambar; species Liquidambar formosana. The sequence continues at coordinate 24,169,916 of CM077824.1, read as the reverse complement.
CCATGGCCAGTCATGGGAGAACATCCTAGGGGTGTGGGACAAGCCTCTGGACACGTGAGAAGTGGTGGAAGTGGCTGCCATCATCAAGAACAATCTGGGTTTCCAAAACCCATTGCTGGAGCCATTGTTGCAGACCTTGAAGGTCACAATAGCTTCTAAATCCTTATCAATTTGACTCCTCCATTGAAACCAGCTTTTGTATCATGTCCCTACATGAAATACTAAGCTCATAGAAGAGGTTTGGATGATCAAATCATCACCAATTGTTCTAAACAATTAAAACAACAGTAGGCTGCCCAGAATTTGACAGCACACTGTCCATGGTCAGAAATTGATTTAAAACCCAGCAAGATGAATGAATTAGGCTACCAAATGAATTTTCCCAGTATCCTACATGTCTTAGGAAACTAATGCAATTGGTTTCATGCAATTTGGAGTTCCCTAACTCAAGTTCTAATCAAAACTCCATTGATGACTTTTCTGCAGAGAAAATCTGCTATGCTGTTCATGAAAAATTTTCAAACTTTTTGAATCTTTTTCCATCAAAACCTTTTTGAAACTTAAAGAAAATCATATACGCATGATATATGATGATCCTACAATGATTTTCCATCATAAATACAGCAGCTTTAATTAGAATTAATTGCAAGAACCTTAGGGTTCTAAAACCCAGATTCAGCCTCCATGGTGTTTTTCTCCTTCTTCCTTCTGTTCTAGCATCTTAATCCAATTATGATGCATCTAAATGCTTGGGAACCTTTCCCTACCATGTCTAGAACATAACCCAAGTGGTGGCAACCATTGCCATGCCTTTGATCTCCATCAATAACTCAAAGTTGTGGCTATTGCATCATTCCCGAGCAAAACTGCCTTTCCAGACAGCCTGTAGTAAAAAATTCATAACTTTCACTACAGAACTCGGATTGACGCACCGTTTGTTGGGTTGGAAAGCTTATTCAAAGAGCTTTCTAACCATATATGGCTCGAAAATTTTGGAGAAGAACTCTGAATTCGGCAGGCAAAAAAAAGATGACGGTTTTTCATGGCAATCATGAAAACTGTTCATAACAGTTTTATAAAACCCTAGTTTCCTTATTCTTCTTCTCCAAACTCAAACCCTATGCAACCTATTGCATCCATGGATACACTTAACCATCAATTAGAAGAGGAGTAGAAGAGAATTGACCTAGGGTTCCAAACCCTAGGTTCAGCCATGGAGGAAAACCAATTATGCAGAAAAATTTTCCAGATTTTTGAATCATTCAACTACACCATAATTACCAGCCCATATGTATTTTGTATTACGCATAATCATGGCTCTGATACCACTGTTGGGAATCGAACAAGAGGGAAAAATAGAAGTGCGGAATATAAAAAAAATTTTCCTACGATTCCCAATCCCATGAATCTAACTATGCATAACACAAAATCAAACCCTAACTACAAAGAGGGTTAGAACACTTACAGAATTTTGTCTTCTCCTTTTTGCTCCAAGCTTTGATTCCGGACAGCGGTGAATGAGCAGCCCAAGTGTGCTGCCTCCAACGGTATCCACACCTAGCTAGAGCTTCAAGTCCTTTCTTTCTTCTTCCTTGTTGTTGCTAGAGGTGGAGAAGAGAGAGAGAGAGAAGAGAGCCTCCAAGGGGCTGGACGGCTAGGGTTTTTTGTGCAAGCCTCTTATGCCATGTCACACATAAGTGTGACTTATATAGGCAGCCCACTAAAGGGGGCTGGCCATGGGGAAGAAACCCTAATAGGGTTATGTGTAATTACTCTTAATTGCACATTAACCCCTATTATTTGTATCAAATACAAATAGGCCCATAAAGAACTATTCTTTATTCACTAAAACCCTTTCTCTCATAGACTTTAAAGCCCTTCTTGCATGATCAGTGTGTGACCCATTGGGTTCACATCATTAAGTAGTAGGAATAGCACGAGGTGTGCACAATGGAACTCTTTCCATTTAGGGTCTAATTGGAACTCCTTCCAATTCCCTAATTGATTATAACTCACTTATATCAATTAGGGCTTCTACTAACCATGAGTAACACCTAGCATATGGCTCATGGTGTGGTCCTTAATGAGGTGAATAGTCATTTACAAAGAACCCTTCTGTTATAGTTTATAGGTTACAATTGCATCCTTCCTTCAACACAATGTCTCCAATTGAACTAATAGGACATGGAAGTCTGTCAAGTCCCTAGTTCAATTACTTTATACTCATTCATAGATATCAACTCATTGATGAACTCATGAAACTCTTTTCATATTCATCCTACCATGGCCATGGATTTAATGAGTTATATTATGAATGCTATATGAGACATTCTCTCTCTTTTTCCTGAGAGTGATGGATCCCTTGTTGATCACTCACATGTCTTCATACACATAGCAGTAGGGCCAATGAACACCTTTGCAGACCCCTGAATAGGATCTGCACTTAGTGTTATCAAACTTCTAAAGCTACATGCATAAGACAACTATGGTGTCTCAGGTCTAAGGATTACTTGTACCACTATAACAATGAGAAACTGATTGACAGGCAGGATAAAACTCCATTCAGTTTATCTCATATCTTTGGTCACATTCAGTGTACCTATTCTTATAATAGGCACCCACTTATTGGTTGTAGTGTCTCCACACAAATAGCTTGAGACTAGCTATCCTCCTATAGAGTCAACCTAACAAGTGCTAGTCCTATGGTTCATTACTGTCCATCATAGTGAACCTTCAACTAGGAATGCTTAAGGAGTTTAGTACAGAGATATATCTATAGTCTCAAAATTACAACTCTTTGTAATTCCATATTCTCAACTCTAACTCCATGGACATATTATGTAAATATAAATGATGCATATAAACATAATAGAATAAGCCCTTTTGTTAAATCAATAATAAATGTGACATACATAAATGAAATCAAATGATTGTTCCTAATCCCTAAACAATCATCTCTATGATTGGCTCTAGGGCATAATCCTAACAAACCTAACAAGTGCTAGTCCTATGGTTCATTACTGTCCATCATAGTGAACCTTCAACTAGGAATGTTTTAGGAGTTTAGTACAAAGATATATTTATAGTCTCAAAATTACAACACATTGTAATTTCATATTCTCAACTCTAATTCAATGGACATATTATGTAAATATAAATAATGCATATGAACATAATAGAATAAGCTCTTTTATTAAATCAATAATAAACGTGACATGCATAAATGAAATCAAATGATTGTTCCTAATCTCTAAACAATCATCCCTATGATTGGCTCTAGGGCATAATCCTAACAAAAAAGAGTAACCTTGTGATTAAAAAAAAAAAAAAGCCCGTGGTATTGCTACTGAACAGCTACGAATTGAAAACCAAAGAACTGATATGAGCCTTAGACTACATATAAATGATGGGGGTAGGAAGTGGTTTTTGTTTGGTTTGCCAATATATTGCAGACCAAAGTAGGATTTTAGATTGAACTAATGCCGGTGGGCCGGCACATAGGGCAAATGAGTTAGAATTTTACATCTTTTGGAGTTCCAATATTGGAAATTGGTTGTCCTTATCTTCAATAAAGGGTAAAAATGTTTATATAATTTTAAATAAGGACAATATTGTCAATCAAAAGTTTTTTAGTTTAAGAGACTTTTATAAATAGTATAGATTTAGATATAGATATAGAATAGATAAAGATGACCATCCACGCATACGACAACTTTTATAATAGTATAGGTTTAGATATAGATATAGAATAAATGACCACCACAAGTGCCCGAGAATCAAGATGAGGTAGAAGACTTTTATCTCAACTACTCTTCATGCAAATAGCATAAAAAATAAATAAATATAAAATACTCTTCACACCGAGTTGCTAACCCTATTGTGAATGATTAAGAATATTTTACACTTTGTTTTGTTACGTATAAAGAGTAAAAAATCAACTTTTGAATGCTCTTCTGATCAGATAGCATGGAACTCCTGTTTCAACATTATTCCATTTATTTTTTATTTTTATATTTTTGTAAACAATAAAACTTTTTATAGTTATCAATTTTCACAATTCACATTCAATTCAAATTGAATGTTTGTTATGAAACAAGATTAGATAAAATTTGTTATTTAAAGACCATTATTTTAAATAAAAAAATGTGCATGTCAATAAACGCTTCACTCATTTAAATGGTAATATTCTTCTAGTCCTTTTAATTTCTCATTGAAAAATGTTCACGAACAAATCTGTTGGTGGTAAAAATAATGTAACAAATATAAACTAAAAATGAGCATTTAGCATTATTTTATATGAAAATTTTCATTTATATACCATTTATAATTTTAAATATCACTTTTTTAGTTTTGAACATTTTTAGAAAATAATTTTTGCTAAACTATACATATCTAGCTTCTATCCAAATTGCAAGTCTTAGTTTTAATCATTTTCAGTAATTTTTCAATTGAAATTGAAATCCATTGACTGGCTTGTGTACTAACTTTAATTTAATATTTTGCCCCTATTTTTTTTTTTCAACATAGCCGATGATTACCGGTTATTTTAAAATTTCCTCCATGCAAAACTGGGTCCTTTGATTATTTTCCCTTCTTTTCCAATCCCTGTTGCCAGACAAAATGAAAAGGCAAAAGTGACTGATCATTTGGTTCAAAGATGAAGTCTTAAAGTGATGGCTAGTTGGTTACACTGATTACACAAAATAATTCCAATATCGTACATAGAAATTCGTTTATTTATTTTGTTCCCTTTTTTATTGGGTAAATACCTAAAATATCCCTTAAAAAAGAATTCTATCCAAAAGACCCATAAAGTAATTTTTCTATCTAAAAAACCCAAAGTAATTATAGTATATCCAAAATCCAAAATTAGATAAACAAGATGGTAATACAAATTTTGAATAATAATTTTTATATTTTAATAAAAAATGTAGTTAGGGTATTTTAGTCAAGAAAATTTATCACTCAAACGAAGTTGGATAGAAGTTAAGTTCTTGGGTTTTTTGGATATAGCTTGATCCTATTTGGGTTTTCCAACAGAAAATTTATTTTATGGGGTTTTCGGATATTATTATTTTTATAAGGGATATTTTGGATATTTAGCTTTTTTTTTCTTTTTTTTTTGGGGGTTTGGGCATAATTTATTTATTTATTAAATGAGCAAAAGTTTATGGGGACATTGACAAAAGGAAGTCTACATAATTTCTAGATTCACACAATAACACAATTAAATGAGAAATTGAAGGAAAGGAAATGAAATAATGCAACAATATATATATTATTCATAGGGAAATGATTACATGGCAGACTGTCAATGACAGTCTTCATGGCCACAAAAAAGGGCCAGGTTATTGCCACAACATAAAGTACTCTAAGCCCCTTGCTAAGATTACACTTTTTAAGATTTTCTGAAAAATATAAAAGAACTCTATGAAAACTAGTCATGTACTCCACTAGAAAACATCATTCTAAACAACTTTGTAGAGGAAAGTTTTTCTAAAATTTTTCGTTTAAGTAAAATTTTTGGACATTTTTTATGAAACATTTGTAAAAATGAAACAAAGATTGTAAATGGTCAAAATGTGCACTTAAACGACAAATTTTGGAAAAATTTTATTCTAAAAAGTTGTTAAGATGTTTTCTAGTAGATAATGTGACTAGTTTTTGTAAAAACTTTTCATATTTTTCATAAAACCTTAAAAAGTGTAAACTAAGTTGGGGGGGGGGGGGGGGGGGGGGGGCTTTGAGTACTTTACGTGATGGAAATAGCATCCCTTCACAAAAAATAATAAACCATGAATTTTTTTTAAAGATGAAAGAAATCCATTTGTGGTTATGATTTTGTCTCTCATTGCTTTTAGCAATGACAGTCTGTCATGCTAGCACATCCCTTATTCATATTAGAAACTAAAATAGATATGATATAATAATGAAATCTTGGTGACATTAAGACCTGTGATACCCCTAATTGTTAATATATGTGTATGTCTATCTATCTATCTATCTATATATATATATAGATGGTCTCATAGTCAAACTAGATATGGGCTCACATGCGTTGCACGAAAATAATATTTAAATAATAAAATATATATGAAAATTCATAAATTCTCAGATATATCTGTATATATATATAGAACATGGAAATCTAATTATTTGTTAATTTTTATTGAAAGCATAAATTCTGTTTGAGAAACATGTACATATATAATATTTTTAATATGTATCCCATTTAGGTCATTAGAATAGATGCTCAACACAATAAGTCAAACTTCCTTCCATGGCTAGGAATCACAGTAAGAATAGGAAGTTGGCTATGAGACATGCATAGTAGTGAAGGCTGTGTAGAATTATGAAGTTGACGTCATTTTTTTCTTTATCCTTTTTTGCTGTTAAATAAACATTCTTAATTGTTTAAATAGGGGGGAAGGGGATAATTATTTAAAATTTAAAATAAGGGTGTAATGATCAATCAAAAGTTTTTTTTTTTGAGATATAGACTTTTATAGGTAGTGTGTGTATATATATATATATATATATATATATGATGATGATGATTAGGTAAGCACGTGATGATATAATTTATATCAACATCTACATTAGGAGTTGTATCTTGTGCATTAGTGGGATATGAGATATCTTGGACCAATGCAAGAAGTACAACCCCTAATGCATGGTATTGATATAACTTATATCAACATATGCTGATGGGAATTGAAAATAACCATATCTATATATATATATAGGGTTAATTACTTTTTAATACCTTCAACTTTGGGGGTAGTTTCAATTTGGTCCACAAACTTGACATTGTCTCAATTTAGTGACAAGTTTTAACTTATTATTTCAATGTGGGCTAGAGGCTAATGGCCGTTAGGGTTTTTTACGGAAATAGCATGTGCCGCGCATGTGATGCTTATGTGGAGCCTATGTGGCATCCACTTGGCATCCACCTGTGTATAGTTGACTATAACAGGAGCTCTTTCTTCCCTGGGCTCTCTTCTCTCTCCTCTCTTGCCAATTGCAGGAGCTCTTGGGTGTCACCATTGCCCGTGATGGAACACCCCTCTTCCTTAATCTTCCACTCCTTTTTTTTCCCCTTTCCTCCTTCTTTGCTAAGTCCTTCTCCCTCTCCCTCCCCTTCCTAGCTCTCATCTCACTTTGATCGTCGATGGCGGCAAACACAGAAACCATCGCAAAAGAAAAAAGGCAGCCGGCATTACCAGTGGCTATGGCCGCCACTGTCAAACTTCTCCCCCCAGTCTACCCTATCCCCAAAACCCATCCGGATTTAGATAGAAAACCCATTCAAATGAATCGATTATATCAATCAAAATTAATCCAAATAACAGTCACGCACACAAGATATCGATTAAACACTATATTTGGCTATTACACTAATTTAGCCTAAGAGGTGAGAAAAACAAGAACTTCCACTCACCTATCTGAGCCTATTACACTAATTTAGCCTAAGAGCATAAAACATAAAAGATTCATAAATTCATTTTCTTTTGTTTACCTCCATTTTCTCAGCAACCAAACAGTGAAGTAATATTAATAAGCAAAAACATTGGCATATTTCAATGATGCACAAAGAGAGATGAAGGTGCGTAATCAATGGCCGTTCGATTTCTTCCCAAATACCAGGGTCTGTGATAGAGCTACCCATCTCTTTCCCACTTTGCTGCCGTGCTAATGCCGTGAGAATCTCAACCTAGGGCCGGCACAAGGACGTGATCCAAAACCCACCACTCGCCGTGTCGACTGTGACCAAACCGAACCAAATGGGGAAAGGGTAGATTGTAGAAGGAAAGAGGTCGAGAAAGATAGCAAATCAGAGGGAAAGGATCGAGGGGAAGGAGAGAAAGCAGATTGTGGAAGGAAAGAAGTCGAGAGAAAGAGCAAATCAGAGGGAAAGGAGGGGAGGGAGAGAAAGTCAACAGAGAAAAAAGAAAAAGGAAGGGAAAAAAAAAAAAGAGGGATGCTCTGAACTTCTCCAGCGACAATGCCGTAAATGGCTTATCAGTATTCGAACCTCCCATTGGGTATGAGGTTCTTTTGGGCATTTACCATTGTGGGTTCTATTGGGACTTTTGTCGGTATTTGCACAATTTTCAACTACATATGGACTGGAGTTTTTAGTTGTCGAGAAAGTGAAGGAAAAGAAAAGAATTGTGTTTTTCTTGAAATGTTATAGTCGACTATAATAACTTTTAGTCGACTATAATACAAATGGATGCCACATAGGCTCCACATAAACATCACATGCATGGCACATGCCATTTCCATCAAAAACCCTAACGGCCGTAAGCCTCTGGCCCACATTGAAACAATAAGTTAAAAGTTTTCACTAAATTGAGACAATGTTAAGTTTTTGGACCAAATTGAAACTACCCCCAAAGTTGAAAGTATTAAAAAGTAATTAACCCTATATATATATATATATATATATAAACAATTTTAATCAGGTCAGCACGTGTTGATATAAGTTATTGATATAACTTATATCAACACCCGCATTGGGGTTGTATCTCGTACATCAGTGGGTTATGATCGAGATACATTGAGCAAATACGGACTGATATAACTTATATCAACATGTGTTGACTTAATAAATACTATATATATATATATAGATAGATAGATATAAGATGATTAAGGTAAGCACGTTGTGTTATAACTTATATCAACACCGCATTGGGAGTTGTACCTTTAATTGTGCATTAATGGGATATGAGGTACATTGGACTAATGCAAGAGGTACAACCCTCAATGCATGGTATTGATATAACTTATATCAACATGTACTGATATATAGGAACATAACTATATATATAGATAGGATGACGATTTGGTAAAGACATGTTGATGTAACTTATCTGCATTGGAGGTTGTGTCTTGTGAATTAGTGAGTTATAGGATACATTGGACCGATGCACAAAATATAACCCCCCCAATACATGGTATTGATATATTTTATATCATATGCTGACTTGATCGGGACTACGATATATATATATATATATATATATGTATAGATATATATATATATATATGTATAGATATATATCAGGGTGTCCAAGGCAATTTGGTCTGATATACCAGTATATCAGGCTTGGCTTATAGCTCATCCCACCATCCATTTTTATTAATGAAGATCTAATGGTTCACGTATTTTCTTTTTTAGCTGTTAGATCTTCATTAATGAAAATGGATGGTGGGATAAACCGTAGTTAATATACCAGTACATCAATCCAAACTGACTTGAAACACTTTTGTGTGTGTGTGTATATATATATATATATATATATATCCTTGTGAGGAAAAAATAATTAGTCATTTAATTTGAATTGCTCACTTAAATATGGAGTTTCCTATTTTAGCAAGCTTTATTGAAGAGCCCTCTTGGTTCTGTTCTTATCAGAAATGTATGTTGAAGATCTTTGTCCTATTTTACCAAGTTTTATTGAAGGGCGTGATTAGGTCCTTCAATAAAGCAGACAAGAATTTCAACTAGGTTGACACCCAAGCTAGCTCCAAAAGTCCAAATCATGTGCGTTCTGTGAAGAAGTCATATTAAGAGAGACACTATAGCAGAAATTGAAAGACAAATTAGTGAGACACTAGCTGTCAACAAGTTTTAAGAAGGATATATTTTAATTTTTGCATTTTTTTTTTACAAGATATTTTTGTATTTATAGACCGGATCGAGAATGAACAAATGAAGGGATAGTTTAATGATGGGGTGAGGATTGTCTCCACTTGTATTGACCGTTCAGTGCAACGGAGAGATCCTTGTCCTTAATAATCATACGTTATTTAATTTGAGGGTGAGAGAGAGAGACCCCTATACGTAGGGCTGCAGCCATTGATCCCCACCGATGAAAGACACATTAAGAAAAGGAGAAGCAAGTGTGTCATTGAGTCTCTGAACATAAGGCGCCCTCAACGTCATATTAGCTCCTGCACCCAAGCAATTGTACTCTCCATAGAAAATGGTCCTGCATTCACAAACCAAGAAACTCATGACCTACTTCACTTTAATTCGAGCCCATAATTCCTTTTACACATTTTTTTTTTAATAACAAAAAATCGTATGTATTGTGATCATATATTACGTACTGGTCTCTCGTAGGGTCATTGAAGTCGTTCCAACCCTCAGGTGCAATGATATCGGACATGGAAGTGTAAGCAAAGACAACCCGAGAGAAGGGCCTCCATGCTCGACCTAGCCATATTCTTCCAGTCCCTCCTACAGTGCAGTTCACAAAAGCGAAACCACTATCCTCATCCTTGGAAGCTCTGCCATTTGCTGTAACGGCACCGTTTATGCTCTTCGATCCTACAGGCACTGGGTTGGCTATGGAATTCAACTGGCAGCTCTGTAGTAATCAAGTACGTGTGCACGATTATTGGGTAAATAGAAGAGTATGGCAATCATTAAGGAGCATTGCTGTTTAACCCATATTATTCACCCAAAATAAAAATCCAATCCAAAATATGTGCAACATTCTCAATACTCCTATCACTTGTCCCAAAAAAAATAAAAAAAAAACATTCTAAATTATCTGACTCTTAGATTTTTGCTTTTCTTCAATTAACTTCTTTTACAATAGCTGCAATCAGTAGGCATGGTTTAGTATGTAGTTCATGTATTTCACAAGCAATGGTTACTATGATATGGTGCGGTAGTCTATGCTTGATATGGGGCACGAGGGCCAATACTAGTCTCTCTCTCTCTCACAAGCAATAGTTACTATGATATGGTGCGGTAGTCTATGCTTGATATGGGGCACGAGGGCCAATACTAGTCTCTCTCTCTCTCTCTCTCTCTCTCTCTCTCTCTCTCTCTCTCTCTCTCTCTCTCTCTCTCTCTCTCTCATATATGCATATCGCAATTGCATGAATGGACATGGTTTAAAAGTCCAAAGAAGCATGACAATCTGTCATTACAATTGCCAGGAAGAAAAGATGAAGAAGGAAGATGCTATTATCCCATACTTTTTTTCTTAATGATATGACCACTTATGTTGCATGACGTGGCTACTTACTTGACATGCATTTAAAAAGTACAAAAATATTATACACATGCACCAACACAAAGTTGAAACTAAAACTTTGATATACAAATCCTACACCTCTATTGGGATGAGACATGCGACTAAACTCAAGGACCATTGACAATATTTAAGGAATTAGGGTGAGGGTAAATGCTAAACAATAAAAGTGTAGAAACTTAATTTTATAAAAATTCTTGTATCCTTTTTAATTTTCAAAGACATTCATGATGACATTATTGATGACACTTGTGACTTCTAAAATGAATTCCCCCATCATCTCTCTATCTCTTGATTATAATTATTTATAATCTGTTCTCTTCCTTTTCTAAAATTTGTACGTCTGTGTTATTATATTAAGTTGAATTATTTCGTCAAACCTCCAAAATTAAATAAATTTGGATATGAATTTATATAAAAATGAGAGCATAGTCAACCGGTTAAACCAGTAACCTGGCTAGTCAATTGGTGATCTGATTGGGATTTATATTAATATTGATATAATATAGTAAGGACAGTTTGAAGTTAAGAAAATCAAAACTAAGAAACTCTCAATAGTAGGGCTGTTACCTACCAACAAATTACCTCTTATATTCTTTGAAAATATGAAACTTTGATATTTAATTAACCGTTTGCAATCTGGATCAGGTACGTCAACTGAGTCAACTAGTGCTTGAATCAATTGACCCGAGACCAGCCACCTAAATGGGTTGATGGTCGGTCTAGTTTTAAGAACTATGGCTTCAATGCAAATTTGAACTACCTAGAGTGGCTAATGATCTTTTGGCATAGTGGCACTTCTCTTCTCTACATGAAGGGAGGTTCTATGGCCGAGTCTTAGTATGGATATATATATATATATATATATATGTTGTGTAATGAATTTCTTATCCATGTTTAAAAAAAAAAAAAAAACAAAACAAAAAAAAACTCTTAAGTGATGGGCCCAGCCGTTTGGACAATATAGATGTGCACTGTTACAATGCATGCAAGACAATTCTTGCTATTTGAACCCAAGCCTCCACTACCATGGCCATGAATTAAGCTTTACCATCAAGGCTATGTACGGGGCATTTTCACATCATTGTGGCTCTTCTAGGTTGCTGCTTTTGTTGCATCAAGAGATGAAATGGTTATCATATTAGAAGAACGATAAAAAGTGTGAGAGATGGGATCTCTTGTATTTAATTTGGCGTCGTCATCTAAAATCTCCTCAAAATAGAAAGAGAACTAATATGAATAAGAATCTCCCTTTTTGGGAAAAGAATGACAGCATCCTTTGTGCCGTCATGTGTCACATGATTATTGTGCCCCAGGAGATGTGGGGAGGCAAAGGATGTTCGCTTTGTTTTCAGCCCTTAATTATTTTTCCTATTATTTGGCCTAGGACTCAGCCCTCTGATTTAATGGCATAAATGTTGTGGAGCAGTAAATTGCAGCAAATTAAAGGAGTCTTTTAAGGCAAGATTACCTATTTAATTACCTCATAAAATGATCTTGCATTGCCGAAGATGAAATCAATGGAACCTTGGATATAGCAATCCTTGAAGTAGTGACGGCCCCTATCATCATGAAGTGTATCTTGTGCTCCAAAAAATCCACAACCCCAGAAAGCAGCTTGGTCCCCTGATATTCTAATGGCCACTGCTTGGGCTCCAACATCCCCAGGTCTTGGAATTGGAGCTACATTCTAGGATATACGATTATAATTATTATAAGTATTGGGACACGTGAGTAAAAATAATTGAACATTTAATTTGAACCTACGGCGCACATAATCATAAACATTCTCTCCCTTTCTAAAACGAAGAGATCGACAATTAATTTTGGCTAATTTTCCATCGATATCTCACCATGAAGCTTATGTTCTTAGCAATAAAGTTGGCAGCAAAAACTTGAACAGAGCCACTATAAAACGTTCCATGCGAAGAATTGGCTGTGTCATTCCATACAATGGCTGTCGATGTAAACCCTTGTCCTTGAAATGTGATATTTGGTTTGGTCCTCGGAACCATGACTTTCTCGCTGCATTCGATCCACAGTCAGTAAATATGACATCGTCATGCAAATTCTTTAATTTTTTTTTTTTTTAAAAAAAATTTTAAAAAGGGAAACAAAAGAGAGAGAAGACTGAGAAAGATGGATTTGTGGAAAAGGCTAGGTACCAACTTACTAGTAAATGCCGGTGTTGATCCATATTATGTTTCTTTTCTGGCTAGAGTTTCCAACTGCATCAACTGCAGATTGCACCGTCGTGAAATTACAACACCCATTTCTATCAACACAAATAATTGAGGTCGTGTTAGTGTCTGGAGGGGGAAAATCGGGTGGAAAATCATCGCAAATTGATTCTATTGCCTTCTTCTTATGGTGTTTATGGCGGTGGACATTATGGCCAATATTGGTGTTGTATGGGATTAGTGTCAAAATAATAGGTGATGAGAAGGTGGTGAGGGTAATGTCAATGAGGTTTTTGAGGAATGGTGGGTTTGGAATTATGAGATGTGTGGATGTTAAAGCTACAAAAATGGCAATCACTAGAGTGAGAGATGTGCCTTTGAGACCCATTTTCTGATTGGAGGGAAAAGATGAGAGGGCATAAGATTTTTGAATAGGAAAAATACTAAACATGCACTTGAAGTGCAAGGGTTCATGGCATGTCTTGCAAACCACCCTGTCCCTCTATTTTCCTGAGAAAATTTCTAACCTACCAAACTTAACATGGATGGTGCTTGAAATTTGAGAATGCAATTACGTATAGAAGGTTGGGAGTTGTACTGGACCCTGGATTTATTTCAGGTCCATTTTATTAGCCCAATCCCCACGGTAGGTGACAGCATTCCCCGACCCTAGCCTGTTGGACCATTTAATCACATTCTACCTTCAAGAATCTCAAAAATTAACTTGCGTTGTTAATATTTTAGCATATGGGTTGTGTACCCCAAGAGCACATGTTGACTCGTCGCACTCGCTCATACGTGTGAACAAGTTTGTTCATAGAAAACGTGAGGCCCCAGATGTCAAGCAAGATTGGTAGAAATGTTATCACACACGTGAGTTTGCATAAATATTCTTCGTGGGTTTTGTTTTTTTGTGTGTGTTGTGTAGCATTATTCTTTATGTACATGAGTATATAGCTATACAGAGGCATAATACACACAATTTGCCTATTTTATAGGATTAATTGGGTAGGCGCCTCACTCCTGCCTCGGTTAGTAAGTAGCTAGCCGAGTCATATATATTTAGGTTCGGGTGGGTCCTCAGAACCCAGTAGGATTCCAGTCACCTCACTCCAATTTTGGTCCATTTCCACCACCAGAAGCTAAATATTTTCACCAGCTAGAATTGGAGTAATTCATGTGGAGTAATACATTAGTTTGTCATCCACTCAAATTTTTTCTTTTAAGTACCCTTACATCCTACAATCGATGCATTGGTTGTTTTTTAATGTAATTCTTTGTGTAATAAAGGGATAATATGGGAAAATTAAGGAAATTTATAATTTGACCTTTCAAAGTGCTAAACATTTAAATAAAAGAAGGTGAATCTTGATGAGGAGGAGGGATATATTATCAAATTTGATCATACAACAAGGCCAATAAATTCTCAACAGCATTTAGAAAGTGATCAAGGTTGGCTTGGGGTGAAAGCTAGACCAGTGAGCCAGAAAAGGCCTATTTCAACCCAAATGTGTCTCATCTTTTGATAAAGACAAAACTTTGCTTCCATTTTATCTATTGATCATTCTAAGCAAAGGCAACAGTAGCAGCTTCTTTTAAGGTAGGAAGCCTTTGTTTCAGATCACTACGCTACACATCATGTCAAAGAAAGGATGAAATTTACACAACTATTTCGTACTTTATGAGATCCGATCCCTTTGAAATAAATACTCATCGATAGGATTATTCATGATCAAAAGATCTATTATGAGGTGAATGCCTGTTATTTCAAATGGCTTGTCATCATTTTTTTATTTTTTATTTTCCTTTCAGTCATTAGAAATGTCTAGACTTTCGATCAAAATAATCTCCTGATACAATAAGGCAATCGCCATTCCACCTCAACTAATGCTCGAATTTAAGATCTCAGAACTACTAGTCCACTATGTCCGGCCCTACATGATTTTTGTAATAATAAAAATAAAACTGAAAATTACATTCTTTAAGAGTAAAATTATGTGTGATAGACAGAATAAAATTATGAGTAGTTGAATATTCAAATTCAAGATTGTGGAAAATTCAATTGGCATGCATATCCACGCACACGTGCTCTTCACACGTGAGAGTGTGAGCAAGCGTGTATTCCGATTACTATAAAATTAGTCTACTAGTGTCTGAACAGGTGTTTCACAAGGCAGCGCTAGAGCCACAATGCTGCGTGTATTCCAATTATAAAATTACTCTGCGGTAGTGTTTGAACGGATGTTCCACCATGTAGGGCGTACTATCATTATTTAAATTTCTTTTGGATATAACATGACCATAGCCCATAGGCATAAAATTAATAAGTTTTTGTACAGATATGGTAGAGGTGTGGATTTGTTCTTTGTTTTTTTCTTTCCCAATCCAGTAATAAAAAAATAAAAAGGGAAAAATGGATCCCTCGTTCAGAAGCTTTGAGCCACACCCACCCACCCTCTTTGTAAAGTTCATGCCTGTCATCCGGACCATGTATGTTGAGGAGCACTTGAGCCACACACCTTTTTTTCTTGCCCTTCTTTTTTTTTTGTGGTATCTATTCAAAGGTCAAATACAATTTCGCTATTGAGAGGTGGACATTACTTTTGTTCTTCTTTATTTAATTTTATATTTTTTTATTTTTATATTTTTTTGGGTTGAAACAACATTATTTTTTATAGGAAAAAGAAATACTAACCAGGAGGAGTTAGTCATAGATGGGTCTAGTTACGGGCAAATAATTATAATTAATACTCATTTTTAGTTAAATTAGTAACTAGTTATCTACTATGAAATTATTAGTACTCGTTTGCTTGTACCTAAGCCACAAGGTTTGTAATACAAGAAATATTAATCTTTGTTTTATACTAGCTTAAATGTGCAGAAAAATTTTACCTTTTGATTTATTCAAAACATTTAAAAGTAATACTGTTGGTGATGATGACGATGACGGCAGCAATGACGATAAAGAGGTATGTGAACATTATGAAGAGGGTTGACAAGAATGGAAGAGTAGAGGAGGGTGAATGGCGGGGGGGTTGGAAAGCCCAATATAGTGGACTATTATTTAGAGTAATGAGTATTTTTCGCAAATGAATGAGATTTAGGTCATTTAGAAATCTAACTTTCCTTCTCATCCATTGCCGTCCATCCTAGTCATCATGGGATTAAGATTGATCATGTTTAGTCTATTGTTATATAATTTCCTGTTTCCCGTTGAAAATAACATCACGTGTTTCAATGATCCCATCAGCTTTGTAAGCTAGGTTGAAAATTAGGGAGCCCTAATAATATGCTCTTCCAACCAAATAAAAGATGGTTGCAATCTTGGTGAATCAAAAGGCACCCATACCAATTCAAAATTAGCGAGGATTAGGGTAAATTTGACTTTTTGAAGAGCATTTTCTCCTTCTAATGCAACTGGGCCCCCAAGGTGAGCTCACATTCACCCCCTCTTTCCATTTCCCGTCCCACTCAAATCAATCCCTTTCAATGAATTTAAAATAAGGAAAGTGTCTAATGCACCGGCTTGAACACGTTCAAAATTTATTTGGACTCCATTTTTTTTTTTTTTTTTTGGGACATGTATATACTTCTCTCATCAAGACACAGGGACAAATGGCTCAGAATAAAATAAACCCTTGTTTTTTCACCTTTAACAAAAAGATATAGGAGAAATGGTCTAAATTTTAGCATTCTAGAACGTTACAAGTTTTTTAGAGCTGCTTTTCAAACAGTTGGATTTAGCAAGAATACTCAAGTAAAGGGTATGACAAGCACCATAATAAGTTATTTTTAAAAATAACGACAATCTCTAAATACTTAAATATGAATCGCATTGGTCACAAACTCAAACGTATTCTTACACTCAATGTTATATGTTCTCATGCGTACAATAACATATTATCATAAAAGCATTTTTCTTATTTTATCCTCTAACAATAGACTATCTTGGAAATCAAAGGATTTGCATGCCCATATGAGTATCCTCTAATCATGTTTTGTTTAGAGGTTTATTGTGTTTTATAGGCACTTTTACTGTTACCATAATTAATTAACTTAACTCTAAATTAAAAACTATGAAGTTGGAAAGATTTATATTAATTTTACCTTACCTTAAATAGTCAAGGAACGGTTGATCCTAACTCATTGAAAAAAAAATTTCCAACTGGCCCACAGTTTTTCAAGTATGAGCCATAAAGAGGTAACATGCTTGTCATTCAAAATCTTGGAAAACTCAATGAAAATAGCCAGAACACTATATTTACCTTTTTCTTTTTTTTAGAAAAAACATTATACTTTTAAATCATGAAAAATATGCCTTTTGCATGTATTGCAATACAATTGGCTGTTGGCAAAGGTGTTTTATTTATTTATTTTTATTTTATTTTTAATGAGGGAACCTTGCAAACCATCTATGACCTTGAGTCTTGTGGCATGTCTCATCCTAATAGGGGGTATGAGGTTTGTAGAGATTTTGGTTTCAAATCTGTGCGAGTGCCTGTATGAGTGTTCTCTTATTGTTTGGCAAAAATTTAAAAAAAAAAAAAACACATTGCAGACAAATCCAAACTCATATAAGACCCCACAAATCATATAAACTAAATAAGTTCAAAACCCATAAAAATCATAAAACTTTTTGTGGATGTTATAGCAAAGTCTGTAGTCATAACAAGATTGTTACAATCATCATTATTATTCATATACTCTACATATATTTGACATCACAAAAAAAAAAAAAAAAAAAAAAAAAAGGGGGGGGGGAAGAATTCAAAGGCAACTATTTTTTATTTGGAACAATTAACCTTTTAATGACAATGGTGGATCTTGAACCCTGGACCTTTTTATCATTTCAGGTCTCTTTGGGTATTTGGAATCCCACTCGAGCTACAAGCCTGTGGTATCACAAAGTATTTCAAGTCTAAGAAAACAAACCCTTAAGAACAAAAAGGAATAAAAATAAAAATAAATAAACTATTTCAGGCATAATACCACCACATTATATGTTTAACTAATTAAGATTGGTATGAAATGTAAATGAAGAAAATTATTTACAAAGGTCAGTGTCGTCCCTATGACAAGTCAGTACCTAACTTTCCCCTACTTTTTTGTCCTCCTCAGAACATGTAATTGTTACTCCTATTCTCATTGGAAGAAGGCCTGGGAGGAACTTGTACTGAGGAAAACCCCTCCAACACTAATTCATTGGAGACCTCCATGTTGGGTCTAGGATTTATACTAAGCCTCTGAAGAAACACATCAGCAGGGGTATTGCTCACTGGAAACATGTACTGCTGTGGCTGCTGCTGGTACTGCTGTTGCTGCTGCTGAAATTGCAGTTGATATCCAGGAGGCACCATGAGCGCAGTAGGATGGTTAACCTGGTGATGACGGCTCGCCCCCACCCCGAAACCGAAGCTGGGTGGTGCACCGTGGTGAGACGACCCCGAGGCAAAGGGTGCGCTGGGTCCACCCGTGAATTGTTGAACCATGGCTCGGAAATTGGTAGTGTCCGTGTTGAGTAAGGTGGTCGGGGTTCGCCTGGAGGCCCTGGACCGCCTGCGTATAGGTTTGGAAACACGGCCGTCGGGGTTCAAGTGAGTGTTCATGGAGGCCGAAGTGGCCGAGCCGTGAGGAGTGGGCGCAGTAGGGGAAGTGACGGCGGTGGTGACGACGGTGGCGTCGGAGACTTGTTCGCCGAACATGATACGGCTAGGAGGCGCCGCCGCCGCAGCAGCATCAGCTTGGCCGGAGAGGTGGTTGTGCTGGTAGAATTGCACCCAGTCAGTAGGACTTGACATGGAGGAAGTGTGAACAATTAGCACTTCCCCTCCCTGTCTCTCTTTTCTCTCTAGATTTCTCTCTTGGGTAAGAAGGAAAGATGAAAGCCTAGAGGTGTGGTATTTATGGAGACTTAAGACATGGTCAAAGTATGACTTTGATGACATCCTCGCCCTTCATCCGGAGAGGAGGAGATTCCAAACGAAAGGTGAGAGATGACACGTGACATGGCACGTGGGTCTATGGTGGAAAATGTTTGGCATGTTTTGTGGTTTCTGGAAGTCTTTGAGGTGCTTCCTCGAAACTACAGCGGCTTCTTATCATGCTGAAGTCATCACCCGGTGGCCACGTCATCTCGTGGCGGTTGGTGTCTCTGGAGTCTTTCTAAAGAAGAGCCTTTTTGTTTTTGCTTTTTTTTTTTTTTTTTTTAAAGTCTCTTTGTCACAGGAAACAACCTAGTAGCTCCCTAAATGAAGCCGGCCGCAAAAGCGGATCCTCCACCCATCGACCCGTAGCCGAATCAGGCCCTGGAATTAAGCCATGAGCGTCATGGGTTTTTTTTTTTTTTTTTTTTTTTTTTTTTTTTTTTTGGATCCTTCGGCTGAGCCTTGCCGACCCATCTCCGACCATCGAGTGGGTCCCTTTCTCTTTGATCAAATAAAATATTCAAAACTATAAATTTATTGAAAAGGAGATATTCTCATTTTGTAAACCCACGAGCTCCTTTTTTTCTCACTCCTCTCCTGCCGACAAAGCGCCGGAACACTCCCATAATTTGTCAGCAATAAAAAAAAACTACGTGGCACCTTTTTAGAGAGGTGATGCAGGGGGAGACACCAAATGGTAACAGAAGATTTGGAGTACAAAAATTATAACTCATTCTATTCACCATATTATTCACCTATGCAATAAAAGGGTTAGGTCCCACATCTACTCTTTTAAAAAATTAATTAATTTCTCTGAGGATACAAACTTATGCTACATTAGATAGGATTTTGTTTTAGATGTATTAGATGAGTGAAAAAGCGTTCCACGTTGTACATTGTTGATGTATTATTTATAAAATTTCTAGGTTTTTCTTTTGTTTCTTTTTTTTTTTTTTTTTTGGGTAGACAACATAGCATGTTTTCATAAAATTTTTTTATATTTTTCTAAAATCTTGAGAAACTAAAATTAGTGGGATATACAAATAAAGTTAAGGGATTGTAATAACCGCTCCCCTTAGTATTATCATATAAGTTTGCCTCAGTGACTATTGGCCTCTCTAATTAGACAGATTGAGGCATATTTTAATCAATCCATTATGATATATATCTTATGTTATGGTACTTATATAGGTTATATCAGCACATGCTTACTTCATCGGGATTGAATATGTATATCGAAATACATAGATAATTCATCACAAATAATAAACCCGTAGCCTAAAACGACCATTTCATAATAGGCTAAAAATTGCTGTAAATTTTGTCATTTATCCAAAACGAACCGAATCAATATCGGTGTAATTTGAGCTTAGAGAAGTTGAAACTAATATTCGAGGCATCCCCTTGTCACAAAGTGAAAAGTGACCTTCCACGCCAAAGCTTGTCATTATTCATTTGCATGGGTTCTTCAGTCCTATAAATCAGGATTGAGAACCCTAAAATAACAGACTTATGAAGTAAGCCGACCCCATTAGGTGGCTTTTATCTACTGCACCCTTCTTAATGCAGGAGTCCATCTCTACTAGTCAATATACTCTGAAACTTTTGTCTTGCGTATATTAGTTAAAAAAATATGGCATGTGGCATTAAAGATAATAATACTAGTGGGAGCGGTACATGACAACATGTGCTGCCTAATATTGTCTATAAAAAATAATAATAATAGATAGATTAGAATGCCCAAAAAGTTTAAAGTATTATTAGAATGGAATATTGTCAATTATTTTGGTAGAGTTCGTGGTGGCACGTGCATTGAGGGTACAGAATTTGACCCTTTTTTTTTTTTTTTTTTTTTTTCTTGTTTTTGTTTTTGTTTTTGTTTTGGTGGGGAGGGGGGGGGGGGTGTTATTTGGGTTAAAAGAATTTGACCTCATCAAGAGCTATAAGCGCAACATTGGGCCTCTGAACTCATGCGAAAAATATATGTAAAAGAATTCATGGATCACCCTTGAGGACTGGGAAAGAGAAGAGTAGCAGTCAAAGAAGAACAAAGTAGAGAAGAATTGAAGCATGATTAAGACTAGTAGGGAATAATAATAGTCATGTTCAATTCAAAAAGCATCATACCCCACGTTTTTTTGACTAATTCTATAAATGTCCCCTTCAGCCCCGCCCATCTCTTGTTGCTTAATTTGCGGGAAGCATATGCATTGACTGTTATGTAGGAAAACCAACAACCCCACCTCAACTACTCTATCATGCTACATTTGGTTTTGAGGGAATGGAACGAAGAAAAAATAAAATGGGAGTGGGAATGGAATGAGAATGGAAATGGTCATTCCATCGCAATGATTGGTAAATGAGTGGGAATGGAATATTGAAAAAGAATAGGTAAGATCCACTTGTAATGATTTTTACTCCTTAAAATGTAGGAATAGCCATTCCTCTTGGTTTGGGAAGGCATGGCTATTCCCTCCAAGGAGGGAATAGACCCCTACAAAGGAATGGTCATTCCATTCCCTTGAACTACCAAACACTCATTTTTATTTTTATTTTATTTTTGGGAATGGAATCACCATTCCATTCCCTTCTTCATTCCCTCATAACAAACATAGCCTTAATTATATGGGTGGTGGTAAATTGCCAACTCGAGTTAGACCAAGCTAGACCAACTCCGGCTAGCCCAGTTTTTTTAAGTTTATTAGCCAAGCCTAGACCTTGCCCTAATGTTTCAAGGGTGTCAATTTTTTTTTGTTTTTTTTTTTTTCAAACCAATACTCCCAAAAGTCGCAGTTGATAAAAGAGTGAGATTAAAGGATTGGGATTTGGTGAAGTTTGGGACTTTAACTGCATGGTGAAGTTACCATTGTATTGACGCCATGTGGCAAAGGAGAAGAAGAGACAGCTCGAATTCGCTGGTAGCAAAGCAGTTGAGACCACAAAATCTGAGAACTATTTTGCTACCAATGAATCTGAGCCATCCCTTATTCTCCCTTACCACATGGCATCAATCCAACGGTAACTTCACCATGCAGGTAAAGTTCCAAACTTCACTAAATCCGGATCCGAGATTAAACCCCTTTATCCCATAGATCCTAGTGCTTTGATGGAGACCTCCTCACCCCTTGCCAATAAGGTATCCAAACAATATTGAACCCAACCAATCTCCTAGACATTAGTAAAAGGTCATTGCACCCTCTATATCGATTAATACCTATAATAAATCCTAATTGATGGTTGATACCAAGAGAATGGGAAGTTGAATGCAAGACATTTTGCTTTTCGAGTCAAGTCCATCCCTTGAGGCTCTTAGTCCTCAAATATTTCAAGACATTGGATAAGGCGGTAAACACATCCCACCCCTGTAGCCACAATTAGGCAGGGAGGCTGACCCTTGTAGCACATTAAAAGATAAGCATAGTATTGGGGTAAAAAACCCTATGTGCCCCCTTTTTTAAAGGGAAAAACTAAGAAAGTGCCTCACTAGGGTTGATTTAACAAAAGAACATTTATTATGGGTAATGATAACAACGACCAATTAATGCCACTAGACGCAACAGTTGCAAATCTGTCAACTACTTTGGAGAATGGAACAACATGAATGCTCTAGTTATTTATAGGGAAAAGGACAAAGTCCGTCGTTACGGCGACGATGAGATTCCGATGAGCTTCATGGAGAGCTGCGTTTGGGGAGGGGGTTTACTGCGATGGGAGAGGGTTAAAGTGTGAGGGTTTGGAGATAACAGAGGATAAAAACAAAAAATCAGAAATCGCTTACCAACTCGTCAGTGGAAAGGTTCGTGGAGAGCTTCATGGTGGTTGAAACGCTGGCAAGCTTCTGCTGCTTCTTCACAGGCAACTAAACGAGCTTGTGCGAGTGGCTACAGCTATGGTGAGTGGCTATGCTGTGAGCTTCACCGGTGCTGAGCTTGTGCGAGTTGCTGTTGCGAGCACTAGTAAGTGTTAAATCCATGTTTTTTATGTTGTCAAATTCTGTCCCAGAGCGTGGTTGAGTCTTGGGTTGATTGAAGACTTGATTAGTTGCAAAAGATATTTTGAAGTAAAGCTTATTGTCTTGCGGCTCACACTTGTTTATAGGAAAGGTAAGTGATTTTAGTTACCCTATAACTTAGGTGGAAAATTGTTTTTAAACATCTTTTTGTTTTCAAGAATATCTAGAAAATAATTTTAAAAGTTTTTAAAGGTTTTTTTAAACAAAACAGGGCAACCCGATCGATCGGGGTTGAGGGCCCGATCAATCCGGCTTTGTAAAAATCAGTTTTTCAACTTATTAAAACCTTCCTATTTGATGTAATTTCGACTCTTATTCTTTTAGGGTTTCTTAATCTCTATATATAGAGGCTATTACAATAGAGAAAGCCAAACAAGCCTCTCCTTATTAGGGTTTTCATTGTTCATCTTTTTAAAACCTCTCCAGAGTACTTTAACCTAGGTTTTCATTGATATGCTCTAGAGATTATCAAACCACACACCATTCACAACCTTGAGTGTTCGTGAGACCATTGCGACAATGATCGAGCTTGCAAGTTTGTGATTGAAGGCATCGCTATGAAAGAGGTTGGTTGCGACCAAAGCCATGACAATGGAGATCAATCATGTGTGATTGTGGGAGTAAAGACAACGGCATAAGTTCTTGTGTGGTCTATAAGTGTGTCTTGTACTCGTTGATTTCATAGTGGATTAGTTTCAACTGGACAAAGTCCCGTGATTTTTCCCATCTAGGGTTTTCCATGTAAAAATCTCTTAGTGCCATTGTTAATTGTTTTTATGCTTGTTACGAGACTAATTTATTTGTGGTAAAAGAAATTAATTGACTTGAAATCAAAATTGGGTAAGATTTATACATAATACCTATTCAACTCCCTTGCTAGGTATTCTAGGCTTGGTAAAACCGGAATTTCAATTGGTATTAAATTAAGGTTCACTATTAAGGTTTAACAGCCTAAGTGTTGATCTTTTCATTCGATTCTGGTTGTATAGAGCTTATCAAACCTTCAATACCATATTTTAATGGTAAGGAAGGTACTAGAAAGCTCTCATGAGAGTCTATCTCAAATTAATTGATAAGAGAGTGTGGCATGCTGTGATTGATGGATACACTCTACCCAAGGTGGAAGTGGAAGGTCATTCCTTTGACAAACCTAAAGATAAATGGACAAAAGAAGATTATGAAGATCTTAAATGGAATTCCAAAGGAATCAATACTATTTTCAGTGGAATATCTTGAGACGAATTTCGAAGGGTAGCCCATTGTGAGTTAGCAAAAGATGCCTAGAATATTCTTGAAAAAACTCATAAAGGTACTTTATCTGTGAAAAAAACACTAAAATTCAAAGGCCTACTGCTTTGTAGAAAAAAGATGAAGTGTTTGATGAGTTTAATGCTAGATTGAGTGATATTGTCAATTTTAGGTTTTTCTTAAGTGATGTTATGTCTGATACTACAATCAATAGGAAAATCCTTAGATCTTTGCCTATTAGGTTTCTTCCTAAGATCACTTCCATTGAAGATAATAGAAATCTTGATACAATGAAAAAGGAAGACTTAGTTAGTGAAATTCAAAATTATGAGATGAAGTTTTGCAAGCCTAAGGAAGAGCCTAAGAACACAGGGATTGTCTTGAGTGCTGTGAATAAGAAGTCTAGCAGACATACTTCTGGGACTAACTCTGAATCTGATATTTGTGAGGAGGACATTGCTTACTTTGTTAAAAATTTTAAGAAATTTTTTAGAAATCCTAGAGGTAGTGCTTCCAATTTTAGAAATAGTAATGGTACTAGCTCGAGTAGGAATAATGGATCTAATTTTAGCAAAGGTAGTGGTTTAAGTTCTAACACGGATAGGAGGAATAGAAATAAGTCTAGATCTCAGTCTAGAGCTCAGGGGGGAAAGACCGAATGAAAAGAATGATGAGAGAAATAAAGTTCAATGTTATGAATGTCATGGTTTCGGTCATATTGTTCATGAATGTGCTAATACAAAGAAGAAACAGAGTAGTGGTCAAAATAATAGAAATAGGTATAATGCTACTTTGAGTAATAGTGAGACTAGGTCTGATTCTGAGAATTCCTCTCAAGGAGAAGAAGATAACTCCAATTTCATGGCCTTTAATTCTATTCACCAAGTTAATGGTAAAATCTCATCTAGTGTTGCTGATTCTAAGAGTCAAGTTTGAAAAAGATGAGATAAATTCTAAAATATGATTGAATCTGATGAAAAAGAAAAAAAACCTTCAATTAGCTTATGATAAGTTGTTTGAAGAGTATCTAAAAACCAAAAAGTCTAATAAATCTCTATACATTAAGGTTAAAAATTTTGAAAAAGAGATAGAGACTTTAAAGATGGAATTGTCTGAATCTAAGGGTTATGAGAGTTAGTTGAGCACTCAGAAAGCACTTCTTGCTAATGAGGTGGTTCGACTTGAAAAAGAAAGGTTTGAGTTGTCTGAGTTAGGAAGAATCTTAAACTGAAAGTAGTAAATATTGAGAAAGACTTTAAGACTAAGATAGGAGATCTTGAGAAAATGTCGAAAGGTAAAGAGACTTTAGACAAGTTGTTAGGTGTAGGACAAAATTCTAATGATAGGCATGGTTGAGGTTTTATTAGTGATAGGGTTACTCCTACTTCATCTAAAACCATATTTGTCAAGGCTCAAGAGTTTCAAGTTATTTAGTCTATTATTCTTCCACCTATTGTGCCTTCAAAGTGTGGACCCGGGAAAACTGGCCCACAATGGATTTAAATGAAAGACCCTTAGGTTTGAAAAAGGAAAAGGGAGTCGCCACCTTATTTTTTAAAGGAAACAAGGAAAACCCTAAAAAACAGTTTTGTTTTAGGAAAATAAAAGAATGACTCCATGTTTAAAAATGGTAAGGCAAAAGATCTTGGAAACCAAAGATTGGGGATGCGGAGGCTAAGTTACGATGTGGGAAGGTTCTAGGCAAAGCCTATAGGCACCCATATCGCCCTAAACGGTCTCTTAATTTAATTGGGTTAAATCAAAGTCTTAATCACACATCAACTAACAATTATCATCACAAGACAACATGCATATCATCCATTCATTCATCCATATAAGCAATTAAATCAAAGAAAAAAACAGAAAAAAAAAAAAGAAAGAAAGAGGGGAAACAAAACCTAGGATACTTAGTATCCTAGGGCGGACTTGAACCTCACGAAGAGCGCCTACGTACCATGTATGGAAATACATAGATCAAAGTCCATGTAATTCGAAAGGGAATAGGGTTATAACCTAACAGAGGCCTATGGTAAACCCTAAGTTTCCTTTCATAAGAAATATGGTAAGTTTCCAAAAATGAATGATTCTCAAAAGATCTTTAGTAAATATGGAATTTTATAAAGATAGAAACTTTGATTTAAAAAGTATTTTTTTAATGAAAGGAAATTATAGGGATTGCCATGTTCCCCTATTAGAAAATAACCCTAGGAGGGGAGAAAGGGAAAATTTCAAGGAAAGGAAAGAATGGTGAATTGGGGCACCCTCATACCCTACTTACCTTAAGCGAAAGCAACCCGTCAAAATAACCACCCTATTGCATAGGGTAATTATCTTATTTGCAAGATTTCATTCTGCAATAGCCAAAATAACCACCCCACATTGGTGGGGTAGTTGCACCTATTGTACCTGTCAAAGCACCTGCAATTTGCATGCAAAACATACCAAAAAATACCAACCAACCAAGCTAGGTTCCAATCAAGCAATTATCATGCTTAAACATGAGCTATAACATCATATTAAGGACAAATAACAGATCTGGACAGAATTGAAAATAAGGCTTAAAATCTTTCATAAGTCATGTAAACAACATGAATCATGAAATAAAATAAACCCTAACTCAACCCTATATGCAATAACATGCAAAAACCCTAAAAATCATCCATATGAATGCTCCAAATATCATATTTAGGTCAATAAACAAATCTGGACAGAATAGAAATAAGGTCTATATTCATCCACTAAATATGCAAACAACATAAACAGGGAACAATTACAAACCCTAATTTAATCCTAGAACCATGACATGCATAAAAAGCCCTGAAATCTACTACATGAATGCTAAAAATTCCATAGTTATCTAATATGCAACACGCATATAGCAACTATGAAGAAAAACAGAGAAAATCCCTAAGCTATCGTGCTATCTGTAACTAAACCCACACAAGGATGATAAAAACCCTAGAATCACAATGGTGCATGAAATCACATGAAATAACACTCTAACATACTAAACAGCCCATGAACATTATCCTAAACATGCATACTAGCTAATAGAAACAGCAAAACACAATAAAAACATAAGCTTTAATATGCAAAAGAGTTATTTCATGCAGAAAACCAATTTCAGCACTAAGGAAACCCTAGAATCCCAATCATGCAGTAAATCACATGGAATAACACTCTAGCATACTAAACAGCCCATGAACATTATCCTAATCATGCATACTAACTAATAGAAACAGCAAAACATGATAAAAACATAAGCTTTAATATGCAAAAGAGTTATTTCATGTAGAAAACCAATTTCAACACAAAGGAAACCCTAGAGTCCCAAACATGCAGTAAATCACATGGAATAGCATTCTAGCATACTAAACAGCCCATAAATATCATCATAAACATGCATACTAGCTAATAGAAGCAACAAGACATGATAAAGACATAAGCTTTGACATGAAGTCATGCTATTCTATGCAAAAACCCTAACTTTAAAAGAGAGAAGAGGAGAAGAGAGGGTATACTTATGGTTGCTGCTGTAGAGAGTCCTCCTTCTCTTGTGTACTGCTGGGAATTCCTTCCTTCAAGCCTTCAAGCCAAACTCTAGCCCTCCTTCAAGCTCTATCTCTCCCTCTCTCACTTAAAACTTAGGTTAAACTACCCTAAGGATGGCTATCATAGCCTCCAAGTCTCACACATGCCTCTCACTTCAGAAATTGCCTCCCCTCTTACTGAAGTATAAGGGGATATTTATAGGGTTTGAGGGGAAACCCTCAATGGTTGGGATTAAAACCCTAGGTATTGATCCAAGGGCTCTTAGAGGTTCCCTTGGGGCTCAAGTAGATCAAATAGGGCTAAAAATAGGGTTAAATGGCGGCTGGAGGCGAGCAAATCCGAGGAAATAGGATGGGAGCCGCGTCAACACTCAAAAAAAGAAAGTGGCTCGGGTGACCATCTGGGGCTGGGCGGCTAGCCGCCTGGGCCCAGGTGGCTAGCCGGCCAGGCCTAGGTGGTCACCCGAGGCCCTGTCAGCTTATGCCCTATTTTGACCCTTTCGACTTCTAAATGTGTTTCAGGGCCCAAATCAACTCCGATTTTGATGAAACGAAAGCCAAAACGACCGTGTTTCAAAGGGGTATGTAATTTGAGTCACTTGAGGGCAAGAAACCCTAGCCATGGCTGCATGGTTGGGTCCAACAAAGGTGGTTAACCGCTATGCCCCACCGTCGCTTAGCTTAGGTATGCACATAGGGTCGCACCGAATGCTTTCTAATTCGAAATTCAACCTCCCTAAACACATTTGGGGATGAAATTAAGACTAATCAAGGTCAAATGAGTAGTCATAGAGTGAAAATCATGAGCCAATTCAAGCTAACCCGAAATAGGTCTCTTATCCAACCTGAGCCTTATTGAGCCATTCTAATCCCGAACCATCAATTCATCGAATTGAACCCATAAATACCTCAAATGCATCCATATGAACCCCAATTGGCAACTTGGAGATCATTTCAAGGTTAAATGGAAAGTTTGTGGCCTAAAAGATGATTATGCCCCTCAAGTCACAAAAGTTCTTATTAACCCTCAAGATCAACTCCAAATCGAACCAAAATTCATACACATCATCCTTAGGACCCTAGAAACTCAATGCAAAAGACTAGACTCAAAAAGGAAACAAAAATACATATGCAATGACAAACCCTAGCTAAGGTGGCAAAAATGGGGTGTGACACAAAGCAAGTTCCTACTTATGTCCATTATGGCTTAAAAGGACATATTAGAACTAGATGCCCAGTCCTTAGGAAGAATCAAGAGTTACCTAGGAAGAGTCCACCTAGGAGGGTAGATAGTGACTTTTATAGGCAAGTGAAGAGATCTAATGGATATGATATTTCTTATGTTTGGGATAGATCTTCTCCTAGGAATCCTCCTGTGTGTCACCATTGTGGTAAGGTTAGTCACATTCGACCTAATTATTTTCATTTAGGAATGGTTCTTCTAAGGCTTCTAGAAATTCTATCTTAGTTTGGACAATATAGGTGATTGTCTTAAGAAGCTATGTCAAAAGGTTGCTGATCTAAGTCAAGTTGCCCATAGAGGATTAGGCATTTCTTCTTATGATCCAATGAAAGACTCTATACAAGTTGTGAGTATTCTTGGAGAGAAATTCATTGTTAGAAAAGAATGGATGAAGAAAAAGGATTCTAAATGTCTTACCCCACTTGTCAGTATTGTGCAAAAGGATAAGGATAAAGGCATTATGCGAAGTTATAGTTGAGTTGGCTTTTTGTCCAAAATGACATTAAACTACCTATGGTCCACAAAGACCTTAAACTATCCATAGTGCTCTAGGTTTGATCTTTTCTCTATATCATTCTTGTTGTTCCTAAAGTTATGAAGTATTTAGGATTTAATGCTTTTGTGTGTTTTTGTTTTTCTTTGGAGTTTATTTGTTTTTATTTTTTCATTGGTATAAAAAAAAATGAAAAATTCAGAAAAACCAAAAAGATTTTCTTATGTGCTTTGCTATTCTTGACTAGCTGTGTGTTTTAATTATATATGATTTGCACTAAAATTTTGAGACTATTTTCATCATGATTGTCATATTGAGTGGAAATTGATAAATTTGATATTTAGTCTCACTCTCTTAAGTACACTTAGTGGAGTAGTTCTAAATTTACATGCTATACACTTTACACTACACCACTGACTTATGACTTTGGAGTTTTTAGGCTAATTCTATGAATTGTTAAATCTATGTCTGAAAATTTCTTGGGATGCTAGAATTTGAATAATCTATGTTATGCATATCCCTATGTCTCATGAAAAGGGCTACATTTAGGTTGTTCGAATCTAACGTAAGATAATTCATGGAGAGGGCTAGCTATGTGAAAGTGTGAAAACCATCATGTTGATAAATAAAAAATAAAAAAAAATATTGATGTTGAGCTTAAATAAAAAAAATGAATGCTAGTTTTTTTAAAAAAAAATGAAAAATATAGGAAAGATTCGAAAACTTAATACCTACAAAACAATTCTCAAAGCTCACAGAAAAAGAAAAAGAAACAATTAAAAAAGCAATCTTTTCGATTCTAACATAGTTTGAATTCTTTTTCTTTATTTCTTTGGAATTGATAAACTTTGGTTAGCATGAGTAGTTTTGCTAATCATCCCCGTTGGCATTGTTAGTGCATTATACACTTAGCATGTGAACTTTCTTGAATAACTTTTCTAATCGCGCATAAGTGTGAAAGACTTTATTGATAATTTGCTATTATATCTTTGATGACTCATATGCTTTTATATTGTGGAATGGTGTCTCAATTTTGGTTCTTTTTCTATATTTGTGGAACACTCTAAAATATTATTGTATTACATGTTAAGTACACATGTTTTGTTTATTTTTGTGTATTATTTGAGGGGGAGTTAAGAGTGATTGTGAAAGTGATTGTGTATTGTTTATCTCTTATACCCTCATCTTGAGTATATGTTCTTTTTCTATATATTTTTTTTACTCTTGATATGATATGATATGAGGCTGTTGGTGTTGAGGATGTTTATGATGGTGGTGTTTAAATTGGATCCTAGTTCAAGATTTCTTTATCTTGTTAGGCGTGTGTTAACTCATTTAGGCTACATGCAGTCATGCTTAGGACTTTTGGTGTTATTTTAATGTTTCATCTCTCTTATATGATGTCTTTAAGCCTTGATTAATGAATTCACATGGTTATATTTGCTATTCTTTGATTTTCCTCTTGTATGAGTGATGTGGTTTCATTCTTTTATATGTGTGGTTTCCTTTGTTAACTCATGACAAAAAGGGGAGAAATTTGTATGCCTGGGGGAGAATATCTTTGAGTTTTTAATCTATTTCTGTGATATTCTGTTTGGGTATTGTTTGTTCTTGTTTACAAAACACAGGTTGATAGGTTGAGTGTAAGAGTTAGTATTGTTTTTGGTTCTTTCCATGTAATATTTCTTTATCAAGTTGTAATTCTCAATTGAGTTTGGGACTTGTTCAGTTTTATGGTTTGGAAATAAGTCTTATATCTCATGTCAAGATTTAAGTTAGTTTTGTCACGGAATTGCCAAAGGGTGAGATTGTTAAGTCCATGTTTTTTATGTTATCAAATTCTGTGCCAAAGTGTGGTTGAGTCTTGGGTTGATTGAAGACTTGATTAGCTACAAAAGATGTTTTGAAGTGAAGCTTATTGTCTTGCGACTCACACTTGTTTATAGGAAAGGTAAGTAACTTTAATTGCCCTATACCTTAGGTAGAAAATTGTTTTTAAACATCTCTTGGTTTTCAAGAATGTTTAGAAAATAATTTTAAAAGGTTTTTAAGGTTTCTTAAACAAAATAAAGCAACCCGATCGATCAGGGTTGAGGGCCGATCGATCGGTACTATTTTAGATTTGCTAGTTCAGCTCTGCCATACCCCAATTGATCGAGCCCTCAACCCTGATTGATTGGGCTTTGTAAAACTTAGTTTTTCAACTTATAAAAACCTTCCTATTTGATCTGATTTTGACTCCTATTCTTTTGGGGTTTCTTAGTATCTATATATAGAAGCTATTACAATAGAGGAGGCTAAGCAAGCCTCTCCCTATTAGGGTTTTCATTGTTCATCTTTTTAAAACCTCTCTAGACTACTTTAACCTAGGTTTTCACTTATATGCTCTAGAGATTATCAAACTACACACCATTCACAACCTTGAGTGTTTATGAGACTGTTGTGACGGTGATCGAGCTTATGAGTTCGTGATTGAAGGCATCGCTGTGAAAGAGGTTGATTGCGACCAAAGCCGTGACGACGGAAATCAATCGTGTGTGATCGTGGGAGTGAAGACAACTGTATGGGTTCCTTGTGTGGTTTGTAAGTGTGTATTGTACTCTTTAATTTCATAGTGGATTAGCTTCAACTGGACGAGGTCCTATGGTTTTTCCCATTCAAACTTGTCTACATAAAAATCTCTTGTGCCATTGTTAATTGCTTTTATGCTTATTGTGAGACTGATTTATTTGTGGTAAAAGAAATTAATTGACTTGAAATCAAAATTAGGAAGCCTTCACGATGAAGAGGAGGCTTGAAGATGAAGAGGATCTGGTTTATTTGTTGAAAAGTGGGTTTAAATGCCAGATTAATGCTCAGCCATTGGATGAAGCATAAAATGCTTGGACGACTGAGATTTACTAAAGCTGATATATGGTAAGTCAACTGAAGCTGACTGGAACATTCCTATATATATATATATATATATATATATATATATATATATATAACATGTAAATCTAATTATTTGTTACTTTTTGTTGAAAACATAAATCCCTTTTGAGAGATATGTACATATATAATATATAATGTTGTTGATATTTATCATATTTAAGTCATTAGGATAGACGCTCAACACAATAAGTCAAACTTTCTTCCATAATTAGGATTCATGGTAGAAATAGGAAATTGGTTAGGAGACATGCATCGTAGTGGAGGTTGTGTAGAATTCATGTAGTAGACATCATTATTTTTCTTTATCTTTATTTTTTTTCTTCTTTTTTGCAAGGAAAAATAAACATTCTTAGTTGTTTAAATATGGAGGGCAAATAAGTATTTAAAATTTAAAATAAGGGTGTAATAGTCAATCAAAAATTTTTTTGAGATATAAACTTTTATAAATAGTATAGATTTATTTTTTAGCAGTAGACTTTTTCATATTTGATTATTTCTTTCTTATTAGTTTTTAAGTTTATTTAGTTTCTTTATTTCTTTATTCCTTTTTATATTATTACCTGAGTAGCTTATTCCTTGTTTATTTATTCCCTTATTTATTTGTTTCTTTATTTCTTTGTCTTATTATTTCTTTATTTATTTATTTGTTTAGTTTGATCATACTATATTCTGCGTGTTGCTATTATTGTTGCATGTTTTAGAGTTGAATCTATTTGAGTATCTATTTAATTATAGCCAATAAATATGTATGGGGGCCAATTTCCAACCGGGGATTTTTTCGGGTGTCTAAAACATTTCCGACAATATACCCTAACTCTGAATCGATGTTAGAATCTCAAGTTATAATGAGTTAGATCTTGCAGGAGTCAATTAATTCCTAAAACTTTAATTGGGTAGCGACTCCTCTCCTATGCTAACCCTTATTAATTAGTTAACATATTTTTAAAGCGCTGTGATTTAAGATGTGGTGCGCACAATGGCACCATGCCATAACCTACTCAAGTCACTACTTTTACAAAATGTACAACTATTGAAAAGGGCACCACGTGGAATCCTGTCTCCTAATAAGGAAAAAATTTTCGGATAAAGAACAAGCATTTAAAATTTCATGCATGATGACATCTGTCCTCCACTTGGAATCTCCTAGAACCTCAATGTTAAGAAATATCCCTATCGGTTAAGGGAAAAAGGTGTGTAACATTCTCCACTAATTCTTTCTCTACTTATGGACCTTTCCTAACTTGGGCATTGAAAAACCTTCCAACAACCCCCTAATCCAATTGGAGAAGAAAGAAGGAAACTGATTCCGACATGACACATCATCAACTCCACCAAGAAATACCCATGGAACCCATCCACTAGAATTCCACCACACACCCCCACATAGTCTGCATCTTCATTGTGCATCAAGCAATTGACAAATTCCAACTTTTATGACTCCTCGGTCCTCACCTTAAAACCCAACTTAAGGAAAGATAGTGAGGGGGGTTTGGCGGTGCAGTGCATTAGCACATAAGCACTTTTTTTATAAATTGAAGTGCTTTTGCATGCGTTTGTCATACGGCAATTCGCGGTAGACCAAAGAGAAATTAAAACAAGCCTAAAACTCTTTCACTAAAAGTGAAGTTAGCGGCTTAGCGCTGCTTCTTGGAGAAGAGCATGCAACCTCTACTTAAAGTACTCTTTTTATATGTAGAACCGTGACTTAAATACAACAAAAATAATATTCGGCAAAAGTGATACTCCGAGAGCATTTTACAACACATATAGGACATGCCTCCCTTTTTCCATCGTCAATCGCTATACATATTCTATTTGTTTTTCCTTTTGTAGGGAAAGATCTCTCTCGCTCTCTCTCTCTCTCTCTCTCTCTCTCTCATGCAGCCCTGTGACATTTCCCCCTGTGGAAATTTCAAGGACCTGTTGCTTTATATATAAATAGCTATCGCTAGTGGTTTCTATGAGGAGTCTCATGGTTTTTGAACGCAATGCTTTACAACACCCACCCGCCCCCCAAGGCCCTATGACTTTGGACACCACATATCACTGTTCTAAAACACGGTTAGTGGACAGAGATTTGGCCAAGTCAAGTCGATTAGCAGTGCCATAATGATAATTTTTTCCATGATACATATTAACAAATCACTCGGTGAAATGCAGCTGGATTGAAAGGAAGGCCATTAGACTAGTGTCCAGCCAAGTTTAATTTCATTTCATTTCATTTCAACTCGATGACAAGTATAAGGTCCATCCCATTACTCGCAATCTTCTCACGCAATGACCCCACCCTTATGCCTGCCTGGTTAGCATTTGGATAGTCATCCCTAACAAATCCCCCATTCATTCAATTAAACACAACCTTTGAAAGCTAATATATGATAGAACCCTAGTACAATTGTGACGGTTGAGTAAGACGAATTGATTATCTGCAGCTTCATCAGAATTTCAGTCCTCAAACCTTTTTGCCTTGCAATCAACACTCAAATCCTTGGAATAATTTGTAATTTATTTGAGCCTTACTGGGGGGATTTGTCTGCTTAAGATGATCCCAAACCAGAGAGGTCAGCACAGCTGGTATGATTATTGACAACTTCCTACACAAGGACTCGGGCAAGATATTTTTCAAATTAACCTACAATCAAAAGTGCAATGGT
This sequence comes from Liquidambar formosana, assembly GCA_039720395.1. NCBI lineage: Eukaryota > Viridiplantae > Streptophyta > Magnoliopsida > Saxifragales > Altingiaceae > Liquidambar > Liquidambar formosana. The sequence goes on along the minus strand of CM077824.1, from coordinate 24,134,620 downwards.
TTAAAGCAACTTCATATCTGATTTATAAATTTCATCCTCCTCAACAAACCAGTTGGTTAGCAGTTGAGAAATGAATAGACAATGTCATTTTGGACAAGAAAATAACTAGCATTACATTCAAGTTTCATGCATTCCATTGATACTTGTCCAACTCTCTCTCTCTCTCTGTCTCTCTCTCTCTCTCTCATGATTGCAGACTACATTTCGACAAATATTATCGGAAGCTTTTTTCCCTGCAAAGATCACTTGGATACATAAACTTGTGGATAAAGAACAGTACACATTATACAATATTCTAAACAAATGCAACATCTTCTGCCGACAGTATTTTAATGGGCATTAGATCTCTTTCTCAATTTGCACCAAAGTCCATTCTTTGTGTGAATTGTTGCCCCTGTAACCAGTTCCACGGATTCTGGAGATCCTTTCAGCTCCACATCAAACTTCTGTAACAACATGGCCAAGGCCACGGTCGACTCCATAAGTGCAAATTGGTCTCCAACACATTTTCTTGGCCCTCCTCCAAAGGGTAAGAAAGCAAAATCTGATATAATCTGCTAATTGCATCCAGAAAACCATTTAGTAAAATTTAAATATGAGAGAAAACTGGAAAGAGTAGTGACTAATAACCTCATTTGGGTATAATGCTCCAGGACTTCGAGATGGATCAAAACCAGCCCAACCTTCAATTCCTTCACTCTTTCTTTGCCTTAAAAATCTCTCCGGTTCAAATTCATGGGGACGATCCCAGAAATAAGGTGACCTATGAAGATTATACACCTGAATGCATGGAATTTGAAGGAAAATTACATTCATCAAGAAAGAGAGTAGAAGCAAGTGTAACACAAAGAGCTTTATGCAGATTTTTCCTTATGAACCCCCCAATAAAAAGGTTTCATGAAAACAACATTCTTCACTGATCCATACATCATATCAATTAATTTTTTTAAGATGAAAGGAAATGAATGATTCTACTCACCGAAAGAAAGATATCAGTCCCAGCAGGAATTGCATACCCATCTTTATCACCCTTGTACCCTCCTGCACAATGGAATTAGAGTTCCAGACTTAAATCATGTCCAAATAAACAGATCAGTTGTATGTTTTAAGATAATAAAGGGACACAGGATTCTAGTCGCTTGTTTTTTCCTAAAGAACATGACGTAATCAAGTCGCAATAAATGGATCCATCAAATCTTTTTAATAATAAAGGGACACAGGATTCTTGGGTCTCTTCCCCCCCCCCCCCCCCCCCCCACCCCAAAAAAAAAAAAAAAAAAAAAAGGGACTGTCTTCTTTCCTCTTACAACTAAACAACAACGTTGTTATTGGAGAAAGGTAGAAAGGAAGTCTCAATTATTCTTATAGATGCCCCCACCCAGTAATAATTGCTTAGCTCTCTCCAAAACTATGTCCATGGAAATAACTAACCAAGCAACAATTTAAATCATGAGTGATTTGAGATCCCGACACTACTCACCTCTCATGCATATCATGCATGCCATGACACTTGTTAGTGTTAAGAAATGAAACATGAACAGAGTACATCAAAGACCAACAACAAAAGCAGCATCCAAGCTTTTAAAAATTCAAAAACATAAGATCACCATTCTAGCTGTTGAAATTCTAGTTTTCTTATGTCAGTATGTTCATTATTTATAAATAGATAACCTGAGAGCACTCCAAGGGCACTAGCTAATTTTTTGCTACTTTAGCTAACAAAATGACATTTTTAAAAATAGCTAGCAAGCTACCCAAGTGAGTACTCCAAGGGTACTAGTTATTTTTGAGCTATTTCAAAAAAAATTATTAATAATCTTTCTTTTTTTAATCATTTGGTGGAGAGATAAAGATAGAATGATGCATAGGGAGAGGACAAGTGTCACTTTTTTTAACTAAAAATAGTTTAGCTAGTGAACATTCGCTAGCTAAATGTAGCTAGCCAAAATGACGACAGCTAAAATACCTAGCCATATAGCTAGCCCCCTGGAGAAGGAAAAAAGTGATTTGACTAGCTAAAATAGCCAAAAGAGTTGCATAGCTAGCCCCCTTGGAGATGCTCTGTTACCTGTATTATAATTTTTAATGACATTGATAATGCTTATTCAATGATACTCCTATCATTGAAGTCCCAGGAAAAAACCAATTAGTCTAGCAAGGAATTAAACCTTGTCTCCACAAGGTTAAACATTGGCCATTGATGGAAGTTGAATTTTGCTTCCAGAAGATCTTAATTATTTGGCTTTGATAAAATTTTAATAACTTTGGAAGTGAATTTACTCATGGAAGTCAATGATCAAAGTTTAAAACAACACCTCTTGGTGACAGAATTAAATGCACGGCAGTTGCCACCCATTTTCTTGAATCGAAAGTCTCCTCCAGCACCTTGAATAAAAGAATAAAGAGAAGAGAGAAGATGAATATAGATTCCTTAACTCTAGCATGGTTAGGCAGACCTTTATATAACAATAAGGGACAAAATTACAAATAAACCCCTACTAATAACTTTAACACCCCCCTCGAGCTCGAGCATATATATCTATCATGCCCAACTTGTTACAAAGGTCAAAAAACAATCCTTTACTCACAGCTTTAGTATAAAAATCTCTAACTAATCACTCAATTTAGCAAAAGATGAAACAATTTTCTTCCTCGTCACCAAATCCTGAAAAGACTGACAATCGACTTCAATGTGCTTGGTTTTCTAATGAAACAGGGAATTATTTGCAATATAGGCAGCTACTTGATTATCACAAAACATGTGAATAGGCTTGTCACTAGAAAAGCCCATCTATTGTAAAAGAGATTTCACTCACAAAATCTCACAAGTTGTGTGAGCCGTTCATTGCATTGTATTCAACTTCTCTACTGGATCTAGCTACTACCATTTGCTTCCTACTCTTCTAGGTAACAAGATTAGCACTCACAAATGTACAGAAGCCTGACTCAAATCTCCTATCTAATTGATCACTTGCACAACTGGCATCTGAAATCCAACTATTTCCAAATTATTTGAGGGCCTCAGAAGTAAACATTTCTGAGGATCATTTTTCAAATATCTTAAAATTCTGCATAAAGCTTCCCAATGCTGATGTTTAGAATTTTGCATAAATTGACTCACCACTCCCACAACAAAGATAATGTCCGAACAGGTTACAATCAAGTAAATTAATTACCCTTTGGGTCTTTTGCACCTTTCTGGATCATTAAATGCTTCACCATCATCTCTATTGAACTACGTATTAGGATCTATAGGAGTATTTACATATCTAGTTCTCATCATACCAGTCTCATCTAGAAAACTAAGTACATATTTCCTTTGAGACAATGAGATTTCTTCCTTTGATCTAGCCATTTCAATACCCAAGAAATAACTAAGTTGTCCAAAGTCTTTCATAATAAAGTGCTTACTTAGGTGACTTTCAAAGACTGTATACCATCAATATCACTGCCAGTATTCACTATGTCATCCACATAAACTGCAAGAATGATACTACCCCACATACTTTGTTTTACAAACACTGAATGATTAGATACGGTGCACTTCAACCGATAAGTACCAGCTACTTGACTGAACTTATGAAACCATGCCCTAGGAGACTATTTGAGGCCCATAAATTTCCTTCTAGAACTTAAAAACCTTATTTGACTCCCTGAGCAACATACCAAAAAGTTCGTTCCATACACACTTCCTTCTGAATATCGCCATGAAGAAATACATTTTTAATGTCAAGTTGATAAAGCGGCCAAGGCAATTGTGGGCAATTGTTAACAACAAACAAACAGAAGCAAGACGATTTGTCTCTCTTTTAGCCATTGTTCAAAATGTTCTATTGGCTCCTTCTAGCTTTGACAGAAGAGTGTGGATTAGCCATTCTTCTAGGTTGTTTTCTTCTAAGTCTTTATTTGACTCTTTGAGAGAGGATTTATCGGTTCCCATTTTTTATCCTGCTAGAATGATTTGGAAAGCTACGATTCCTTTGAAGGTTAAAATTTTGGCTTGGTCTGCTGCCCATCAAAGAACCAATACTAATGATCGGGTTCAGAGAAAGAGACCTTCTTTTTGTCTATCCCCGCAGTGGTGTGTTCTTTGTAAGATGAAGGGGGAAACTATGGATCATCTCTTTCTTCACTGTGAGTTTACTTTAAAGCTTTGGCAGCGTCTTTTTGTTCTTGCTGATTTATATGAGGTTAGATCGAAGCATATTGCTGGCCTATTTGAAGTGGATTTTAGAGGTTTTGGCTGTTCAAAGAAGGCTACGGTTCTGTAGAGCAGTGCGGTTTTGGCTGTTTTGTGGGTTATATGATTAAAGCGGAATGCAAGAATTTTTAAGGACTTGCACGAGGAGATGGATGGCATTTGGGATAGGATTTGCCTTTTTGCTTCCTTGTGGGCTTCGGTGGACAAATCTTTTGATGGTATTCCCTTTTTTTTTTTAATTGTAAGGAATTGGAGAGAGATTTGTGCTTCGAAGGTTGATAAGAGCAGAGCTTCTGGGAGTCACTTTTACCCCCCTTGAGTTGTTCTTTTTGTTGGTTTCTAAGTAGGCTGTGAGGGCTTTTGTTTTCTGTTTGCTTTGCCCTTTATCATGCCGTGAGGGCTTTTGTTTTTCTTTTGCTTTGCCCTTTCTCTTGCTGTTTGTGCTGGGTTGTTGGGTCTCCTTGTTGGACTCCTTGTCCAATTTGTATTCCTTCTTTTGATTAATACAATTGTCTATTATCAAAAAAAAAAAAAGTCTCAAAGTAGTTGGCATCGAAGGTCTAAGTGTAATCTTTAGCCACCAATCTAGCATTCAACCACTTAATTGTACCATTTAAATGATATTTCACCACATATACCCATCAACAACCCACAAAATGTTTCCCAAGAGGCAATTCAGTCAACTCCTATGTACCATTCTAATATAGTGCTGACATCTCTTCATCTATAGCATTCTTCCAACCAAGAGAAGCAAATGCCTGACTAAGTATGAGGAACAATAATGGAAGACGTCTTACTAGCAAACACATGCAACTAAGGAGACAAATAAGGAAAAGAGAATTTTCTCAATTGGGTGTTGAGTAAATGTATGAGTACCTTTGTGTAGAGTAACAAAAAGATCAAAAGTCAACAAAGCACTGAATGAGTCAGGACCACAGTCAAATTAGATGAAGGAGGACCACAGTCGAATCAGGTGAAGGAGGAGGTAAAGCAGGCGGATCTTCTTTCTTTGTGGTCTGGTTGCAGTCTATGATACACCTGTAAGGGCTTCGACATAGAAATACTAGATGGAATAGTAACAGGGGGAACTAGCAATAGAATAGAGACCTAATGACGTGCCAGAGAGAACTGTAATAAGGGTAACTAGCAATAGAGACTCACTCAATAACATTAAGAACTAAAGACATGCCAAAATTCGAAAAGAAAGATGTACCTTCAAAGAAGGTAACATCAACACTAACAATATATAGACGAGATTGCTGGTGCCAAAATTTATATCTGTTTTGAGTCCTAAAATTTCCATGGGGTTGTGTCACTCGGTGTCGCATGTGGAACCTGAACCCACAAATCATAAGCATTAGTAACCCCTAACTACTTTTCTTCTTCTTCGTTCTGATTATTTTGAAGATTGAGTGTGGCTGTTTGGGTATATCTACATATACCCTATATATACATATACATATATATATATATAGGATGACGATCAAATGAGTACGTGCTGATATAACTTATATCAGCTCCCACATTGGGGGTTGTACTTCGTGCATTAGTGGGTTGCAAGTACATTGGGCCAATGCATAGGGAACAATTCCTAATGCATAGTGCTGATATAAGTTAGGTAAGTAAATGCTCACGTGATCACAATTGCGCATATATATATATATAACATTGGAGATTGTGACATTAGAAGCTAAAGAAGGATGGTCTATTAAGGTCCTTTGTGTATATCTGTGTATTTTGCCCATGTATTGACTATTGTGCCTCATATTTTTACTGTGCTAACTTTTTCTTTCTTTCTTTCTTTTTTTTTTTTTTTTTTAGGGCAATTGTGCTGACTTAAACTAAGGCTATTTCAGTATATAAGTGCTAACTTGCAAAGCGTCTTAACCTTTTCACGTTTGATGAATTGCTAACCTTTTTTTTTTAGTATTAATGATAAATTGCTAACATGCTTCGGTATAGTTGCATAATTTGGTACATAAATATATTGGCCCTCTTGTAAGCCTATAACAGTGGTATTTTGTTGATATAATTTTGAGAATTCTTAAAACAAGTTAGAGTAATAATTTAAAGGGAAATTAGCCTAAAGTACAATTTTAGTGAACTTGTAAAGGCAAAAGTCCAAGTGAGAATCTTGTATAGGCATAAGTCCAATTCTAAGTAAAACATGAGTGTTTTGTAAGGGTCTTAATTGCATAAAGTCTATATTACCCTTAAGTTGTTATTTTTTGTTTCTAAACATTAAAATGATATAAATTTTAATTTATATGTCGATTTTTTATAAAATTTATATTTTTGTAATCTATTCGTCGAAAGCTTCGAAACAAAACCCATAATGATTATAACATTAGGGGAAAAAAATAAATAGTTACATTGACTAAATATGTTGCTTTAAAATAGTTACTTTTAAAAATTTTAAATTAAATTTTTTTTAGTAGATTTTAAATTAAAATTAATTGTTTTTGGAGTAATTTTAATAGTTACATTATGAATAAAATAATTAAATTTGGTATTAGTGGTTTGAAATTTTTTGAATTTAAGAGAATATAGTGCTTTTAAAATAGTTAAATGTCATGTGTGGCTGGGAGAGAAAATAAGGAGAGAATAAAAGTAAAGAGATAATTTTGGGAGAAATAATGAGATTGCTTTGCTATGATGGAAGGTACGTCATAGTAGAAAAATAAAGAAAGAATTCCGTTTATGGCCTTTTAATGATAGGGGCATTTTTGTCTAGTCAACTTTAACAGGACTTATGGCTTGACTAGATGTTGCATCAGGACTTGAGCATGCAAAAGTTTAAGAAATAGTACTTGGCACCAAATGCCCCTAATTTAAATAATGGATATATGTATGTATATACATATATATATATTTAAAATTATACTTATTAATTTATTTATTGTCGTATCCCCGTCGTGTAATGTCTTCACATTTTTAGGAAGTGTCATATCGAGGTGTCCATGTCGTATTGTAAATTTGTAACATGTCACATTTCTGTGTATATGCTTCATAGCTAGGAACCTTCATTTGAATCATAAGAGTTCTAGCAATTTCAAGGTGTTAATTTTTGCGCAAAGCAACCCTTTTTTGTTGAGGAGTATAACCACAAGAGATTTGATAGATAATCCCATTGGCATCACAAGAAGATTGAAGAGGGCCTTTAACATACTCCAGAGAATTATTAGATTCTAAAATAGGAATAACACATCTAAACTGAGTAGTAACTTCTTTATGAAATAATTCAAAATTGAAGAAATATCATAACGCTCTTTCATTAAAAATATCGAAGTCATTCTTGAACAATCATCCACAAAAGACACAAAATAAGAAAAATAAGAAAAACCAACAGATTCTTATAATGTGATGGACCCCAAATGTCAAAATGCACTAGCTCAAATAGAGTAGACCAATGAGCTTCACACTCTAAACTGCTCTAAACTAGATAGACTGAAAAGACAGAAACAAAAGCTTTAAAGACTATAGGGACGAATGACCAATACAACAATGCCACTGACAAGGAAAGGAGTAGGATGAACTATGGCACAAAAACAACCATTAGCCAAAACCACAAAGGACTTAGTATTCTGACAATTTAAGGGCAATTGAAGAAGGCAGAACGATGGAATGTCAAAGTCTACTGATTGTTTTAAATATATTTGTTTGGTAACACAAGAAGTATATACTTGCTCTTGGTTTATTGAGAACTATTATATAATGGGACTTATCCAACAAGATATGCTCTCTCTGCACCCTTGAGTGATGTGTATGACATGCGTACAAGCCTTTATTTCAAATTTTTATTTTCTTTCCTTCCAATATATAGAATTTTTCATTTATACATTTCAAATTTTTGTCCTCCTTTATTTATGATTGCATGGGTCACCACTAGTGTGTGTGTGTGTGTGTGTGTGTCTATCTATATATATATATATATATAATTTGTGTTATTCATTCCTTTTAAAAGAAAAAAAAAAAAAAAAAGACACGGATGTGTACATGTTGGGACTTATACGGATTTAAGTTGTTTGGTATGATGCCTCAGGACAATTTGTGATGACATGGAATGGAACGATTGTTTGTCTTTTTTTTCTTTTCTTTTTTTGTCTTTTGTTTTGTTTTTTTTTTTTTTTTTTTTTTTTTTTTTGGGGGGGGGGGGGGGGGGGGGGTTCAATTTGCATTGGGTTAGGGAACAAAGCAAATCTATCAGTTTGCAAAGGGACAGATCCATGTATTTGGATGAATTTAGCATGATCATGATATTATGAAATAGAGGTTATTGAAATCCACAATTTGAAATCCTACATTCAAAATATTTTATCCAAACAATGAATTTTTAAATCCATGGATTTCAAATCCATACCCAAATCCAAATCCACAGTTGCCAAACACAGCCTTAGAGATATAGAACTCTTCACGTTATCGCTTAAGCACTTCAACATCACTTGTTATAGGCAAGGACTTCAATATCGATATCAATGGATATATCGAGGGTCCAAAAATGTGGATATATCGGATATATCGACAATATCGATATCGTTTTAAAGATATAGTGGATATTATGAGTTAAACATGGATATTTCTATTGAAACTCTAGGAAACAATGATTTAAACTCTAATACACAACCTAGCATCAAAATATTGCAATTTAAATATGTATAATACAAGTATGTGTTGCGTAGGGTATAAAAAATATACCGCGCTAAGTAAATAAATAATAGAAAATTTTGCAAATTCAACATTTAAATGTTATATAAAATTGAAATAGATTTTTGTAACATTTAAATATAGAGTGCTATTAGACCAAAGGTCATTGGTTTGAAATAATATTTTAAATTATGTGAAATACTAAGCATAGTAAAATGTACATATATATGTGAACCCTAACCTATTCTAATGTGTAAAAATTTCACCAGCAATCAGCAAAAGGGCATTTAAACATGGCAGTGTCAATATATTGAACGATATCAGCGATATATCTTCGATATCAGCGATATATCTTCGATATATTCGATATATCTTCGATATCAACGATATATCTTCGATATCTTCGATATATCGCTGATATCGTTCGATATTTTGTTTTTTGAAAATTCTTCAATTTCGCAACAATATATCGTATCGTTACCCTTCGATATGGCGATATATCGCGATTATCGTCGATATATCGCGATTTTTAAGTCTATAAGTTATAGGATGATACTAATTCACTTCATCTGACAATCCTTTGAAACTACTATAATACTCATTGACTGGCATGCTAGACTGATTGAAATTAAACAAGTTCTGATAAACATCATAAACTTGAGACATATTCTTCTCTATAGAATACATCTCTCAAACTGCCCCCTAAATCTCTTTTGTAGTGGACAAAAACAAAACACTAGAGCTCTCAGATGGCTTCATACTATTCCACAACCACGACATAACAACACAGTTGTCCACTTGCCATTCCTTGTACTCTTAACTTTCTTGGGATAGAGGACCCGACGATATAAAATTTAACTTCTTCCTTGTACCTAACATAACCTTCATTGCTTGTTCCCAAAAAAAGTAATTAGTGCCATTTAACTTTATGGTCGCAACACATGGGCGGAGCTAGGCGTTATCTCTAATGGGGGCACCGTGCTATGATTCTATGAAGTAGGAACTGAAAGCCCTAGATTTTTTTAAAACAAATTACGTTTTGGTAATTATTTTCGAATGTAATACCCAAAAAAAGGATTTTTGTGTCAATTTATTACAAATGAACTGTATATATGCTTAAAAATGACTACTATCTTCCTTTGTTTGGCATTATGTTGGTAAATAGTTATCAAATGGTAACTTATCCCAAAAAAATAAATAAATAATAAAAAGTTTGATGCCAGTGGGGGCACGTGCCCCCAAAGGCCCCCCTGGCTCTGCCATTGTCGCAACATGCATATTAACAATATCAGAAGGAATAGAATTCACTTTTCCGGAACTTTGACTCAGCCATTCATGTCAATAGACCAACCAACCAGCATTATAAAATCTTCAAGGTCCTCCACTATACTCCGCAACAATGCACCCTAAATTAACAACTACTATCAACCACTTCACCCCTTACAATCCCAAAAAACCTCAGCACATATCACAACAAACTAACAAATTCAAAATCAGTGCATATAGCTTCATCCAATACACATTTTTACTTGGAAAATCAAATACAATGCAGAACATGAAGATATTGAGATTGAGTTACCTTGAAGCACTTCAAAAAGTGAGAAAAATGCCATTGGAGGCTGTGAGGATAGACTACTGGAGTTGTAATGGTCTATGATGGTCAACAGAGCTTCTTTCCTGGACCAACAGGAGCTGAAATGGTGCTGTGGTAAACAACTGATGCTATGATGCTGGTAATGGTGCTAGAAGGTCCGACTGATGCTATGCTGCTGTTTAACAAAGGCTATAAAAGATGTCATGATGAGTAACGGTGACTGTTATGATGATCGATTGACGTTAGGGTGCTGATTGACTGAGGCTAGGGCTGTTATGATGGTCGACTGAAGGTATAGAAGGTTCTAGGGTTGTCGAATGAGGGAGAGAGTGGTTTGGTGTTGGTCGAATGGTGTAGAAGGATGGCTGGAGTTGTTTGAAAGGTGTGAAGGAAGACTCGTGGATCGGCCAGAGATGGTGGTGTGGTGCTGGGTGTTTTACTTGTGTAATTAGGGCTCGGTAATCATGGTTTATATTTAGAATTAAGATTACAGCTGGATTTAGAGCTCTGATACCATGTAATCTTTGTAAATAATATGAAGGAAGAAAGAATAAAGAGAGAAGATTAATATAGGCTCCTTAACCCTAGAATGGTTAGGCAGCCCTATCTCTTTTGATCCCATTGTGGTACTTCCCTCCCACTCCATGAAAAGAAATCACTAATAGACAATGCCCAGGATGGGCAAGTGCACGTAATCTGGTCAATACCTTGTTCTCCCACAGAGGATAACTGCTTGAAAAAACCAGTTTTCACCAGGAGATTGCATTGTAATATTATCCTTAATTATCACATGCAACTGTGTCTACTTCAATAGCAGCTCAATTTGGACAAATATGACCTGGACTACAATTTACATTAAGGACAAACACAACCTTAAAGAACTCCTATGATCATGATCAAATGCCTATTCCAAGTAATCCAGTGCACTATCTGAGGACTATAATTCTGTTTTGCATTAATGCATGCATTGGCAATTAAAACACAAAAAAATTCACTGCATGAATCGAAAAACAAAGGGCAAGATATCTCTAACAGATGACAAATACATTTAAGATCATATACATCTCCCTCCTCTGATTGAGAGAAATATTTGATGCTGACTGCAACTCTTGCCTTTGAATAGGGGAAAAAAACTTCACCCCATTTCTCAACTAGACCTTCATTAAGATCACCCCTAGTAGTCATGAAGGCTTTTATTACATTGCAAAATCTCTGTTACAATGCAATAGCTTTTGTATTGCTTTTCATTTTTTCTTCTTTTTAATAATATTTGGAGCTGTAAGCACATGATTGTAAACTCCTAGAATGCCAACCTTATTGGGATGTTAGGATGTTTTATGATGCTTTATGCTCTATTCTTTTGCAAAAAAAAAAAAAAAAAAAAATGATCCAGGCCAAGTGCGATCCACATAAACATTGTCTACAGTTCCACCAAAATAAAATTAAGAAAATGGAAATTCCAAGATCTTCCTATTCAACTAATAATCGATCAAATCCATCCCCTTCAAGGTTGGCCAATAAGAACCTTAGTCTTGGATAGAGTTTTGCTTAGCATTTGGACTAGTACTTCCTCACAATGTTTTAAAAGGTGCGGGCATGAGGCGGAGAGTTTTTCTTCCCATGGGGCGAGGCGTAAGCCCCGAGGCGCTGGGCGTAAGTTTTTCGAGTTTTTAATTTTTATATATAAAAATATAAAATAATAACATTTAGTAAAGTTTTGATGAATGGGCACAAAAAAAAAAAAAAAAAAAAAAAATGAAGAAAAAAGAAAATAATAAAATGATGGCAGGGACAAAAAATATATAAAATGAACAAATTAGGTGAAAAAAAGAAAAAAAGAGTACACGTGTCTAAATAAAGAGGGATAAGCCAACGTGGATCTAAACCCTTTCTAAAGGCTTTGTTTGCCTTTCCATATAGAGATAAAAAGAGGCTGAACCTTAGCCTTTTGACGCATTTGACAGAAGAGCTTTTGACGCCGTTTCAATGAAGAGGCTGTGAGATCGCCATTGGATGGTCACTGAAAGGTACTGTCTTCTCCTCTTTTGTTCTCCACTTCGCTGTATTTTCTCTTCTCTCTTCTCCACTCTTCTCATCCTCTCTGTCTTTCTTTCTTCTCCAATCTTTCGTTTATTTATTTACATTTATGGAAGGTTAGGGATTTAGGGTTTACTGGCTTGTTTAAGCCAGGGGAGAAGCGTAGATTGTGCTGCTGTTTTGATGGTTTGGAGAGTATTTGGGAAATCTCCAGGTGGCCGTACGCCCCATGCTAAAGGCGCAAAAAAACCCATTTTTCCACTTCAAGACGTGCGTTTCATAGTTGGGGCATACGCCCAGTGGGTGTAGCACCTAATTTTTTATGCCCTAGGACGTTTCACCCCCAAAAATGCCCAAAGACCCAGGCGCATACAGGATGCATTTTTTAAAACATTGCTTCCTCGATAGAACTTCCTGATGCCATTTACTTCTATTTTTTTTCAATGTCGTCAATTCTCTTGCTGGCATTCTCTATGTCATGGAAGACCCAGGTGTTTTTATTTCCTCCTCCTTACTAAATCACCCAAGACTTATGGCAATAACTAATTTCCTTCATTGTTGAAAGCCCCTTGAGTTCGCCCATAGCCCTCAATCTTTCTCCAATTCTCTTTTCAATAACAAAATCAAATCACCTTTGTTTTAAAGCTTCATATTTACGCATGATCCCCTTTCTTTTTTCCACTTTTTCAACTCACTCTACTCTCCACTTAGAGCATATATAAATACTCATCTCCATTTAAAAAGATGGAAAATAAATAAAATCAAAACAAATTATAAATTATAAATTTAAAAAAAAAAAAAAAAAATCAAGGAACCAAAATTTTGAACTTCCAAGTGTCATTAAAGAAAAGTAATACCAGGTAGTAAATCTGACTTCAGCGCACGTCTAATAAGCAATGGGGGTTGAGGATACAAACGAAGAGCCTCCACAACAACAAGTCTTATGTACCTGAAAAGAATGGAATATAGGAAATCATACAGTCTGAGCTAGAAAACATGCTTATCTATATATATATATATATATATATATATATATATAGATATATACATTGAGCAGAAGGGCAGTGTGTGGTAAATCCTATAGTAAGACCTTGGATACTGGTTAGATTTAAGAATCAATAATAAACATGTTTTCTAGGAGTATGTCCTCGACATCAAGAACTTCTACGAATGATAATATAATAAATTGTGAAGAAAAAGAATATGATAATGATAATAGAAGTCTTAGTAATTGGAAAATACCAAAAATAGCAACATCAGAAGTATATAAAAAAGGAACATTCAAGTATTTTTCCAATCTCAATATCAAAACCCAAGAAGAAACAATACATCTCAAGGGTGAATATCAAACGAGAGTTATTGAATGAGAAAACAATAAAACAACATATTAAAGATAAATTCAAATTATTACATGTTGGGTTAGTCCAAATAGCTGCTAAACCACTCAGCAGAGATGGTTTAAATATGTCTCTTATCATGGCATTAAGAGATTGCAGATGGAATAATTTTGAAAAAACTACGTTAGGAGGAATACAAGCAGGCCTTCATGAAGGTCCAGTATATTTCAACTGTTTTCCCGACTTCACCATAAGTCAAGAAGATGAAAATATCATGAATGTCTTAACTCTAAATAGCAAAATCCATAATGCAGAGATCAAAGCAGGATCTCTCCCTTTACTCATAATATCAAGAATACAATATAAAGTTTTCACAACAATTTTAGATCCAAGAGTAAAACATATTTCCCCAAAAGGAGAAGCTCTACTTTTGCAATCAAATCAAAAAGATAAAACAAATATAATAACACCACAAAAAAAATTATGGAAAGAAATCAAATTATCAGAAGAATGGAATTTACCAAGAGCAATATCACCACCTAAAAGAGAAACAACTACAACAAGAGTCAAAAGAATGGTAGAATATGCTGATGGAAGTGCAGGAATAAGTTTTGCTAATTCTTTTAGACTTCCACAAGAACCAAGAATACAAAGTCTTGATGAATCATCAAGAGCTTCTTGCTCTTCAATACCAACCAGAATATTTGAACAAGCCTCATCAACATACCCCATAAAACCCAACTTAGTAGGTGTACAAAATACCAATATACCTCATCCATATTATGCAACAGATACATATGATAATAAATCTGATGAACATCACCAAAATATGTCGCCAACACAATCCCAAATGCAAGGACCAAGTATGATGGTTGTAGAAAATGAATTTGAAATAGATAAGGAATTTTTAAGAAAAGAATTTTATTCAGAATATAATATTAAAAACAGGAAATGGTTTTTTCAGTATTTCAATACCTACTTTTTTAGATGATTTGAAATATATGCAGAAGAAAATTCAATAGAATATCCATACAAAAAAGAATTAAATGTTACAGGAAAAATATCAACAACATGGCGTTTATGTCAAGATAATCAAATAATAGAATCCATTCATCCACCATTAGATCATATTAGTATTCAACATAATAATCATACAATAATAGCTTCTCCCTTCAAGATGAAATCAGATATCCAAAATCCACCAAATGGAAGAGATATTCAGAAAGTATTTGAACAAAATAATTATACAAATCAACTTATCAAGACCATAGCAGGACAACCAACAAGAATAGAAAATTTAGTCCAAGAAAAACAAATATTTCTAGACAATAAAAAAGATGATAAACCTTTATTTATACCACATGAAATACCCCCAAAATATACTAAACAATTATGAAAAAATCTAAACCAAGAATTACAAGAAAGAATTAAGATGTTAGATGAATTAATAGAAACAAGAATCCAAGATGTTCTAGACACACCTCAACCCTCTGCAAGTAAAACAATAGCACCAATAACAAAAGAACAAATTATTCAGTCTGAAATAAAGGCTGAAGAAATAATTAATACATTTCAAAATGAACAACCAAAGGTTGATACTTTAAAAAAATATTGCCAAACCAATAAAAAATTATTATCCAAGATCAACTTTCCCAGATATGCAAATAGAAGAACGTGGTCAATATCATCAAGCCTCATACCACGGAGGAACAATATATGAATGGAATATAGATGGAATGATAGAATATCATATCCTTAATACTCTCCAGGAAATGACAATGGTAAGTTCAGCTTTATCAAACAAAAAATCCAGTAACGCAATCTTTAGTTGCTAGGTTTACTGGACAACTCAAAGGTTGGTGGGATCATAATCTCACACATGAAAATAGAGAAACAATATTATATGCAATAAAAACAGATTCTAATGGAACAATAATCAAAATTGAAAATAATGAGGATATATAAGATTCAGTAGCAACACTATTATTCGCAATAGCAAAAAATTTCATCGGAGATCCCTCAAAAGTCAAAGATAAAACATCGGATATATTAACAAATCTTAGATGCCCAAAACTTCAAGATTTTAGATGGTATAAGGATGTATTCCTAACTAAAGTATTTCTAAGAAATGATTGTGGTCAACTTTTTTGGAAAGAAAGATTCATTTCAGGGTTGCCCAGTCTTTTCGCAGAAAAAATAAAAACAAAATTAAAAGATCAATACAAAGGAACTATACCATGGGAACAACTCACATATGGAGATTTAATAAGTACCATACATCAAGAAGGAATAGCTTTATACACAGACTTTAAATTACAGAAACAAATGAAGAAAGAACAACTAACGAGTAAGAAAGAATTAGGATCGTTTTGTGAACAATTCAGTTTTACATCAATAAGAGCTCCATCTTCTAAACATAAAAAACATAAAACTTCATATCACAAAAGATCTCAAAGAAAGTATCATCCAAAACTATCAAATAATCAATATTACCAAACATCTTCATCCAAAAATAATACCAGTTTTCATAAACCAAATCCAAAGAAGTATCATAGGAAGAAGCAGCCTCAGGATCAAGGTAACAATTCTCACATAGTTTGTCATAGGTGTTGTAGAAAAGGCCATTATAAATCACAATGCAGGGCTAAACAAAAATTAAATGCTCTACAGATTGATGAAAATATAAAGAAACAAATTCTTAATATTTTATACTCATAATCAGAATCTGAGAATGATACAAAACAAGAAGAAGTAAATAATCAAATAGATGAAGTAGCTTATGAATCAACATCATCCTCAGAATCAATAGATCAAGAATCAGAACAAGGATGCAAGGATAATTGTTGTAATATGATAAAAAGGCAATCTCAACAAACTCTCCTTTTAGAAATAATAGATAGAATGCATGACCCAATAGTCAAAAGAGAATATTTACAAAGACTTAAAGAAACTATAGAGGAACCAAAGCCAAATGTTCCTAGAACTTACAATTTAAAAAATATATTAGAAGAAAGATTCAAACAAGAAAATATAAAAGAACCAACAATACAAAACCTAAAGCAAGAAGTAAAACAAATCAAAGAGTTAAAAGCTACCACTAATATCCATATAAATCATCTTCAAGACCAAGTCCTATTATTAAAAGAATCAAGACAAGACAAAACAGAAATACAAGGCCAACCCCAAATAATGACAACATCAATGCAGTAGAAACTGAAAATATTAGTGAAGAAGCTTATCTCCATTTAATTTCAAGGATAACATATCAAAGATGGAATGTTAGGCTCACCATCGTTATCAACAAAGAATTTACACTCAATATAATCACTCTAATAGACTCAGGAGCAGACATGAATTGTATTCAAGAAGGTTTAATACCTACAAAGTATTACAAAAAGACAAAAGAAACACTTAGCACAGCTAGTGGCTCAAGACTTAAAATAGATTATAAATTAGACAATGCCCATATATGTGGACAAGGAGTATGCATCGCAACAACATATATTCTCATCAAAGAGCTTGACAGAGAAGTCATCTTAGGTAGTCCATTTCTAAATTTAATACAACCATTTCAAGTTGATCAAGAAGGAATTAAAACTTTTATCCATGGTCAAAAAGTGGTTTTTGAATTTCTTAATCCACCCTGTATAAAAGATATTAATATAATATAACATAAATCAATATTTAAAGAAAAGAAAATTCATTTAATCACCCAAAAAACTTATCATCTGAATTATCTCAAGAAAGAAATACAATGCAGACAAATTGAAGAACAATTAAAAAACCGGAAATTACAACAAGCAATAAAACAATTTGAAGCAAAAATACAATCTTCAATATGCTCTAATAATCCAAATGCATTTTGGAATAGAAATACATATACCATTAGGCTTCCCTATGAAAAAGAATTCAATGAAAGCCAATTACCAACAAAATCTATACCGATATAAATGAATCAAAAGCTTCTAGAAATATGCAAAAAAGAAATACAAGATTTGCTGGATAAAAACTTAATAAGGAATAGCCCTCGCCATGGAGTTGTGCAGCCTTTTATGTTTTTAAAGCAGCAGAAATAGAAAGAGGTGTCCCAAGACTTGTTATAAATTATAAACCCCTTAATGATGCCATACAATGGATTAGGTATCCTCTACCCAATAAAAAAGATTTATTAAACAGACTCAATAATGCAAAAGTATTTTCAAAATTTGATATGAAATCAGGATTCTGGAAAATTCAGATCCATGAACAAGATAGGTATAAAACAGCATTTACATTTCCATTTGGGCATTTCGAATGGAATGTTATGCCATTTGGACTTAAGAATGCTCCCTCAGAATTTCAAAATATCATGAACTTAATATTTAATCCTTATACAAAATTCACAATAGTATACATAGATGACGTTCTTGTCTTCTCAAAATCAATAGATCAACATTGTAAACATCTTAATATTTTCTTTCATCTTATCAAGAAATATGGCTTGGCTTTAAGTCCTACCGAGATCAATCTTTTCCACACCAAGATTAGATTTCTAGGACACAATATCCATCAAGGAATCATCCCAATAGAGAGATCAAGAAAATTTGCAGAAAAATTCCCTAATGAAATAAAAGACAAGAAGCAATTGCAGAGATTTCTAGGATGTCTGAATTACATTTCAGAATTTTGTCCCAATCTTAGCCAAATATGTGCCCCCCTTAGGCAAAGATTAAGAAAAGATCCTCCACCATGGTCAATAGAGCATACTCATATTGTCAAAATTTTAAAAAATAAAGCCAGAAATCTGCCTCGTCTATGTGTAGCAGATCCTTTAGCCTTCAAGATAGTCCAAACAGATACCTCAGATATAGGATATGGTGGAATACTCGTTCAAAGAGTTGATAATCGCGAATAGATAGTTAGATATCATTCGGGTACATGGAATCCAACCCAAGAAAAATATTCTACTATCAAAACGGAAATATTATCAATAGTTTTATGTATTTCAAAATTTCAAAGTGATATTTTAAATCAAAAATTTTTAGTAAAAGTGGATTGTAAAGTAGCAAAACCAGTTTTACAAAAATAGCAAAACCAGTTTTACAAAAAGATGTTAAAAATATAGCTTCAAAGCATATTTTTGCTAGATGGCAAGCAATATTATCAATATTTGATTTTGATATAGAATATATTAGGGGAGAATCCAATTTTGTGCCTGATTTTCTCTCTCGTGAGTTCTTACAGGCCATTCAACCCAGAAAAAATGCTAAAAAGAACTTCCACAGCACCCTCAAAAGAACCGACAAATACACCTCAAGTGCCACAACCCACCAATACATCCAATATCCTTTCATCACCCAAAATAACTCTTCAATCAAGAAATGGTACCAATAGGTGGAAGAAGAAGAAGATCAAAAACTTCTCTCCCAAAATCCATTCCATATATTAACATTAGAACAATATCAAATACAATCACAACAGTGCTTCCCCCCAGTAACTAGGTCACAAACCTATGCACTGGCAGCTTCGAGCTCTAAAAGAGGTGGTAAATTAATAGCTACTTCTTCAAGACCTCAGAAGTCATTAGCGGAATCCTCTTCCACCCCTTTTCAAAATTTTCAACAAGCAAAGAACCAATATTTTCATAAAGCTTTGAAATTACCTGTTATGGTAATCGAAAAAGAATTTCAAAATCAAGATTTACATGATTTAGTACAAGAAGCTTTTCTCCAATGTATCAATATCCTTCAACAGATTTTCGCAAAACACATCATTGGTATGAAAGTATTCTCAAGAATACTAAATAAGCAATATTCCAAAATTACCCTTGTGAAAATGACAAATCCCAATCTTCCCATTCCAGATGCCGCCTTGCCAATATTCTTACTCCAACCGGTTGGGGACAATCCTTGTTCAAAAAGTTTTCATTCGAAAATAATCCTCAAAACTTCAACTATTTTGACTATCAAAAGGCATGGCAGCATACCTTTTTCCTTCAAAATAAAGAATTCAAACATTCTTGGATGATTTATTTTGACAATAAATTCAATTTCAATATTCCCCTTTGGTTTCTTGATTGGTGGAACTATTTTGGTCCCACTCAAGAAATCCTTCCTCAATGTCCTGTCAATATCCTTGAAGGATACTCTATCTTTCAAGAACAAATACAACCCCCTAGCTTCTCTCCAAGCTTTTCCAAAATAATTTTTATTCTTTGCAAATTTTGGTTTAGCATAGATCGTATTCTGGAAATATGAAACAATCTCAACTCAAGTTTTCCCCTCTTTGGGAAGATCATTCCATGTTAAGTGGTGGGAGAAAGCAAGAACAGATCATATTTCTCCGGGAGCAATTCACCAATGGTTCCAAAAGCATCCAGCAATAAAATCAACAATAGGAGACTCCTCCAAAGTTCTCCTCTCCAAAAGCCAGCTCATGACAAAAATATCTTCGGCTCCTAACAATAGCAAAGAACTCGGGAAATACCTTCTTGAAGCACTCTCCTCTCTAGACTCAGAAGAAGAAGAAGAAGATGATGCTCAAGAAGATCAAGATTCTTCTCCCTCAATAGATCTCGCTCAAGACAATGAAGATGACTGTTTCGGCATCTTGTCTCAACAACCATAGACAAGATCCGAAATTTTTGGCTTTCTCATAAATCAACATCCCATTCATCAAAAAGAGAGATTCTCTTTTCAATATCAAGACAAAACTACGGTACTGTTACAGTGCCGTCACGTGAAGGTTGCAGCGCACTCAATAATCCAGGCTTTTGCAGAATTCAGGCTTTTGCAGTGCACTCAATACTCTAGATTTTCAAGGAACAAATAATTCAAGATTTCTGTATACATGGGAAGACACTGTACACTGTACTCATGTGAACTCTCAATTCCTCCATAAACCCATCTCATGTAAACATAGAGGCAGGTTCAGTTAAGGTTCTAACCTACTCCTCTCTTGTAACCCATCTCTCCCATATTATCAAAGCTTCCAAATTTGAAGCAATATCTTTGTAAGTTATATTTATCAGAATAATATTTCATTTTCAATTACTTATACAGTTCAATATCATTGTTATATTTACAAGGAAACCTTTTGGGGAAACCCCAGGCCAATATAAGGCCAGGACCACACAACTCATATGGACTAGTTAAGTCCAAGGTCCATGAGAACCATGAAACCTTGTATGGGTGGCCCCAGGGGATTTAGCAAGAGTCAAACTCAAGACCTTTGCTTCCCAAGGCGTGGTCCCTTGTTAACTGAGCTACCCCTTGGGTTTTAGAAAACATGCTTATATAAGAGGCTTCTGTAGTCGGGATTATATGAAAACTTGACAACTGATACATCTCAAAGTAAGGCAGGGCCAGGATTTTACTGCAGTGGGGGAACCTTTGATTAATAAAAAATAAAAAAATTATTATAATTATAAAAGATAATAATGGGAAAGGAATAAGATTATTAAAAAACTACAATTTGCCAAAACAAGTGCAACAAACCAAAACACTTTCTAATCCAACCAATAAAACTACAAGGTCTCAGCTCGAGTCCTCGACGGCTTCTTTACAACAGGAAGACAAGATGCTGAGACCAGCATTGGCTTCAAAGAGGGAGAGACTTTTTTATTGTGAAGGATTGGGAAAAAAAAAAGAGGTAAAATAAAAAATTAAAGTGGGGGTAACAAATGCTAGAAAAGAAATAAAGAGGGAGGCAAACAAATCTATGGTGAAAGATTTTTTTCTTTTCTTTTTTTTTTTAAATGAGTGGGGTCCCTTTTCCCCCACTCGTCTCTATGTAGCTCCACGCCTCCACCCATGAAGGAAGAATTCCAATAAAGGAACTAGAGAATTGAGAGAACGAGAGAGAGGAGGGGGGGGGGGGGGGATCTAAATTGGTGTACAAGGTCTTAAATCCCGATTCCCAATTATAGAATCAGAATAAGTAGAGTGCTTTTGGCCTATAACTACAAGAAAAGCAATGCCATTTAACTGTCTTTGGACTTTAAAATAATATAACGTACATGATTCCACATAAATTAGCTGAAATATTTATAAAGCATTAAAACAGAAAATAATATTACTTTTTTCGAAAATACTTTGTCTTTTTAGTTTTTGAAAAATAGCCCAAATTTAAATTCTTGTACTTAAGTATATGGGTGTGGATGTGTGTGTGTGTATTCCCACAAACATAAGACAAAAGTTCTAAGACATTAATCCTTAAAACAGGTCACACGGATGTTTCTTTAATCAACCATATAATAGAAAATAGTTTCTCTTTATAATATATTTGCTAGATGTAATTTGGCAAATGTATTATCTCAACCAATTGAATCTCTTTTTTTGCACGCATGTGTTGCAGCTATTGTTTCACATATTTATAAAAATGTTAATCAATCCATATATCCAATATCTAGACAGATTTTGACAAATATCTCGACCCATGTTCTAATAAGTCAAAGGTAGGTTTACATTTTTTCTTCTTTTAAAGATAGCATATCTTACATTTTTTTTAAACAATTCAATTTTAATTTCAGAATTGCATTTTTTTTTTATTTAGTTGTGACTTCTTCAATTTTGTTTCTTTATTTTCTTCTTTAACGTTTTTAGTTTTCCTTCTTCAATTTCTTTGAGTTGGATAGCCAAAGGATAAATGTTAAAACAGGCGGATGTCCATGATGAAAACGTAATACAGTTTTATTAGAAATAAGGATCTTGGTAATGAGCATATGTTGAATTTCTAGGGTAGTATGTAATTTCTGCATTACTATTATATTGTATTTAGATCATAGAAGAAACATGAGGATAGTGTTTTATCAGTTTATGAATGAATTTTCCAAAAATGAAGTACTTGACATGTAAAAGTTTTGGTACATTGTATTAAGATTTTTGGGTCTTCAGTAATGTTTGGTTTCACATTTTTTGAAGTTTCATTGCAACCACTTTTTTTTTTTTTTTTTTTTTTTTTTTTTTTGTGATAATGGGGGAACCATCCCAAGCAAGGCCCTTTGGACCCACCCATGGAACTTAAACCTCCAAGGAGACTACCGCAACAACCCACCGCCACGGCCCCCACTTAAATCCTGGGTTGTCCTAGTGGGGAATCGAACCCATGACCTTAACCACACAATCACAATTCATAAGTTCGCCCTTACCAACTGAGCTATACAAGTTTCATTACAACTTTTCAAAAAAAAAAAGGGTATCCAGTTTATTTGACATTGATATTTTGCTTTGATGATAAACTACTCAACTTACAATAAGAACAACCCACTTCAAAAAGTAACGGTATAACAATGGGCCTCAACAGATGTCGACACTGTTATGCATATATATATATATATATATATGGGTAAAGACACAAGCTGATTTTAAACACATACTCTTTACAGATGAATAGAGCAAGTTCACAAATATAAATGACTTTGTAACATACTCCAATTTTTTAACCGCTTCATAACTTGTTCTCTCCTGACCAAGCACTGAATCAATCTCTGCTTGAGCTCTTTTCATTTTGGAAGGATTCTGCATTACAGCAATTCACAATAAGTTAGTATGGCCACAGACTCTTTTGAAAAACAGAACACATTGATTAAAGGAGGACATGGAAGAACACAAAGACTAATTAATTAATTAAGAAGTCCATGTCCAGAATCTCGTCATGAAAAACATACTTGCGCAAGAAGGAAAACAGCCCAAGTAAGAACAGCAGCCGTTGTTTCATGGCCAGCAATAAGCATCGTCATAAGGTCATCCCTTAGCTGTCACACAAAATTATAAAAGTTTACTAAAAAAAATTACAAGTAAATGTGAATTCAATGGTAGTTGTAGTGCCAAATCATTCTCAAATGCCTAAAGGGGAATAATTGGTACTTGTAGTCCAAAATCATTCTCAAATGCCTAAAGTGGAATAATTGGATGAAGACAGGTCCCACCTCCCATATGGCGCACACACAGAGGTTCAAATTTACCACCCAAAAATTGACAGTTCCAACCAGAAGATATACCATGTAACCACACAAGTCATATTTCGAGGAACACATTGTTCAGGTCTAGATGATGAGAATAGATCAAGCATATATCCATATATAGGGTTCAAAGGAAAAGGAAAAAACACAAAAGAGTGCTTACAAGCCTTCAAACTTCAAAGCATGTGATTCACATGCTTAGTGCAGGCTAGCTAGGCTACTCAACTAGAAAGCACATATTGAATTATTAAAATGTGGTTTGAAAGAAATGAAACAAGGTTTGAAATATGATTCACATGTTTAGTGCAGGCTAGACTACTCAATCATTGAATTATTAAAATATGATTTTACATGCTTAGGGCAGACTAGACTAGTCAACTATTGAATGTGACTCATTTGGATTTGAAATATGATTCACATGCTTAGTGCAGGCGGCTAGCTAGACTACTCAACTATTGAATGATGAAAATGCAATTTACATGTTTAGCGTAGGCTAGACTACTCAACTATTGAATGTGATTCATATGATTAATGCATGCTTGACTAGGTAGCATCAAGTTAACTGTCAGCAAGAAATCCTGTTTAACTGAAACATCCAAAGTCTGGTTGCAGATATTTACCTGGCGATCATCAACATCTGCCCCTCGCATATCAACTAAAAAACGCAAAAGACTGGCATCCTGCAAACTTTTATAGTTACAATGCCACAACTCACATGATTGGGCTCAGAATTTTGTAAAGCTCCCAAGTTACATTCACCCATCCTTAGAATTAGCAAGAAAATGAATTTTGGATAAATTTCCACTAGAGGATAAATACCAACCTTAAGATTTAAGTAGTCCCTTTGCTGCAGTTTCTCAACATCTGTTTCCTGTCATATAATTAACGTAAATTTTAGAGACTGGATGCTAATGCATTTAATGAGTTCACACACATGGCAGAGTAAATAAGTTAAATATTCATTGATAAGACACCAATAATACTTGCATGACATACACAAATGCTTCACAGCAATGTGCCTAAATAAAGATTTTAAGTTTATAAGATGCAAAACCAACTTAACAGTTTTGATTGTGTTTCACTTATCCAAAACCATTGGTTTTCTCAGTGGCAGAGCCAGAAATCTATCTTAATGGGGCCCCTTTCTTGTTTGTTGTTACTTGTTAGATTTTTATCTTATTTTACAAATTAAAAATTTATTGACCGCAAACTTTTACAAAATTTTGGCTCCCACAAATGGAGTATAGGATCTGTGTGTGTTGCTTTTATAAAAGATTCCACCACGATTCTGAAAGTATTCTTTTTTGGGGTAACATCATGGGTTTAAGCCTCCCTTGACTGTGACCAAGTTAGGAAAATTTCTCACTTTATGAAAAAATTACATATTTACATACCACACTTATTTATACTTCCCCCAAGAACAAAATGGTGGTAGATGCTCTTACTCCCTCCATCCTACAAAGACTAGTCTTCCTTTCCTTTTTTGGCCTCACAAGATTCCTTATCCATTGTAAAATTTCAAGGCATGAAATTTTCCTACTTTCCATACTAACAATTCCACAATTTCAAATTTCGAATTTCAAAAAAAAAAAATATATATATATATATATAAAGCTTTGATCATGTGCTGGATATCCCGGATATCCCGTTCAATCACGGCCGTCTGTGAGCAACATGCGCAGGCGCGTGAATGTGTGCATGTCACTCACGGACGGCCGTGATCAAACGGGATAATCTGGGGGATATCCCGCACATGATCAGCCCTCTATATATATATCTCCACATTTTAGCCTCAAACAATGGGAGGATAATATTGAATTCTAGTGGTGAGTTGCCAATGCATTAATTAGGTTCCTTAAACTACATGTTTTTTCAAAGTGGATAATCTTTGCAGACCGAAGAGGTTATTAATTAGGGTTGTCATGATGTGATCAATCTTGATTATTTTCTAATGTTCATAGTGTAAAAACAATGATCGAGACTTTCGCTTAACTTGTGTAACCAGGTTTGTTTAATATTAGAATAGCATTTCAAACATATTTCAAATGATAACAAGATGTTAATATATCTGCTTGATCCTTCTTAATTTACAGGGGTAAGGCTTCCTTCCACCCCTTTCTCCCAACCCCCCCCCCCCCAACGAAAAAAAAAAAAAAAAAAAAAAAGAAAAAAGAAACCCACCCACCCCTAAAAATGAATAAACACTTCTTCTCCATAACTCCTTCCCACACTTTCGTTTCATTTTTAAAACTTTGGATCCCAATTTCATGAAAATGGTAAGTATTGCACTTAAACCTTCTTCAGCGAGAAATATGGGTTGTAGGGTCTTATATGGGCCCGGGTTTTGCCCGAAGGGTTTCCTCGTTATCAAAAAAACTTGGAATAAAAAAGCTTAAATGTGAAGCAAACAAAGACTTCAAGGGAGCTATTGCAAGCTCTACTACCAAGTTTCTGCATACTGACACATGTTCAGGGATTTTAAACCATTCACAATAAAACAATAGTGCCACAGTGGATGCTCATAAGAGGAAAAAAAAAACGTCATAATAAAACAATAATGCCACAGTCAAAGCTCATAAGGGGGAAAACAATGTACAAGGCAGCTTTTTTTACTTTGTAACAGTGAAAAAAAAAAAACATTTTTTATTAGTAAATCACCATTGATCCTAATACTTCCATGTTTTGCATTCAGAATCCATGCATGAATTGTCATCTAATATTAAGGTTTCTTCCAACAATTACAGCCAAAAATAAAAATATAAAAATATATATAAAAAATACCACAATATACCTAAAACTCAAACAAAGTAGTAGTAGTAGTATAATAATAATAATATGGTAGTGAAATCTTACAGTGTGGTGTGTGTGTGTGTGTATTTTGTCATTGGGAAAAGTCTCAGGCCTTTATAGCATTGTAATTATTGCAATCTTTCAGCAAGGTCAATCAACATTATTGCTGCCTGAATGCCAAAGATTCAATTTCAAATTATCAGCATCACATATTGATCAGGCTTGAATAATAGCCTACATTAATAATTATACTCATCACAATGAACAAATATCAATGCAATTCATCTCATGAAAATACTATAATCATTCAAATTTCAAAAGTAACATACTTATGCTAGTAAGAATTAATAATCATATAAGGAACTGAATGTGAAAAAAATAAATAAATAAATAAAATCATTAAACAAACCAACAGAGGGAAAATAATGTTCACATGAATGTTTATTTTATTGATCTTTAATTTTCAATGCCTCCCATCATGCAGCTTATATATCTTCTCACCTGTCTTGTTTCCTTAGCATTTCTGATGAGTCCATCAAGACAGTCATTGATAAACTTAAGGTCGTTCTGAAACTTTCGCTGCCTGGGGACTATCCAAGTTGCCAAAGGAATTTTCCAATAAGGAATATAGAAAGTTGATCTATGCTCGGCTTCAAAAAGAGTACCATATACTGCCTACAATTACATGTACAAGAAGCAAATCGTGAATTCACAATGGCGGATCTTATAAATGCAAAACCCTTACATTGGGAAAAAATAAAAAAGAAAGCTACACAGTTTGGACTCTTAACGTTTGGATAGTGAATTATTCAAACAGAATTAATCAGCAGTTACCGTTTGATTTTCAACATCTCTCTTCATTCAAGATGAATTTAGATTATAAGAACTGCTTCATGTTCATAATGGTTATGGAAAAGGTTTTACCATTCTACATCATGCAACCCTCCTTATAGAAGATCAGGCTATAAACACAACAAAGGTGTATTGAGATAACAAAAAATTATGTGGGCAATTAAAAGGAAACCAGTAGTTGGAATTATGCACATACAAGAGTAGGAGGATTATATGAAATGAAAAGTAGCAAGATGCAATTGGGAAATCCCCTCTATGTTCGGATATTATAATTGCATATTTGTTGTGCAGTTAACCTTCAAGAAAAGACCCTTTTTATTATTATATAGTAAGCCTGGTTATGGTTATTGATAGCTTATTTACCTCAGAAAATAGAAGATAGCTCAAACAAATTCCAAAAAAAAATTAAAGGCCAAAATGTTATCTTAGTTTCGCAGCTTTCACCTGTAAGTGAAGTAACTAAAGTGAAAGAAAACTGGTCCTCTGATGCACAATAGATGCATTGGATTTACTATAAAGGACCAATTATCTAAAAGAAAATTAACATGCCACCCATGAATAAAATGAATATTGATTTCAAACCTTAATCACAGGAGATTCTTTCGTAACAGAACCAAAGTCATAGTTGAAGACACCAAGCCCAATAATATCCAGTGCCAAACTTGAAAACTCTGCTTCAAGCTCCAACTCAATGGTCTTGCCTCCACGTGAATCCTCTACCTCTAGAAGCTTCTCGAATTTCGAGACTGTCCTTTCAGAACAATCAGTAAATATTTTGACCATAGCTTCCAAGTATAAGGCATGGAACCCAGGAGCGATAACTGCAAATTATTTGGTAACAAATTAAAATGTTTCAATTTAATAAAAACAAGCTCCAACAAGTAACAGCCATAAAAACATTTATCTTTGGAAACATTAGCACAATGAAAATGACAAGATATAATGCAAATAACCTGATCCCACCCTGTAATAATAGTCTGTCAAAGGCCATCTCTAACTAAGGCATGAAGTTTAAAATTTGTCCTTTCTAACTCTATTAATATTACTTTTGGCCTCCTCTCTAGAGCCATCTATCAAAGGCCATCTCTAAGTAAGGCATGAAGTTTAAAATTTGTCCTTTTTAACTCAATAGTATTACTATTTTTTTTATAAAAAAAAAAACTTGTACAGTTGTATTAAATCCAAAAAAGTTTCATGTACACTGGAAGTCTACCAAAAGAAACTAAAAGAATCGAGAAAAGAGCGAAATGTCATCAGTTCCTCAAGTAACTCAACCTCAAAAGAAATAAACTAAAAAAAGACCTAAGAAACTATTATTTAATGTATGTGTGGTAGTTTCCTTTCCTTCAAAAATTCTACTATTTCTTTCTTACCACAAGATCCAAAAAATGGCATGAGGTGCCATCCCCCAAAAAGCTGACTGTTTTTTGCTCCTACTCCTACAATCCCAAGCCTCAGTCAACTGTAAAACGGACTGAGACATCACCCACTAACCCCAAAACTGCAAAGCAACAAGCCCATAAGTCTGATGCTACCCGGCAATGCAAAAGCAAATGATCCGCTGACTTTGCTTAGATCTTGCACATTCACATCTGTTAACCATATCATATCCCCTCATCTGAAGCACATCAACAGTAAGACACTTATTCAAAGCAGCTGTCCAAGAAAGGGACACCTTAGATGGGACTGAAGATAACCAAACCTTAGGAGCTGGAAATGTGCCAACTGCAATTCTAAACAAGGAGTTGTAAAAGGATTTTACAAAAAACAACCCATTCATACTCCTAGTCCATAGTATACAGTCTTTCACCCCCCCCCCCCCCCCCCCCCCCCCCCCCCCCCAAAAAAAAAAAACTACCTCCATCCTATCTAGCTTCCCTAAAAGCTACACCACTCCTCCCAGCATCCAATCATGTAGATCCCTAGTAAACCCAATATCCCAGCTAGGTATCTCCCTAGATCAATCCACCGACACCCAACCCTCTTTATTCACCACAATGGCAAACAAACTAGGGTACTCCACTAAAATTTTGTCAACGCACCACAAATTTGACCAAAATCTCACCCGCAATCCTTTCCCCACTTAGAATCTCACCTTCTCTACAAACTAAGCCATTCCTCATTTCCTACCATAATAGTCTTCCACACACCCACCCATGAGGATGTAGATTTCTAGCCCACCACTCTCCTTCACACCCATACTTCTAAACCACATCCTTCCTCCACAGAGCATCCCTCTCCAAAGAAAATCTCCATAACCATTTTCCTAGCAATGCTTGATTCACATTTATCACAGGTCTCACCCCCAACCCTCCCATCTCTTTTGGAGACCAACCTTCTGCTAGTTAACCAAATGAATCTTATGCTCATCACCAATCTCCTCCCCCCCCCCCCCCCCCCCCCAAAAAAAAAAAAAAAAAAAAAAAAAAAGTTAGTCTTGTTGCAACTTCTCAAGCCTCTTCGCCACAAACATCGAAATTTTGAATAAAGACATGAAGTACGTAGGTAAGCTAACCAGCGTGCTATGAATCAATGAAAGTTTTCCATCTTTGGATAAGTACTCTTTTTCCATCCACTAAATCTTTTCGAATCTCTCAACCAGAGGGTCCCATACCGACTTAGCTTTGAAGTGCACATCTGTGCACGCTGAACGGCAGACCCAAATATGTAGCAAGGAGTGTGTCCACTCCACATCCAAAATTTGTGGCTAGCTCTTCCATTCTGTTCCCATTACCCACTGCAAACAGTTCTCTCTTCCCCAAATTGATCTCCAACCCTGACACCGCTTCAAAGCATAGAAAAATTCTTCTTGAGTACCTCAGCTGCCCAGGATACTTCTTGCAAAACACTAAAGTGTCATCAGCATAGAGAATGTGTGAAACACATCCCATCCTTGTTCCCCCACCCTTCACCTTGAACCCTTCAACCAAATTTGCCTCTGCAGACCTAAGAATCTTCCCACTCAAAGCCTCCATTACAGTGACAAAAAGAAATGGTGATAGCAGATCTCCTTACCTGAGCCTTCTGGAACTTATGAAAAAACCACATGGATTTCCATTAATGAGGACAGAAAAAGAGGTGATGGATATACATGCCTCAATCCAATTTTTCCATTTCTCCCCAAAACCCATCTTCTAAGCAGGTATAGAAGGAAACTCCAATTCACATGGTCATAGGAATTTTCCAAATCCAACATGCACATCACATGAGCCTTCCCTTCCCAAAGCCAGGAATCCACACATTCATTGACAATGAGAACAACATCCAAAATCTGTCTACCAGCCACAAAAGCATTCTAATACCGGCCCACCACTTTAACTACAATGCTATTCAATCTTCCTACAATAATTTGGCCAAAACCTTGTAGACACACTCCAACAGACTATTAGGTCTAAAATCCTTAATATCAGATGCATTCCCTTTCTTCAGAATCAAAGTGATAAAAGTGGCATTAAAACTTCTCTCAAAGTTTCCCTCAAAAAATTGGTCTAGCATTCTCAAGACATCCTTCTTAACCATGTGCCAGCAGTTTTGAAGAAAAGGCTAGGGTGATACCCTCCTGTCCTGGTGCCTTATCTGTTCAAGCTTCTAATAGCCGCTAGGACCTCCTCTTCATCCCACGGTCCTGCCTGCTCTCTAAACAATTGACCTCATCCTCATCAATGGTCCTACACTAAAGCCCATCAAGCCTCAGTCTCCACAACACCTCCTCCTTGAATGTTTTTCATACAAAAAAAAGCAATAATATTCGATGCAATCTCATATCCCTTATCCAACATGACCCCATCAACAGAAAGTTGACTTATAAAATTTCGCCAATTATGTGCATTGGCCATGCAATGGAAGTATCGAGTATTTCGACCCCTTCTTTCAACCACAGTTCTTTGATTTTTGTATCCAACTGATTTCTTCCAACTCTGCCAATTAGAAAATTCCTTCCTCACTTCCTCTCTTTGGCCCCTTCCTTTGCTTCCAAGTGAGCCTTCCACCTCCTTTTCATCAAGCACTCGCCATCTCCTCCATCCTCTTTCAAAGTTTAGAGTCTTTATCTATTCTATTATTAATACTTCTGAAGTTACAACGTAAATGCTTTGTCTCAATACTCCTGAAATATATATTTGATTAAATAATGGAAAATGAATTAAGTCGAAAAAAACAAATGAAATTGTTGACAAAAGCATGAAACATATAGCAAAAGTTGATGATCCTTGTGTTACCACAATGAGATGTTAAAAACCTTTAAAAAAAAAAAAAACTTATCAGATGGTAAATAATACATGAATTAATAAATGACAACATCCCTGACTATAAAGCAGACACGAGGAATATAGAAGACATGTCTTGTGTTAATCTAACTAGAAATATCCTGAAGAAAACTACAAGTTAGAAAAGACACAAGCATATAAAACATAAAAAAATAAAAGACTAAAATTGTGATTTTCTTAAAAAAATTATAAATGGTTAAACTAACAGGCCTTATGCAATCTCTGATCAATAGATGGCCAATTTCCACAAATTAATAGAAGACAGAAAGTTAACCAACACTCAGAATATAACCCTAAGCTGGATTTGGGATCTACACAGTGCCCCTAGTCAATAAAGAAAATCACCATTTTAAACCAACTGATTAAACTGTAACTGAGCTTGGATTTATAGTTTACTCTTTGTGTCTAAAATCAAAAATAAATAGGAGGTTCTCAGTAAATATTCTAAATCAAGGTTTTTTAGATTGGAAACTAGGAATATTTAAAATCCAGATACTTTTCAATGGTCAAGATTTAATTAGTTAATCCGAAACTTGCTACAGTGTTACCTACATCACCTCAAGAGAGTTTAATAGACTTCAGGCACTTTTGGGCTTCCCACAAAGATTGAATGACGCCAATGCATTTTAAATAGAATTTGAACATGGAAATCCAGCATTGTAAATGGAGCCATGGCCAAAAAGCAGTCACTCACTAGTCACTATCCACAAGTGATAAAAAACATTTAATATTGTTTTATCTAGAAAATAACTCCGATTTTCGTTAGTTGCCTCTTTCTAGATAATGATTCTTTAGCTCAAAAAATGCAACCTAAGAGGCTAAGAACTCAACAGATTATGGCATAAATAAAATTGGCTCAATTTGGAATACTCTGCACTCTCAGTGAAGACCAGATCTTTGGCCTCTCCAGTGGAGTTTATCCTCTTCTCTCAAAGTTCTCTAAATCAGTTTTAACAAATTGATTTGCTTCGACAATCTAGATGAAATGTTTTCATGTCGACGTGGAAAATTCTTAACATCATTAGCTAATATCTAATTATGCAGGAACAGCTTTATCATTTTGAACGCAACTTTTTTTTTTCCCCTCAAAAAAATAAATCACTAAAATTAAAATTAAAATTCAGAAACTTGTTAGACTATTAAATACATCACTTCTTCAAACATCATCCACTAGAATCAATTGGGAAAATGGCTAAAGAAACTAACAAGATATGTGGTGAAAATTTCTCAAAAAGAATAGTAAGCCAAAAAATTGCCAAGAATAGGGACAGTGGGACTGCAATGACAAATTCCGAAAGTCAAGAATTATTTGGCATTAGATTAACTTAAATTAACAAAATATTGAAATAACTCAGAGAAAGGGGCAAATCTACGCCAGTGATGTGTTGAAATTTAATGAGTACTGATGGGTATTTCAAAATACAACTCTTATTCTTTCCCTTGTTTCCTCATATTCCTTGTTGGTGGATTTTATACTTTGCCCTACATATTCCTTGTTGGTGGATTTTATACTTAGCGCTACGTTGGTTACGAGAAAGATTTGTTATGTGTATTTATATCCTTCTACTTATTGTTTTTGTAAATATGTGGTAAGAGTGTATGGGGGGCTCACACACACACCAGATGGAGTCAAGGCCAGCAAAAATTGGCTTATGCGAGCACATCACGTCACATGTATCACCTACCCAAGGGTGCAAATCTCAGATATTGAGCCTCGTGTGTGTGCATAGGATTGGCCGAATTTTTAATTTTTTTTTTTTCCTGGCCTTCTGGGTTATTGGGTCAGACCCATACCATAATCATTTGATTAAACCTGATCATTTTTTATCTTATTTTTTTACCATTTTATTTAATCAGTTACACAACTGGTTGTCCAGACACATCCCCCTTAACCATCACTAATCTGCATATCATACACCCACTATTGTGTCAAGGTTCATTCTCAGATGTTACACAATTTAATTTTCAATTTGATTTTTTACCGTTATATAGTTATTTCTCCAATTCGATGATTCTGTTACATTTTAGACCCCTGTATATAAAGGTCCCTTCCAGACTTCAAAACAAACACCCAAGCTCTATTACATTTTAGACCCCTGTATATAGAGGTCCCTTCCAGCTTCCAGCCTTCAAAACAAACACCCAAGCTATAAAAACCTCTCCAATTCGATG
Source organism: Liquidambar formosana (assembly GCA_039720395.1). Lineage (NCBI taxonomy): Eukaryota > Viridiplantae > Streptophyta > Magnoliopsida > Saxifragales > Altingiaceae > Liquidambar > Liquidambar formosana. Next base: position 24,100,788 of record CM077824.1, on the reverse strand, counting down.
ATTCTGTTACATTTTAGACCCCTGTATATAAAGGTCCCTTCCAGACTTCAAAACAAACACCCAAGCTCTATTACATTTTAGACCCCTGTATATAGAGGTCCCTTCCAGCTTCCAGCCTTCAAAACAAACACCCAAGCTATAAAAACCTCTCTCTCTCTCTCTCTCTCTCTCTCTCTCTCTCTCTCTCAGAGTTTCCTCGTTGAATGTGAATGTTTCTTAGAAACAAGAATCTTCTACCAAGGGTGCCACTCCCAATTTGGAACCCCTATTCCACGCTCCCGAGTCAGAACCTTGTAAGAACCGCAATTTGAGAGAGAGAGAATCTCGATTCTTAAGAAAGATAGAACCTTGTGATGTGGGGGGGAAGGCATGGCCATGGCCCCCCTGCCCCCAATTAACTTCTTCTTAACTTTAACTAAAATGTAAAAATATAAATATAAATAAAAAAATAAAAAGTTTTTAAAAATAATAGGATTCCCATTGAATCATATCTAATTAATGCTTAGTTAAATACTCAATACTTTCCTATGAAATATAAAATATTAAATAAATAAATAAAGGACAATAAAAGCACGATTTCTCTTTATCTACATTAGTGTGGCTTCTCAAAAGAACACTCTTTGGATTTTTTTTTGTTTATTAATTCCTTTATAATTCTAACAACCTATAAAATTTAGCTTGAATTTTTTCTACAATTTCATCCCAAACAATAGCATATTGAGGTAACACAACATATATATATATATATATATATATATATAGATTCCACAAATGCTACCTGCATGCCCCAAACCTTTGACTCTCCTATGTTCTCCACTTCCCTAGCCCCACTCTCGCCCCCAACCCAGCCCCCGCCCCTGCTTTGTGCTTCTATGGTTAGTTCTATTAAATTTTGTATGCTTAGGGGTTGGTCCCATTTTGTGTTTGTTTTATAAATAAGGTGCTCAAATAGAGGTTCTTTCCTCTCCTTTATAAAAAATGGTCGAGAAGGAGTTAGTTCCATTTTGTGTTTCATGATGTTTGATGTTATTTTGGGGTTTTATGAATGATGAATATGGTTGATGCCTACGGATGTGTTTTATGGTCCTTCATTCTTGTATATTAATCGGTTTTATATATGTTATAAACATTTTTAAATTTATATTTGATGTTGTATACCAAAAATTAATATTAATATATTTATTTATTAATAATTCTCTGCCCTAGCCATATCCATGCTTCATAGATAGGAACCAACTAATAGGGTCAATATAACCAAAAACTACAACGTCAATTTTTAACACACAAACAACATTAACTTTTTGCCAGAACCAACCCCAAACAAAACTTATATGCCACATAATTATCTAGAATACAGATGATCATGCAAAAAAGTCAAGAATATTTTAGGTGTTTCATTCTAATATATTGTTTGTAGAACATACACAACAACTTTAACACTCAGTCATTAGCTAAGGTGACAAGCTGAAGTTAAATGCAAAACCTAGGTAAAATGAAGGTTAAGTTCTCTCACCTCTTCTCCGCTGCTTCCAAGTATTAATATCAGCAGGAATAAGCCCTTTCCCCATTATTGGTTCTAGGATATCAGCAAGAACTCCCTAAGATATGACAACTTAAGTACAAAAGATTAGGATATATAAAACAATATGCAACAATTTTATACTAAATGTTTAGGTAAGTTAGCAATCAAAATAATCTCCAACAAAGAGACTTAATTATGATCAATCAAACAGGATATCCCAGTAAAACATGTTCAACACTCTAATTCATATTGTTTTATTCTTTTTCTTTTACCCTATGGCCCTATCTATAATACCATTGAAGAAAAAATAACTTTCCTACAAAATGGAAAACAAAGAAGAAAAAGGAAAATATATGGCTTATTCACCCGGCTAGACATCAAAATCTTTCCAGCAGCTCTAACCTATGGAGTCCAATTATTAAAATCTAAAGGGTGGTTAAAGAGGATTTGATGGGCATGCTTATTGAATTCTATAGAAATGCGGAGTTTAAGAGAATCCTAAATGCTACTATGATCGCTTTGATTGCCAAAAAAATAAGTGATAATCTAACTATAATAAAGGATTATCGACCGATTAGCTTGATTGGGAGTGTTTACAAGATTAAAGTAAAATTATTGGCAGATAGAATGAAAAGGGTGGTTGGCAAGGGCATCAACTCGAGTCAAAACGCTTTTGCAAGGTAGACAAATCCTTGACGCAGTGCTCATCGCCAATTAGTGCATTGATTCTAGAATGTGTTACAACCTCCCAGAGTTAGTTTGCAAACTGGATGTGGAGAAAGCCTTTGATAATGTGAACTGGGAATTATTGCTTTACCTGTTGCACAGGATGGGTTTTTCAAACAGATGGAGAGGTGCGATTGGTAAGTGCACATCAACAGCTTCTTTCTCTATGCTGGTAAACAGATGTGCACATGGTTTCTTTGGCAGGTCGAAGGGTCTCAGACAAGGAGATCATCTTTCTCCATTTTTGTTTATTATTGTGATGGAGCCTTTTAGCAGGTTGTTACAGAAAGCGATTGAGGCTAATTTGATTGAAGGTTTTATGGTGGAGGGAAGGGGTGAAGCCAAGGCCTACATCTCCCATATCCCATAGGCTGATGATGCAATTTTCTTTTGTGGGGCTAATAACAAACAACTCTATTATCTTTGGGGAGTATTGTTATGTTTTGAAGCGGTGTCCGGGCTGAGGATTAACCTACGTAAAAGCAAGGACTTTAATATCGATATCAATGGATATATCGAGGGTCCAAAAATGTGGATATATCGGATATATCGTTGGATATATCGACAATATCGATATCGTTTTAAAGATATAGTGGATATTATGAGTTAAACATGGATATTTCTATTGAAACTCTGGGAAACAATGATTTAAACTCTAATACACAATCTAGCATCAAAATATTGCAATTTAAATATGTATAATACAAGTATGTGTTGCGTAGGGTATAAAAAATATACCGCGCTAAGTAAATAAATAATAGAAAATTTTGCAAATTCAACATTTAAATGTTATATAAAATTGAAATAGATTTTTGTAACATTTAAATATAAAGTGCTATTAGACCAAAGGTCATTGGTTTGAAATAATATTTTAAATTATGTGAAATACTAAGCATAGTAAAATGTACATATATATGTGAATCCTAACCTATTCTAATGTGTAAAAATCTCACCAGCAATCAGCAAAAGGGCATTTAAACATGGCAGTGTCGATATATTGAACGATATCAGCGATATATCTTCGATATCAGCGATATATCTTCGATATATTCGATATATCTTCGATATCAACGATATATCTTCGATATCTTCGATATATCGCTGATATCGTTCGATATTTTGTTTTTTGAAAATTCTTCAATTTCGCAACAATATATCGTATCGTTACCCTCCGATATGGCGATATATCGCGATATATCGTCGATATATCGCGATTTTTAAGTCCATGCTAAAAGTGAGCTTTTTGCTATCGGGGAAGGCATTGACATTGAGATTCATGTAGGACAAGTCACTCCTACTTGTTGCATTCGCCATTGGCCGTTGCTGGATCATCAAAAGTCTTCACAAAGGCTAGGCAAATCTAGTTAGATTTGGAAAATCTAGTTAGAATTAGGAAAAAGTCGCACACCTGGGAAGGCAAAACATAAACAGTCGCACACAGCCAAATCTAGTTAGATTCCTAACTAGATTTGCTTAATTTTCTGTTTTTGTTTATTTTGCTTATTTTGCTTATTCCTTTCCTATTTTATGTTTTCCTAGGTTTAGTATAATTTGTTATTTCCTTTTCCTAGTTAACTTGTTCTAGTAGAACTAGGATTTTCCTATTTCATAGCTTTAGTTCTTTATAAATAGGCTTGTAGCCCTATGAACAGGAATGAACTTTTGATCAATTTAATTTCTTTAAGAGTTTTCTCTGTGGTTTGTTTTACTTCTCGTGGATTCAAGTGTTCTTTCTCGAGGATTCGAGAACCCTAGGCTATTGACATTTGTCATAGTCATATCTTCTAGTTTTCCGCTACGTCAAAGATGCTGGTGACTAACTTGGGGTGGGGAGCCTACCCACTGACTACTTAGGTCTACCTCTAGGGGAAAAACATAAGAACTCCTCTAATTGGAATTCGGTGATGGAGAAATTTGAGAAAATGCTAAGTGAGTGGAAAAAGGCTAGTTATCCAAAAGTGCGAGGGTCACTTTCATCTGAAGCACACTTTCCAACTTGCCTACATACTATAAGTCATTGTTGTTTCAGATTCCTAGGTCAGTGGCTAGGAGGCTGGAAAAGTTGCAGAGGGATTTTCTCTGGGAGGCCTAGGAGACGAACAAAAGATGCACTTGGTTGACTGGGGGACGGTTTGTTCCTTAAAAGGAGTGGATGGGTCAGGGTTCAGGCTGTTAGGATTATGCCCTAGAGCCAATCATAGAGATGATTGTTTAGGGATTAGGAACAATCAATTGATTTCATTTATGCATGTCACATTTATTATTGATTTAATAAAAGGGCTTATTCTATTATGTTTATATGCATCATTTATATTTACATAATATGTCCATGGAGTTAGAGTTGAGAATATGAAATTACAAAGGGTTGTAATTTTGAGACTCTAAATATATCTCTGTACTAAACTCCTAAATCATTCCTAATTGAAGGTTCACTATGATGGACAGTAATGAACCATAGGACTAGCACTTGTTAGGTTGACTCTATAGGAGGATAGCTAGTCTCAAGCTATTTGTGTGGAGACACTACAACCAACAAGTGGGTGCCTATTATAAAAATAGGTACACTGAATGTGACCAAAGATATGAGATAAACTGAATGGAGTTTTAACCTGCTTGTCAATCAGTTTCTCATTGTTATAGTGGTACAAGTAATCCTTAGACCTGAGACACCATGGTTGTCTTAGGCATGTAACTTTAGAAGTTTGATAACACTAAGTGCAGATCCTATTCAGGGGTCTGTAAGGGTGTTCATTGGCCCTACTGCTATGTGTGTGAAGGCATGTGAGTGATCAACAAGGAATCCATCACTCTTAGGAAAAAGGGAGTGAATGTCTCATATAGCATTCATTGAATATAACTCATTAAATCCATGGGCTCATGGTAGAATGAATATGGAAAGGAGTTTCCATAAGTTCATCATTGAGTTGATATTAATGAATGAGTATAAAGTAATTGAACTAGGGACTTGACAGACTTCCATGTCCTATTAGTTCAATTGGAGACATTGTGTTGATGGAAGGAATGGAATTGTAACCTAAGTTTATAACAGAAGGGTTCTTTGTAAATGACTATTCACCTCATTAAGGACCACACCATGAGCCATATGCTAGGTGTTACTCATGGTTAGTAGAAGCCCTAATTGATATAAATGAGTTATAATCAATTAGGGAATTGAAAGGAGTTTCAATTAGACCCTTTAATGGAAAGTGTTCCATTGTGCACAACATGTACTATTCCTACTACTTGATGATGTGAACCCAATGGGTCACACACTGATCATGCTAAGAGAGCTTGTTTATCTATGAAAGAGAGGGTATAAGTGAATAAAGAATAGTTCTTTAAGGGCTTAATTTGTATATGATACAAATTAATGGGGTTATTGTGTAATTAGGAGTAATTACACAAAACCCATTAGGGTTAGGAATCCCCCTATGGCCAGCCCTATTAGTGGGCTATATAATGCCCACTATGATGTGATGACATCATCACTTGAAGTGTTTTTGGAGGCTCCCTTGTGCTGGCCGAATTCTCCCTTGGAGGCTCTCTCTCTCTCTCTCTCTCTCTCTCTCTTCTCCACCTCTAGCAACCATAAGGAAGAAGAAGGATAGGACAACTTGCTCTAGCTAGGTGTGGATACTGTTGGAGGCAGTACACTTGGACTGCTCAATCAGAAGACAAAGCTTGGAGCATAAAGGAGAAGACTTGATTCAACTGTAAGTATCCTAACTCTCTTGGTAGTTAGGTTTTTGGTTTTGTATTAAGCATAATTAAGATTCATGGGTTTGGGAATCGTAGGAAAAATTTTAATTCCGCCTTTGTAGTTTTTCCTCCCTAGTTAGATTCCCAGCCACCGACTCTTTTCAACAAAGTTCTTCTTGACAAATGGTTATGGAGATATGCTACAGAAAATGAGGCTTTGTGGACGAACGTGGTGTGGTGAAAGTATGGTAGTGATGAAGGGGATGGGTGGTCTAAATAAGTGCGAGGCTCTTATGGAGTGTGCTTATGGAAAGCCATCAGGAAAGGTTTTGATCCTTTTGTGGGGAATATTAAATTTAAGGTTGGAGAATGAGAACGTTGAAGTTTTGGAATGATGGGTGGTGTAGAAAGGGTTCCCTTCAGATGGCATGTCCTAGGACGTTTGAGGTCACAGCCAATAAGGAGGCCTAGGTGAGTGATTATACGATATTGAAGGAGGAGAAGGTTAACTGGGAAGTGGTGTTTACTAGAAACTTGCGCAATTGGGAGCTGGAGGGAGCGGTCAACTTTTTTAAAACCATCTAATCAAGTACTGTTAAAAGGGGTGGAGAGGATGTTATAAAATGGAAAAGGACTTCTTGAGGCATCTTCTCTGTTCACTCCTACTTTGCTTCGCTATTTAACAGGGAAGGAAGAAAGTTCCCATTTGGTAGGGTTTGGTTAGCCCCTGACTCATCTAAGATCTATTTCTTTGTGTGAGGATCTTGTTGGGGTAAAAGCCTCATCGTTGAAAACTTACAAAGAAATGGTTTTGCTATGCCTAATAGATGTGTTATGTGCAAGAAAGAAGCCGAGACGATGAATCACCTTCTCCTCCATTGGGAGGTGGCTATGAGATTGTGGGCTACGTGTTTTAGGGTGTTAGGTGCAATGGGTAACACCGTGGTTAGTTTGGTCTTTCTTAGATACATGGTGGAGGACTAAGGTGAAGAAAATTGTTTCCATTTGGAAGTTAGTTCCCCATGCAATTTTTTGGACTATTTGGAGGGATAGTAACAAGAGGACCTTCAAGGGAGAGCAGTGGAAAGTGGAGAAGTTGAAGTTTTCTATTTTTGATCTTCTTTTTGAATGGGGTGATACCGAGATTTTAGGCTTGGGTTACCCTTTGATGATTCTTTGGACAATTTAGAATTTAGACTACAGTTTTTCTTTTTGTTATGTATAGGCTATGTATACTTATTGCTTTCTAATACAATTTACTTCATCAAATAAAATAATATAAAAAATCTGATATTGAAAGAGGTAGCCATGTTTTCAATTCCTTTAAGGACATTGAGCCAATGTTATCAAACCCATACCGGACTAGATGGTCGGCCTGAAAACCAGTGACCCAACTAGCAAACCAATACAAGTCACACAATTAAACCAGAATCAGTTTATGAACCCTAGACCTTTCAACTAAATTCTAGATTTACACCTTGTTCATCAAGGGCTATAAGCTGCATGCATAAGTGCTTTGGGGCATGTTTAGTTGCATGCCCAACACATGTTGTTTGAGATTGGCTAGCATTGGGTTGCTCCTGTTTATTCCACATAGTTGTTTGAGATTGGCTTTGTTGTCTTTGGGGGAGATAAAAATGGAGCTACACTGGACATGTGCCATGATGGCCCTTTTTTTGGATTTTATGGCCGGAGAGGAATGCTAGGATTTTCTAGGGAAAAAAAGATTTAATGGATGCATTATGGGATAAGTTTATTTCCTAGCTTCCTTTGGGTTTGGGCTTCGAAATTGTAGCCATTTTAGAGGATTCCTTTATTTATTATTAAGAGTGATTGGAAATTAGTTTGTGCTACCTAGGTGTTGTATTTTATTAATTTGTGCTATCTAGGATTGTTTTTTATTAGTTTTCTTTTAGCTTTCTTGGTGGACTTCTTGTTGTTGATCAAAAAATGTGATTAAGCATGTCAAGTTGGGTATATTTGTAACTTTATTATTATATATATAGACCAGCCTACCGATTTTAGGATTAGCAGCCTCTATTTTTCTCTATTTTCTTTCTCTCTTAGCTCTCATCTCTTTACTCTCTTTCCTCTTTTGCAAACCTAACAAATCCCCTTATTGAGAAGTCCCACATCCCACATCGATTAACTATCGAGTTTAGCATGTCTTTATATATCTGTTTGGGCCCTCCACTTAATAGCTTAAGCTTTTAGGTTGGAAGTATCAGAACATGTCATTGTTGGGCCGTTTCCGTTCATGAGCCCATCTTTGTTATCCACGTGACAAGTCCATTTGTGTCTTGTTAACCCTGCATGGGAGGGGGAATGTTGGGAAGTCCCAAATCGCACATCGTATAAATATTAAGTTTTTTATGACTTCAGATACTAATATACCTGTTTGGGCCCTCCACCTAATAGCTTAGGCTATTGGGTTGGAAACTTAAAATGGTATCAGAGCATGTCGTTCTTGAGTCCGTTCCATTCTTGAGTCTATCTTTGTTGTGCACATAATAGGTCCGTTTGTGTCTTGTTAGGCTTGCATGTGAGGGGGAGTGTTGGGAAGTCCCACATCCCACATCCCACATCCCACATCGACTAAATATCAAGTTTAACGTGTCTTCATATACCTGTTTAGGGGACTCCACTTAGTAGTTAATAGCTTAGGCTTTTAAGTTGAAAATTTAACACCTATTAAAAATTCTATTAGGGGACAACTACCAAAGAGATTATTTAAGACCTTAATTATCTAACCATGAAGGGAAACAGTCAGCTTTTAATTAGGAAATCAAGTTCCAAATAGCTTGTTTACAAAATAAATAAATAAAACTATTTAAAACAAAATTATTATTTAGGCTCTCTCAAAGTCTCGATAACCCCTTCGTAATGATACACCACATACTTAAGTATTTTTTACCTCAAAAATTCCAAATCTTAGCCTATAACTGCAAAATGAAAGTTGTTTGCCATTGGTTATCTACAAAAAGAACTCCGCAAGACCACAACACAAATATAAGAGTGCGAATTCACGATGAATGCAAAAATAGTAATAACTAAATCAGATATAAATATGACGAGAGGGAAAGAGAGAGAGAGATCTACCTTGTCATAACAAAATGCATTTTCTCGAAGAATATGTCTCACAACAATGGGGTCTGATACAACAACAAATGCTTTTGGCCCAAAAGCAAGTTTATACACTGAGCCATGCTGCCAAATTAAATCCAAACCAGATATTAAAAATATTATTAAAAAAAGGAATAATAGGATCAAAATCATCAACAGCAATAAATATCAAAATAATAATAAAATCAAATAAAAAATAAAAAAAGCGGCCTGTTTGGCCATGTTTTCTAAGAACAGTTTTCAAGGAATTCATTTTCAGAAACAACAAAAAAAAAAAAATTCAGAACGTGTTGATTTTAGTGGTTTTATATTTTTCTTAACAGAATTTATAAAATAAAATATAAAATAAATAAATATATATATATATATATATATATATATATATTTGAGAACATGTTCCCAAGCATGTTTTCTACTAATTTTATTTTTTTTTCAATTTTTCCCTTCTTTTTACTGAGAGAAAGGGAAATCCATTGTCGAAAAACATGACTAAATAAGTCTAAACTTTGCAGGCAAAATGAGATAAGAAAAAAGAAACTAGACGAAAAGAACTGGAGGTTGCATTTCAATAATGCTCAATCTGTTTGCCACGAAATTTAAGTCAAAAGAAAAGAAAAAAAAAAAAAAGGTTTTAAAAACCTTATATAATATCCATTCTTTGGAATCCAAATACCAGAATATTAACTCAATAAAGTCTTGCACAATGATTTAGCTTAACTAAGCTCTTTCAGTATTCCCAGGAACCAGAAAACTAAATAATTCAAGACGCCAAATTATTTTCCCATGATTTTCCTCCCTTGAAACCAAACAGAGCCTGGGGTAACCAAATCATCAACCCTTTACACATTCCTAGTAAGAATTCAATATATGAAAGTGGACACACGATTAAACAATCTACAGATAACTCTGTGAAGAGAGGCTAAGTACCTCTATGAACCAATCATACAGTGAAAAGAAAAGAGGCCGGCCAAACAGATCAGAGACCGCGCCTTCAGCTATAGGCATGGACCCTAGACTTCCTCCACTTAAAAAATTAGTAAGGAGGTTGCTTGCATTGTCCAGTAGATTCCTTCTTGTTTTCGGTTCATCGGTGCTAGTCGATTGGCATCTACATTAGCAAAGTTCACAAATTGACCTCAAATTCAGTTAGTTTAATGAAATTTTTCCCAATGATAATAAAAATAACAATAATGATAATTTAATAAGCTAAGGTTCTGTTTTCTTTTCTTTTTTCTTTTCTTTTTTTTTTTTTGTCTAAAGCTAAGTTTCTGTTTGGTTGCCGAGAAAACAGAGGAAATGAAAAGGCAATAAGATAATTGAAAGTCTTGCAATTTCTAATCTTCAGTTTCTAGGACAACAAAAACTCAACCAAATTCAAACATATAACTGAGTTGAAAATAACATTTCATTCAGCTACTTTTTCAATTCAATTAGTAGTAGTGCACAATTTTAAAATAAAAGAACATATATCAAAGAGCTAACAAAGAAAATGTAAACCATAGAAGTCTTTGTTTGGTTGCCAAGAAATTTAGAAAAGAAGAACCCAAAAAAAAAAACTTTAACACTCTCCGATTTTTCTGGGAAGCAGTAAAAATGCCGAAAGTATTATGGGTGTCAAATGGAATTCTCTCTCATTTTCTCAGAAACCAAACAGAGGGTGACAATAAAAAGTTATAAATAAATAAATAAATAAAAATAGTGCCTGATGATTCGAGACCCTTTTGGCTTAGAAATGAAAAGATGAGTGGCAGAAGAGTGAAAACACGGAGGTCTTGAGACACCCACAAAGGAAAAGTCGTTCAAATGAATACTGCCATTAACGACAGTTGGGAGCTGATGCAACACAGAAGTAGCCATGCCGAACTACAACCAAGACCCAGCGCCGTTCATATGCTGCCTCGCCAGATAATACCCTGCGTTTAATATATACATAATAATAATAATAATAATAATAATATAATTTCATAATTCAGAATATGAATAAACCGGATAATATTGGCTGTAATTATGTATAAACTAGATATGGGTACACATTCCTTGCACGCGAATAATATTTAAATAATAAAATATATATATATATATAAATATAACAGGAAAATATAATTATTTGTCACTTTTTGTTAAAAACATAAATCCTATTTCAGAGTCATGTACAGATATTATGTTCTAAATATATATATACCTTATTTAAATTATTAGAATGAACGCTCAACACAATAGATTAAACTTCTTTCCATGGTTAGGACTTAAGAATCATGGTAAGAATAGGAAATTAATTAGGAGACTTCCATAGTAATGAAAGTTGTGTAGAATTTATAAAGTGAATATCATTATCTTTCTTTCTTCTTTTTTGCTAAAAAATAAACATTTTTAATTGTTTAATTAAATATAAAAGACAAATAAATATTTAAAATTTAAAATTTAAAATAAGGACATAATAATCAATTAAATGTTTTTCTAGGATACAGACTTTTATAAGTAATAAAGATAATTAACTACATTATAAAAAATAAGGGAAATTAGCAACAGGTACATGTTTTCCAATCTATTGAAGTGACAAGTCACCAAGAAAACTCTTTTTGCCTTAAAGTCAACTAGCAAAGCAAAAAGACCACGTTTTCCCATTTTTGGGGCTAACAGCATCACTAAACATACCACCACTACCCTTGCAAATATCCATGGGCAAGAGATCTTATTTATTATGCTCCACGATTTCAGGAATTTAACAGATTTGACTTACCAAGAAAATGTTAATTACAATCAGAATTGACTTAATTTACATACAAGGAAATATAGGAAAAGGGAATGGAGGAAATCATGTTAGTGATAACTGGACTTCTCTTGTTTATCATTCCAGCTTTGTACATATTGTACTACATGACCAATAATCAAGGAGGTAGATCCTCCTTATTTTTTGGGTCAGCGTTATCATCTTTAATACGCCCACCTTATTTTGCCTTCCTTTCCAATTTGGATGTCACCGTCTTCTTCATTTTGCGTCAGCATGCTATGAAGAATATCCAGTTTAAATGGTTCGGTGGTTGGCGTCCTCAGCTGTTGTTGGGAAATTCCAATGTAACTAATAATACAATTCTAATTAGTTACACAAAGTTCCAATGTAACTCTCCAATCAGCAATTCCAATTAGTTACATGAAAAAATTCCAATGTAACTCTCCAATCAGCAATTCCAATAAGTTACACGAAATTCCAATGTAACTAATAATGCAAGAAAGTTCAGAAAACCCATTACCAACATCAAAACCCCCAAATCGGAAATCAAATTAAAACCCCAATTCCAATTAGTTACACGTGAATCAAATAAATTGAACAATTATATCATAAAATCCCGTAATTAATTTGGCATATATTGCAACAATTACAACAATGGCGGCTCACATGGTTATAAGTGAATCGTTATGGTATAAAAATATAGAAAGAATCTTGGGAGAAAAATAAGGAGAGAAATAAGGAGGGAATGGTTATGAGAGAATTGTTATAGAAGAGAAATTAGGAGAGAATCTTGGGAGGAGGAAAAAAAAAGGAGAGAAAAATAAATAAATAAATAAATAATCCCATTTTAGGAAAATATTTGGATTCCAAAGAATTTCAATCTTTCACGTTTTTAGAAGGAAGGTGTTTATATTAAATGAAAAGGGCATTTTTGTCTACGGGTTAAAATGTGGACTTGACGCTTAGGTTTCTTTTTAAATTATACTTGAGCCCACACAAGAAAGCAAAAAAGAACTTGTGGCCAAATGCCCCTAAAAAATATAAATAAATAAGACCCATATAAATACATAATTAAACCTTGACCCTTAGGTTCAACTCTCATCACTTTTCTTTAGGTCCACCATATGAATTCATGTTCCAGAATTACCTTATTCATGTAATATAAATAACTACATGTGCCTAAGAAAATTTGTCAAGTACGTCGATCACTTACTCACTTAGAACCTCTTTATATAAAAAATAATAGTACTCTCTATTAAAAATAATAGAAACAAAAAAAAAAAATATATATATATATATATATATATGAATATGAGACCCACTCTTTTTTACTTTCTTCCATTTACTTATACACTAAAAACTTATAAAAGTCTTGATTTCTTTAATAGATATACAAGAATAATGCAATAGCACACCATTGGAGAATGGAGATCGATGCTCTAATTGGTGATTTTTCTATCATAATTATATTTCTGTTGAAGAATTAGAGAATATTTGGATTTTGGAAAAAAAAGCTCTAAAATAAAAAGAAAAAAAATTATAAGTGTGTCATGTATCAATACACGGTGAAAAGAAGGAAAGCATAGCAGAGCAGCCACTTGGCATACTGTTTTTTATATAATAGTATAGATATAGATAGATAATCAATGAATATTTAAGTTTTCAAAAGTTATTAAGGAGTATTAGTAAAAAGAAAAGTTATTAGGGAGTATTAGTTTTTATGGTGTTTGATTTGTTGATGTATTATATTACTAATTAGAATAAGAACTTTATAAAATGTTATAGTATTTTATTTTATTTTATCTCAAGAGTTGAATCAATTTGGTTTTTACTTTGACTTCTCACTCCTAGAAACTAGCCTCCAGTTAGGTTTATCCTAAGTGTTAAGGGGGCCTCTATTGGCACCCCAAGACTTTCTTTTTATCCCCCATTTATTTTACATCTTAAGGTTTTATGAAAAATATAAAAAAATTTCATAAAAACTGATAGCGTACTCTATTAGAAAACATTATTTTGAAAAAATTTTAGAAGAAAGTTTTTCCAAAATCTATTGTTTAAGTAGACTTTTTTGCCACTTATAGTTTTTGCATCATAAATGACTAAAAAGTCCACTTAAACGATAGATTTTGGAAAAACTTTCTTCCAAAAAGTTATCAAAATGATGGTTTCTAATAGACATCATGGTCAGTTTTTCTAAAAATCTTACATATTTTTCATAAAATCTTAAAGTATAAAATAAGTGGGAGATGAAAAGCAAGTGTTTGGGTGCCAATAGAGGCCTTCAAGCGTTAATTGATGCGAAATGTATGATAAGTCGATGCTTAAATTTGTGTTATATCTATTGGATTATTTATACCAAAAGTTTGAATATTTTTATGGCCACACCCAAAAAAATAAGTAAATAAATAAATAATAATAATAAATAATATAGTTAATTTATAGAATTAAGATAACAAAGAATCAAAAGTCTGAAGTCTTCACAATCACCTAACATACATTCAACGATTAATCTAAACCCTAAACCCTAAACTACTTCTAAGATTCGAATCTTAAACAACATACTCCTTACGCTTTTGCCACTAAACCATCACCATTAGTGGTGGAGCACATCTCCTTTCAAAAATACTATGCGTGCCCCACTCATTCAGTCATTTATGTTATGTTTCCACTAAGCCCCTTTCTTGTTGGACGAGTCAACCACACACCACCACTAAGGCACTAGCTAAAAGTTTAGCCTGAAGACTACCAACAAAGATGAGGCAACAAGTGGTTTCCTCGTGGTCCACTAGACTTGACGTGAACATTTATCCTTATCTTTTTGCTTGAATAAACATCACGTCTAATTTGTGTATAGAATTTAATGCATCACCCATCTCTCATTTACGAAATTATTAGTTGGTGGCTACTTGGTGCATACATGCATTGTAAATGAGCTTTTTCAAATTATATTCTCATTATATGTATATTTATTTATATAAAGGATAAATATCATTTTAATATCGTAAATTTTTTCAAAAATTCTAATATGGTACTCAAACTAATTTTTCTTTCAATTTAATATCTAAATTTTATTATCACGCCCAAATATGGTCCCGACCCTAAACGCTGTCTATTTATTTAATGGACACACCACATACCGTCACGTGAGTGATGTGGCATCTCACGTGGATCCTACGTGTCAAATACAGCTAAAACATAATAGTTGAATGAACACTTTTAGTCACCTATGCTTTTCATTTAGTTCCGATTTAGTACCTAAATTATTTAAAAAATTATAAATTGATACCCAAACTATACTAAATTGTACATTTTGGTTCAATAGTAAATTTTAGCAAAATTGATTTTTTTTTTCAAATTGATTTTTTTAATTAAAAATAGCTTTTTTTTAAACCTACTATTAGGGACAACAGATATGTACATGAAAACCTACAATTAAAGACATGAACCTAGGATTCAAAAAGGCAACATAAGATTTAAATGTCCATAATTCATTATAGTAGGTTAAAATAAAAAATCAATTTAAAAAAATCAGTTTTGTTAAAACTTATGCTTGGACTAAATTGGTACAATTCAGTGTAGTTTAGATATCAAATTAGATTTTTTTTTTTTTTGGTTTAGGTACTAAATTGGAATTAAATTAAAGTATAGGATATTAAAAGTGTTTATTCAACTATTATGTTTTTACTGCCCTTGATACGTAGGTTCTACATGGGATTCCATGTGTCACTCACGGGACACCACGTGATATGTCCGTTAAGTATTTAGAATCTGTTTGGAGTTGGTAGTCATATTTGGGCACCATAGTAAAGTTTGGGTAATAAATTAGGAGAAAAAAAATAGTCTGGGAGCCACATTGGGATTCTTAGAAAAGTTTAGGGTACTAAAATAATTGAAAAATTTTAGGGTGCTAAAATGATCTTTTACCTTCTTTTTTTTTTTTAGGGAATTTTGGCCAAAAACCCCTATGTATAAGAGTTCTAAGATAATATAACCCATTAAAATTGACATTTAGTAAAAACCCCATTTGACAGTAAAAAGACTAATAGACCCCTATTTTTAGAAATTTCCTTAATTTACAACCGTGCCATATTATACACCTAGGCGAAAAAATAGGCTTCTCACTATCACGACCCAAAATAATTAAGCCGTGATCAATAGTGATAAAACAAGCTTTGTTTTAATAAATCATTTGATAAAAGAGGATGACAGGTGTCAAAATCTCAACCATTATGAAAATTTTCTCCTTTTTCGGGCATGACCCATCCGTAGATAGGGCATACCATCATAAAAACCTGTTATAAAAATCCATATATAAAAATTTCCTGTTATCCATGAAAATGGTATTATCCCATGCATCGCATTCCACGTATACTCGCATCCATAATTAATTAAAATTACAATCCCTTAATAATATTACAAATTTGTCGACCATTGACCCAAAATAAAAATTAATGAAATATATTCATTTATCCCATGAAAAATACATTAATAGACCACATTAATAAATCCCAGGTAAGCGTGCCTCCGCATAAACTTCATAAATTGTTTCCTGTAATACTAAAAAATATTTAAGGAAATAGGCGTGAGTACGACGACTCAGTAGATACAATTTAACATAGTAAACTATTGAATGCAAATATACAATAATCATATGTATAAATGAAGTGCAAAATCAAATAATTATTGAATGCAAATATACAATAATCATATGTATAAATGTAACTTATATTTATGAACTTTTTGAAATAAACATATAATAAGTTTTTTTTTTTTTTTTTTTTTTTTGGGTTCAGATATAATAAGTTAACTATTAATATAAAGTTATACACTTTGTTAGTTATTATAACTAGAGTTCTTCTATATAGGACTACCACATAGGCCTACTACATTGGCCTACTGATGTGGCCACTTTCTATTGGTCTCTTATTTAAAGGAAAAATAGGGTGATGAATTGAAATCCCCAAATCCCCCCAAAACTGGCAAAAATCACTGAATAACCCCCATCTCTCGTCTTCTTGTTCTACAACAACTTACCATCGTCAATGGTCACAGAGTTGATTTCATAGCCTACTAAGTTACGAAGGAGGATCAACGGGCATTTGTTCATTGTTTACTGTCAATCAAGCGTCGACGTTTAGTTGTCAAGTGATAATCTGAGATGGTCGAAGAACAGATCAGATTCATCCCATTTTTAGGGTTAGATCGTTTATTGTTCATTAATGTTCATCCATGGTCATGGTAAAGAAGGGGCTTTTCTTGTGTGGGTATTTTCACCGGTAAAACGAACGGGCTTCTATTGTGTGGGTTTTTTCATTAGTGAAAATTTGTATTATCCATCAAAAAATGAATGGTTGTTCAAAAAATCGACTTATTAAATTCTAAAGTTATAAAAGAGTGTATCACAACGGGGTTGATTGAACAAGCCTTCTGTTGTATGCAAATCCTACAATGTTTTTTAAACCCTTACAATCTAATTTAGTTATTAAGTGATTTTATAAAATTGTATAAAAATCTTAAACCTGACTATGAACTCTGTTGTATGTATTTAGTGATTTTATTAAGTTACGAAGTTGTTTATTTCTCACAATTTATGTAGTTATCAAGTGACATAATTCATTTGTGATTAAGAGACAAAGTTCTTGTGTTCAGTTAGTGAATAATTAAGTTATATTGTTTTATATTTTTACCCAATTTTATCTAGTTATTAAGTCACAAAATTCACTTGCGAGGAAAGGGTCTGTGTATATAAACAGTTATTAAGAGATATATTTCAATTAATAAGTGATATAGTACGTTGTGTATTTTTGTCAAGCTTTATCAAGTTATTAAGTTATTAAGTGAATACGTAGTTATCAAGTCCATATACTTTTCGGGAAAATTCTAAAATGAATGGATTGGCTATGAAATAAAAACATAAATAGCTGGTCGGGGAAGAAGGTGAGAAAGCTATAATTATGGGAAGTAACGTTTGAATTTCAACAAAACGTGGAACGAATATTGCTATTAAATGAAATCCCTACAATTGTGGGATTGTAGGGTATAACCGCTTATGATATACTTCCCTTAAATGGTTGTAGGCCAATTTATTAGGCTAATAGGTTAGGCCCCTCTATCATTTTGCTTATAACTAATATGTTGTAATGTTGATAATGTTACTAAAATATAACTTTAGTAGTTTTTAAAATATAATCTATTAAGTAAATATGAATATAATTTAAGGGTAGTTTATTTTATAGACATAACTACCACAAAAACAAAAAAAAAAAAATCATAAGTTACATAATTTTATATAACATGTTTATATAAATATAAATATTGTTTCATTAAAGATTTAAAGGCTATGGTCATATGGACTTGCTAATTGAAACTCAAATAATAACAAATGTAAAAACATTCTATTTATTAATTCAAATAAAATTTACATTGAACTTTCATGAAAGGGATACTTATTGCATCACTATAGGATGAGTACATCCCAACTACATTGGCACCGACAAATTGGGTGGCAATCTCAACCCGCATACGGCCCATTAAGCGTGAAATAGACCATTGTCACCCTTTCTACAAGGATAATACCACTCTTATTTTTAGGTTTACTTCAAAACCGTTCTTTTGACTTTGTATAAGTTTTGTAATGATCACATCTATTCTATAGTATAATAATTATGCCTATTAGCTTTGTTGTTGAATATTAGACTTACTCTTTCATACTAATTCATGTCTATATAAAATCAAAAAATTAAAAATTTTGGCGGAACAGGAACTTAAGCTCGTTTTTATTTTTATTTTTATATAGACATGAATTAGTATGAAAGAATAAGTCTAATATTCAACAACAAAGCTAATAGGCATAATCATTATACTATAGAATAGATGTAATCATTACCAAACTTATACAAAGTCAAAAGAAAGGTTTTGAAATAAACCTAAAAATAAGAGTGGTATTATCCTAGTAGAAAAGGTGAAAATGGAATTTTCCACGCTTAATGGGCCGTATGCGGGTTGAGATTGCCACCCTGGATACAAACCTGTCATTTGCAATTCTCTAACTCAAAAAATATATACATTGATACAAAATAATAAATAAAAAAAAAGTACATTTTTCATGTTGAAGTTATCTATTTGGTAGTCGACATTAGGAGAACTATCAACAATCCATTCCACTCTTGATAATTTTATATTCACCAATTGTTCTTCAAGTACATCTACTCGAATTTTTCTTGCAAGCTTTGGTATGAGAGGTTCCAATCTTTCAAACAAACAAGTGCTTCAACGGTCTTTGGGTTCAGTGAACAGCGTACGTCGCTTATTATTTGATCACCTGCACTAAAAGAAACTTCTAACGCTACGCTGGTTACAGGAATGCTAAAAAGATCACGTGCCAGAAGTGAAAGAGTAGGATATCGTCAAGCTTGCAATTTCCATCAAGCCAAAACATCAAAATCTTCAATATTGTCCAATATGTCATACTCTAGTTGGTTAAGATACTGCTGCAACTCTAATTGAACACTGCTAGATGCAGAAGTAGACAAATTGTTGTCCTACTTTTTAATAAACATAAATATCCTCTCGCTTTGGAATTCTTCGAGGATGAGGATGAGTCTGCACCCTCATATGTAGGTGCAAGTAGATGTGAACCAAATTTAGTTTTATAGTATTTGTACAAAATTTTAAGATCATTATTTACTTTAGTCATAATTTTTGTAATTTTTTCTATATTATCTGGATATATTCCATGTAACATTGTTTCCAAATGATCAAGTTTATACCTAGGATAAAAAACAAAAGCAAATAAATATATATATCTGGTATATTTTCCCAATATTTATTATATTTTTCTTTCATAGCATCTATCATAGGCTTAAAAATTTCACGATCATAATATTCTTGAAATGTCATATTTATATCAACTAAGTATGGAATCACAGAACAAGATGTAGGGTAATAAATGCCGTAAAGAGTTTTCGTAGCATTGTCAAATACTTTTAAAAAGTCTCTCAAAAGTAAGGCATAACTCCACTCATCTTCTACTGGTTTTCTAATAGACGAAATATGATTGCCTTGTAATTCAATATAATAAAAATCTACGATGACTTTATATTTTATAAGGTTTTTCAAAAGTATACAGGTGGAAAGCCATCTATGAGGTACGTCAAGTTCTATATTTCTCCTTCTAATTTTTAGAACATCACAACAATTTTGCTACAATTTATATTTACTTTGCAAAGAATTAATAGTGCACGCAATATTTCTAAAATTTGTAATTCTTTGAGCTAATACTTGTAACCTATCTTATATAATTAAGTTTAAA
Source organism: Liquidambar formosana (assembly GCA_039720395.1). NCBI lineage: Eukaryota > Viridiplantae > Streptophyta > Magnoliopsida > Saxifragales > Altingiaceae > Liquidambar > Liquidambar formosana. The sequence continues at coordinate 24,080,676 of CM077824.1, read as the reverse complement.
ATATGTGCACAACAACTCATGCGGAAATATTTTCCATTGCACATTAAAACCAAACGTTCTTTTAAATAGGTTTCAGCTGTATCATTACTTGTAGCATTATCTAATGTTAGTGTAAGTATTTTCATTTGCATTTCCCATGATCTAAGTTCTTCTAATAGTACATGTCCTATTATGGCACCCGTGTGTGGGGTCTCGATGAGTTTAAAAGAAATAATTTTTTTATTTAAATTCTATTGTTCATCTATATAGTACACAGTTAGTGAGAAGTAACAAAGAGTTTGTTGTGATTCCCAAAGGTCGGATGTGAAACAGAAATTTGCGTTATATTTTTTAAAATATTCTTTTAACTTCATTTTATCTTTTGAAAAATATTTCATTACATCTTGTTTCGCTGTTGATGCTGAAAAACCATTAAATTGAGGGTTAAATCCTCTTCGTATCATTCCCATAAAATCAAGCCTTTCTACAAATGTAAATGGTTGTTCGGATCTAATAATAAATTCAACAACTTCTTGACAAGCATTATCTTTATTATATTTAAATGTTTGTATATTACCACTTTCATTTCTACCAATTTGCATTTGTGTCCTAATATCTACATTAGATTTTTTTTTTTTTTTTTTTTTTACAACCGCTTTGTGGTGTCGTTACAAGTGACTAGTGCCTGCAGTTGAGTTTCCAACTAATAAATTATTGCAAAAAACACATCTAGCTTTCTTTAACATTTTCTTAGTATCTTTGTCTTCTACAGTTATTTTTTCAAAAAAAAAAAATTCTATATATCAGATTTTCCATTGTTCGTTTGGGAAGATTTTGGGGTTTGAGACACACTAGGAGTAGAGTCTGGAAGACTATGATGAGGAGAAGATGAATTCCCCTGTGGGGGACACAGTTGATTCAAATGACATATCTTCTTCTATGGTTTGTGGGAAATTAATATTTCTACTTACCATTTTTATAATAAAATTAAATAAATAAATTTAAATCTACTAAGGATTATTTAATTAGGGAACTAAATAAATAATTAAAGTAAACAAATAACTACTAAAGATTATTTAATTAGTGAACTAAATAAATAATTAAAGTAAACAAATAAATAAAAATTAACCAAATATATATACAAATAAAAAATTTAGAAAATTTAAATATTATTTGATAGTTAGTATGTCAGAATGAATTGGAGACACTAGGGCACTTTGCTTAACTTGTAACGTGTTGAGGTTCATGGATTCACATCATCACGCCATGATTCACCAAAGTCCAAACAAAAAAAATGAAAAAATGAAAAAAAGAGAATTTTTAGAACTACTAGAGAATTAGAAAGTAAGCAAAATATGAGAGTTTGAGAGATTGTGAGAGAGAGTGGAATTTTTTGTGAGGAGAATGAGAAGAATGAGTCCCTATTTATAGTTTTTTTAGTTAGGATATAAATGTCATTTAAAAATATGAAAAACAAAAAAAAATAAAAATAAAAAACAGTAATATTACCGTTTCAATAGAAATGGTAATATTGAAAGTTGAAAGTTGAAACGGTAATATTACTATTGCATTGCACTTTGCAGAATGCCAGAATGGCATAATGGCAGATTGGTAGATTGAATATGAATAGCTCAATAGTTATAGCGGCAGAGCCAAAGCCCTAAGGCACAAGCACCCAAATGGCCTAAACAGTAACCTGCTCACCTGTTGTAACAAAAGAAAAGAAAAAAGCAAAAACTTACCTTTTAAAGATCACTTTCTATCGTAATACCAAAAAAGCAAAGATTAGTAGTCACTTTTTATTAAGTTTACTATCTATTTGTAGTAAGGTAACAAAAGATATCCTTCTTTTCTTATTAATTTTGTACATGGTCACCAAAAGATACTTTCCTTGTAAAAGTGGAAAATGAGATAAGCCAGTATCCATAATTCCATATGCTGAATTATTGACAAATTGCCGGGCTCAGGCCAGGCTACCCAAAGATTGGGCTTTTTGGGTTGGGCTCGGGCTTCACCATGAGGCCCACGCTTAACCTAAGGGCATTTGGGTTAGGCTTGGGCCTTGTCGGGCTTGGGCCGGGATTTTCTTTCAGGTTTCGGGCTACCCATAGGGCTTTGGGCTTTTGATGAGGCATATATACATCACAAAGTATAATGAGAATTTTATCTTTCAACCAAACAAAGTTCCTTTTTTATATGGTATCAAAGCACCTTCTTCTCACAGATCACCAAGTATAATGAAAATTTTATCGTTTAACCAAACAATATTCTTTTTTTATATGGTATCAAAGCACCTTTTTCTCACACGAGAGTTTTGATACTTCTCGCATGGCCGACCTAACCTCTACAAGCTCTGTTGTAACCTCTACTTTGATTACCCCTGATTTAAACACGACATTGATCGCCATCGCTAGTGCCCAACTTCCTCTCAAACTCATACCCATGAACTATCCGACATGGCATGCTCAATTTGACTCTCTCTTAATCAGTTATGACTTACTTGACTACATAGATGCTTGTTGACATGTCCTTCCAGCAACACAGGAACAACCAACCTTTAGAAGTGACAAGATCAGTTCTTATTACATGCAATTTGTATCTTAGTCTCCGACTTGATGAGAAGATTTATTGCCTCCACCAAATCCTCCAAGGAAACATGGGACAAACTCAAAGGTCTCTATGCGAATCGTTCTCGCTCACGAGTTATGAGTTTTAAGAAATGACTCACTTGACCCTGTAATGGTAAGCCTATTGCTGACTACTTGCAAACTCTCAAGTCTCTCTTTGAGGAGTTAGCCCTTATTGATGCTCCTCTTCTTGATGATGATCTCGTCATCCATATTCTCCACATTCTCAATGGAGTTGGTGATGAATTCAAAGAAATCATTGCTAGAACCCATGCTTATGAAAATCCCATCTCCGTTAAGGATCTCCATGATAAATTTGTTGACTATGATGCCTATCTTAAACAACAAGAAGCCCCGTAGCGAGTAATCAAGGCTCTCTGCCAAACTCCCATCGCAACACTTGTGAACCACAGGTTTTGATCCGGATGAGGAAGGAAGGAGAACCTTTCTTTTAAAAAGACTTGTAGAGATTTAAATTAATAAAAATCTGGTTTTTAAAAAGTTCACAAAAACATAACAAACAAGGAGTCGCCACCTCATTTTTAGGAAAATAGGAAAACCATAAAAACAGTTTTTAAAGAAAACTTTTGAAAGCAAACCACATGACTCCAATCAAGGAAAAGCAGGTCTATCAAAACAAGAGAGGATTTGAAGACTAAGTTACGATGTGGGAAGGTTCTACGAAACATCTTATAGACACCCACATCGCCCCAAAATGGGTCTCTGAATTTATATGGGCTATTTCAATCACTTCTTAATTAGTCATCATGCATATGCAAAGAATCATCCATAAATAATCCACATTCATCCATGAACATCCATAAAACAATAAACATCCATAAAGCATGTAAACATCCATGAACAAATATGAGAGATATGGAAAGCAGTAGAGAGACAGATAATAAGAAACAGATCCATCCTACTCCTCTAGCAATCATATGTGATGGATAAATGAGGAAACATGGGTCCATCCTACTCCTCTAACAAATATGTGATGGATAAATGAATAAGCATGGATCCATCCTACTCCTCTAGCAAATATGTGATGGATAAATAATGAAGCATGGGTCCATCCTACTCCTCTAGCATATATGTGATGGACAAATGGATAGAAGGAAAGAAAAAGAAAACCTAGGATACTTAGCATCCTAGGGCGAACTTGAACATTAAATGAGTGCCTACGTACCTTACATGCAAAGATGTAAGGATTAAAGTCCACGTAATTCGATTGAGAAGGGGTTACTCCCTTTATAATGAACTATAAACCCTAAGTTTCCATAAAAAGAAAAGAAGAGTTTTAAAAGAAGAAGGATTTCCAAAAAAGGAATTTGAGAAAAGACAGAATTTGAAAAGAGATAGAACGCTTATCCAAAAAGAAGTTTGAGAAGAGTAGAATTCTAAAAGAAATAGAACTCTAAGTAAAACAGAATTTTAAGAGAGTTGGAAACTTAGGACTTCTAATCCAAAATAACGACAATAACCCAAGGGGGGAGAAGAGAACAATCCATGAAAAGCTTACCATGAACCACTTACCATATGCAAATCATCCCGAAACATCGAGAAAACATCAATTAATCACCCTATGTATTCTATAGGGCAATTATTAAGTTCGAACCAACCATATTTATGCTCAAATAATCATTAGGAGACCCAAATCAAATCTGGACAGAATATTAGATATGCATATAATGACCTAATACTCATGTAAAAAACAAAAATCAAAAGAGAAACAAAATCCTAATATGCTCCTATATGTTCTAAACACCCTAACATGCACAAAACTATAAAAAAAACATGCTAAATAGGCATTACTATGATGAAAATATCATATGAAAATCCTAAACATGAAAAGAAAATCTAACATGATGCCTTAGGTAAGTACTTTATGTAAAAATGTGAAATAATCATCCTTACGGCGAGCTTTCTTAAGTAAAACTATCCAGAGATAATTTTACGTAGAAACCACTCTGTATGAATGATTTTTTCACATATCCTACGTAAAATATATACCTAAGAATGCAAAGAAACTCACAGCGCACTTAAACACACTCCAAAAAGCACCCATGCATAACCTTACTCTTTAAGGACGATAATTATCCTTGAAAAGAATAATCATCCATACACCTATGAAGATGAGACTTACACAGCAAGTGTCCTATACAAAAGATGCTTAAAATCATGCATATAATTGAAACATGAAGAGAAAACAGTATAAACACATCAATTGATTTTTTTATGCAAAACGTACCTCTATCCTTAAGAGAGAAACTATCCTACCAGCAAACAATTCGCAATCCTAATCCACTAACACGCATTCTCATCATATTCGAATCATATACACTCTAAAATATAGAGTATATAGGATTCCTAATTCAATACTAAGCCATAATTATGCAGAGAATAGAGTAGAAGAAGAAGGAATCGTAAAAGGATGCAAAGGAGACTTATAACAAAGCAAAGGTCTTCGCTGCGTTCTTCCTTCTCTTTGGCTTGATTATCTTCTAGTTCCTCTTAAAAATTGCAGTAGAAAGCCTCCTCTAAGTGATATGGGTGTGTGCAAACTCGTGGTCCCTCTCTCTCTTATGAATATGAAGTGTCAAAAGTCAAAAGTCCCTTATGCTGATGAATGAGCCTCTATTTATAACCAACCAACCATGTGAACTAATGGTTGAGATTAATTCACCATAAAACCAATCTAGGGCTGTAATTAAATCCCATGGATGTTAAACAACTCAAAACCACCTCTCAATAGGCTTAGAAGTCCTTTAGAAGGCTGAAATTCAGAGTGGTAGAGTCCCATTCTGTAAAAAATTCAAAAAGAGATAAATCAGGATGAAGGGCTCGGGTGACCGGTTGGGTGAACCGGTCACCCGAGAGTGAACTCAGGTTTCCTCGGTTTTTGGAATTCTAGCTCGGTTTGGACTCTTAACTTCAAACGGACTTAAATTCTTCATTTTAACTCCGATATGAGTGATTCAAAAGCCAAAATTTCAAGGATTCAATGTAGAATAAGCCTAGAATATTCTTGAACCAAAAATCCCTGACCACAGTCAGGTGGCTGGGTTTTCATGAATCAATTACCCGAAAAAAGGTCAATTAACCATAGAGTAATGTGGTGAACCAATCCCAAACCTATCAATAAATTAAATTGGCTCTTAAATTGGACTCATTTCATCATTCTAAGGTCAATGGAACACTCCGGAATAAATTTGGAAGTCAATTAGAAAATATACGAAGTAAAAGACGAAATTGCCCTTCAAGTCGCAAAAGTTCTAATTAGCTATCCAAACCTATCTGGAATTGAATCAAATTTGACACACATATCCAAAATGATCCTAGAAACTAAATGCAAGTGATGGGACTCAACAAAGAGACAAAAATATGCATGCAATGATGACCTATTCTCTTAAGGCTTAAAAGGGCAAAAGTGTCCTTTAAGGCTTAGGGACTCCTAAATGCTTCTAAACCTAACCAAATGCTATCTTGAACTCATGGGGATGAAAATGGGGTGTCTACAACGCTAATTGTGGTGGCCCTCATGATCAATCATCCCACTTCAAATCCCCTGCTAACCAAGACTCTCTTTGACTCTAACCATTGTTGCAATCGTCCCCACCAATTTCAACATCACACTCCTCAAGGGTCCCAATATATCAACCTTAACGCAACAGTTTCTCTCAAGGCCATTGTTACAAGGGTTTTGCTAACTATTTGACCAACAAGTTAACACTGCCAAACACTGTTCTTAGATTTGCCATCCTTTCTGTCCCAAAGCAACAACCCACTACACCACCATCGGCCATTCCCCTGCTCCATCTTGGCTTGTTGACTCTGCTGCCACCAACCATGTGACCTCCTATCTTCAGAATTTTTCTTTTTATTCCCTATGATGGACCCAACAATATTTTCATTGGAGATGGCTCTGGTTTAAGTATTTCTCACTTTGTCCAATATTTTGTGTGTTCCTTCCATGCAAAAGAATCTTATTTCTAGTTTCTCAATTTTGTAAATTAAATCTTACTTCTATTGAATTGTTTCTCTCTCATTTTTTTGTGAAGGATCTGAGCACAGAGGAATCTCATCCGCGGCTCGGATAGAAATGATGTGTATGAATGGCCAACGAGTGTGCAAGCTTCTGTTGTTCTGCCCTCTACCATGGTCGGTGTTAAAGCTCCCATGCAAGACTAGAACAAACGCCCTAGTCATCCATCAGCTCACACTCTTCAATACCTTGTCAAGCAATTTTCTTTACCATTGTTGTCTATGTCTACTATCTCTATTTTGTGTCCTTATTGTCAATGTACTAAGAGTCACAAGCTTCCTTTTAATAAGTCTTCACTCAAGAGTTGTGGTCCACTTGATCTCATTTATACAGATGTGTAGGGACCTTCCCAACTGAATCTTTGAACAACTTTAAATACTATGTTATTTTTGTGGATCATTTTACTAAATATGCGTGGCTTTATCCTCTTAAAATAAATCAGATGGTTACACTCTTTTCCAAAGTTCCATGCGATGGTTGAAAATTATTTTAAGACTTCCATTGTCTTACTTTATTCCAATGGTGGGGGCGAGTATAAAAAATTCAACACCCTCCTCTCTTTCTATGGCATTATTCACTTAGCTACTCTTATTCACACGCCTCAACATAATGGCATTGCTGAGTGTTGCCATCGCTATCTTGTTGAAACCAGCCTCACCCTCTTTTATCACTCCTCTTTACCCCTCACATTTTGGACTTATGCATTTTAAGTTGCTGCATACTTAATCAATTGCCTTCCTACACCCCTTCTTAACAACCAATTTCCTTTTACCACATTATTTGGTGGCTTGCACAACTATCTCAAGTTGCGCGTGTTTAGTTGCCTAGGTTACCCGTGGCTACGTCCCTACTCTCACCATAAACTTAATGCTCATTCTCGTTCTTATGTATTCCTTGGGTACTTTCTCACTCAAAGAGTATATAAATGTCTTAACCCGTCTGTCACACCCCATTTTTGCACCACCTTACTAGGGCTCATCATTTCATGTATGTTTTTGTTTGGTTTTTGAGTCTAGTCACTTGCATTAGGTTTCTAGAGTCACAAGGACAATGGGTATGAGTTTTGGTTCAATTTGGAGTTGATCTTGAGGGATAATAAGAGCTTTTGTGACTTGAGGGGTATAATCGTCTTTTAAGTCCCAAACTTTTCATTTGACCTTGAAATGATCTCCAAATTGTCAATTGGAGTTCATATGAATGCATAAGAGGTATTTCTAGTGTCAATTTGATAAATCAATGGCTCGGGATTAAAATGGCTCGATGTAGTTCAAGATTGGTTAATTGACCCTTCTTTGGGTTAGCTTTAATTAACTCACAATTACCAACCAAATCTTTTCAAATTGACTTTCATTAGTCATCATTTTACCCCCAAAAGTGTTTTATGAAGTTCAATTTTGATATGGAAAGTGTTTGGTTTGATCCTATGTGCACACCTATGCTTAGCAAAGGTAGAGCATAGTGGTTAACCGCCTTGTTCAAACCTAACCATGCCCCCATGGTTAGTGGTTTTCATCCTAAAATGTTCAAAAACATATTCCTCATCGAAACACGGTCGTTTTGGCTTTTGTTTCATCAAAATCGGAGTTCATTTGGCCCCTGAAACACTTCTAGAAGCAGTAGGAGTCAAAAATAGGCAAAAATCCGGAGTGGGCTCGGGTGACCACCCAGCCCCGGGCGGCTAGCCGCCTGGGTCCAGGTGGCTAGCCACCCAGGCCCTGGTGGTCACCCGAGACCACTTTCCTATTTTTACTCTAACTCCTTGCTGAAGCGGACTCTTGCCTATTTTGACGTATTTGGGCTCTTTTGGACGAGTTTCCTTCTATTTTTTGGTAACTTCTGAATTACTTAAGCCCCAAGGGGGTCTCTAATAGCCCTTGGATTAATTTTTAGGGTTTTAATCCTAGCCATTGATTAATCCTAATGAAACTCTATAAATACCCCCCTATGCTTCAGCACAAGGGGAGCCACTTTATGCATTAAAACTTGAGTGTTTGAGAGAGAAGAAGAGAGAGAGACTTGAAGGAGAGCTGGAGTTCTTGCTGTAGCCTTGGAGAATATTGATTAAAGACATCCATAAGAGCAAGAGGGAGTTCATACAGCAGCAAGGAAGGCTCTTCCTAAGGTATTCCCTTTTCTGTTCAAGCTTAAACAAAGGTATCATGTAGGATAGCTCTAGTGCATGTAATGCCTATAATTTTTAGCATGAATTGAGGTTTTTGTTGGTTAATACATGTGATAATAATGATGTTCATGATGGGTTTTGCATGCCTTAGAGTTAGTTCATAGGTTTTAATGCATAGGTGTGATTCTTGTGCTTCTGTTGTCCTTGTTTTAGAATAGGTTCATTGCATGCTAGAGTTAGGTTTTTTGTCATGTTTTATTTGTTTTAGTTAGTTAATATGCATGATTTAGGTTCTGTTTAGTTTGGTTTTAGCATGATTAAAGTTTGTTTTGTATGTTTTTAAGCATATTATTGAGTTTAGGGTTGTTAGTGTCCTTGTTTTATGTTAGTTTTCATATAGCATGTTAAGTTTAGGTTTTTCATTGGTTTTTCTTCATGTTTGCTGTATATGTTTTTCATATGAAGCGAATATGATATTTTTGCATGCATGTTAGTATATTCTAGGTTTTTTATGCATGATATGGTTCTAGGATTATGTTAGGGCTTATGAACGTTTGCTGTTTTTGCTGTTAGCATGCTTAGTAGACGATTTTAGGCCATAATACTATTCTGTCCAGATTTGCATATCATTGTATTTGCATGGTTTTGAGCACTTGTAAGGGTGCAAATAGGTGTGGTATTTGTCCTATGGCAAATAGGGCTGCTCATGTCTGAAATGGCTAATGCTTGGAGCTATTGCGCTCAGGTAAGCGGGTGTGAAGGTGCCCCAATTCACCTCTCTTCCTTATCCTTTCTCTTCTCCCTCTTTAGGGTTAATTTTTAATATGATCCTATGGTTTAATTAGAGGTTTCCTTCACAAATAAAATTCTGGTTTTTATTAAAGTTTCCATTTTGTGGAGTTCTTTCTAAAATCAAACTCTCTATCAAATTCAATTCTTTTGATCAAATAAGGAAACCTAGGGTTTTAAACACAGGTTTGTATTAGGATTTAACCCTAGTTCTAATCGAACTACGTGGACTTTGATCCATGTATTTCGTTGCATGGTACGTAGGCGCTCTTCGTGAGGCTCAAGTCCGTTCTAGGATCCAAACATCCTAGGCTTCTTTTTGTTTTCTTTTCTTCTTTTTATTTTCTGTTTTTGTGTTATGCATGGATGGATGAATGAAATATATGATATGCATGCTATCTTGTGATGATATACTTGCTGATTTTTATATGGAAAGATCTTTATTTAGCCCAAATGAACTGAGAGACCGAAAGGGTGACATGGGTGCCTATAGGCTTTGCCTAGAACCTTCCCATGTCATAACTTAGCCTCCGAATCCCCGATTTCTTTGGTTTCCAAAAGATTGGTTTTTGCCTTTCCTTTTTTTTTTTTTTTTATGGAGTCATTCAAATTGTTTTCCTAAAACAAACTGTTTTTAGGGTTTTCCTTGTTTTCTTTAAAAAATGAGGTGGCGACTCCTTTGTGTTTTCAAAACCCACACAACCTTTTCGTCAATCCCTCGTGGGCCCAATTTCTGGGGTTCACAGTTTGGCGACTCTGCTGGGGACTTGTGGGCTAGACTCTATAAGTTCAATTGGGCTAGGTTAATTTCTTATGTTTAATTAAAATCAATCACATTACATCCGCTTGATTGTGTGCTTTCATTTATTGCATTGTGTGCGCAAACTCTTGCATGCTAGGATCGATGTCCCTCGATGTATCCTTGCCAACGATCGGCCTAGTTTCAACCTTGGTTTTCCTGATTCCAAGTGTTGGGGCGAAAGCTATCAACCTCTCTTGCCTAGTATCCTTGGGCTTGCCCCTGGGTATATTAAATGAGTTAATCACGTACTGCTGGACCCACGCGGCGTTCCTGATGCCACATGTGGTTAGGTATAAGGATTGCTCAAGCAAGTGAAGGACCCCAGCTTACCCTTATCATTAGTCCATATAGACAGACTTGTAGGACACTATGGTCTCACCATTATGCACCCACAATTGTTTGTAATGATGATATGCCGTGTTTGTGGTGTGAGGCTTTATATCTTATGCCCTTAACATAAACCTTTAAACCCTAACCTTCGTTAAGGCCATGGGTTAGGAGGAATAAGTTAAGGAAATAGGATGTAAAGCTATGTTTGTGATGTGCTAGTCCTAGGGGAATAATTAAACCTAATTGAAGGACTCTATGCCCTATTCTTTTAAACATACCCTTAATCCATGACCCCTGTAAAGATAAGTGGATAAAAGGAATGAATTAATTGAACATGGTGTAGAGACCGAGTTCATTAAGGAAAATATGGAGGTTTAGGACAAGTCCTTAGGCTAAAGGTTAAAACTTTTTCTATCCATAGACGTGCTGGCTTGGATCCGCAATCCGCAAGGGCGTCTAGTGAGTGTTGAACCTACCCATCAGACAGACATGGCCGACGAAAGAACTAGTGAGGGGCACTTTGACCTTGAGGCTTGCTTGAAAGCCATCATGACCAAGCTTGATCATACCGCCGAGACATCCGATACCGCATTGAAAATGGCTTAAGAGAACCAACAGAAGATGGCGGATCTTGAACAAAATGGCTCTAAGGCCCATTCCTCGGGTATACCTCATGGGGCTGGCACCGAAGAGGGACCTCAATCCAATGAGAACACCAAGACAAGGGGGGAAAGTAGCTCGAAACCTGTGGTCACCAACCTAGAAGGGGAAACCAAAGGGAAAGGTTCTAGTAGTGATTCCGTGTTAGCTAGCAAGGTAGAAGCTTTGGAGAGAACTATAAAAGGAATTCGTAGGGCCGATGACATGGTCGATGTGCGGACTCTATCTCTATTTCCAACGGCTCGTATTCCATTACAATTTAAAATGCCAGAGTTAGAAAAGTTCGATGGGACAGGTTGCCCTAAAACTCACTTGAAGATGTATATGCGAGCTATGCACCCTCGAGGGGCCACCGACGAGCTGTTAGCTCAAATGTTCCATGAAACCTTGGCCACTTCCGCTTTGAAATGGTTCTTGTCCTTGGATGAGAATAGAACTCGGACTTGGGAAGACATATGCAATGAGTTTTCAGAGCACTACAAGTACAACACAGAGGTGGATGTTACTCGAAGGGACCTGGAAACTACCAAGCAAGGGGCTTATGAAACCTTCTCCACTTACATTACAAGGTGGAGACAAAAGGCATCGAGAATGACGGATAGGCCAAATGAGGAGGACCAAATTCAACTGGTGGTTAAGAACTTGCTGCCCGTGTATCACAAGCGCTTATTTGCCCACTATTTCCCAAATTTCAAAGCTCTCATTGGGGCTGGCACGCAAGTTGAAGATGTTATCAATGATGGGACAATCAAAACTGAGGAAGTGAGGAGTCGCAAGACAAACTTTACTAGGAAGAACAATGCCGAGGTCAACACCATAACTCAACCCATCCAACCCTTCTCTCTCAATGATGTCAACCCACCTCGCCAATTCACTGACCTATTCATGCCACTCGAAAGAGTCCTTGAAAGGCTCGTAAGCCGTGACCTATTGAAGCCACTCGACCCAAGACCTCCACCAAATCCCTTACCCAGGAACTACAACGAGAATGAGTACTGCAAGTACCACCAATCCAAAGGCCATGCCACCAATCGTTGTGTTCGCCTTCGCCATCAAGTCCAAGACCTCATTGACAAACAAGTCATCTCACCACCAACCCGTCCAAATATCACCCGTAATCCTCTCCCATCTCATAACAACACACCCCCACCTAACACCATAAATGCCATTGGGGTTGAATCCTCTCGCCCTCGCCATCCCATAAGACAATACACTCCACTCCCCATGACCTTAACCCGTCTCTTCACCATTTGCCGCAATAACCACCTTATCATGCCACTTCCACCAAAGCCAAGGCCATCAACCCCTCACCAATATTGCCAATACCATCATGCACCCGGCCATGACACCGAGGCTTGTTCTATACTAAAGAAGATCATTCAAGACCTCATTGACCAAAAGGTTTTGTTGTTGCCAAAGAAATCTATCCAACAAGAGCTGAAAGAAAGATATGAAGCAAGGGATCCTCAGGTTGGCCTATTAGGTGAATCGTCAGGGAAATTTGACTACTATGTGCTGTACTCAAGCCTAAGTCCGATATCGGATGAGCCGATAGTCCCTACAGGTTGGGATGACTTGCCAGCAGAAATGGAGAGCATTTACATGATAGAGTGGGATGACTTAATGAATGACTCCGAGGAAGTCCATGATATATGGGCTAGTGATGATGAGTTAGACCATATAACTAGAGGGGGTCGTCATTTCAAGCCTCCCCACCTAGAATCTGAGAATCCGTTGGAAGATTTGGAAGGGCAGAGGCGCCCTAGCTTGCAAGAAGAAGAGGATGAGGTGCTTAGGCAACTGAAGAAGACCAATGCTAACATCACTATTTGGGGCTTACTCATGGCCTCACATAAGCACAGACAGACCGTGTTGAAACTGCTGAATCAGATACAAGTGCCTGTTGACACATCTCCCAAGGGATTGGTACATTTGGTGAATCCAACTCCCAAGAACTCAACCATCGTGTTCACCGATGTGGACCTACCCAAAAGCGGGCCAAGCCATTCTCAAGCTCTCTATGTGACCGTTGACACTATGGGAAAGAGGGTTCCTACCGTCCTTATCGACAATGGGTCTGCACTGAATGTATGCCCTCTCAGAACTGCCACTGTCTTGAGTTTGGGACCCACCGATTTCACGCCATCTGGGCAGACTGTAAGAGCTTATGACAACACCTGCCGTGAAGTAATAGGGGTAGTTACTTTGCCTCTTATCATGGGACCCACTGAATTTAGGGTGGAATTCTGAGTGTTGGATGTGCCGTCATGTTTCAACTTGCTGTTGGGCCGACCTTGGATCCATCCTGCTGGGGCTGTGCCATCTTCACTCCATCAAAAGGTAAAGTTTCCTTATGAAGGGGCCATAGTAACACTTCAAGGGGACAATGAATTGAAACTCGCAGGCGTGCCTATATGTGAGATACAACCAGAATCAGCGACGGTGCCATTATCCGGGTTTGACTATGTCCAATGCATTGAGAAAGAGCTCAAGAAGGGTGAGTTAATACCCTTGGACTTTTGCCCCCACGGCAATTTACACGTCGGTGAAATAATGAGAAAAATGAGTTTCTTTCCAGGCATGGGGCTAGGGCGTCCCCAACAAGGGATCCCTACATCTATTCAAAGCCGTGTGACCTCATACACCTTCGGGCTAGGATATAAGCCCTCTAGAAATGATCATGCGGAAATATTGAAGAGGAATAAAGAGAAAGTAAGAGCCAAAGCCGAGGGAAGGGTGCCAGACCTGAGAATCTCGCCATACCGACCTACTTTGAATGGTTACTTCGTCAAAGAAGGGGATGATTTTCTATATTGCGGGTTTCCAGAACCCACCTTTGACCAAGCTACCAAGATCCGAGTTCCGAGTTTTGAAATCTTCTTCACCGAATGGTATCCAATCACAGCTGAAATGGTGGATGATGAAGCCATCAATGATGAGTTCTGGGAAAAGAAAGAAGAAGACTGGGCAGAGAACCTCGATGCAGGGGCTATGGTTGAAATATTCCAAGATATGATCCTCACTGTGGAAGACTCGACCATTGAAGAACTCCAGGGTTCGTCCATTAGCCATGCTACCATGCCACTCCTGAATTGGTACCTTGAATGTGGTGTAATTGCGGAGCTCCATGAAGAAAAAGACCTTGGCCTACCTGATAGCAGCTTATAGGTGTCTTAGTTTAGTAATATTTCCCTAATTCAATAAGATGTATCTACTCAACTCTCTTTGTGGAGTCATGGTATTGATACAGATTTGTTTGTTTTCTTTCTTCTTTTGTGTGTCATTCCTACTATTCCTAGTCAATAAAGTGTGTTTTCTTTCTCTATATATGCAGTGTCTCTTTTCTCTCCTCTATGGATATTTATGGCATGGATATAGATCCTAGGAACGATGTCCCCCCGGAGCTCGTTGAGCAAAGGAAAAGGGGCGTCACCGAACCTAATATGGATGAATTGGAATCAATCAACTTAGGGACGAATGAATTGCCAAGAATAGTTAAAATTGGGAAAACCCTCTCCCCCGTTGAAAAAGAAAAGATGATCTCCCTCTTGAAAGCCAACATTATGGCTTTTGCATGGTCTTATGAAGACATGCATGGCATTGACCCCGATATTGTGCAACACTATATCCCCACTAATTCCCTAAAGAAGCCGGTAAAGCAGAAACTCAGAAGATTAAAACTAGAATGGGTTCTAAAAGTAAAAGAAGAGGTAACTAAACAACTAGACGCGGGTTTCCTCCAAGTTGTGGAGTACCCCGAGTGGTTGTCGAATATAGTGCCTGTGCCTAAAAAAGATGGGAAAGTGAGGATGTGTGTCGACTTTCGAGATCTCAATGCCGCAAGCCCTAAGGATGATTTTCCTTTACCCCATATCGACGTGTTAGTGGACAGCACAGTGGGACATGCACTCCTCTCCTTCATAGACGGATTCTCTGGGTATAACCAAATAAAGATGGCGCCTCAAGACATGGAGAAAACAGCCTTTATCACGCAATGGGGGACGTACTGTTACAAGGTAATGCCTTTTGGCTTAAGAAACGCTGGGGCTACTTACTAAAGAGCAGCTAGGACCTTATTGCATGACATGATCCATAAGGAAGTCGAGGTTTATGTCGATGATATGATCGTGAAGTCCGTGGATAGGGAAGGGCATTTCAAGGCGCTAGAGAAGTTCCTAGAGCGAGCAAAGAAGTACAATCTCCACTTAAACCTGCAGAAGTGCGCTTTTGGTGTCACTGCAGGCAAGCTATTGGGATTCATGATCACTCAGAGGGGCATAGAAGTGGACCCAGGGAAGATAAAAGCTATTATGGAGATGGAGCCGCCTAGCACTGAGAAGCAGATCCGGGGTTTTCTGGGAAGGGTTCAGTACATAAGCCGATTCATCGCCAACTTGACCATGGTTTGCGAACCAATCTTCAAATTGCTTAAGAAAGGTGTGCCAAAAGTATGGAATGAAGAATGCCAAGAGGCCTTTGAGACCATTAAGAGATACTTGAGCAATCCTCCAATCTTAGTTCCCCCACGGCAAGGTGCACCGCTCTTGTTATACTTAACGGTCACCGAAACCGCGACGGTAGCTATGTTAGCTCAATATCTCGAAGGGTCTACAAAGGAGAATGCCATCTACTACCTAAGCAAGAAAATGAAGGACTATGAAGTGAAGTACAATGCCATTGAAAAGGCTTGTGTGGCACTAGTATGGGCGACGCAAAAGCTCCGGCACTACATGATGTCATTCGAAGTGTTCTTGATAAGTCGTATGGACCCGTTGAAGTACCTGGTAGAATGGCCGGTATTGTCATTCAGAACTGCTCGATGGTCAATTCTCCTCAATGAATTCGACATCAAGTACGTGAATCAGAAGTCTATCAAGGGAAGCGTCATCGTAGACTACCTAGCTAGTTGTCCTGTGTTATCATCCGCTCCGTTCAACGATCAATTCCCAGACGAGGACATGCTAGAGATTGGTAGAAAGACTTGGAGAGTATACTTCGATGGGGCAGCCAATAAGAAAGGTTATGGGATAGGAGTCCTGCTGGTCTCACCTGAAGAGGCATTTACACCGTTAGCGGTCAAGTTGGGGTTTGAAGCTACCAACAACATTGCTGAGTATGAGGCCTGTATCTTAGCATTGGAAGCGGCACTTGAATTGGGGATCAAAGAATTGGAAGTGTTCGGGGACTCAGCGCTAATCATTTGTCAGATAAAAGGGGAATGGAAAACTCGAGATGAGAAGTTGTTGCCCTACCATGCCTACCTGGAAGCTCTAACCAAGGAGTTCTCAGAGATAGAGTTCAACTACCTTTCAAGAAACAAGAACCAGTTCGCCGATGCCTTGGCGACCCTAGCATCTATGGTAGAGATACCTGAAGGGGGAAATGTGAAGCCGTTGGTGATAGAATGTCGAGACAAGCCTGTGTACTGTTGTGCAATCCGAGGAGGAGAAGTGAATGATGGCCATCCGTGGTTCCATGACATAAAGAAGTTCATTGAAGAAAGGGAGTACCCAGAAGGAGCATCTCGTATTGACAGAAAAACCCTAAGGCGGTTGGCGAGTCACTATGTACTTTGTGGAGGAAAGCTATATAGGAGATCATACGACGGGATCCACTTGTTGTGTGTTACCGAGGAAGAAGCCGAGCATCTGATAAAAGAAATCCATGAAGGGACAGGGGCTCCGCATATGAATGGCTATATATTGGCTAAGAAAATCATGAGGCTAGGCTATTATTGGTCTACCATGGAAAGAGATTGCCACGCACATGTCAAGAAGTGCCACAAATGCCAACTGTTCGCCAGTGGACAACATTTGCCTTCTATGCCTTTAACAAGTATGTCATCACCATGGCCATTCGCAGTATGGGGGATAGATATCATCGGACAGATCAAGCCAAAGGCGTCAAATGGGCATGAATACATCCTGGTTGCCATTGATTATTTCACTAAGTGGGTAGAAGCAGCGTCCTTCAAGACCTTGAATTCCAAGAAGGTAGCACAGTTCATACAGCACAGCATCATCTATCGATATGGGGTACCGCATGAAGTTATCTCAGATAATGGCCAGCACTTTCAGAAAGAGACCCATGAGCTCTTGCAAAAGTATGGCATAGTCCACCATCTGTCGTCACCATACCGTCCTCAGACTAATGGAGCAGTGGAAGCGGCTAACAAGAACATCAAGAAGATATTGCAGAAGACTGTGGACTCACACACAGACTGGCATGAGAAGTTACCGTTAGCTCTATGGGGTTACAGAACATCAATAAGGTCATCAACAGGGGCTACCCCTTACTTTCTAGTTTATGGAATGGAGGCTGTGTTGCCAGTCGAATTGGAGGTTCCTTCATTAAGGATTGCCGTAGAGAGCCAGATAACAGAAGTGGACTGGGTTAAGAGCCGTTATGATGAGTTAGCTTTGCTCGATGAAAGGCGTTTAAGGGCGCTGTATCATGTTCAGGGGTATCAACGGAGAGTTGCCAGAGCATTCAACAAGCATGTCAAAGATCGAGGTCTAAAGAAAGGGGATGTAGTGCTGAAAGAAATCAGAGCTCCGGTGTTCGATCCGCGAGGAAAATTCAAGCCAAGTTGGGGTGGACCATACATCATCAAAGAGATATTGCCAGCAGGGGCTATTCGCCTCATGGATTTAGATGGAATTGAGTTCGCTCGTCCAACTAATTTGGATCAATTAAAGAAATATCATGTTTGAAGCCTGCTAGGTTGAAAACCCGTGAGGGCGGCCTAGGCAAAAGATAAGGCATGAGAACTACGTAAGACCTGATTCTCCATTCAAAAAAAAAAACAAACAAAAACAAAAAAAAAAAACAAACAAAAACAAGAAAGAAAAAAAGCAAAAAAGAAAAATAATGGAGATATGTAGGCAACCCATAAAGTTACCTTGGGTGCGGTCTAAATCAAACAACAAAATCCCAAATTTGATTTATTATTGGCAATTTATTTAAAACTAAAATTGATTGACATAGCAATTCATTGGTATTAAGTAAAGAACTATAAAGGTGCCATAAATATCCTATTCTATTGAGTCTTTAATTCTTTTTGGGTTTCTTTGCAGCTTTCTTCTTCTCTCTTTCGTGTCTTCTTTTCTTCCTCAAGTCATGTTCATAAGCTGCTGTCACTGCTTCCATAATATCTTCTCTGCAAGGTCCAAGTCCATCATTCCTGATAAGTCCAAAAATCCTTTCTCTTCGAGTAGTCTCTCGCTCACCCAAATTGCTTTTCAACCATTCCTTGTACTCGAGGCTCATCATATATGGACCATCAGTATTCGTAACTTGAGTCAGTATCAGCTTTCTAGGCCACCGATCCTTCGCCCAAGTCACTACAGAAAGACCCGCAGGCACCACAGGATAGTCACCTTTCAAGGAAGTGGGTATGATTTGCATGGCACCCATCTGACGAAGAACCCTTGAAGGCCAATAGAAAGAAGTAGACCTCAGTCCTATGAGTCTCACCATGGCACATCCAGAAGTTCGCAGAAGCACTCGTTCACTGCAGCCCCATATGAAGACGAACCACTTGATATTCCTCCATGAAAGGGTTTGGAAGTAACCTAGCCAATCCCTCAATGAGAATTTTCCATGCAACTCAATGCAGCGAAGGCAGTAATGCTGAGGCTTGTATGGTGTAATGACAGTGGGTGATAAGAAATTCAGCCTTTCAAGCAACCACATCTGCAGCAGAATGGGGCTACCTCCTAAAGGAACTTTTGGGTCCTCATGAGTTTTATCCAAGCAATTCAGGGTTTCAGCTAGTATCATGGGAATCAGGTTATGACCATTGGCAAGGAGAGGAATCAACTCACAGATTTGTATGGGAACATGTGGAGTACCAGTAGAAATAAGGAAACGACCAATAAGGCAAAAGGCAAGTGCGTGCTTAATAGGAAAGGTAAATTTCAGAATACCTTTACTATCATAGGCCAAAAAGGAGGTTACCAATGTCATCAAATCAACCATATGGTCCTTTACAAACGTAGAGGCATATTGTGGGTGAATCCCAAGGAGGTTAGAAAAAGAAGTAAGGAAGCTTGGGCAAGGAGTAGGGAGAATGAAAGGACCTACCGGTGAAACTCCATACAAAGCGCAGAATTCCTCCATGGTTGGGCATAGTTCTTCATAGTTGAAGCGGAACACATGAATTTGGGGATCCCAAAAATATGTAGCAGCAGTCAAGAGGCTCGTTTCAAGCTTCACATGCCTCAAGGAAAGCAATGGACCCAAGCCAAAGCACTTGAACTCAGATTTTGCTTCAGTACTCATAACTCTCAAAAACCCTCCTAAAAATTTGTCTAGAGCCTCCATAATTTCTAATGAATGAATACAAGTAGGTTTAGGAACCTCTTGGATGTGTTTTTATAGGGAAAAGGTCACAAATCCAAGTTCAAATAGGAAAAAACCCGTCAAAATAGGAAGTTTCCTATTCAAAGTGGGATTTCCGCTTCGGGCTCAGGTGACCACCCAGGCCTAGGCGGCTAGCCACCTGGGCTTGGGCGGCTAGCCGCCCAGCCTCGGGTGGTCACCCGAGGCCGTTTTCCTATTTTGCCCAGTTTCGCCTATTTTTGACCTAATTTGACCCCTATATGGTTATGTGACCTTGGGAAGCTTATTTTGAGCTTGTTTTTGCACAAAAACATGAGTAAATCACCACCATGGAACTCCAAAAGTCTCATACAAAGTACCAAAGAAAATGTTCAAAGAAAGGTTACAAAGCATAAAGAAAGATGTTTCATTCAATTACAAAGCAAGAGGTTAAGCTAATCTAATGATCTCCCGTGGTTCTTCTCTTTCTACTTGACTCGCCTCTACCACGACCAGCATGAGGATTCCTTTGGGGTGGCATTGGTTGTGGTGGACGCAGTGTGGAGACTTGTTGCAAAGAAATCAATTAATAAAGAAGGGTTATGCCTTTAACTCCTAGGATTGGAATGAACAAAGGGAATGTCTTACAGTGGGATTCAGTCGTCCTTCTAGCACAGAGTTCGCCAAACTCATCCTAACAAGGTCCCGCCTTAATCCCTCGCTGAGTTCAAGGCACTCCTGTGCGTACTCTCGGGGAACCTAAAAGATGAACATGGTTAATAAATGATGAAAGAGGTTTTCAGGAAAGCAACAGGCTTAGAGCTTACATGCTCATAGCTCGGGTCAATCCTGGGGACTTCGTCAAAAGCAGGGTGAGTAATATTAGTCTTCATGAACTCCAACCCATTGCATAGATTCACTTGCCAGTCGAGTACTGGGAGAGGTGGCTGTGCCATTCCCCCCATCTCATAATCCTCATCCCCATGAGTCATGCCTGTGGAGGACGCTATTGTGGAACTATGTCCACGAGCTCGCCGGCCCTGCAATAGATAATTCGTTTAAGAAGAGTGCTTGCATAAGTCAATAATTGAAAAGAAAAGAATGGAGACTCACCCCTTGAGGTGGGAAGCCAATAACTCTAGGCCGCATCAGGAATTGGTTGCAGAAAGTCATGTAGTCGGTATTGGGCGAGGTGAACTCCTCAGCATCCCATCCAATCAGAGCTTCCCTCAGCTCATCCCCATCCAGAGAGTCAGTGTGCCTCATGTTCATGGGAGGCAAGACAGGGGTAAGAGCGGCATCCACTCGTCCTTTCACTTGCCTAAGGACGCGCTCCCCTAAATACCAGTATCGCCCTGAGGGACCCTCAAAGAGTACCCTCTTCCCAGTCAATTCCAAACAGGACACACACCTCCTAGGCAACCTAGCCTCCCACAGTCCCCATGGGCTCCACTCCACCTGTTGAATTTGAAAAAAAAAAAAAAATGATGAGCAAGATAATAAAAAAATGAATGAAAGAAAAGAATGAGGAAGGTGAATTACCATGTCAGCATTTAGGCTCGCCAAGTACGCCCTTGCATGGGCGTAGTCATGCCTATTAGGGGCACGCATAGCTATCTTGTTGGGAGCATAGTTCCCAAGTATAGGCCATTCTTGTATCTCATTATCCAGGGCAGGGCGGCACAGTCCCAGGTATTCATAATACCATATCTGTCAAGATTCAAGAAAAACATTAAAATTAAGTCAGGTTTGAGAGGAATTTAAAAATTAAACATTTTTACTTACCTCCCAAACAAATGGGAGCCCACCAAAATGCTTGGAAACACCTCAAGACATGTCAGACATGGATCTATACATAGTAGCTAGTGCTGCCCCTCCCTAGTTATACCTCCCCATTTTGTCCACATCTACCATAGAAGTAAGGTATCCCAGTTATGCCATGTCATTGGCACCAACAAAGAGAGTGCAGGAGAGCATATAGATCATGAAAGCCCTAGTAATGCACTCAGGAGCCACTCCCATACCTTCTACTTAGTTGGCAAAGTTCTCAAATAGCCATGTCCTCCTAACACCGCGGGAACCCGCCTCAATATCCATCCCCAACATAGTGAGGAGATAAGCACTATTTGTGTTGGCATCCCCATAGAATTCCAACCTCTTTCCTTTGAGGCTTAAACCGGTGATAATTGAGAAATCCTTGGGAGTCATGGTCATCTCCCCAAAACTAAAGTGGAAGGTGTTGGTGGTATCCCACCATAGCTCAGCTAAGGCAAGGAGGGCTTGCCTATCCCACTGTTCATTCCATAAGGAGTCAAGAAACCAACCAAAACCCGCTTTCTTAATGGATTCTCTTGCGGAAGGTTGGGTGTGTTCCATACGCTTCCACCACCCAATAAGATTCTTTATCGAAGACCTTGTGCGTAGGTCTTGGAAGTTGGGCTAATCAAGAAGAATGATTCACCTAGTTAGTGTAAAAAAAAAAAAAATCATATGCAAGCATTGATAATTGGCTTTTCAAAAAAAACTAAGTCTCTTAGCTCATGAACAAGTAAACCTTGCTTTGAAAGTTTATGAAAACAATGGTTTTATTCTTCAAACTCATGATCATTGGTAAACCATGCATTCCAAGACCATGGAAACATGGATTTTTCAAAGGAAATAGCAAGCAAACCTTGTTTTCCAAAGTGGTTTTTTAAGGAAAAAATAAGCAAACCTTGTTCATGAAAACATGGGTTTTTCAAAAATATAGCAAACTTTGTTTTTCAAAGTTCATGAAAATGCTTGGTTTTGTTTCTAAAATCAATTAGAAATGAATGCCTATGATTTTTCCTTGCAATACACATCAATTTTACAAAGATTGGATGAATTTTCATCATTCAAGCATTTTATCAAACACTTGGTGGGCACTATTCACCAAGTTTTCAAATTGAATTCTTTTCACATCCAATCCTTGCCAAAATCAATGGGCATTGCAAACATTGCTAGGAATACTCATAGAGAGTTCATGGGAATGCATTTCAATCAACAAAAATGAAAATTTCAAAGAAAAGTTTAAAATGGGTAAGCTTACCTCTTGCTTGGAATGGAGAAAAGAGAGATGATTCCTTGGTTCTACAAGCAATTTCTCTTGAGGAACATCATATATTGGTGCCTTGTATCTACTCTTTGAGTCAAGGAATGGATACTTTGAAGTGGAGTCTTCATTTGAATCCATGGTGGATGAACTAGCTTGTGTTGAGCAAAAATGGGTTTAATGGGTTTTGATTTGCAAAGTGCTGCAAATTTCTTGTTTTTGATGTGAAATTGGGTGCTAATGATGCTATTTCATGTGTATGAATCCCTCTTGAAGTGTGGATTTGAATGCCTTTGGGTGTTGGAGTGATTTTGCAAAATGGGGTAAGCTTCCTAGAGATTGAAGCTCTCAATTTTCGGGTTGGGTTGAATGGGGGGTATGAATAGTGCCCCTTGTGTTTTAAAAACCCAGAATTTTCAGCATTAGGCTCGGGTGACCACCCAAGCCTTGGGCGGCTAGCCACCAGGGCCTGGGCGGCTAGCCTCCCAAGGCCTGGTGGTCACCCAAGCCTGCTCTTTTGACTCCTCTCTCTCGCTTTGTCTCGCCTTAACGCGTGATCAAACCTTCTTCCAAATGAGATATTCAACACTTTTTGAGCTTAAAATCAATCAAATTGCACCTTGAAATCAATTCTTCGAATTGATTTTATGTTCAAAAGGGTTGAATACATTTCCCCTGTGCCATGCCAACTCAAGTGACAATGTGTTAAGTCACTTTCCTCTTGCACCATGCTTGTTCAATCTCGATAAATTGATCATATATTCCCATTTCAAATCTTGATTTTTCATCCCACTTGGTTGAATATATTCATCACTTAAATAAATTCTTCCATTTCAAAAGTGTATTCACCCTTTGAATATGCTTCTCAGTTTCAAATTCTCATTCTCTATCATACTTGGTTGAATATATTCATCACTTGGATATATTCTTCCATTTCAAAAGTGTATTCACCCTTTGAATATGCTTCTCAGTTCCCAATCCTCATTACCTATCTTACTTGGTTAAATATATCCATCACTTGGATATATTTCTCCATTTCAATGGTGTGTTCATCACTTGAACACACTTGTCACTTACTTGGTTAAGTATATCCATCGCTTGGATATATTTCTCCATTTCAATGGTGTGTTCATCACTTGAACACACTTGTCACTTACTTGGTTAAGTATATCCATCGCTTGGATATATTTCTCCATTTCAATGGTGTGTTCATCACTTGAACAGACTTGTCACTTACTTGGTTAAGTATATCCATCAGTTGGATATTTCTCCATTTCAATGGCGTGTTCATCACTTGAACACACTTGTCACTTACTTGGTTGAGTATATCCATCACTTGGATATATTTCTCCATTTCAATGGTGTGTTCATCACTTGAACGGACTTGTCACTTACTTGGTTAAGTATAGCCATCGCTTGGATATATTTCTCCATTTCAATGGTATGTTTATCACTTAAACATACTTGTCACTTACTTGGTTAAATATATTCGTGACTAGAATATATTTCTCCATTTCAATGGTGTACTCATCACTTGAGTACACTTCTCAGATTATTCTTATCTTACTTGGTTAAGTATATCCATCACTTGGATATATTTCTCCATTTCAATGGTGTGTTCATCACTTGAACGCACTTGTCACTTACTTGGTTAAGTATATCCATCGCTTGGATATATTTCTCCATTTCAATGGTATGTTTATCACTTAAACATACTTGTCACTTACTTGGTTAAATATATTCGTGACTAGAATATATTTCTCCATTTCAATGGTGTACTCATCACTTGAGTACACTTCTCAGATTATTCTTATCCTACTTGGTTAAGTATATTCATCACTTGAATATATTTCTCCATTTCAATGGTATGTTTATCACTTGAACATACCTGTCAATCACTTGGTTAAATATATCCATCGCTTGGATATATTTCTCCATTTCAATGGTATGTTCATCACTTGAACATACTTGTCACTTACTTGGTTAAATATATTCGTGACTAGAATATATTTCTCCATTTCAATGGTATGCTCATCACTTGAGTATACCTCTCAGATCATTTGTCAATCACTTGGTTAAATATATTCATCGCTTGGATATATTTCTCCATTTCAATGGTATGTTCATCACTTGAACATACTTGTCAATCACTTGGTTAAATATATCCATCGCTTGGATATATTTCTCCATTTCAATGGTATGTTCATCACTTGAACATACTTGTCACTTACTTGGTTAAATATATTCGTGACTAGAATATATTTCTCTATTTCAAAGGTATGCTCATCACTTGAGTATACCTCTCAGATCATTTCTCAATTACTTGGTTAAATATATCCATCGCTTGAATATATTTCTCCATTTCAATGGTATGTTCATCACTTGAACATACTTGTCACTTATTTGGTTAAATATATTCATCACTTGAATATATTTCTCCATTTCAATGGTGTACTCATCACTTGAGTACACTTCTCAGATCATTTGTCAATTACTTGGTTAAATATATCCATCACTTGGATATATTTCTCCATTTCAATGGTGTGTCCATCACTTGAGCATACTTGTCATCTACTTGGTTAAATATATTCGTGAACTGAATATATTTCTCCATTTCAAAAGTGTACTCATCACTTGAGTATACTTCTTAGTTTGTTTCAATCACTTGGTTAAATACATTCGTGACCTGAATATATTTCTCCATTTCAAAAGTGTACTCATCACTTGAGTATACTTCTCAGTCCCTTTTTACTACTTGGTTAAATATATTCGTGACCAGAATATATTTCCCCATTTCAAAGGTATGTTCATCACTTGAACGTACTTCTCAGATTTCATTCTCAATCACTTGGTTAAATATATTCGTGACCTGAATATATTTCTCCATTTCAAAAGTATGTTCATTCGTAGTGGCTTGAATATGCTTTTCTTGTCAACTCTCAACCCCCAGTGGTTTAAGTATACTTATGACTTGAGTACACTTCCTTATCTCAGTCTCAGGTTTTCAACCTCCTATCCTTGTTGGTATCAGTGCGTGATTTCTCCAGGCTGTTTGTCAAAAATGGGTTGTTCTTTATCATTGGTTCACAAGTGTAACTTGTTCGCCAATGAGGGGCTTCTGTCACACCCCATTTTTGCACCACCTTACTAGGGCTCATCATTTCATCTATGTTTTTGTTTGGTTTTTGAGTCTAGTCACTTGCATTAGGTTTCTAGAGTCACAAGGACAATGGGTATGAGTTTTGGTTCAATTTGGAGTTGATCTTGAGGGATAATAAGAGCTTTTGTGACTTGAGGCGTATAATCGTCTTTTAAGTCCCAAACTTTTCATTTGACCTTGAAATGATCTCCAAATTGTCAATTGGAGTTCATATGAATGCATAAGAGGTATTTCTAGTGTCAATTTGATAAATCAATGGCTCGGGATTAAAATGGCTCGATTTAGTTCAAGATTGGTTAATTGACCCTTCTTTGGGTTAGCTTTAATTAACTCACAATTACCAACCAAATCTTTTCAAATTGACTTTCATTAGTCATCATTTTACCCCCAAAAGTGTTTTATGAAGTTCAATTTTGATATGGAAAGTGTTTGGTTTGATCCTATGTGCACACCTATGCTTAGCAAAGGTAGAGCATAGTGGTTAACCGCCTTGTTCAAACCTAATCATGCCCCCATGGTTAGTGGTTTTCATCCTAAAATGTTCAAAAACATATTCCTCATCGAAACACGGTCGTTTTGGCTTTTGTTTCATCAAAATCGGAGTTCATTTGGCCTCTGAAACACTTCTAGAAGCAGTAGGAGTCAAAAATAGGCAAAAATCCGGAGTGGGCTCGGGTGACCACCCAGCCCCGGGCGGCTAGCCGCCTGGGCCCAGGTGGCTAGCCGCCCAGGCCGTGGTGGTCACCTGAGACCACTTTCCTATTTTTACTCTAACTCCTTGCTGAAGCGGACTCTTGCCTATTTTGACGTATTTGGGCTCTTTTGGACGAGTTTCCTTCTATTTTTTGGTAACTTCTGAGTTACTTAAGCCCCAAGGGGGTCTCTAATAGCCCTTGGATTAATTTTTAGGGTTTTAATCCTAGCCATTGATTAATCCTAATGAAACTCTATAAATACCCCCCTATGCTTCAGCACAAGGGGAGCCACTTTATGCATTAAAACTTGAGTGTTTGAGAGAGAATAAGAGAGAGAGACTTGAAGGAGAGTGTGAACCCGCGAAAAAAGCAGCGCGGAGCCCACAAGGGTTTGACAAAAATGTATAAGGGGTTTAAAGACAACAAACAAAAAGGGAGTCGCCACCTCATTTTTTAGGGAAAAGAGGAAAACCACAAAAATGTTTTATTTTCAAAACCACATGACTCCATTAAAGGAAAAGCAAAGTCTTTGAAACCAGAAAATTGGATCCGGGGGCTAAGTTACGACGTGGGAAGGTTCTGGGCAAAAGCCCATAGGCACCCACATCGCCCGAGTTGGTCTCTTAATTTAATTGGGCTAACTTAAGATCTTTTCCACTCAAATATCATCATATATCATCACAAGGCAGCATGCATATCATATATTTCATCCAATCATCTCATGCCCAATCACCCAAATAAAACAAAACAGAAAAAAGAAGAAAAGAAAAGAAAAGCCTAGGATACTTGGATCCTAGAACGGACTTGAGCCTCACGAAGAGCACCTACGTACCATGCAGCGAAATACATGGATCAAAGTCCACGTAGTTCGAAAAGAATAGGGTTACAACCTAATACAAACCTATGGTAAATACCCTAGGTTTCCTCATTTGAAAATATATTGATTTAATCCAAAACAGAAAACTTCCATAAGAGGAAAACCTTGATAAAAACCAGAATTTTATATTGAAGGGAACCTTTGATTATTACCATAAGCTTGTATTAAGAAGTAACCCTAGGAGGGAGAAGAGAAAAGATAGAAAAAGAAAGGTGAATTGGGGCACCTTCAAACCCTACTTACCTGAGCGCACAAGCTCCAAACATTAGCCATTTCAGACCATAGCAGCCCTATTTGCAATAGGACAAGCATTGTACCTGTTTGCACCCTTACAAGTGCACACAATTATGCGAAGAAAACAATATCCTAATCTGGACAGAACCTTGACAAAGCCTAAAATCATCCATTAATCATGCAAACAACAAGAATAATGAATAACTAAGGACTCTAACTCAATCCTACATGCAATGACCTAGCTAACATGCATAGAAACCAAGAAATCCACTAATATGAATGCAAACCTAGCATGATTCAACTATATACAGCATATATAGAATGACTATGATGAGAAATAACTCACAAAACTAAGCTAAACATGCTGTATGAGACCTACGCGATTTCAGGGTTATCGAAACCCTAATCTCACAACTATGCATTAAGACCTATGAAACGACTCTAAGACATGCTCAAATTATCATGAATATCATTCATATAGCATATATTAACTAACAGGAACATCAACACATGATAACTATCACAGCAACCTAAACATGTGAACTATGCATGATTTAAGAAGATAGAGCGAATCAGGCTATCAAATCCTTGGTAAACCAGGGATTGTCAAGCATATAAAGCCATAAACTATCCTAAAATCATTATATACTATCCTAAAAACATGGAACTAACCTAACATGTGGAGCTATATCATGCACTAGAACTACCATAGAAGAAGAAGAAGAAAGAGAAGCAAGAGAAGCAGAGAATTCATGTTCAGCACTAAAGGGATAGGCTTACCTCTTGTAGACTCTTCCTTGTCTTCAAACCTCTTGTTTCCTTGCTTGCTTGGGGTTGAAGAGCCTCCTCTTGAAGTCCTTCTAGCTCTCCAAACTCGTAGCTCCCTCTCTCTCTAAGTGTAAAGTGCAATTAACCTCCCCCTATGTGCTGAATATCATGTTCTTTATATAGAGAACTGACCCCCTAAACCAATGGCTAGGATTAATTCACTAAATAATGATCCTAGGGCTATTAGAGACTCTCTTGGTGCTCAAACAACTCAAACCTACACACTCCTAAGCTCAGACAAGTTGTTTTGGCGGAGGAAACCGTCAAAAGAGAGAAGATAGAGTCAGAATTTGAGTTAAAGTAGGATTCTCTCGGGTGACCAACTTGCCCCTGGACGGTTAGCCGTCTGGGCTTGGACGGCTGACCGTCCAGCCCCGGACGGTTACCCGAGGGTCCTCTATTTTTTCTCCGGTTTTGACTCCCACTTGCTGTAGAAGTCCTAAAATGCTCAAATTAAGTCCGATTTTGACGAAATAAAAGCCAAAACGACCGT
Source organism: Liquidambar formosana (assembly GCA_039720395.1). NCBI lineage: Eukaryota > Viridiplantae > Streptophyta > Magnoliopsida > Saxifragales > Altingiaceae > Liquidambar > Liquidambar formosana. The sequence goes on along the minus strand of CM077824.1, from coordinate 24,051,643 downwards.
GTTTCGAAGGGGAACAAAATTTTAAGTATTTTGGGACAAAAATCCTTAACCATGGGTGCATGGTTGGGTTTTACAAAGGTGGTTAACCATGGTGCTTCACCGTCGCTAAGCTGGGTTTGTACACAAGGTCGAACCGAATGCTTTCCCAATCGAAAATTGATCTTTCTAAACATGTTTAGGACATAAATAAAGCCCAATTGAAGTTAAATGAGAGAAAATTGATTGGGTCTTATGAGTCAATCTGAGCAAACCAAGAAAGGGTCTTTTAGCCAACCCGAACCATTACGAGCCGAATTGATCTTAAACCATTAATTCATGAAATTGAACCTATATATGGACTCTATATAACCATATGAACTTGATGGGATAACTCGGGATTCATTCCAAGGTCAAATGGAAAATATACGGCTTAAAAGACGATTATGTCCTTAAAGTCTCAAAAGTTCTTATTGACCATCGAAATGAACTCCAAATCACTTCAAAATTCATACACATGATATTCAATGCCATAGAAACTCAATGCAAAAGACTAGACTCAAAAAGGACTCAAAATCCTACATGAAATGATATGTCCTAGCTAAGGTGACAAAAATGGGGTGTGACAGAGAGCTGGAGTTCTTGCTGTAGCCTTGGAGAATATTGATTAAAGACATCCATAAGAGCAAGAGGGAGTTCATACAGCAGCAAGGAAGGCTCTTCCTAAGGTATTCCCTTTCTGCTCAAGCTTAAACAAAGGTATCATGTAGGATAGCTCTAGTGCATGTAATGCCTATAATTTTTAGCATGAATTGAGGTTTTTATTGGTTAATACATGTGATAATAATGATGTTCATGATGGGTTTTGCATGCCTTAGAGTTAGTTCATAGGTTTTAATGCATAGGTGTGATTCTTGTGCTTCTGTTGTCTTTGTTTTAGAATAGGGTCATTGCATGCTAGAGTTAGGTTTTTTGTCATGTTTTATTTGTTTTAGTTAGTTAATATGCATGATTTAGGTTCTGTTTAGTTTGGTTTTAGCATGATTAAAGTTTGTTTTGTATGTTTTTAAGCATATTTGTGAGTTTAGGGTTGTTAGTGTCCTTGTTTTATGTTAGTTTTCATATAGCATGTTAAGTTTAGGTTCTTCATTGGTTTTTCTTCATGTTTGCTGTATATGTTTTTCATATGAAGCGAATATGATATTTTTGCATGCATGTTAGTATATTCTAGGTTTTTTATGCATGATATGGTTCTAGGATTGTGTTAGGGCTTATGAACGTTTGCTGTTTTTGCTGTTAGCATGCTTAGTAGACGATTTTAGGCCATAATACTATTCTGTCCAGATTTGCATATCATTGTATTTGCATGGTTTTGAGCACTTGTAAGGGTGCAAATAGGTGTGGTATTTGTCCTATGGCAAATAGGGCTGCTCATGTCTGAAATGGCTAATGCTTGGAGCTATTGCGCTCAGGTAAGCGGGTGTGAAGGTGCCCCAATTCACCTCTCTTCCTTATCCTTTCTCTTCTCCCTCTTTAGGGTTAATTTTTAATATAATCCTATGGTTTAATTAGAGGTTTCCTTCACAAATAAAATTCTGGTTTTTATTAAAGTTTCCATTTTGTGGAGTTCTTTCTAAAATCAAACTCTCTATCAAATTCAATTTTTTTGATCAAATAAGGAAACCTAGGGTTTTAACCATAGGTTTGTATTAGGATTTAACCCTAGTTCTAATCGAACTACGTGGACTTTGATCCATGTATTTCGTTGCATGGTACGTAGGCGCTCTTCGTGAGGCTCAAGTCCGTTCTAGGATCCAAGCATCCTAGGCTTCTTTTTGTTTTCTTTTCTTCTTTTTATTTTCTGTTTTTGTGTGCTTACTATGCATGGATGGATGAATGAAATATATGATATGCATGCTATCTTGTGATGATATACTTGCTGATTTTTATATGGAAAGATCTTGATTTAGCCCAAATGAACTGAGAGACCGAAAGGGTGACATGGGTGCCTATAGGCTTTGCCTAGAACCTTCCCATGTCATAACTTAGCCTCCGAATCCCCGATTTCTTTGGTTTCCAAAAGATTGGTTTTTGCCTTTCCTTTTTTTTTTTTTTTATGGAGTCATTCAAATTGTTTTCCTAAAACAAACTGTTTTTAGGGTTTTCCTTGTTTCCTTTAAAAAATGAGGTGGCGACTCCTTTGTGTTTTCAAAACCCACACAACCTTTTCGTCAATCCCTCGTGGGCCCAATTTCTGGGGTTCACACCGTCCACTCACCACGTGTTTCTCTCGCGTCATGTTGTCTTTAACGAGTCTGTCTTCTCTTATTCTTCTCTTTCCTCCTCCACCACTCAAAATCCTCCCTCCACTACTTGGCTCCCTACTCGCTCCACAGCATCAAATGTTGTTCTTCGTGTTTTGATTTTGCATGGGTCCACTTTTGGCTTGCCTACACCACCCCTCATTGCCATCATGCACATTACTGCCCTTTGCCCTTGCCGTTGGATCCTCCTCTTCCTTTTGTGCAGCATCTCCACTACTTTCTAACCTCCATTGAGCCAACTTACCTTACCCATGCGTCCTTTGTAATCCCCAATGACATTCTGCTATGTCGAAAAGAATTCAATGGGATGCTTCGTAATGGTACGTGGGATCTTGTTCCACCTCAACAAAGAGGTGTTCTGCATCAAATGTAAACCGGATGGTACCATTGATTATTACAAGGCATGCCTCATTGCTAAAGGATTTCACTAACGTCCGACATTGATTACAATGAAACTTTCAATCTCGTTCTCAAACCGACAACTATTCAAAATGATCTTAGCCTTGCCCTTCAATACTGATGGAAAATTTATCAACTTGATGTCAATAATGCCTTTCATAATCCCCAATGGCACTTTGCTATATCGGAAGAATTCAATTCATTGCTTTGCAATGGTACGTGGGATCTTGTTCCACCTCACTCCACTTAAAGTCCTATTAGTTGTAAATAGGTGTTTCGCATAAAATGTAAACCAGATGGTACCATTGATCGTTACAACACATGCCTCGTTGCTAAAGGATTTCACCAACGTCCGGGAATTGATTACAATGAAACTTTCAGTCCTGTTGTCAAAATGACAACTATTCAAATTGTTCTTAGCTTTGCTCTTCAATACCAATGGAAAATTCATCAACTTGATTCAATAATGCTTTTCTTTATGGCACACTTTCGGAGTCGGTTTACATGTCTCAACCCCTAGGATTCACCGATCCACTATTGCCCTCCCATGTTTGTAAGCTTTAGCATGCTCTTTATGGCCTTAAGTAGGCACCCTATGCTTGATACCATGAATTTAGTTCTTTTTTGCTCTCATATGGGTTTCAAAATGCCAAATCAGATGCCTCCCTCTTCATTTATAATCGCATTGATGTAACCATCTATTTCCTTGCATATATTAATGATCTCATTGTCACGTGAAGTCATGCCAATTCTGTATCTTGCTTTATTGTTGCCCTCTCACATTGGTTCTTTGTATAAGACTTGTGCTCTCTTCACTATTTTTTGGGCATTGAGGTCATTCCCACCAGTCATTAGCTCTTTCTTACTCAACAAAAATATATTTGGCACCTTCTCATTCGGAATCATATGGATGGTGCCAAAGAAGTTAACACGCCCTTTCCCACCACTGGTCCTCTTGTTCTTTGTGATGGTTCTTCCCCCAAAGATGAAACCCAGTATCGGAGTGTCATTGGTTCCTTCCAATATCTCACTATCACCCATCCATATATCTCCTTTGCTACAAACAAACTCTCTCAATTTGTACACCAACCTACTGAGAAACATTGGACTGCTGCTAAACGCCTACTTCGCTATCTTAAGGGCACCATTTTCGATCGTTTAACTCTTCGACGGTATCAAACTCCTTCTCTTTATGCCTACTCCAATGTTGATTGGGCTGGCAACCTTGATGATCGCACATCCACCATTGCTTATGTTGTGTTTCTAGGTGACAATCCTATTTGTGGGAGCTCCCGTAAACAACGTTCAATTGCTCGATCCTCTATTAAAGCCGAGTATCATGCCATTACCTCCACTGCTGCTGAACTTTCTTGGATTCACTCATTGCTAGATGAACTCGGTGTCCACCTTTCTCACCTACTAGTTATCTACTGTGATAATGTAGGAGCCAATTAAGTGTGCGTCAATCCTTTTTTTACTCTTGTATGAAACACATTGCAATCGATTTTCATTTTATTTGTGATCGAATTGCTCAAGGCTTACTCTATTTGGCTCAGGTTGCTACTATTAATCAGCTTACCGACGTTCTCATAAAACCTTTCTCTGGACAACAGTTTTCTCTTCAATGATCCAAGATTGGTGTCTCCGATGGGAGCACTATCTTGCAGGGGCATGTAAAGCATACTTGTGAACCTAGGAAAATAGCCCATATGATTTCAAATGTAAACAAAGGAGTCGCCACCCCATTTTTAAGGAATGAGGGAAACCCTAAAAAAATTCTTTATTTCCAAAACACATTACTCCATTAAAAAAGGAAAGGCAAAGGTCTTGAACCAAAAATTGGATTTGGGGGTTAAGTTACAATGTAGGAAGGTTCTGAGCCAAGCCCATAGGCTCCTATATTGCCCTAATTGGTCTCTTAATTTGATTGGGCTAAATTAATAACTTATTTACATGCATATTAACATCAATCAATAAAATACAGCATGCTAATCAATCACAAATCCATCCACATCAACTATCCATCACAAGATAATAAAAAAGAATAAAAGAAAAAGGGAAAAGAAAACCTAGGATGCTTAGTATCCTAGAGAGGATTTGAACATCAATTGAGCACTTACACGAACATGCAAGGATTAAAGTCCACGTAGTTCTATAGAGAAGGGGTTATTTCCTTTTTTTAAAGAACTATAATAAACCCCAGATTTCCATTTATAAGAATAAAAGTTTCCAAAATAGCTTCCAAGACAGGAATAAAGAAGAATTTAGAATTTAAATGGAAAAGAGAAGTTTATAAAGTAAGAAACCTAGAGATTATCATATTTCTTTACCAATGAAATAACCCAAGAGGAAGAAGGGAATAAGAAAAAGAAGTATACAATACATGAACTTACCTTATGCAAATCACCTTCAAAGTATTGTCAATTTAGCAAATAATTACCCTACTATTGCTATAGGATAATTACCATGCTCAAATCACTTATGTACATGCTCAAATTATCACCATAAGACATTAAAAAAATCTGGATAGAATACTAAAAGTCTCAAAATTATCCTAATAATTATGCAAAAGCAATAATTAAAAGGAAACAAGAAACCCTAGTATGCTTCTACATGAAATATACCCTCTAACATGCATGCAAGGCTAAAAATATGTAAAAACCCTAAAACTATCATGGGGATATCATATGACAACTAAAAATATGAAAACAAAATTACAAATAACCAAAAAGAGAAGACTTTATGTAAGAATATGAAAAAAAGGCTTTCTTAGAGCGAGCTTTCTTAAGTAAAACTATCCTAAGATAATTCTATATAAAATGTACTAATCATGATGAATAATCTAATATGTTAACCCATGAATAATCTTAAAATCATACATAGAACATCGCTTAAGCATTGAATTTAACTAACATAGAAAACTATTATATGCATTAGAACTTGCTATGAAAGAAAAAGAAACCCTAATTTCCAGAAATTGAGAAGGACGAGTTTACCTCTTGTAGAGCTTCCTCTTACCTTTGAAAAACTTCCCTCTTGCTTGCTAGGGTTAGAGAACCTCTTTTTAATGTTCTCTAACTCTCAAATTCGTAGCCTCTTCTCTCTCTAGGTATAAAATACTCAAGTAGCCTCCTTATGTGCGGAATATAGTGTTCTTTATATAGGGGACTAACCTAATAAACCAATGGTGAAGATTAATTCATTAAATAATGATCCTAGGGCTACTAGAGACTCTCCTGGGGCTTAAGTAACTCAAAGTTACCTAATTTTAGAAAGAAACAACTTGCAACAGAGGAAGACTCCATCAAAAGAAGGAAAAAACGGAGGTTTCCTAAACAATGACGGAGTCCCTCAGGTAACCGTTCGGGGCTGGACGGTCACTCAAGGGCCTCTCATCAACTACCTTTTTTGCACTTTGTTACCTTCTGAAATGATTTCTAGGCCAATTTAAGTCCAATTTTGACGAAATAAAAGCCAAAACGATTGTGCTTAGAAAAGGAAACAAATTTTTAGACATTTTAGGACAAAAACTCTTAACCATAGGTGCATGGTTAGGTTTTACAAAAGTGGCTAACCATTGTGCACCACCGTCCCAAAGCTAAGGTTTGCACACAAAGTTGAGCCAAATGCTTTTCAAACCAAAATCCAACCTTTTGAAACATATTTAGGAATAAAATTAAGGCCAATTAAGGTTTAATGAAGGAAAATTGAGTGGGGAACATAGCCAGTTGAGAGAACCAAGAGAGGGTCTTATAGCCATCCTGAACTATTATGAGCCGAATTACTTTTAAACCATTAATTCATCAAATTGAACCTATAAATAGACTCTATAGATCAATATGAACTCAAAGGAACAACTTGGGGATCATTTCAAAGTTAAACGAAAAACATACGACTTAAAAGACAAAAACACCCTCAAAGTCGCAAAATCTCTTATTGACTATTGAAATCAACTCTAATTCAATCCAAAATTCATACACATTATCTTTGATGCCGTAAAAACTCAATGCAAAAGACTAAACCTACATGAAATGATGATTACTAATTAGGGTGACAAAAATGGGGGTGTGACAATACCCATCTCACCAATAGCCACACGTTGACAAAGCCAGCCCATCTCCTCTAGATCCCAGCTAGTTACCCTTCAATCAAGGATTTCCTTCTATGTTTATTTGTAACTAATTTAGTTAGAATATTGTTTTTAATTGATTCTAATTGATTCTGTATAGAGTAAGAGAAAGATTATAATTTTGTGTATATATACATCACAAAGTATAATGAGAATTTTATCTTTCAACCAAACAATATTCTGTTTTTATACAATGCTTGTGTTGATTTAGCATTTTATCAGTTGATCTAGTAGGTGTTATCATTTTTTAAATTCAAATGGAGAAAAAATTGGGTAACCCTTATGTTATTTCATTTTCTTGATATTGTCACGCCCCATTTTTGCACCACCTTACTAGGGTTTTTCATTAATTCCGCATAGGTTTTTGTTTTGTTTTTTAGTCTAGTCACTTTAGGTTTTTAGAGTCCTAAGGATAATGGATATGAATTTTGGTTCAATTCGGAGTTGATCTTGAAGGTTAATGAGAGCTTTTGTAACTTAAGGGGCATAATTGTCTTTTAAGTCATAAACTTTCTGTTTGACTTTAAAATGATCTCCAAATTATCAATTGGAGTTTATATTGGTGCATATGAGGTAATTATAGGTTCAATTTGGTGAATTAATGGATTAAGGTTAGAATGGCTCATAATGGTTCAATTTGGTTAAAAGACCCATTTTGGGTTGGCTCAATTCGACTCATAATTACCAATCAATTCTTTTCAAATTGACTTTAATTAGTTTTTATTTTATCCCTAAAAGTGTTTTGGAATGTTTAATTTTAGTTTGGAAAGCATTTGGTTCAATCCTATGTGCATACCTAAGCTTTGCAATGGTAGTGCATGGCGGTTAACTGCCTTTGTAAAACCTAACCATGTACCCATGGTTAAGGATTTTGGTTCTAAAATGTTTTAAAATGTGATCTTTGTCAAAACACGGTCGTTTTGGCTTTTATTTCATCAAAATTGGAGTTAATTTGACTTAAAAAATATTTCGGGAAGGAAATTTGTGCAAAATAAGAGAAAATTTGACGAAGCTCTCGGGTGACCCCCCAAGCCTGGGCGGCTAACCGCCTGGGCCCAGAGAGCTAACCGCCTAGCCTTCGTGGGTCAACCGAGACCACTTTCCTATTTTTGTGCTGAAGCAGGATTTTGTCCATTTTGACGAACTTTGGATGAATTTCCTTATTATTTTTTTGGTAACTTTGAGTTCCTTGAGCCCTAAGTGAGTTAACAACAACCTTTGAATTAATTTTTAGGGTTTTAATCCTAGCCATTAATTTATCCCACCTAAACTCTATAAATACCTTACTATGTTTTAGGATTAGGGGAGCCACTTCAATGCACTAAATTTTAGTTCTAGAGAGAGAGAAGAGATAGTGTTCTAAGGGAGAGCTAGAGTTTGTGAAGGAGGCTTGAAGAGAAAGATTTCAAGTGGTTCATAAGAGTAAGAGAGAGTTTCTATAGCGATAAAAAGGCTTAATCTAAGGTATAATGCTATCTCTATAGTACTAAAATTAGGGTTTCTTGTAGAATAAGGCTATTGCATCTTAAAGCTTGATTTTTTTATTATGTATTAATGCTTTTGTTGTTGGAAATTGAATTAGAAGGAAAACTCAAAGTGCTGGAATATAAAAATTTTTCCTACGATTCTACAGCCCATGAATTTAACTATGCATTAATACAAAACATAAACCCTAACTATAAAAAGAGTTTAATCACATACAGTTTATTAGTCTTCTTCCTTTGCTCCAAGCTTTGATTCTGGATAGTAGTGAATGAACAATCCAATTGTATTGCCTCCAATGGTATCCACACCTAGCTTGAGTTTTAAATCTTTCCTTCATTCTTCCTTGTTCTTGCTAGAAGTGGAGAAGAGACAGGAGAGAGAGAGAGAGAATCCTTGGGTTGGACGGCTAGGGCTTGGGAGTGTGCAACTTGTGATGATGTCACACATCATGTGAGGCTATATAACCAAGGGGGCGAATCCAATTCCAAGTAGAGTTATGTGTGATTTCCCTAAATTACACATTAATCCCTCTAGTTTATACCCTATACAAACTTGCCCCTTAAGAACTATTCTTTTATTCACTCATACCCTTTCTCTCATAGACTTTAAAGCTCTCTTAGCATGATCAGTGTGTGACCCATTAGGTTCATATCATCAAGTAGTAGGAATAGCACAAGGTGTGCACAATGGAACTCTTTCCATTAAGGGTTTAATTGGAACTCCTTTCCAATTCCCTAATTGATTATAACTCATTTATATCAATTAGGGCTTCTACTAACCATGAGTAACACCTAGCATATGGCTCATGGTGTGGTCCTTAATGAGGTGAATAAGTATCTAACAAAGAACCTTTTTGTTATAGTTTATAGGTTATAATTACATCCTTCCATCTACACAATGTCTCCAATTGAACCAATAGGACATGGAAGTCTGTCAAGTCCTTAGTTCAATTACTTTATACTCAATCATGAATATCAACTCAATAATGAACTTATGGAAACTCCTTTCCATATTCATTCTACCATGGGCCTATGGATTTAATGAGTTATATCAATGAATGATATATGAAACATTTTCTCTCTTTTTCCTGAGAGTGATGGATTCCTTGTTGATCACTCACATACCTTCACACACATAGCAATAGGGCCAATGAACACCTTTACAGACCTCTAGAAGGATTTGCACTTAGTGTTATCAAACTTCTAAAGCTACATGCTTAAGACAACTATGGTGTCTCAGGTATAAGGATTACTTGTACCACTATAACAATGAGAAACTGATTGGCAGGCAGGTTAAAACTCCATTCAGTTTATCTCATATCTTTGGTCACATTCAGTGTACCTATTCTTATAATAGGCACTCACTTGTTGGTTGTAGTGTCTCCACATAAATAGCTTGAGATTAGCTATCTTCTTAAAGAGTCAATCTAACAAGTGCTAGTTCTATGGTTCATTACTTCCCATCATAGTGAACCTTCAACTAGGAATGTTTTAGGAGTTTGGTACAGAAATATATTAACAGTCTCAAAATTACAACTCTTTATAATTTCATATCCTCAACTCTAACTCCATGGACATATTATGTAAATATAAATGATGGATATAAACATAATAGAATAAGCCCTTTTATTAAATCAATAATAAATGTGACATATATAAATGAAATCAAATGATTGTTCCTAATCCCTAAACAATCATCTCTATGATTGGCTCTAGGGCATAATCCTAACATTTGTTAGTTAATATACATGAATTAAATGTTGTCCATGATGAGTTTTACATGTTTTAGACTTATTTTATAAGATTTAATACATAGTTGTGATTCTAGGGTTTCCATTATCCTTATTTTGGGTGAGTTTCATATAGCATACTAAGTTAGGGTTTTTGATTAATTTTTCTTCATGGTTGTTAAATATGTGATACATGTAGAATAACTATGATATTTGTTGCATGCATATAGTTGATTTTCTAGGGTTTTGAAGACGTTAACCTTTTTGGAGGATAATTATCCCTTTTGTTAAGTAGGGTTATGCATGAGAGTCATATTCAATGTATTTAAGCATGAAATTGCTTCTATGATGTTCTAGGATGTATGTTTTACGTAAAATATGATGGTTGCATGTTCCCATGATGAGTTTTCTACGTGAAATTACCTTAGGATGGTTTTGCTTAAGAAAGCTTTCCGTAGGAGGGCTATTTTTCATGATTTACATAGGATATAATATTCTTGTTTAGAGTAGGCTTTGTTTTCATGTTTGATGTTATCACTAGATATTCTCATGATTATTAGTGTGTTTTTGTCATATTTTTGGTATCTTTTCATGCATAATAGTTAGTTATGGTATTAGGGTTGCATTAGGTTTTTTGTTATCTTATTATTCTTGATATTTACATGATTAATGGATGATTTTAGGCCTTACTTCAATGTTGTCGAGATTTGTATTTTGTTCTTTTTACTTTGTTTTGAGCACATGTAAGGGTGCAAATGGTGTGGTAATTGCCTAATTGCAAGTAAGGTTGCTATCAGTAAAATTTTGCTATTGCTTAGAGTTAACTGTACAAGGTAAGTAGGGTATAAAAGTGCCCTAATTTTCTTTCCTTTATCTTTCCCTTCTCCCTTTTAGGGTTGTTTTTTTTAATATGGATGTATAGTAAATTTCTAGAAGTTTTCTTATAAAAAGTTACTTTTTAAGGAAATAATCATTTTTTGGGAGTTTCCTTTTTATTAAAAGTTTCCTTTTATTTAAGTTCCGATCTTGTGGAAGTTGCCTTATTTCTTAAAACCCCAAATTTGGTTTATCTTTAATTGGAAATGTTCTATGTTTTTAATAAGGAAACTTAGGGTTTTACCATAAGTTCATATTAAGTTATAACTTTATTCAATTCGAACTACGTGGACTTTGATCCATGTATTTCTATGCATGGTACGTAGGCACTTTGAAGTTCAAGTCCACCCTAGGATCCAAGTATCCTAGGTTTTCTTTTCTTTTCTTTTTTCTATTCGTTTCTTTTTATTTGCTCTATGTGAATGAATGAATGGAATATTTGCATGCATGCTCTCTTGTGATGATATATTGATTTGTGTGGAAAAGACTTTAATTTATCGCAAATAAACTAATAGACCAATTAGGGTGACATGGGTGCCTATAGGCTTTGCCTAGAACCTTCCTACGTCATAACTTACACTATTTTTTGCCTTTCCTTTTTAAAGTATGGAATCTTTCAATCATTGTTTTCTTAAAATAAAATGAACTGGCGACTCCTTTTTCAAAACACTAGTTTTCATTGTTTTCTTAAAAAATGAGGTGACGACTCCTTTTTGATCATGTGGGACACTTTTCAGGATTCACAGATATGTTATCACAAATCAATAAAATAGTTTGTTTGTTTTTATACTTTTGGTCAAAAAATAATTGAATATACCTACATACCCACTAACACGGAGTCAAAACTAACGCATTTACAAACCCCCCACTCTTAATGGGAAGGGAAATATTACCGTTAAATCCAAGGATTATCTTTTTTTTGACAGAGAAGTCATCTTTTCTATTTTAATTTTAATTTTAATTTATTTTATAAATCACTAATTTACTACTCACACATCATTTGGTTATAGAAATATAGAATGAGTGGTTTTTTCGGCTAACTTCTTTTTTTATTTTTTATTTTATTTTTGTGGGTAATCTCTAATTCAACCTTAAATTTATTTGTTCACCTCTCTGAGTTTGTATTGGCTCACACTAAACCCCAACTATTTTTTAATATCGTTGATAAGAATTGAGAGCGTGGTATTTAGTGCTCAAATGTTTTTTAATTTTTAATTTTATTTTCGTTTTGCTTAGTCTTTAGCAATCAAATTGAATATAGTTCTAATTATATAGCATGATTTTAGGGATGTTCGTATTCATTTGATCAAATTTTGTCAAATGTTATGAACGGAAGAAAAATTATTTAAATACTTTGACAAAAGAAATGTTCAGATTGAATGATTATGCTGATTTATTTAATCAATCCATTAGCTAATTCGACACTTATTATTAATACCATGCTTACTTATTATTTTATTATTATATTATTTTTTATGATCTTAAGATTTGAGTATGAGGTATCTCAAGTGAGCCGTTATGGATTAGTTTGAGCTAAATCCTAGATGGGAATAAGACTTGAGATATTCTAATAGTTGGAAAAAAAAAAAAGGGTTATTAATGATTTAGTACCATCAACTTTACCCCTAACTTTACTATGGTCCACAAACTTGGACATTGGATGATTTTGAGACAATTTTAAAATTGTTGATTCAATGTGAGCCAACCAATAACGTTAAGCACATGACAGCACATGCGTGCTTACTTGGCACACACATGGCAGTAGAAAGTCTAAACAATGTCGTTTCAAGTTCAAAAATTAAATTTAAAAAAAAAACAAAAAAGAAAAAAACACACACTTAAATAGGGTGTTTCTTTGTCGAAAAATGGAGGGCTGATTGTCCTCGTTGGGTTGCCGATGGTGGCTGCCATGGTTAGTTCTTTCCTTTCTATTCTAGCTCCTCTTTCTAGTTCCTTGCCAGGTTTCCGACGATTGTAGAATAGTAACTAATATTTCAATGGTCTATGAAACCAAATTTGCCCAAATTGGAACCCACACAAAAATCTGAACCATATCTGATTGAAAATATTTATAACTCAAATACCATCTTCCTCTTCCTCTACCTCTTTCTCTTAACGCCGACAACAATAGTTAACCCCATTAAGGGTCCTTCAATTCACTAATCATGCAGGGAAATTGCCCCTGTCCATTCGTTTTCAAAATATTTTTTTAAAAGCCCCTTTCAAACCCTATCCCTACTTTGCCATGCTTAGATTTGGACTGCCAAATCATGAGCTTGTCATCATTTATGGAGGTGGGTTTCCAAGGAAAACCTTGAGAGCAAATGGGTCTCTAATGCTGCTGTGAACCATGGGTTTTGAGCCCTTCTTTTTAAGGCCATCTTATTTTATGGATATGGAAGATGAAAATAATTTTTAAGAAAACCTTTCATCAACAAAACAAGTGACTCTAATTTTAGGAAAAAACAAGTCTTAATAAACCAAAGAGAGGATTTAGAAACTAATTTACGATGTGGGAAGGTTCTGGGAAACATTCCATAGGCACCCACATCACCCTAAAGAGGTCTCTAAATTTGTTTAGGCTATTTCAATCATTTCATAAGATATTAGTCACCATGCATACTAAAGAATCAACCATTCATTCACATATATCTACAAATTAGAATGAAAGAGATAATATGGAAAGTACTAAAGAATGAATAAAGAGAATAAGGAAAGAATAAGCAAAAAAAATAAATAAAGTATCATAGAGCGGACTTGAATTCTAGTGAACGCCTAAATAGCTTCCAAACAATCAAGCAAAGATCAAAATCCACGTAGTTGGAATAAGAAGAAGTTATTTCCTTCATAAGGAACTAACATAAATCTTAAGTTCACATTTATTTAGAAAATGAAAGTTTCCAAAAAAGAGAAGATTCCAAAAAAAAAAAAAAAAAAAGAAGAAGATTGGAAAAATAGGAAGTTTTATAAAAAAAGGAAACTTTAAGGAAATAGAAAGTTTATGAAAGAAGGAAATTTAGGACTTACAATTTCATTGCAAAGGAAATAACCCAAAAAGGAAAAAGGAATGAACAAAAATAAAACATACCATACTTGAACTTACTATATTCAAATCATCTAAAAAACATTAACAAAATACCAATTATAATCACCCAATTTATGCTATAAGACAATTATCATACTCAAATAAATCATAAACATGCTCAAATTGTCATTAAATGACTTAAATCAAATTTGAATAGAATACTAAACAATCCTAAATCATCCTAATAATCATGCAAAAAGCAAAAATTAAAAGGAATACAAAACCCTAATATGCCCTACATGAGATAAAGTACCTATCATTCAGAAAAAAGTAAACAATATGTAAAAGATGAGCTATTATCATAAAAACATCATATAATAACTCAAAACATGAACAGAAAATCAAACATGAGTAAAAAGATGAAGATTTTACGTAAAAACATGAAAGAGCCCTCCTAAGATGAGTTTTCTTAAGCAAAACTATCTTAAAATAATTTTAAGTGAAAAGTGCTCCGCATGAATGATTTTTCTACATATCTTATGTGAAATCTATATCTAAGAGTGCAATAAAAGTGGTGGCATACTTAAATACATTCTCCAAGGCTCCCATGCAAAGACCTATCTTCTAAAAAGGATAATTATCCTCCAAAAAAATAATAATCTATAGACCTATGAAGATGAACTCTATGCAAGATGACTCCAACAGGAAAAATGTTTAAAAACATTCATAAAATTGAACTATGAAAAGATAATAGACTTAGGACTTCAACTAATATGCTATGAAGAATACCTATATTCTAGAAAGAGAAAATTACTATATCAGCATGCAACAAGGAAAACCCGGCGCATAAAACTATTATGCAATCATCATAATATGCATCATATAAATTTTCAACAATATCAAATAAACATGATAATCATACTTATTAAGAATAAATCCTAAGCATGGAAAGAATAAACTATAAGAGGATAAAGAGAGGAGGCTTACTCGAACACTTCCTTTTTCTTTGGCTTGTTATTCTTCTTATTCTTCTTCAAAAAATATGATGGAATGCTTCTTTTAAGATGTACGTATGAGTGTGTGCAAATTTGTGCTCCCTCTCTCATGACTAGTGAATAAAGGGATTGTGTTAGTGTTTTATGCTGAAAGAAGAGGCAAGGGTCATTATTTATAGGGAACTACCTCCTAGGATCCAATAGTTGAGATTAATTTACCATAAAATTAATCAAGGGTTATTATTAATTCATTTGATCATCAAGTAACTAAAAGTTATCAAAAAACAATGATGGAAACCCTTTTGGAGCAAGAAAAATCAATTCGGAAGTTCAAAACTGAGCAAAGTTGGCAATTGGGCAAAACTAGAAGTGGGAGCTCAACTGACCAATTAGGCCAACTAGTTGAACCAATCACCCAAGAGCCTAGGTTTGGTCCCTTTAGTTGCTTCCTATTTTGGGGGTTTTTCTTTAAAATGGCCATAACTTGGTCAAATTAATTCGTGATTCAAAAACCAAAATTTCCATAATTCAATGAGGAATAAGTCTAAAATATTCTTGAGCCAAAAATCTCCAACCATGGTTAGACGGTTGGGTTTAATAAGGGGGTTAACTAAAAAGGGTCAACTAGCCAATTGTGGAAAATAAAGTAAATTGATCCTAAAGCCATTCAATCCTTAAATTGACTTTAAAAATAGACTCTTTTCATCAATATAAACATAATGGAAAATCCGGGATGAGTTTCGAGGTTAATTAGAAAATATACGAGTTAAAAGATGAAATTGGTCTCCGAGTCGCAAAAGTTCTTATTAACTATCCAATCTTATTTGTAAATGAACTAAATTACAGTAACATATTGTCCTATATGCACCTAGAAACTAAATGTTAATGATAAAATGCAAAAATGAAACAAAAAGATACATGCAATAATGAACACTCACATAAGCTTAACAGGGCAAAAATATCCTTCAAGCCTTAAGGACTCCTAAACATACCAGAAACTCATGAAATGAGTTTATGAAATCATGGAGATGAAAATGAGGTGTCTACACGCTAATTAGTCAACACTGAGTCTTTCCAACCTCACTGAACAACCACCACCACCCACCCAACTAACTACAAGAAACTTGCATCACGACCTCCAATTAATTAAGCCGTGATCAATATTAATAAAACCAGTTTAATTAAGAAAATCATTGAAGAAGCACATGGATGACATGTATTAGAAAACCTATAATTTCAATAAAAATTTTGGCATGACCCATTCGTAAATGGGACATACCATAATAAAAACATGTATAAAATAGTCATAAAATTTCCTATTATCTATCATTGGTATCATCACACGCTAAATAAACCAGTGTAAAGAGACATACGAAGTTAAAATATTACAAACCATTAGTTATTATGTATCCAGTGCCCATTGGCCAAATACAAAAGTGTTTAGTTAATACATAACCATGATATTAAAATTGTTCAAGATCATAATAATATTCCAAAATGATTGGACAAATAGCTAAGTGCAATCATAAGCAAAACACCTTAAGGCAAGGTCTCCTCAGTTATGAAATCATCTAAAAATAAAATATAGGAGTGAGCATAAAACTCAGTAGATATAATTTTCATATAAAAATAACCTGTAACGCCCCAAAATTATATACAGTAAACACGTACAATTTTTATGAGCTCCGTACAAATAAACCTTTTCAAAAGTAAAATTCCTTTAAAAATACAGAGTATTGCGCAGCTGCGGGTAGCGATGGTTAACCTAAAACTCATCAATATACATTGGCCAACCAAATGAATAAAATTACATCAGCTTTAAATAAAAATAAATGTACGCGATAACTTCTCAAAATCTCGACCCCAATTCTACTACGGGTCCTCCAATAATGATCACTTGAAAAGATATTGGGGTGAGCGAACAACAGCCCAGTAGGAAATCCAATTCCTATATAATAAATAATGTTTCAAATATCACATGTAAGCATTTATATATTCAAAATAATATATAAATCATTTAATACGAACTCCAAATCATAAACCTCATATAATAATCCACTTATCAATAATAACACAATTCCCAAATATATTGACCTCAATCAAATCAACCATCATAATCTATGAAATCAAAATAATATCACCATCAAATATACTGATCAAATACTCATCATTCACTGTACAAGAATTAAACTCCTTACTAAAAAATGAGTGAATAAAATGAAAAACCGCAAGTGTAGACGTGTAAATCTGCTCAAGAAATATAAAATCTATATTCACAGATGTTGGATTGGAGCTCCCATCTCCTAGAAGCATCCATCCGCCTTCTGCCTCTCTCGACTTCTTCCGTGCCTTTTTCTTTCTCTCCTCCCTTATTCTCTATTTATTTCTTTCTCTCCTTCTCTCTTTCTCCTTTCTTTCTCATGCTCCTTTTTCTCTCTCTTCATTTATTTCTTCTTTCTTTCTTCTCTTCTCCCGTCCTATCTCCTTTCTCTTTTCTTTTTTTTTGTCTACACCTAATCCCTGCCCCACCTCCTTCATTTTCTATTCTTCTTTATTTTCTTTTGACTTTTCTTTCCTCAACCTATATATATATATATATATCATAATTTAATCATCTTTCTCCACCCAAAACAATTTAAGATAATGTCTCCCAACATCCAACTGACCACATCTTCATTCTCTATATAAAATATTTAAATTTATCACCCTGTGTACAATTCCACCGAATATACACATAAAATAAATCAATAAATATTCGGGGTATCATATTCCACCACCCTTAAAAGAAATTTCGTCCTCGAAATTTGAATAGCCTTAGATCAAATACTTATTGGTTATACCACTACGCTTCCGCTGCAAAACTCTGATTTTTAAAAGAGCTCATAAATAAAACAAAAATTTTCTATTCTCAAGAAAATAATTTTTCTAAAATAGGTATTGTATTTTCTCATCAAGAATTTCAAAATAAACCACAGTACCACATGCGGTACTAACTCAACCATATCATCTTTTATAAAACAATACCTTCACTTTTCCTAGATCTTAGGACTTGTCCGCTTCTGATGTGAAATATGTGACTCATCCCTCAGCCTCAGCCTCACCCTATTAAGCCTATTGGGCCTGTTGGGACTATTGGTTCTCTCAACCTTACCCTCACCCTCACCCATCTTGGGCCTATTGGGACTGTTGGTTCTATTGGGCCTATTGTCACATCATCTCTCATCCAAAAGTCAAAGTCATCCTTAACTTTGATACCAAATTATAACGCCCCAAAATTATATACAATAAACACGTACAATTTTTATTAGCTTCGTACAAATAAACCTTTTCAAAAATAAATTCCCTTAAAAAATACAGAGTATTGTGCAATTGCGGGTAGCGATGGTTAACCCAAAACTCATCAATATACATTGGCCAACCAAATGAATAAAATTACATCAGTTTTAAATAAAAATAAATGTACGCGATAACTTCTCAAAATCTCGACCCCAATTCTACTACGCGTCTCCAATAATGATCACCTGAAAAGATATCAGGGTGAGCGAACAATAGCACAGTAGGAAATCCAATTCTTATACAATAAATAATGTTTTAAATATCACATGCAAACATTTATATATTCGAAATAATATATAAATCATTTTGTGAGCACCACGCCCTAAATACCACATGGCTTGAGAGTACACATTAGCCTCAAAGGACTAACACAGAGAGGAGTCGCCACCCAATATTAGGAACGAGTGAACCCTAGCAGGGTCTAGCTCATCATGACCAGAGATTCGGGTTCGGAGCTAGGGGACATCATCAGGAAGGTGTTAGGCACCCGACAATACCCGGTCGAAACCGGCCCCCACACATAACTATTGGCCATAATTAAATTGTCATTCAATCAAAATCAACCCTAAAACATACAATAATTTATATCATACGAAAATGAATGAGATATGCAGAATGAACAGACAGAAATCATATAATGAAATCAAACAAGATCAAAACCAGAGGATAGGCCTTTCTGCCTGCAATCAATGTGGTGCGTACACATCTATGCTAGTTGCGTACGCACTTTTGCTCTTGTACCTGCACTTCTGTTAGTCTCACTGCAGTAACTTACATGCATCCCAAACAATAATAATTAAGAGATAAAAACCCCTAAATACTATCATGCAAAAAGCCCTAGAGTGAAGAAAACTGTCCACCTTAATGGGGGTGCGTACGCAACTATAGGTGGTGCGTACGCAACCAGTAGGCATATCCCAAAATCCAGAGAACAGAAAACAAAACAAACTAACCCCAAAACTAAATATCTAGAATACTACAAACAAATAGCATTACTACGAAATCAGAGGAATGAATATTTGCCTAACATATCAATATTAATATCATTAATTGATAATAACAATGATAAACGGGCAGTCAGTCGGTCCTATTCAGATTTAACCTACTCCCCTATTATGGCATGATATATAATGATTACACAACTTATTCATCCTAAGAATGCATTATATCATCATATTTCACCCATAATCATGCATAATGAGATAAAATAAACAAAAGAGAAAAAGATAAAGAAAAGTGATTTTCGTCACTTTGCAACAGCAGAAACTTCAATCGCGTTTTTGGGTATAAAAACATTGGAATTGGACAAAACTCGTGAAATACAAAGTTGTGGAGAATTGAATTATCTTTCTAAGAAGACCAATGTCGTCCAATTCTGACTTTGAAGTCAAAAGTTATGATTAAAATACGATCACTGATTTTAGAAAACTGCTGCTGAATTATGACGAATTTCACTCTCTAACAACCCTACTCTTCTAAATCATGCATAATAAATAAATAAAACACATCAACCAGCATGCATATGATTATACCAATATTACTTCAATCATACATAATCACAATTCATGAAACTAAATAGAAATCAATAGAGAATTACCCTTAGGTTTACGCGCATTCAAATCCACTTAGTTCCTCCTTGCAAGCCTCCAAAATCACAGCATCAATCCTCAGTTTAGGGTTTTTGGGTGAAGTGTATGGTGGCTCCTTAGATTAAGGTTCTGCTCCTTCTTTCAGAATTATAATGGTGTATATATAGAGATCCTTAGGGTTTTGGGTGTCCTTCCCGGTTTGCTAACTACAATTGCATTTGAAATAGGATTCTTCTTTTCAATTAGAAGTCTTAGGGAGAAAGAACTACTAAATTTGGAGTTTCCATAAAAAGGGAGGGTGCGTATGTATCCCAAGTGGTTGCGTACTGCAGAAATGCGTCCGCACCCATTATAAGTGCGTACGCAGCAGGGCTGAATGAAAAATGGCTACAAACATAGGATTTTTGCTGTAACTTCATTGGCTCATTTAGGATCACTTCGCATTTTGTCAAGACGAATAATAAACCTCACTATCGGGACCACGGGACTTAAGCTGAACAACCGATACAACATGGGGTGTCTACACATTTAATACGAAATCCAAATCATAAACCTAAAATATAATCCATTTATCAATAATAACACAATTCCCAAATATATTGAACTCAATCAAATCAACCTTCATAATCTATGACATCAAAATAATATCACCATCAAATATACGGATCAAATGCTCATCATTCACTATACAAAAATTAAACCCCTTACTTAAAAAATGAGTGAATAAAATGAAAAACCACAAGTG
Organism: Liquidambar formosana; assembly: GCA_039720395.1. NCBI lineage: Eukaryota > Viridiplantae > Streptophyta > Magnoliopsida > Saxifragales > Altingiaceae > Liquidambar > Liquidambar formosana. Next base: position 24,031,035 of record CM077824.1, on the reverse strand, counting down.
TAGATGTGTAAATCTGCTCAAGAAATATAAAATCTATATTCACAAATGTGGGATTGGAGCTCCCATCTCCTAGGAAGCATCCATCCGCCCTTTGCCTCTCTCGGCTTCCTCCCTGCCTTTCTCTTTCTCTCCTCCCTTCTTCTTTATTTATTTCTTTCTCTCCTTCTCTCTTTCTCCGTTCTTTCTCACGTCCTTTTCTCCTTTTTCTCTCTCTTCATTTATTTCTTCTTTCTTTCTTCTCTTCTCCCGTCATATCTCCTTTCTCTTCTTTCTTTCTTTTTTCTACACCTAATCCCTGCTCCTACTCCTTCATTTTCTACTCTTCTTTATTTTCTTTTGAATTTTCTTTCCTCAACCTATCTATCTATCTATCTATATATATATATCACAATTTAATCATCTTTCTCCACCCAAAGCAATTTAAGATAATATCTTCATTCTCTATATAAAATATTTAAATTTATCACCCTGTGTACAATTCCACCGAATATACACGTAAAATAAATCAATAAATATTTGAGGTATCACATAACCAAAGCATGATAATATAACCAATTTAAATAATATTTAAAATATAATTAAAACACATGTAATTTCATGAATGATATGTGACTCATGTTCATTTAACATAATCCATAATTACTAACCACTCCCGCAGGAGTCTTTGCGCAGAAACGGAGGATTTAGACCTAACCTCCAAGAGGACAACACAAGGATTTCTACCTGGAACTAGAAAGGAGCCTCTAAGTTGGGAAGACAAGGGTTCCTACCTAAAACCAGTAAGTACCAGGACCAAAAAGGACCAAAAGAAGGAATAAAAAAAAAACCACTAAGTCCCTTGACCGCTAGTAGTCTAAATTCAATGACCTTTTAATATACTTTTACCAAGTATTTAATTAAATCCATTTCATGCCAATGAATGTCATGAAAAGCATATAAACCAATATACATGTCAATAACTCTATAAATCAATAATATATAATTATTCCATAATTATATAACATATTGGGCTATGTAAGACATATAAAATATAGACCAACAAGAATTTACATAGCATGTACTTTCAATATAACTAAAATATAACAAGTATATCAACCCATATATTCCCAAATGTAATTTTCCTAAATATAGGGTTATGTAAACTAGACTTCCAGTACATGTATTACAAAATATACATGATAATATGCCCAAAAATCATGCAAAAACTAATAAACAACACAAATACTCATTTTATACAACATATATGGGTTTACATCCTAACCCATTATCATTTCGAAGGTTAAATCCCATGAAAATATACCTACCTCAAATATATAGCACCAAACATAGAGAAAATGCATTGGGAGGGTTGAAATCCAAGCCTAGAATGCAAGAACAAGCTCCAAGCTCTGCAAATCACACTTGATCTACAAACCACACGTGGTAGAAGATGAATCTAGCCCTGAGGAAGCTTCCCCAAGCATCAAAGTGAGGTGAGAGAGTAGAAAACCCACACATGCAAAAGAAAAATGAGATTTTATCTCTCTAAATACCCCCTTATCTCTCTTCTCTCTCTCCTTCTCTCTCTATAAGTTTTGAAGTGGAAATGCTAAAAATGAATGAGTATGGGTCGAGTTAGGGTGTTTTAAGAAGTAGGGGAAGGGGTACATGCGTCATTTACTCTTTTTTAAAAAACTATCATCGAAGGTTTCAGACGTCTGAAATGTAGTTTTGGACGTCCGAAACTAAACCCCAATAATCATTTTTCTCTGGAATTTTCAGACGTCTAAATTTTACTTTCAGACGTCTAAAACACACAAATAGCTAAAAAATGACAGTCGGTTAGGCTACACATCATCAGCACAAACCTTAGCTTTATATGCATAAAAAACATTTGAGTAAATGTCCGCATTCTTTTTATTTTCCATTTACTTTAAGTTCTTTAATGAAAATAAACAAATAACCCCCCATTTGAATTCAAATAAAATATCAGAAAATCAAATTCCAAGTATATCAAAATCCCATTTTCATGTTTAATATAAAATTCATCTCGACAGCTTTTTCAAAAACAAACATGTGAGGAAACCAATCGAAACATGATAATAAAATCCCATAAAATCACAGATGTCTTATAATATTATAAATTTCCATTACCGCAAAAAATTATCCTTAAAAGATTTATGAAAATTCTTTTTTTTTTTCCCACACTTAGCCAAATTTCAGTAGCTTAAAAATGTGTAATTGTAAACATATCAAAATCGTATACATGTAATGCCTATGCGTGACAATACCCAACAAATCAACTAATTTACATGCAAATCACGTATTAAAGATGAGGTTAACCTAATTAAATGACACATGCACTACAATTTGGTCTCTCAAGATTTGTGTTCAAATGAAGAATGTGCAACCTCAATAGCCCACCACTATGAAAGATCCAAACCCAAGTCCAAGAGAGTCGCAATTCTGATTTTCCTCTTCGAAGGAGAATCAAGCGATCTATGCATGATCCTCACCAAGTATTCTTCATCACTTTACTTTATGATCCCTTAAGTGAGAGTCTCCTATGAAATTGCATCATGATGATGGTTAATTTGTTATTGGTTAAATGGGTAAGTGTTGGATTTTTTTCATTTTGATAAATTAGGGGTGGGCTTTTGCCGTAGGTGAAGTTGTGTTGCCTAAAGGGAAGACAGAGGAAGACGATGCGGACGACGTAGCGATGGAAACGAGAGATGCTATGGAAGTGGAGATTGGGTTGGACCCTTCGCTTGTTGATGTTGTTACTATTCTTTTCCCCTTCTTATTTTTCCTTTTTTTTTTTTAATTTTAAAACATGAAACGGCGTCGTTTGGGATGTCTTCTACCTCGTGTGTACCAAGTAAGCATGTATGTGCTTATTCCATCAACCTTAAGTGACGGACATTATTGGTTGGCCCATGTTGAATCAACAGTTTTAAAATTGTCTCAAAATTGTGCAATAACAAAGTTTGTGAACTAGATTGAAACTAAAGATAAAGTTGATGGTACTAAATCATCAATAACCCAAAAAGAAAAACCCTTGAAAATGGCCTTAATGTTGGGCTACAACTCCAGTATCACGCACTTGAGTCCATGAGATCATCATTTCAATTCTAAAATTATATATAAAATGATTCTAACAAATTCGTTAGGAGTAGACTTCCTTGCCAATGATGGCATTAATTTGGTCGATGGTGTATTTATTCTTGCTACAATGCTACCGCAAGCAATGAGTCCCTCCAGAATGGCTCATGCTATTTGGGCCGCAGTTTAACCCTGGTACAAATGCTGCTTTGAATTTTGGGTGTTTCTAAAATAATTTTTCTTTTTTTAAGAAAGAAAAAATGATTCCTCTCTCCTCTATATTGAAAAAATTAAAAATAGAAGAGCACCATGGGACACAAGCTTGTTGCCAATTTTTGAAAAATCCAATCAAGAAAAAGCTATAAAGGCATGATATATAACTTCTTCTTTTTCGCTATGGCATCTATATCCTATATATATAATGGAAGAAATGAGCTTTAGTGATGCCACGTGTCAATTTATAAATTTTTAATTTTTTTTTTTCAAATCACATGCTGAACAGTAGAATATGTTGGAGAAAAAAAAGGCAAATATTACATTTTAGTGTCCCCTTTCTAATCTAATACCAAAAAAAGGATAATGTTTGTCAACATACTATAAATTAACTGTATACTTGCCTCAAAAAAACTATTAATGTTCTTTATTTTGTATTAAGTTGGGACATATTCACTCAAAAGTAATTTCCCAAAAAATAAGTTACTTTGTGACTTTTGAGGCAATTAATTTTTTAGTAATCACTTTCCAACTTAATATCAAAGAAATAATATTATTTGCCAACTTGCTACAAATCGACTGTATATATGATTCAAAATGACTACTAAAGTTTTTTATTTGGTATTAAATTGGGAAGTGATCACCAAAAGGTAATTTCTCCATTTTTTTATTTTTTATTTTTTATTTTTGCTCTTTTTTCATCCGGTATAAGTAGGTTAATGCTTGATATATACTATATATCTCTTTGTTTTCATGTGGGAGAATTGGAAAACCTACATTAGTAAATTGTATCATATTTTTTTCGTTTTATTTATGCCTATTCATCTTTTCTCCCAAAAACTGAACATATGAAAATAAAAATAGTTATAATCAAAAAAAGAGACAAATAGAGACAATGATGATTAAAAAAGAAAACGCGATATACCAGAATACGTACTAACATATCAAAACCATGATCATAGGATGGACTAGGCTCTAGAGAGTCTTAATCTTTTTCCACCAAATACCATAACGTGTCACTTCCTTCAATTTTTTACAAGCTTCCAGCATTAAATTATTTTTTTCTAAATAATTTATCCTTTTTGGAAGTATACATAAATTTTGTGTGATATATTACGCTAACATTACATCAAATACATTTTTTTACAAGCTTCCACCATTAAAGTAATTTATTTTTGTCTATATCTTTAAAATTTAATTGACATATTATATTAACAAATGCTTTTACTATTTTAGAAAATAAATATTCTGTTAAAATTTTAATTTTCTAATAATATTATTTTTATAAATAAATCTATGCATCACACGAGTTTTGAAGCTAATATATATATAAATCTGTACATTACACAGGTTTGGAAACTAGTGATATATATAACTCACCAACTTATGTTTTTAACAAAATACGTGTCTCATCATTAGTTGGTCTCACCCTCATGGGAGAGAGACGAAAATACCATCTACGGTGGAATTAGAAATATTCTATATCAAAATTGTAGCACGTGAATTTCACTTCTATGTGGAAGAAGTGATAATATGTTGTAGGTAAGTATAGAAATACTCTATTAATTTTCAATCATAAAATATCATTTGTCCAATGCAGGATAATTTAGGAACATTTGCCTCATGATATCAGATTCAAGTTCACATAAAAGTATTATCACTTATTGGTAAATTGATAGACTGGTTGGAGTTTGGAATGGGTTCTATAAACTAATTATCCAACAAAAAATAAATAAATAAATAAACATCGTGTGTGTGTAGATATATATATATATATATATATATATATATAAAAGCTAGGCTGAATGTGAGAAAAGATTTTGATTGACCAATATACCCTTATTTTATATTTTAAATACATCACTACCCTTATATACAGTACATTGATTGGAAGAGGAAATAGGAATATAAAATATAAAACACATAAATATAAATAGGAATTCAAAGTATACTATAATTCTATCCTTATACACGGTACATTGATTAGAATAGGAAATAAGAATATAAAACACATAAATATAAATAAGAATTTATAAATAGGAATCCAAAGTATACGATAATTCGTATACTTTAATTCATAAAACCATGTACATAGGAAATCAAATTTATTTAAAACGCTAAACCTTAACATATATATCATCTACATAATTCTGAATTCTACTTATTCTATTAACAGTGGGATTCTGAATTCTTCTTTCCATTAACAACGTCTTCTATTTTGTTTGGTAAGTGTTTCTTTACAAAATGCGATAACTTTTTCTCAGAATAAGAAAACAAACAAAAAACCACGTGCAACGCATGTGTACACCAATTGGAATATCTATATATCTATACTACCTATAAAAAGATGAATGTAAGAAAAACTTTTGATTAACTAATATACTCTTAATTTAAATTTTAAATACACAACTACCCACCCTTCTGCATATATAGGAAATATAGTAATATGGAAACTATAATTCTAAAACACATACCTTAATATATTCTAAAACACATACCTTAATATATAAAACACAAATAGGAATTCAAAGGAAACCCTAAATCAAATGCTCCATTTAATACTATACATATAATCCTAAAGCACGTTGACTTCGTATCTCCCTCTTCCTCTCATTCTCTAGCAAACAAGAATGGCCTATTAGAAGCACACTTACTTCCCAGCGCAGTCACAAACCAAATATCCACATCATGGAGACGATACCGAATCTCAAAGGGCTATTGCATGAGTGTTTTATACTTTTATTATGTATTTCTTGAAATTTGGTAAGAATTCATATAATGCTGAATTGTTTGTGGCTGGGGTGGTTGTTTTCAAGGATTTTGGGTAGACTAGGAAAACTCTTGAATGTGTTTTGATTGTAACATGGAAATTGTTGGAATGGGTCATATATGTATATGATAATTATTATTATTATTTTGCTTGAATTTGGTTGTTGATAGGAAGGGAAGGGGAAAAGAAAAAGGAAAAAAACATAAAATGAAAATCTCGATCTCCACTCTCTTTTCAATCTTTAAGTGAACAAAAAAAAATGTAGATGATGATACCATATAAAAATAAAATTGTGAATTTTTTTTTAGAAAAAGTAAGAAAAAGTATATTATGAGGGATCAATTTCACTTATTAAAAAAATAAATTAAATAATATTTAAAAGCATCAAAAATATAAAATATAGAAAATAAATTAAAAAAAATTATGTTTGCTACTTCCCTTTGGAATGCACATCTCAAATTGAAGTAGCAAATTGCCACAACCCACATAAGGTAGCAAAAAATCAGATTTGTTACCTTTTTTTTTTTTTTTTTTGGCTACCTCCCTCAAAGATGCTATTGTATCATATATTAAATTATATTATATCTATACTACCTATAAAAGTTTATATTTTAGAAACACTTTTGATTGACCATTAAATCTTTATTTTAAATTTTAAATTTTAAATATTTATTTGCCTCCCATATTTAACCAATTAAGAATGTTTATTTTCTAGCAAAAAGAAGGAAAAAAGATAACACAATTTATGTTCACTTCATAAATTCTATACAACCTCTACTACTATGCATGTGTTCTAACTAACTTTTTATTCCTACCATAACTCCTAACAATAGAAGGAATTTTGACCTATTATGTTGAGCGTTTATTCTAATAAGTTAAATTAACATAGAAGTAACAAATAATTAGATTTTCATGTTCAATATATATATATATATATATATATATATATATATAGAATTTATAATTTTTTTATTTAAATAATATTCATGTGCAATGCACGTGTGCCCATATATATATATATATAGATATATTACCTATAAAATGTTGAATGTGAGAAAAACTTTTGATTGACTAATATACCCTTATTTTAAATTTTAAATGCACAATTACCTTTCTACATATATAGGAAATATAGAAATATAAAACACGTACATAAGTAGGAATTCTAAGAAAACTATAATTCGTATAAATAAATAAAACCCAGAATTGTAAGTTAACTCTATTTCATAACATATATCATCTATTCATTAAAAATGGGATTCTAAATTCTCCTTTCTCCATTAACAGTAGTTTCAACCTATTTTAATAGAGCTCTCATCTTCTTTTCTTTTTTGAAATATAGGGTTTTAGGGTTTGTTCTAATTGCAATAGAAAATATTGTTTTCCATGTGGGTCAAGTACTTCATATATTTCTGTAACTTTGGTTCTCCTACCTCTATTCTTACTAAATGTCCTACCTACAAGATTCATTGCAAACGCAGTAAGGTTCTATTTTAGTTCTGTTAGATATTATTACTTTTGAGTATTTTATTTTATTTTATTTTTTTGGTGTAAGTGCTTGACAAATCGTGATTCACAAATATTTTATGAGGATACCTTTCTTTTTATTTAATTATTTATTTTTGGAGTTGGTTTGTTTTCTCACATAGAACCTTTTATTAAAATATAATATAATAAAACCGAATGAAGTTCCTAGACTATCAAAAAGCTGGCATTAAGAAAACCAAATCCTATATATAATGATGTTAAAAATTCTACCTTATCTGATCAATAGAGCATCATCTCAACAAAGGATAACCCATGAGGATTCCCATGTTTTAGTAAACACATTTTTCATTGAGAAAATTTTAAAAATAAGTATATTTATCATAATTTCATTTAATTTTTTATATTATAAAAAAAAATTATAAAAAAAACCCAACTTCCCCACTCATAGAATAATATTTTCAATGAGTTGGATGACATTTATTTTAATTTATTTCTTATTTTTTGAATTTAAACACGATGTTATTTGTTCAATTTATTTATGAAATAATTTTTTTTAAAAAATTATTACTCTTTGAAATAAGTACATAACTAGGTTAGTTGCCAAACAAGTTCGAAAAAAAGGGCGAAACTATTTAGCTTTTTCCTTACAAAAATAAACATATATATATATATATACACCGACAGAGCCATGAGAAATATCATTTTGATAGGCAAGTGTACAATTGAAATTTACATATATTTTTTATATTTATTTAAGTTATTGATGACACATTTAATTAATTTATTAGTTTTGGCAGTGATTTTTATTTTTTTTTTTTGTTTTGCCATCACAAAAATCTCATCTTTAAAAGACAATTTATATGGTCCACTTTAGCATAAATTCGTATACCATTGATAAAATATTTACTTTATAATACAAAAATATTCACGTGCAATGCACGTGTATACTAACTAGTATATATATATATATATATATATATGTGCGTGTGTGTGTGCGCGCGTGTGCATGCGCACGCATGTTGTTATACAGTTGAGTACATGTTTCTATTTTTCTTTTTCTTTTTCTTTTTCTTTTTAAAATAATACAATAATAAGATTGGTACTTTTTTAAAAAAAAATTATTATATATTGGTACCTTACTACCTTGAATTATTGTGAAATGGACCTTAATGGTGGCGTTTTGGTTTCCTCTGAAGCCTGAAGGGGATGCTAATCAGTAATTTGTAATCATTAGTCAGTGTGGCAATTTGGTAACGGACGGATTATCGTGCTTGTGATTGATGCATGTACATACATGGCCCATGGCAATGGCAAAATTCCTCTTTCGCTGAAACGAAATGGGAGCACAGTCAACAATTAGCGTTCAATACCATTGTCTCCCCCTACACAAAAACTCTTTCTATCAGTCAACACTTAAAAGTCAACATGCAGTCATTGTCATTATGTTCCCCTACAGGCTTAAGAAATTGACACTCTGTGGAAGAGGCCATTGTTTTGTATCCCCTTATGAGCGGTGGTGGCAGGGTAGGCTTTCAAATTATCCTGAATTAAGATAAAGCCAAGACTAAAATCATTGACCGAGGCAAAATTTTGCTAGGCTAAAAGATAAAATCCAATTCTAATACATATAAATAAATAAATTAAGAATCGGCCCTTGTTACCCTTCAATTTTATCAGCCCCCACTTATTTTAATTTTTTTAAAGATTTTATACAAAATATTAAAGGTTTTAATAAAAATTAGTCGCGCGATCCATTAGAAAATATCATTTTGAACGACTTTACAGAAAAAAATTTTGCTAAAATCTGTCATTTAGATAAACTTTTTTTTTTTTTGGCATATATAATCTCTATTTCATTTTTAGTTAAAAAGTTTATTTAAACAATATATTTTAGAAAAACTTTCTTCTACAAAATTGTTTAAAATGATGTTTTAATTTCTAGTAGACCATACAATGGGTTTTCATAAACCGTTTGTATTTTGCATAAAACCTTAAAAAACCAAAACAAGTGGGAGTGTTTTGAGTAGTGACAATAGCCAGACCCATAATAAATTGGTACCACTTATCCGGGCTGGCCCATTGGTGGCTCGTTCAGTCTTCTTGCTCTACACATGTATATATTATCGGGTCACACTGAACTTGGGGTAGCTCCAAAGAAATCATTACATGTGCATATTCTCTTGGGTAGTGAGTGTTATAGGTTGCAACTAAATATAACAAAGTAGAAGGGGCTTTGGTTGCTTAAGAAAGGGGTGTCGAGTTCGAGTCTTTGTGGATGCAACAAATTTTCTTGGGAGAAGTCTCTGCTTCGGCGTCCGACAGTAGCTCAAAGGATTAGTCCTAGGCGAAACCTAAGAACACCTCAAGAAACTATTAAAAAAAAAAATTGTCGTGATATTTTTTAATAGACCCTGTTAACACTCCCCTGGTTATGATATACTTAGTATGTCATATCAGTTACTGCAAATCTGCAATTAGTTACTGCATGTAGCATTCCCTTATTTTCTTTCGAGACCTACTATCGGAATTTCCAGGCCATCATATATAACGGTTTGTTTTCCTGTAGATGGACAATGAACTCCCCATTTATTATCCACGTTGCAAGGACCCCTCAGCTTCAAACAAACAAAATTGCCACTGTCGAATGTGTTGTGTCCGGTGTCCCATTGAAGGGAACCCTAGCCCATTATACATTTTGTCGCGTTTACACAAGCATTGTTATTGTTATTAACCTTTACAGCGCGCAGAGCATGAAGGCAGGCCAGCTGCAATCACAATACAAGGGACCCTGTGATTAGCATCCTTTTGAATGTGTTACTCCGCATTAAAAATGTCTGTGCATCAAAATTACTCTGAAACGGACACGAATAATTTTGTTGAAATGTGAAATCAGCAATCTAACAATCAACACTAAGCAGTCAATAGTCAACTCAACACTTACCATTCAATACTATTATCTTTCTTTTTTCTTTCTTTTGTTTAATTTTTTTTTTCATTTTCTTTTTTAAAAAAAGAAAGGGGTGCAACCAATGTTTTGAAAACCGGTCCAGACATTGATTCGATCAAGTGACCAGATTGGTTCAACTCGGTTCAACCGGTCGGATCAAAATGATCAATCGATTAAGATATATAATAAGAATAAATGTTATTGTTATTTTTGTATAGAAAAATATATTGTAAAAAGTGGGAAAAAAAAATGTAATTTGGCACATAAATATTAATAAAATTTAAATTTTTAGGTTTAGATTTGAAAACTAAAAACTAATAAGTCATAATTAGCACATAACATTAGAGGAAACAATATAAATAATTATAACTCAAATGAAAAACATAGAATTACAAGAAAAGACAATTGTTCATTCATTGAAATTTAACTTTACCAATGCTTTATTGTCCACTTGATCCAGCTGAGTTATTTGATTTTATAACTTTTTTGGTTGATTAAACTAATCGATCTAGAAAATATGTCAAGTTTGGTCGAACCTAGTTCAATTGGTTGAGTTGGGTTGGGTTCTAAAACACTAGATGCAACCAATACCCTTGTGACCTAATAACACTTCTTCTTCTTCCTATGTGGAGGGAGGTCCTAAGTTCGAGTCATAGTATAAGTATATGTTGATGTAATGAATTTCTTATCCATCTTAATAAAATTAAATAAAATAAATAAAAAAGAGAAAAAGGGGTGCAAGTGTGCAACAAAAAGACATCCCAAGATGGCACTCATCTTAGCTAATACTGCTTTGGCCCAAACACACTTAACAGCAGTCTGTAGGGTTCTGATATGATATACCTCCCCACCAAGGCACCAATAGATAGAGACAAATGGGAATAACCGAACCACGTCTACAAAATGCCAGTACCATGCAGCTGCTTCAAAGCCAACGTGATGCTCCTTGGTCAGATGACCAAGATATTGGCGAATACCACATATGATCGAGAAAAGAGTACCTATAATCACATGAAAACCATGAAAGCCAGTTGCTAAGGAAAAGGTAGAACCATAAATACTATCCGAAATAGTGAAGGGTGCTTGATAATATTCCATTCCTCTACCAGCTCAATACTATTATTACCCCATCAACCAACTCTATATAATAGCTTCCGTAGTTCCGTCTTAAGAAAGATATGTTCTCTGTCTCTCTTTCTCTCTCTGCGTGAAAATATCGAAGAGGTCATTGTTTTGTATCCCGTCCCGGGAATGAGTCACCTAGTTTCCATGGTGGAGCTAGGCAAAGCTCATACTCACACACCACCCTTCATACTCCATCACGATTCTCGTCATCACCGCACCTTTCAACACTGGCTCCTCCGCTCCATACATCAACTACGTCTCCACTACCACCCCATCCATCAAATTGCACCACCTCCCCACCATCTCTCAGCCTCTCAACCCTTCCTCCTCTTACCAAGATTTATCCTACGAGCTCCCACGCCTCAACAATCCCAATCTCCACCAAGCCCTCCAGTCCATTTCAAAAACCTCCATGCTCAAAGCCCTTGTCATCGACTTCTTCTGCACCGCCGCTTTTGACATCACCATAATTCTTAAAATCCCCACTTACTATTTCATCCCCGGCTGCGCATCGGGTGTTGCCATCTTTCTTTACCTCCCAACCATCGACCAAAACACTACCAAAAGTATCAAAGACCTCAATACCAATCTATATATCCCTGGCTTACCACCTATCCCATCATCCGACATGCCTCTCGCTTTCTTGGATCGTACTAGTACAGCATACGCGAGTTATAAAAATACTGCGATCCAAATGACCAAATCCAAAGGAATTATCGTAAACACGGTTGAATTCCTTGAAGCAAGAGCCGTCAAAGCCATAACCGACGGGCTCTGCACTCCAAATGCACCCGCTCCGCCTATTTTCTGTATTGGACCATTGGTTGAGACATATCATCAAACAGGTACTAGTCATGGTGGGGATGAACACGATTGTTTAATATGGCTGAATTCTCAACCCGTTCAGAGTGTTCTGTTTCTATCTTTTGGCAGCAGGGGATTGCTCTCAGCGAAACAGTTGAAGGAAATGGCAATTGGGTTAGAGAGGAGTGGCCATAGATTTCTCTGGGTGGTGCGTAGTCCACCTCCAGAAGATAATAGCAAGCGCTATGAAGCACCACCTGAACCAGACCTGGATATATTACTACCACAAGGATTTCTAAACAGGACAAAAGACAGAGGGCTTGTGGTGAAATCATGGGCACCACAGGTCGAAGTATTGAATCATAAATCGGTAGGTGGGTTTGTGACTAACTGCGGGTGGGTCTCGTTTCTCGAAGCGGTGTGTGCTGGCGTGCCGACGGTGGGGTGGCCTTTGTATGCTGAGCAAAAGATGAATAGGGTGTTTATGGTTGAGGAGATGAAGGCGGTTTTGAGACTCGATCAGTTGGAAGATGGGTTTGTGAGTGCGGATGAGTTAGAGAAGCGAGTGAGGGAGTTGATGGATTCAGAGAGAGGGAAAGAAGTAAGAGAGAGGGTTATGGCGATGAGAGATGGTGTAATGGCTGCAGTGGAAGAGGGCGGGTCGACTCGTGTTGCATTGGCCAAATTAGCAGACTCGTGGCAGCGAGGATGACATTCGCGTGCTCGTTTTCAACCCATCCGACTGTTGGTTTCTACTTTCTAATAGTTTCTATGTCCATAAAAAGAAATCACGGTCAAATTATGGCGACAAAAAACAAAAAAAGAGAGTTAAAGTTTTAACAAAAATTCGTACTAGAGTGTTTGTATCCTTGTTTAAGATTATTGGGTATGTGCTATTTTATTCCAGTATTTTCATGTAATAGGAAAGTGTGTAAGATACTTATATTATACTTTTATTTAAAATATTATTTCATTTAAAAGAATAAAATAGAAAAATGTTCTAATAACCATCTTCGTCATTTTAAACAAAACAATTTATGTATAGAATGTATCAAGTATGTATGATAGGATTCTTTATGCTTTTCCACAAAGGTAACGTAAGAAATTGAAAGTTTTGGCATTCTAGTTGTGTGAGGGGTTTTTTACCCTTTATTGTGAGTTTGTCCAATATCGAAATGTGAGTGCCTCCCACCCTATCATATTAGCCTGAGCGTAGGTAAAGAGTGTACCACTACTTCTAGATGTGATGGATACTCTCTGCCTATACACTCAGCTAATATGGTAATGGTGAGACGCGTCCACACTCGATGTGAGACAAATCAACAAAGACCTTCAGTGAGGGGGTAAAAAACCCTCACACACTAGTGTAAATGGATACTAAGTTAAATGCTCAACTTATCTTCTATTTTATTTTTATTTTTATCAACAAAGGTATTTAAGGCTTTAACTCCAACAAATCCTTCGAGCATGTGTAGTCCCTCCATTCCACATATATCAAGTATAACTAGGTTCTTTAAGTCCTAGGGATAACCCCAAAGGAGATTAACGGTTTTGTAGAGTTTCGAACACTTAACCTACACCTCTTGAAGCGCTTATCCAAACTCGACTTACCACTAAATTAACCCCAAGACTGCTTTTCACGTCCAACTCTTTTATCACATTTGCCTGTTGCTCTTCTCATCACAAATCAGATTATTTCCTCCCAACGTTCAACTCCTCCATCACAGTAGTTTGCGACTTGTGAAAATCTTAAAAATCAAAGTTTGTTCTTTCTCTCTCTCTCTCTCTCTCATTATTAGAAAAACAAATAAAAAAACGCATTAAATCGTGTACATTACCTTATTAAAAATAATTAAATAGATTCCAAGTACTAATTCTACATAGACTCCCTCGATTCACAGATCCCTTGTATATCTTCACACTGGAAGAACTGAACCTCAAATAGAAGCTAGTTCCGAGAATTAACTCTAAACCTGGGGGGCGTTTGGCAATCCTCATAACCGGTTTTTCCGGATATAAAGTTGGCCCAAATGCATAGGCCTGGTGTTTGGTAAGTGCAATCCAACGAAATATCTAGTTCTTAAAGTACTCTATTTTATGCCCAAAAGTGGATCAGTTGTATTCTAGCTTTATTACCTGGATTTCATAAAAACCTGATAACTGAGATAAGGAAAAAACGATTACCTCACATCCCTTCTCTTCTCACGTTGCAAACTCATCTTGCTTCTCTCCCTCTTCAATCCCTGACCTTTCTCTTAATCTCTCAAACTTCATCAAAAGAGGATCGAAACATCAACGTCATTTTGATCATCTTCTTCTTCAAGACGGAGCACACCATACCAAGGTGTTTTAGATCATCACTGTTATCTAGATCTTCTTCTTCTTCTTCTTCGTCAAGATCAAGGAAGGCGTGTCATGGAATTTAGACCGTCACCTTTACCCCTATCTTCTTCTTCTTATTCTATGATTTAGATTCTATGAAGTGGAGACATTGAAATTTTCTAGGGTTTTGAAAATAAAATTTCTGATTTGATGCAAGTCTCAAAATTAAGGGGAGATTTTGAGTTAGGAAATTTCTCGATTGAAGAGTCAAAAGAGATTGGTTTTGGGGGTTAGAGATAGGGTTTTATTTTGAGATTTGATCAGGCAAGATGCCTAGACATATGATTTACATGATGGTGTTAACCAAATAGGCTACAAATAAGAACCAGTTCGAATCAAAATTATTTCGGATCTGAACTAGGTGGCTTGACTTGGTTCTGAACCAGTCTGCTCCAAATCCCAGGTTTGCCAAACAGGCAAGAACTAGAAATTGCTATCCTAACCTACTCTTTCCACCTGATGATAACACAAAAATCTCAGCAGCAGTGCACCCCACTCTTAACTTGGTCTTTGCAGCAAAAATAAAAATAAAAAAATAAAAAATCCTCAGCAGCAGCAAGCATGCCTGGCCTAAACCTATTTCATATGGCACCAAATACTTTTAGCTATAGGCAGCCACCAATTCGATATGCTCCTCCATGTACAACAAGTAAAAAATGGATATATTTATAACATATAATTTAAATATTAAAAATATTTACATTTTGGAGAGCAAAATCTTTCAAAAAGAGGGGAAAAAAACAAATAAAAAAGCCTGTAAATCAATTCCCTTAAACCCTAGATGGCTTTTTCAACCAAAAAGAAAAACCCTAAATGGCTTTACACATGAACTTCAGGATGAATTTACAATTGTTGCTCTTTCTCATCAGACGTGAATGGACAAAAGGCCACAATTCCAGCTATCGAGAGAGGTGCTTATCGTGCAGATGTTTTGACGCAATGCCATGAAACTGCGTGGAACCCACAGATTGTTCCTGTATAAATATAATATTCCTGTTACCTAAGAATTCCATATTAAAGTAAAAACACCACCACCCAAACTAACTATTCAAAACCATATAGCCATATACCATGTCTTGCAAACTATCCTGAATGTCGAAACAACCATGCATGGCTGGTGCTCTAAAACCAAGCTGTCCCTGTAACTGAAAAACCCCAATCCAAATTACACCACCTTTTAATCACTCTACAATTCTATACATAAAACCAAATTGCTTCACGAAATGGCAATAATAACAGAATCCACTACCAGTGTCTGCATGCTCTGCTCGCTCCCAAAGTGACCAACACGTGTTGGCATTGAATTTAACTGTCCCTGAGAATAAAATGAAACCACCACGTCAAAACTATGTTGATTTATATTTCTACCTATATATTCAAAATTATTGAGATCAGAATAAGTATGTACCATACCAGCCCCTGCATGCCCTGATGATTGTCATAATAGCTGTCACGGATTGGTGACATTGAGTTCAAATGTACCTACAGTGAGCATATGCACCACCTAAAAATTATATAAATAAATAACAAATAATAATGAAACATGATTCAAAAACACAATCAAATTTCTTCACTTAGAAGATACATACCACCCCTTGCATACTCTGTTGAGCACCATAATAACTATCAAGAGTTGGTGGCCTAGCACCTAGTTCCTACAAAAATGTTTTAAGGACCCATTACAAAAATATCATGATTCAAGGTACTATGATCAACCATACAGGAAAAAAAAAATTTGTTTTTCCATGCTCGGGATATATCATACCATCCCTTGCATGTCCTGTTGAGGAACATAACAGTTATCAAGGTTGTGTGCTCTTGAGTTCAGCTGCTCCTGCAAATATGGAGACTCAACATGAAGTGCAACATCATAAGTGAAATAAAACTATTCATAACACATATCTTCATAAACTACTAGTGAATAAGCCAGAATTAAGATTAAAATGTGACAGACCATCTGCTGGCAGCTTTCTTGCATCCTGATAGTTATTGCCTCTGGCTCAGAACGTACCTACAATACATGAATGAAATCTACTTCAAGCACTTTATCATTTCAGATAGCATTAAACATGGTTATTGCTTGTGCATGTCAAACATCAAGTCTCAACTGACCTTTCTCTTTTTATATGTTTTCTTTTTCTTAGATGCCTTGCCTGCACTGTTGCCATGATTAACTTCTTCAATGTCAAGGAAACCATGAATAGGCAAGGTGTTGGGCTCTAAAACACTCCTAACAGAATTGTTCACACCCACACAATGCTTCAAGGCCTCTTCTAATGCCTGAAATGCAATATCATAAGTTTCCTGAGATAAAGACCCTTCTTCACCCAATTTAATTGCTCGTTTACAAAGATCATTGAAACGTTGCAACCTATAATGAAGTCCTTTCGATATGTCACCCATGGTTTTCCTGATTTTTGCATCTTTCGTCCAACGCTTTAATATATAGTGAGATGGGATGTTGGAAACGCCAGACATCTGAAGAACAAGTAATGCATGTCTACAAAGAAAACCTCTGTATTCAAATGAACGACATAAACAACGAATATCAGACTCTGTTTCATTCCAAGCAACAATGAAATTCTGGTGTTCTTCAAAATCATCAACTCGAAATACTACAGTTGCCTCTTCTTCGATTTCTTTTTGCAGACGACAAGCCACTGTTCCCAAAACCTCAACTTGAAATTTTTTAAATACTGCAGGTGTATAAAGAGCTGACATTTGTTTCTCAATAGGTGATAGAGATTTCAACGCAGGTTGTCTCTCCCGCGTCTCAAAATCAGCTTTGGCTTCCATTTCATACCTGTCTTGCAAAAATGCTTTGTACTGCTCAAGAAACTCCTTAAGTGTAGTTTCCCTATGCACATACTTGTCAAAGAAAGAGGCTATACTTCCAGCTCTCTCAGTCGAAGAGATTCCAGCTAAAAACATATCCCTCATATAATTTGGAACCCACTTCTTACGATCTTCGTACAATGATAGAATCCATTCATTCTCCCTAAGCTCAAATTTGTCAATCATTTTCCACCATCTCTTTTCAAATTGCTCATCTGTCCAAGATCGATAAATACACTTGTTAAATTTTGCCATAAAATTTTCGTATCGATTCATAATGCATTCCACATTTTCAGGAATCTTTCTCAATATGTGCCACAAACAAAAACAATGGTGTGCGTCGGGAAACACCTCTGCAATAGCTTCTTTAAAAGATTTGTCTTGATCAGTAATAATCATTCTTGGAGCTTGGCCACCCACAGCTCTAAGCCATGTTTGCAACAACCAAACAAGAGCTGATGCAGTCTCATCCCCAATTAATGCACATCCAAGCAACATGAACTGCAAGTGATGATTCACTCCAACAATAGGAGTTAAAGGAATTCTATAGTTGTTTCTAACATAAGAAGTATCAAAGAAGACTACATCACAGAAATTGCTATAATCATGCCTGTCTTTTGCATCAATCCAGAACACACTTTTCAAGCGTTTTTCATGGTCCAAATCTATTGCATAGAAGAAGTTGGGATTCTCATCTTGCATATGCATAAAATGCTCAAACATCAGTTGTACATCTCCCTCATCTAGAGCCAACTGCAGTCCTTTCTTTTGACAAGCAACAACAACAGATTGCTTATTCCGTCCCCGAATAGAATAATAGAAGTCATCCGGACAAATCTCATGGTTATGCTCCTTTATAAAACTATATATAATCCATTTTCCATCTTGCCTTCTCTTCATATGCATACTCGCCTTACAGTCTGTCTTTGGACATGATCGTGGATTAATGGCTGTACCAGACTCGCGCTTGCTTCCAAATCTAGAACACGCAATTTTCACATCAATAAATTTTCCAGATCTTTTTGAACGGCGACTGGCTTTTATTGTGATGCCAAACCCCACAGACCTAGCATATTCTCTGTAGAAAGAATAAGCTGCCTCCTTTGATTCAAATTCCAAACCATTTTGGGGTTCAAAATTTATGGCCCCTTTATTAACATCTGCTCCAAAAGCGTTCACATTTACACAATCCCCTCCACCAATAACATTTTCATTCACATTTGGTCCAGTATTTTCCTTACAATGTTCGCTTGTTGAAGGAGAATTTACATCCTCTTCCTCTGCATGCAATCCATCTGTACCATTCACAATATCAACGTTTGTATCTGATCCAGTGTCTAACTTGTCCTGTTCGCCTGAAGGAAGTTCAAGATCTATTTCCATGGAGAAAATTGAATTTATTTAATTAAATGTCATTTTACCAAGATACCTGAAAAGTGAAAGAAATTGAGTATTAATTACAACCATATAAAGATGAAATTACGTAAAGAAACTTCAGTTATCTAGTGCAAGAAACATGTTTACCACTACAAATAATATCTACAACATATAGATCTAAATCAAGCTCCAGATTAATTGCATGCCCAAATAGTAACATCATGTAATTATAGCCTTTCCAAGCATTGCCAGCTGTTATATATAAATATTATATTTGGACAAAATCTACTAAATTTGTTAGTAGGAGAGTAATGCCAATTAAATTGATTGGCAGAAAGGATAATTAGCTCTACCCAAAGACAGTAGGGGATAAAATGTAAGCAGCTACCACAGTTATCCTGGCCAGATGGAAACTTCTTACCACTATGAAGCAAAAAAAAAAGGGCTTCAATTTTACCTCACACCAAACATATAAATACATAAATATAGAAGCAATCAAATGATTAGCAGTAAATTTTTAAATAGTAAGCTTAAATATGTCTTCTTTTTTTTTTTTTTTTTGTTTGATGGAGTAAAGTATGTATTAAAAAAGAGGCTAAGCTCAAGTACATGAGACATATACAAGAACAAGGCAAAAAGAAAAGGCACAAAAAGAAGACCCCTTTATAACTTTAGGGAATCTAGAAAAAGAACAAAAGAAGGATTGCTAATCTTAGCAAAACTAGCAAACCGCCAAAAAAGATTCTTTGTAAGAATGGATTTGAGATCAATGACCGACTTCTCAATCCCTTCAAAAGTCCTAAGGTTCCTCTCCCTCCAAATACACCAAAAAAAAGCATGAGGGACCATTCTCCAAACCACTTTAGCTTGTTTGTTGCCATTCTTTAACCACCAACCCAAGAGAAGATCAAAAGTAGAAGAAGGACCCAATGAACACCAAATAAATTGAAAATTAGCATCCAAAGGCTCCTAGCCACCTTACAATGGATGAAAAGATGGTCCACCGTTTCCGCCTTCTCCTTGATGCATCTATTAGGCATAAGCAAGCCTCTCCCAATAAGGTGATCCAAAGTCAAGCATTTATTGCAACCCACCAACTAACAAAAGAAAGCCACTTTAGAAGGGATTAAAGAAATCCAAATATTCTTTGCCGGTAATAAAGAAATTCTTAAAGGATTTAAAGAATTGAAGAAAGATTTTACGGACAATAGTCCTTTAGAGTCCTTGCGCAGTTGCGCCACACCAAGGAGTCATTCTCACCCAATAAAAGCTTACAATCATAAAGCACTTGAAAAAAGAGTACAACACTTTCCAACTCCCAATCATTGAAGTGTCTCACAAAGATGTTCCAAAAAATAGTACCATTAACAACTTCCATATTATTCCTAACCAAAGCATCCTTGTCTTGAGCAATATCAAACAAAGAAGGGAATTCATGCATAAAAGGCAAATTAGAGCACCACACATCCTTCCAAAAACTTACTCTACAACCATCACCAACTAAAAAACCAATCTCCTTCTTGAAATCATAAAAGCCTTGCATAATTGCTTTCCAAAGGCCCAAACCATGAGAACCTCTAGCCTCCCTAGTCCACCACCCATCACTAGAAACACCATACTTCCAAACCACCACATCACATCATAAACCTTAATCACCCTTTCCAAACCTCCAAAGCCATTTAGCCATGAGAGCTTGATTAATACAAGAGATAGTTCTAATACCGAAACCACTCAAGTCTTTAGAGAGACACATGGTATGCCAATTCACAAGGTGGAATTTACGCTCCCCTCCCAGACCATTCCACAAGAAGTCCCTTTAAAGTTTTTCAATTCTTTTAGCCACCAATCTAGGGATCTTGTGAATAGACATAAAGTAAATAGGGATGCTAGAAAAAACACTTTTAATAAAAGTCAATTTACCTCCTTTAGAAAGGTAACCTTTCTTCCACCCACTAAGTCTCTTATAAATCTTCTTAATCACGAGGTCCCAAACTTTGGTATCTTTGAAGAGGGCCCCCAAGGGAAGGCCAAGGTAACTAACTGGCAAATTATTAATCTTACAACCAAGAATAGAAGCAACACTATTAATATTAACTACCCTCCCCACCGGAATTATTTCACACTTACCAAGATTAACTTTGAGCCCCGAAACTGCATCAAAACAAAGAAGAATGCCCCTCAAGTTATGCATTTGGTCTTCATCAACGCCACAAAAAAGAAGCAAAAAGCAAGTGTGACACCTTGCCAAACCCATTCCCACCACCACCAATTGAGAAACCCTCCAACAAATTAGCTTCCATAGCCTTAGCAATAAACTTACTCAAAACTTCCATCACTAAAATGAATCATAAGGGAGAAAGGGGGTCCCCTTGGTAGATACCCCTAGACCCGTTGAAGAAGCCATAAAGAGAGCCATTCACCAAGACCAAGAAGGAAGGAGTAGAGATACACCAAGAGATCCATTTGCGCCACCTCTCCCCAAAGCCCATTCTCCCAAAAATGTAAATGAGAAAGTTCCAATTGACATGATCAAAGGCCTTAATCAATTTTAACCATAACCCACGGATCCCCACTTTTAAGTCTAGAATCCACACATTCATTAGCAACAAGAGCCACATCCACAATTTGTCTACCACTAGTAAAGGAAAATTGAGAAGGAGAAATAAGAGACCCCACAAAATTTGCGAGTCTAGAGGCCAAAACCTTGGAGATAATCTTATAAACACTACCAAGTAAAGAATAGGGCGAAAATCCCGAACATCCACCACCTCACCTTTCTTAGGGATAAGAGCAATAAAAGTAGCATTAAGACTTTTTTCAAACTTAGCATTATCAAAGAACTCCCCGAAGACCTTTAACAAATCATCTTTAATAACCAACACTTTTTAAAAAAGGCGATTACCATCCAAACCAGGTGCTTTATCACCACTAAGAAAGTTGATGGCATCCAAAACCTCCACTTCATCAAAGACATTAATAAAAAAATCCGCATCCTCATGATCAATGGTATTAAACAGCAAAACATCAACAAAAGGTCTCCTATCCTCCCCTTCATAGAAAAGATCTTCATAAAAATCAACAATTTCTTTTGAAATAATGTCCTCATCATCCACAAGAGTCCCATTAACTCTTAATTTCCGAATGAAGTTAACCCTCTTGTGAGCATTAGCCATGCTATGGAAAAACTTCGTATTTTGATCCCCTTCTTTCAACCATAAAGCTCTAGACTTTTGTCTCCAACTAATTTCTTCTAACCATGCTAACTTGGAAAACTCCACTTTGGCCTCAATTCTGCTAATTATATTCGCTTCCGACAACCCTTCCACTCCCTCTTTCTCATCATAGATATGAATCAGATCCAAAACCCTATCCTTAGATTCTCTAACATTACCAAACACTTATTTATTCCAAAACTTCAAACAATCTTTTAAGGCTTTAAGCTTCTTGGTAAAGACAAAACTAGGATGGCCATCATAAGAGAAGGAATCCCACCAATTTTTTACTAGATCAACAAAACCATCTTCTTGTAACTACATATTTTCAAAACGGAAAGGCCTCTAGTAATTCTCAAACCTTCACTATCAAGGAGTAAAGGAACATGATCGGAAAGCGGCCTTGGGAGAGCAGATTGGATAACTCTAGGAAAATGGTCTTCCCATGAATGCGAAAAAAGAAATCTATCCAATCTTGAAAGACAAAGGTTATCCTGATTATCAAACCAAGTACACCGACCACCAACAAGCGGAGGGTCAAACAGTTCATTAGAGTTCACAAAATCAGAAAATAACCTCATGGCTGCTGAAGACACCATACAACCTTTCTTCTCTTTCAGAAAACGAACAATGTTAAAATCCCCAGCCACACACCAAGGAGGGCCCCATCTGGCTTTAACACCCTCCAATTCAAGCCAAAACAACGCCCTCAATGCATCAACATTGGGACCATAAACTCCCGAAAGAACCCATTCAAAACCATCATCAACATTTCTGAAAATACAAGAAACTGAAGAATTTCCCACCATCTCATCCATCTTGGATAAAACTCTATTGTCCCACATAATCAGAATACCCCCCGCCATACCAATAGCTCCCAGATCCGCCCACTGAACATACCTACCAGCCCACAAATCTTTAATAATATCCCTACCGACTTCAATCTTGGATTCTTGTAACACAATCATGTCCCCTCTCCATTTTTTTAAAAGAGGATCTAATCCTCCTTCTTCTCTCTAAAATATTGAGCCCCCTAACATTCCAGCAAATAATTTTTAACTTCATAAATTAACCAATGCAAGAAAGCTATCCCCCCTAATCTCCTCCCCTTCCACTTCTCTGCCATTAATCTTTCCCTCATAATTAATTGTCCATTCAAGTTTTTTTAATTCACGTTTTCTCTTCTCAACCGGACTGACCAATAACCCAAAAGATCGCAAGAAGAGCACTGCTCCACAGTACAGAAGTTCACTTGGCCATCCCAAGCCTAGGAAAATTATGTAGTCACGTGGAGATAACCCAAGAAATGCCAGCAACATAAAAAAGATTAAGCCACAAAAACCAAGCAACGAAGCAGTGTAAAACACAAGTGATCCACACTTTCAGCGGCACTACAACACAACACACCATTGAGGAGAAAGGCAATAAGTAGGTCCCCTTTTCTGAAACAAATCATTTGTATTAATTTTTCCAAGAGCCAAAGTCCATGCAAAAACCTTCACTTTAAGAGACACTTTAGAATTCCAAACCATCTTGAAAGGAAGAAAAGATAGAATAGTTGGGTCAGCAAGTAACACTTCCAAGAAAAATTTGCAAGAAAAACAACCCAAGGAATAAAGGATCCACGACCTCCTATCTGAAACAGATTGTCTCAACACCACACCCTTAGAAACAAAAGTAAAAAGGAAAGCTCCACCACCTCCTTATCATGAGAGAGTGGATAAGAGTAATATGGGGTATGTAAACCATGAGCTAGACAAAAATTATTCAGATAAGGAAAACGAACAGAAAAAGAAACATCCCCCTCCACACATCCACCAAGAACCAAATTTATCACCATTACCCACCACAAGCAAGCCATGAGACAAAAAACAAGTTAACCCTTGAGAGATAGATTTCCATGGACATCTATAAGAAGAATCCAAACTACCATCTCTAATCCCATATTTGCTCTTAATACCTGCATGCCATAAAGAATCACTCTTACTTGGGAATCTTCATAACCACTTCCCAGACAAGGCAACATCTCCAGCAACAATGTTACCAATGGCAAGACCCCCCCCCCCTCTCTCTTAAACTAAGAACAAGAGTACAAGACATTACTTCCCCATTGACCAAATGATCTCTTACCCTCACCACAACCCTCCCACAGGATATCCCTCATCAATTTCTCAATCCTTCTAGCCACATTGATTGCATAAACCAACAACATAGACTAAGGTAATTTTTTATGTGGCCTTGTCACAAGCCCAATACATATTAATTACTCTGTAGTATAGCATACCTCCTTAACAAGTATTCCCAAAGTGTATGAACTAAGCTCGGAAGGGGAAAGGAACCTCCTCAAAGTGATACCTCCTTAACACAAACTAAGTACCTTGTAGTATAGCATTGCAATAACCAAACTTGAGTTTTGTGCATCTCGAGTAAGCTGTCCACAATGGGAGAGATATCAACCATTGGAAAATACATATTATTACCACAGGAGACAGTTCAAATGCAAGGATATACATTAAAAAGCAGACAGTTCCACGAAGGTGCTGTGGTAGTGTTAGACATGACACACCCCTGACATGACACCATTCTCTTCACATCCTTGTTCTTCATTTTCTTCCTTTTCTTTTTCTTTTCTTCCTACTTTCTCATGAACAACTCAACTAGGGTTTCCCAAAACAATACAAAAAGATGGGGTTTTGAATGATGTACAATTTTATATATATATATATATATATATAATATCATGTCCTGACTATGGCTTATCACAAATCATTTAGCATTTGTTGTTTTAGCATGTCCATGTCATGTCATAACCATGTCATTTGTCTATGTTGGAGTTTCTTAAGATATTCATAATGGAAGCAATGCTCAACCATTGGAGTTGGATTCTTTTATGTGAGTGCCATAAAAGGCTTTCTCGATATTGCACTTGAGAAATTCCCATTCTTTGAAGCTCAAAGGAGTAGAATATGATTGGAGAATGATACGTGTAGTCCCCTTTCCTTAGATAAATTTAGATGGATTAGCCTTTTAAAGACATTATTTCCATCTTTTGAAATTCAAGGATATGCTTGAGAGAATAAGTAGTTAGCCTCATTTCCCTCATCATTTCCTTTGCTCTATTGCAATGTAGCTTTCATAAATAGCAATAAAAGAGAATTTGGATAATTATGAGTTGAGGAAGCAACGTATATGGCAAGGCCAACACCGTTTCAAAAAATGAAAAGGTAGCATCCTAAGGACCCTAGCCTAGGTGCCCTGGGGGGATATATGCCTAAATTTGGTTCAGTAGGTGCTGCCCACTTTCTCCTTTTCTTCTATTTCTTTCCCTCTCTTTCATTTTAAATTCACTTTGTAGGAGAATAGCCCTTTTTTTTTTAACACTTAAAAGGAGAATTAACTTCTTAGAAGTATAATGTAGCATCACAAGATGTCTTGGGATTGCACCATAAAGAAGAGACACCCTCGCAAGCTAGCCTAGGTGCCCTGAGGAGATAAATGCATTAGGTGCCTATCTTCCCTCTTTTTGTCCCTTGTTTTGCTTGGTGTTGTATGACAACTCTCATATTTCAACACTAGAGCATAATGTAGCAAAATGTAGTACCTGGAGAAGGATAAAACAAGACACCATGTTGGATATACCCAAGGACTTAAATACTGTTGATATCAGTGATATATCGATGATATATTGCCGTATCAACAAGTTATGATACAATATATTGCTGCAATTTCGTTTTCACATCTTATCGTTCAATATTTTGTCAAATATCGCTCATATCACGATATGCCAAGAATGTTGCCATTTTTTCTCCATTTATTGAAGATATTATGATGAAATGTCGACGATATTCCTCAATATATCAGCTAAATATCGTGATATATCTGTTGTTACTGATTCTTTTGCATTTTTTTCCAGCTTTAAAGCCTGCAAGAGGCATAGAGATGTGAGTTTTTCCCAGCCTCCTGCCAAACTTTACATCAGCAGTCAGCTCTCTCTTCATTAAAGTATGCAGCAATGCAGGCTGCCTCTGCAGACAAGGCCAGCATTCACATGAATAAAGGCAGCCAGCCTTCTCTGTCTTGACTTTTGAGTCTTTGACCACTTTTTTAAAGCATCAGCCTTTTCACAGTTTCACATGCATATAAGATATAACTATATAAATATATAATATAATATAATGATATTCCCAAGTCACATACAATAATTTCACATGCACAGTTGCAAATACTAATGGCTGCCAAATAAACACTTACTATTTATAATACATTCATTTATCATTTTCTAAATGCTATTTGTTATAAATTTTTAGTGTTACTTGACATTTAAATATTAAATTTAAATAAATTTTAATTTTCTTTTCTCAGAGCAACACACTTTTTATACCCCATACAGCATATACTTGTCCTATACACCTTTAGTTAGCAATTTTTTGATTCTACATTGTTTATTAGACTCTAATTCATTGTTTTCCAAAGTTTTAATGAAAATTTCCACGTTAAACAAAAAATATCTGTCATATCTCTACATCGATATCGATATATCCGATATATCCGTGTTTTTGGAGCCTCGATATATCTATCAATATCAATATTTAAGTCCTTGGATATACCTAAAGGGGATGCACCTAAGAGGAGGGAGGGGGTTTATGGCACCCTAGGGTGCTGCGTATGCATGCTTGTCCCTCCTTTTTTCTTATAGCTTTCACATTTTTCTTCCTTTAGATATGACATGAGTAATATAATGACTTGGTACCAAAATGTAGATTCAGTAGGATGTGATAGGATCATATCAAGGACTTAGTATCATAATATAGCTTCAGTAGGACATCACAAAAGCAAATTAAACACTTCGTACCAAATGTAGCCTCAGTGGGATATGACAAGTGCATATCAAGTACTTAGCAATGAATAAAGATTCAAGAGAACCTGACAGGAAAGCATAAGAGACTATCACAAAGGGGATATCCCTATAGCATGCGCCATGGGGGGATACTCCCCTAGTCATGTGCCCTAGCCCTAGGGAGGTGTTATCTACTTCACCATTTTGTTTCCCTTTTCTTTTAATATTCTCTACACTACATGAGAATTTACTTGGAATTTCTTCCTTTTCTCTAATATATGCAAGAAAATCTACTTATTAATTTTTTTTTTTTTTTTTTTTTTTTTTAAATACCAGGAGGTTCCGAGATGCTTATGCACCCAACTAATCCTTCTAGGCACATGTTGTCCCTCCGTTCTACATGCACCAAGCAATTATAGGACAAAGTCCATGAGGGTGGCCTTAAAGGGGAGTGGTGAGAGTTGAACCAAAGACCTCTTGCTTGGCAAGAGGCCCTAGGACCACTCGATCTAGCCCTCAGGTAATCTACTTAGATTGTAATGTCAAGATAGGATATTGAAAGTAATCAGCCTCTTATAATTTATAAAAGAAATAAAAAGGGCTAGATTTTTCAGCCTCAAGCTTTAATTTGCTGGGATAAATTAATGAAATTTCCTGCCATTGCTGTTGGTTTGACGCCTTCCTCATACTATAAGAGACTTTCCCTCAAGCCCTAAGAAGGTGTGATGCCTTCCTCATACTAGGAATGATTTCTACCACCCTACTAGTGTGGTACTAGGAGTTTTCTCTCTCTCTCTTCCTTTTCTTTATCTTCTCATCTACTGTTTTCATCTTTCTTTGTTTACAGCAAGTGTTCTCAGCCTTCACAACCCCTATTCATAATCTCAGCTGTTGTATTTTCTATCTTAGAACAAGAAAACAACACCATCACCCTTATTTTCAAACCTTTCAGACCTTAAAGCCTTACTTAAACAACCCTAACCCTTCTTTAACCTTTAAGCCTTGATCCTAACCCCCAAACTCCTCAAATAACCACAACTGAACCCTAGAATAGTTGCTGTCCAGAGATTTCCAGCAGCTTATTCTTAAATTTCCATCAACTTCCTCACCCAAATTTTCAACCTTTGATATTTTCCCCTTAAAGTTTTGCATTAGATATGCCCTAGGCTCCCTCTCTATGACTTAGTCTTTTTTCCAAGCACAGAAAACCGTCATGTTGTATGATTATTATTATTATTATTATTTTTTCTTCAAGTTTTGTTTGTTGGAGTGCCGTATTGCATGTCATATTGGCATGAGACTTCAAGCACAAAATGTCATCATGCATGTATACTTGCATAGTTAAATAAAAATGTGTCCATCTGCATGCCAAATGGCAACACACGAAGGAGAATGGAGGAGATTGAGTAGGGGCAGCCAACCCTCCTCAACTCTTTTTCTATATTTTTTTAGTATACGGATTTTCTGCTAATTACAAACTTGGCCCTTTTGAAATTGTTTTCTTGCCACCTCTTAATATCGTTTTTAATATTTTTAGCCCACAATTTGTTTTCTTATCCCTCTCTTCCTTTTTTCCTCCCCATATGTAACTCTATTTTTTGCTCTCCTCTGTGTATGTGTCTCTTTCCTTTTTTCCTCCCCATATGTAACTCTATATGTGTGTATGTGTGTGTGTGAGAGAGACAAAGCGATGAGAGAGGGGCAAGATAGTGAAGGAGTCGATAGAGATAATGAAACATACACACATTCTCTGTTTCACTTTGTAAACTATCTCTCTTCTCATACTCAGGTTTCTCTCTCCTCAGCGATGTCAATCTCTAATAGGTTAGGGTTCTAGGTGTTTTAGGCTTTTTAGCTTTGGATTTTCAGCTCTAATGCATGTGGCTTTCTCAATTTAAGAAAATGCCATTATGTTTTTCTATTATTAAGGAGATGGAGAAAGTGTATAAGAGAAGCCAAATTGCTAGTGAGAGAGCTTCTTATTTGATTTAATCTCTCTCTCTCTCTCTCTCTCTCTGTCTCTCTCTCTTTCTCTCTCTCTCTGTGTTATTAGCTTTATATTTGTTTTTATTTATTTTAGATATGGTTTCAGACTTTCAGCGTTGAGTCGGTGACACTCAAAGTGACTCTCATTTCTGTAAGTATTATTCAAGTTTTTTTTTTTTTTTTTTTTTTTTTGTTACTTTTCATTTATTTTAGATATGGTTTCAGACTTTCAAAGGAGACGCCCATAGTGAAGTAATTTGGGGAAAACAAATCCATAGAAGTTTGTATCAATTAACTGCTTTGATTTATAGAATTAGGATAAACACAAACAACCAACCAAAAATTGTCCATCCTAGAGTAAATTCCTAGCTCTGCCTCTAGCAACACATGGTGACACAATTGTAAACAAAATTCTTGCCACATGGCAACGTGCTTGTCAACACAGTTCTCGCCATGTGGCAATTCATCAAGTTTTATCAACAGTACATAAATTAAATAATCTCGGTTATTGCTCGTAACCATGAAAAAGAATGAAACCAAAGGAGTGGGGTATCAGAAACTTGTAAACATTAAAAGTATCAGTACATTGCTAAAGAGTAAAGACGCTGCTATATCTATGCTTCGACAATCACTTTCACAGGGTACTTCAAATTTAAAGAGAAAAATTTATAAAAAAGAATAAACTGTGGGAGGTCCAAGATGGCATCCCAAAAGCATGGATAAGCATGCGAGAGATTTAATTAAAGTTTTATTCAGTAAGGTTTTCAACGATGAACATAATAACCATTTTTTTTCCAAAAAACATAAAGATGGATGGCATTCCATGAAATGCTAAAATCTCATATATTCTTTTCTTTTCTTTTTCACTATAAAACATGTTGACAGCTGCCAATCTTTGCTAGGCGCCACATACAATGATGAACTTATACATAAAATTATACATGTAAAATACATGGAACAATTCAGTTTCCACAAGACGTTCAAACACCCCCTTTATTATCTGACACTTTAGATTCTAGGTTCACTAGCTTACGTACGTCGGCAAAATCAATGACTGGCTTCCAAGCAAAGACGGGGAATCATCCCTTGTTAGCTAGTCATTGATAATTCTTTTTTTTCTCTTTTTTTTCACTGTACCTATAGAAGTACCCCAATGGAAAAATCAAAATTTCTATAGAAAGCACATGGAAGCCAACGAAGAAAATTCAATATTGTGGATAGTGGTCTGATTGGCGGCTGAGAAAGGAAGGGAAAGAAAAAGATGCAATATCTAAACTGGTAGGGTGTTCTTGATTTTTTTCCCCAATAATTAGGACCTAAAAAAATCAAAACTTTCATTAAGCTAAGGCGTAGTTTCTGCGTTTTCATAGCCAAGGCAACAGAAAACATGCAACAGTCAAGATTTTATTTATTTTATTTTCTCTTTCCCTTAAGTTTTCTGAGGAACCAAACAGAGGGTAAGGGAAAATTAAATCTAGGGTAGGTAACTTGAACTGAAAAGAAAAATGTGAAAAAAATGATTAAGATTTGGAAAGTGTAGAGTCAGAGATGTGTAAGAGAAAATTAGAGAGAAGAGGCGTACCTTGCTTTATATAGAAATGCTCACGGTGGAGAGAAAGAAACAGAGACTAGGAGAGAATGGAGAGATCGCTGCAGAGAGAGAGAGAGAGAGAGAGAGAGAGAGAGAGACGAAGTTTAGAACGTCCGGTTCAAATGTTTGGAACGGTTCGACCGTCTATATTGGTGAAGCCACAACATATTTTATAATCGCTGTCACAGTGACAATATTGGAGCACGAAGATGCGTTAGTGTACATCTCAACCATAAAATCCCCAAACCACCATTCTCGTTTGTGGTAGGGAGGACGGATTGCTAACCCTTCATTCCAACATTGACAAGAACCTATACAAACATCCATGGCCACCATTTCTGTGATACATGTCATCTTTCATTTTTCCCATGACTATAATTGCCTTCGACTTCACTTAAAATTGTTTCCTTAAGCTATGTTTGTTATGTGGAAACGAGGAAGGGAATGAAATGGTTATTACATTCTCTTAAAAAAAGTGAGTATTCGGTTGTACAAAGGAATAAGATGATTTTTTTTTTGGGTCTATTCCTTCCAATGAGATAATAGTCATTCCTTTCCAAACCAATATAAATGACTATTCTCTCATTTTAAGGAGTAAAAATCATTAAAAATTGGTCTTACCTATGCTTTTTCATTCCCTTACCAAACATTGGAATAGAATGTTCATTTCCATTCTTATTCCATTCCCACTTCCATTACATTCCCTTTCCATTCTGTTCCCTCAAACCAAACGCAGCCTAAAAGGTAGGATGGGAGCCAGGAGAAGAATAAGGATACTCTCGACTAAAAGGGAACAGAGAGTGGAAACGACATCCCTTGAGAGGTGGGATGTTATACTGTAAGTTGTGGGTTTTTAAAATGGATCGGGCTATTGCCACCACATAGGATATTATAAACCCCACCCCCCAACTAATTAAATTCCCTTAAATTTTGCTGGAAACACCCTCTATCTTGCTAAAATACCTTTATTAAAAATTTGAAAATCATTTTCAACTCTACCCACAAAGTATATATGTTCAGACCCATAAATATGAACAGAGTATATATGTTCGGATTTAGAAAAAAGAACAATATAACAACGTTCGGACCTTTAAAAACAAACATCGCTTAATTATTTAGACTTATAAATATGAACACTTAGTAATCCGTTCACAGTTACATAAACAAACAATTCTAAAATAGGATTTGTATAGTTAAGTTGTTTGGTGGTTTAAAACGAAACAATAAAAGATTGTTCAGATTCTTTGATTTGAACACCAGCCAATTGTTTAGAGTTACATAACCGAACAATCTTAGAACGTGATTGATACTGTTAAGGCGTTCGGAGTTGTAAAATGGAACAAAAAAAAGTTGTTCGGATTTATAAATTGGAATACATTGAAAGCATTCGGTGTTATAGAAATGAACACTTTAAACATGTTCAAAGTGAAGAATTCAAACAAGGCGAAATTCAGTATATGAAAAATGAAGTTAAACTCAACAAAAAATGTATAAATACATGCCTTTTGGCTACTAATACCATCTCTAGCAATGCTTTTTTTTTTTTTTTACCCATTATTCAATTTAAAATGAGAAATACTAATTTTTCATGTATATATTGATTTGGTGTCAAGGGTATTAAGGTTTGTGAGAGCATGAAATTTACAGATAGTGTAATATTTTTGTAGTTGGGGGTGGAGTGGGATATAGATTATTTTAATTAATGGGGGATTTTGAGCATTTTATGTGGTGGTAATAACCTATCACTTTTAAAATGCTTTTACTAAATTTAAAAAAAGAAAAAAAGAATACCCACAAGAGCAAATAACAAAAAAAAAAAAAAAAAAAAAAGAATTTTTTCATCAACGACTAAATAAAGTGATTATAAAAAATTTAGTCGGCTTGTCGTATCAAAAATTTAAAGACATGGAGCTACTGGGGTTTTTATTTTTATTTTTTTAAAAAGTTAGTGGACCAATTATTAATATTCAAACTTTGATTGGATTAATTGCCAATTTCCTTGTTAAAAAAACTATTTATTTTTTTTTAACGACGTGGAAATCCTTTGGACACCCCGGACTCATGTAAGACCTCACAACCCATATGGACCAAGTAAATCCAAGACTCATGAAAATCATAAAACTATGAATTGGTGATCTCAAAGAGTATAGCAAGAGTCAAACTCAAAAGTCAAAACTTCCTATTCGTGATGTGTAGCTTTTTAGCCAATTGAGCTAACCCTTGGATGATATGCTAAAATGACATTTCTTAGAAGTGAGCTCCAATAGGGTCTGATCAAATAGTGGGTTGCCATTGGTTATGCAGGGGTACTCACAGCCTTAATTCGTTATGCGCGATAAGGCGAAGATGTACGTGGAATAGCGGCTAGCAGTCCGTGGAACGTAAAAAAAATAAAATAAAAATTACACATGAAAATTCCTACTCTAGAGGACAAATCAAAGAAGAAAACATTGCCACTAGAATGAAGATGTTTTAGTAAGAGTGGCAATGCCAGAAGTTGACATAACTAAGCCATGTGCATCCAAAACCAATTAGAGTACAATAGAGTCTACAATTCAGATTGTTGAAACTACCCTGTTATGACCTTCTCTTTTCTTTCCTTCATTTTTATTTATTATTTTTTTTTTCTTTTGAAATTTTTATGTGGGCCCAACAAATGGTGGATCCCAGTTCTTCGAGATAAGCATGCCTCGTACACAGTGCGCGGTGAGCAGGAGCAAACTATTCTCTAGCCTTTCACTTTAAAAAATAAATAAATAAATAAAAACTGATTAGCTGCCAGGTGGCTTGTCAGATTTCAAACCTTAGCAACCATATGCGCCCTCACTTGCAAAGTAGAACTCATGCCAGGAAATGGTTTCTACTCCAGCATCACTAACAAGCAGCAGCAGCAGCAGCTTCCCATTAGCAGAACGTTATTCCCTCTCTAGTGAAAACATAGAAGCAAGAAAACCGATCTAGAAAAAATCATCTTCATTCATGGAGAAAAATATTGAAAGCATTATTATTAGCTACCTAGGACAAACTGCTTTAGAGAAACTGCATGAATAATTCATAAGATCTTTCCATTTCTACATGACTATGAAACATCTCTACATTACAAAGGTTTATGCATTCCCCCAACAAGACATAAACGCCCCAGAAAGAGAGAGAGAGAGAGAGAGAGGAGGGGGGGGGGGGGTGCTTCCTGAATTTAAACAAGTCTGCCCTATTACACCAAATCATTTCAAACATAACAACAATACTCGTTTACAAAGCAATGAGGTCACTGTAATTCTACTGTCTACGATGCACAAAGAAGTGCATTCTTTGATTTGGCTTCAGAGCCAACTGTATCCTCACCTGTGAAACATATCCAATTCTTCTCCTCAGAGCTCTCATTATTCCCAATTTCTACAATAGCCGAGGCTGCATTTAGTACTAGGAAAAATAGATCCATGAAATGGATCCAGAAAACTCCTGCCCTCAAATTGTCTTTCCATCACTATTAAGCGATGCACAACATGATATAAACGTGCAGCAAAGAGCTATAGCAGCCTATATTCCACGAACCAACTTTCCATTTGAAAATAAATAAAATAAAATAAAAGAGAATGCCATGTCAAATGTTTAAGAACTTGGTTTGAACGACATATTAACACCTTCTTCTGCTCTGGAAACAGAGCAATGGGAAAACTCTGGAACCAATTCCTCGATCTACTTTTCTGATTACCATGTGATGCCTCAGATAAAGTAGAAACAACCTCCAACAGGCGACTACAACCATTTCAGCTATCAATATAAGCATTTCGTCTTCATGCATGTCTTGAAGCATTGCCATGCAACTGTGTGGATCTCAAATTGGGCTCATCCTGCAATTAAAGAGAAAATTTCAAAATAAAACTTTGCAAGTAGAAGCGTGCACTGTTACCAATCTAACAATGTAAACACCACATCTGGCAAACTAACCTGCAAGCTGTAACTGAAACTAGTTGGTGTTCGAAAATCCAAATGTCCCTACATGAATAAAAGTACAAGTTGGGAAATTTCATTATCTTAAATATTTTAATCATAACCGCATATTTCTGGGTGCATAATGTCATAAAGTAACATACCAGCCCATGCATGCTTTGTTGAGTCCCAAAAATACTATCATGGCCGGATGCTATTGAATTTAACTGTCCCTACAATTAGATAACCCCAATTTAATATTTATAAAAATACATATATGATGTAACTACATTTTTTTTTTTTTTTTTTTGATGAAGTAAATTATGATGTAACTACATTTTATAGATATATATTATAACAATAACTTCAGTATAACATACCAGCCCCTGCATGCTTTGCTGATTAACATAATAAGCATCATGGGGTGGCTCCATTAAGTTCAATTGTACCTGCACTCACAATTAAGCATTATCATTAGTTAAGTTACACTATTTTATGACAACTATGAATCATGGCTAGTACACAATGGTCGATGATATAATGCAATACCAGTCCTTGCACATTCTGTTGGTTGCCATAATAGCCATTAAGGGTCATTCCATCTGAACTTAGATTTTCCTACAAGCATGGAAGTTCAAATTATTAATAATAATAATGATCTAAACAATAATGCAGCTAGATACACTACCCACTCAATACTTTGAAGTCACAACTATGCATAAAACAACATTCCAACAAGAATTGTTGAAACAAGGAAAGGTATTCTTGATACAAATTGGACTCCATCTAAAAAATATTGTACCACAACACACTTTAGCTTCACAACATATTATGACTATATCATAACTAGGATTACAATTGTAAGTAGATTAACTAGGATTATGATGAGACACACCATCTGCTGCAAGCTTTCTTGTGCCTCGACGGTCAAAACATCTGGTTCTGACTGTACCTGAAATATAAAAGAGGCCTTTGTTAAGGGCTCTTTAATTTTCATATCAGTAGTGATGGCAAAATAGTAAAGAATATATGCACATCAACCATCAAATTCATAACTAACCTTCCTTTTCTTGTTTGTATTCTTCCTTCTACTTGTTTTGGTGGCAAGGCTTCCCTGATTCTCTTCTTCCACATCGCGAAGACCATGAGTATTGCTGCTACATTCAGCAGCACTTTTATTGGAGTCATTCACATTCACACAATTTTTCAGAGCTTCTACTAATGCACGAAATGCAATATTGTAACTCTCTTGAGATGAAGATCCTTCTTCACTTAATTCAATGGCTTGTTTACATAGATCATTGTATCGTTGCACCCTAGTTTGTATCCGTTCAGTTCCTTCAACCAGTGGTTGCCTGCTCTTTGCATCTTTCGTCCACCTCTTCAAGATATAGTGAGGTGGGATGCTTGAAAGACCACAAATTTGAAGAACAATCATTGCATGTCTACAAAGAAAACCTTTGTACTCAAAAGAACGACATAAACAAGAAACCTCTGAGTTCGTTTCATTCCATGCCACCATAAAATCTTCATTTTTTTCGCAGTCTTGAACTTTGAATGTTACAGTTGGTCCATCTTCACTTTCCTTTTTAAAATGGCACCCAACTACACCCAAAACCTCAACTTGAAATTTCTTGAAAATGGCGTGTGTGTAAACTGTTGACACTTGTTTTTCCCAAGGTGATGGAGATTTTAGCGCAGGCTGTTTGTGCCATGTATCAAAATCTGCTATGGCTTCCTCTTCATACCTATTCTGAAGAATTGTCCCGTATTGTTTCACAAACTCTTTCAAAGTAATTTTCTTGTGAATATATTTGTCCAAGAAAGAGTTTATACTTTCTGAACGCTGAGTTGTCGACATTCCAGCCAAAAATGTATCCCTCACATAAGTAGGCACCCACTTTTTACGATCATCATACAATGACCGAATCCATTCATAGTCGTGAAGCTCAAATCTACTGACCATTTTCCACCACCTCAAGTCAAACTCTTCTTCTGTCCATGACTTAAAAATACATTTGTTAAACTTTGGAAAAAAATTCTCATGGCGTTGAATTACATGAGCAAGAGTTTCTGGCATTTTTTCCAATACATGCCAAAGAGAAAAGCAATGGCGTGTATTTGGGAAGACTTCTTCGATGGCTGCCTTCAAGGCTATGTCTTGGTCAGTGATTATCACTTTGGGAGCTTGCCCACCCATTGCTCTAAGCCATGTCTTCATTAACCAGACAAATGTTGATCTAGACTCATCTGCAACCAATGCACAACCAAGCAACATGGGCTGAAAGTGATGGTTCACCCCAACAAAAGGAGCAAGTGGCATTTTATCATTACTTTTGATATAAGAAGTGTCAAAAGAAACAACATCACTAAAACTAACATAATCATTTCTACTTTTGGCATCAACCCATAACAAATTTCTCAGGCGTTGTTCTTCATTCAAATCTATTGCATAGAAGAACTTGGGGTTCTCTTTCTGGATATGCTTAAAATACTCGAGCATAAATTGGGCATCCCCCTCATCTAAAGCCAAGTGCTGTCCTTTATCAAACTGGTAATTTATGTCATTCCTAAGAAACCCAACATTTTGAAACCCACCAGATTGTCTTGACATCTCAACATACATCTTCCTTGTTCGTTCACTAACAGCATGCAAAATGTCAATATTGTTCTTCTCAGCCAATTTTACATTCCTATGAATTCGAAAATGATATGCTAGGGCTGGCAAAAGCTCATGATTATGGTCCTTTATAAAACTATAAACAACCCATTTTCCATCTGACCTTCTTTTCACATGCATGCTGGCTTTACAGTCTGTCTTTTTCACACTCGGTCGTCGACTATTGCCACTATCCTGATTCTGGCGTGACTCCATACCTGGAACATGCAAATTTGGCATCAATAAATTCTTTTGTTTTCTTTGAACGACGGCTGTTTTTTATCGAGGTGGTAAATCCCATAGACTTGGCATATTCTTGATAAAATGAATATGCTGCCTCATGTGCTTCAAATTCAATACCACCATGCTCAAAATCTATATCCCCTTCAATCCCTATAACATCCCTTTTAAAGGAATTAACAGCCCCTCCATCTCTGTCATGTACTTCATCTACAACATCAACCAGATTTGCTCTCACTACATCAGTACTGTGCACATTGTCTCGACAATCCACCATATTTCCAACCACACATTCAATTCCTCTCCTTCCTTATTGTGCTTACCAAAAGGTAGTTCAAGATCTGTGTCCATGAAGAAAATCCATTCTTTCTATCCAGTAAGTTACAACAATTCCTGGAAAATAAAGAGAGTATAAATTACTAAAGTCTAAACAGCAGCAAATAATGTAAGAAATGTCAGTTTACGATTCCAGTATATACGTCAAAACTACAATTAAAGTTCAAATCTATTATTAGAATTATTCAATGCCGAACTTGAATGCCTGCAAGTTTCTTTTACACTAGAGGTTTTCTTCTTCCTTTTTTGCGTTTTTGATGGTAGATACCTATATTTGAATATGGCATGTTTATGTCTTCAAGCTACAGAAATTTTTTTTCTTTTTTTCCTGATGAAGTAGTCTTCAAATACAGAATTGTGGTGATATATGTTGACCGGGTCAGCATTACAAAAAGTAAATATCAGTGTTGATAATATGTATTACTATTTTTTATTACACCCACTAAACTGCACAACAACATCAGTGATATCCTGTAGTACTTACTAGTGACAAGCTATCATAAACGAATTGCAAATTTTTCATCCCTAGACACATGCGCACATTATCTTTTTCTCTATGCTAGGAAAAATGTCAATTTATTAAAACAGAACCAACGTATTTATAGGTTTGTTCATGAGAAACTAAGTTTAGTAGCCCCATCTCCGACACTCAATAAAAAGGCATGTTCAACATGTTACTTAGAAAGTTTTTACACAATTTTTCATGCAAAAAAACAGTCAGCACACATGATGTAACATGCCTATTCCATGGGAAATGTTACATGACATCATGTTACAATTCATTCTCATAGATTTTGAGGATTACTGTTGAACGGTCGAACAAAAGACATTGGCACCTCATAGTTTTGACATAACAATATAAGATGTAGAAAAATATTTTTATATATGCCTAAGCAACAAAATATGATCAGTATCACAACATGAGTCAAAGGGAGATATTCAATTTCAGCACACCACACAAACCAATGAAGCACCCAAGGACGCATCTCCTATCAAGGTTATTCATCAAATAACTCTTTTAGAGATGGATGATCTCCATTGGCAGCATCAAGAAGAGAATTAGCAAGTTAGCAGCTATCTTCTTTGTGAATTGGGGTATGTGTGTGTAGATCTTGGATCTAAGCTTCTGAGCGACTTAGATAAAGCTTCTTACCCTCTTTCGAAGAAGACATATGCCAAAGGTAGACCCATGGCTAAATTTATGAATGATGTTCCACACTTCCGAAAGGTCCAAGATAGAGAAATTGAATGTCAAATACAAGTCCAAAGCTGTTGTTAGGAATAAAAAACTTCTTTTCAAAGCACATGACCTTGCATGGGAGGTGTTGAGCACCTGGAAACAAACCAACCAGTTGTGTCAAGGGTGGTTCCACTTCATTATTCCATCTTCAAACTTGAGGACAATTTCTTTTTTAAGAGGAGTCCTGATGTGGCACATTTAGGTACTGTCCAGCAGCATTCTAAGTAGACTTTCTTACATGTAATTGTTTCTAAAAGCTTAAGATGTAACTAAAAGATTCTATAGCTAGTTAGTTAGTTGTTTAGAGGTATTTTAGTCATTTATCAACCCTTATTAGTCTATAATAAGGTCACAATCTAACTAGCCATGGTTTTCTTGATTCTTACTGTTATTATGTATAGGTACAGGGGCCATTCTTGGTCAATTTATAAACTCCAAAGATATCTTCCAAAATAATCTTTTACACAGAGCAATTCATCAATTGCATGATATCCTCGCTAACAAGGCAGAACTTAATGGAAATCAAAAAAATATAACAATATTCAAAGTACAGCCTAAACACAAATAAGGTAGCAATCTAAATAATCATGGTCTTCTTGATTCTTACTTTTATTACTTTCTATGCTTGAAAATTCAACTTCCAACAATTCCCAGTCTCCCACCCTAAATAAATAATCTTCTTATACAAAAAAAAAAAAAAAAAAAGTAAAAATAAAGGACAACAAATTCAAAGTATCTCAAATTAACATTTTTCATTTGAAAATTTTAGAGCAATGTTACTTTAATTTTCATTTTAATTTATAGTTATTAATTTAAATCGTATTTTAAAATTGAGTGGGAAGAGAATGAGTTCAAGTAAGAATTCAATCATAAATCATAGATTTATTACACTTTCTTAAATATCATATCAAAATGACCCCGGTTATCTTAGCCTAGTGGTAACTAGTGGCCACCATGGAGCGAACAACATAATTCAAATCTGCCTAATGTCTACGTGTGT
Organism: Liquidambar formosana; assembly: GCA_039720395.1. Taxonomy (NCBI): domain Eukaryota; kingdom Viridiplantae; phylum Streptophyta; class Magnoliopsida; order Saxifragales; family Altingiaceae; genus Liquidambar; species Liquidambar formosana. Next base: position 23,990,979 of record CM077824.1, on the reverse strand, counting down.
GTATATATCTATATATACAGTCCCGGTCAAGTAAGAACATACTTATATAAGCTATATAAGCACCACACATTGCGGGTTGTACCCTGTGCATTGGCCCTATGAACCCTATAACCCAGCAATGGACAGAGTACAACACCCAATGCGGGTCCCAACCATGGATCCCATCTTCCCCATCTTTCTTTATTTTTTCAAAAAAGAAATAAAATATAAACAAAATGAACATATCTTGCCACTCGACAATGGTAAGCGCATGCTTGAAGACAGGGATGGCAGAGCTTGACGACAGTGAGTGCTCGATAAGTGGGGTTTGGCACCTTGGCCAGGGTTCCATAGATAAGAACTAATGGGAATGGTGGCAAAGCAAGTTAGGGTTTTGGTCAAGGGAAGAGGGGGCTTTGGGGTTTCTAACATTGAAGCACAGTGAAGAAGATATCAACAAACTCAATGTTGCAGCCTCACATCAGGTCAGTTCCATCGTGAGAAGAGCTCCTGATGCATTAGGTCGGTCGCATTATGGACTCACTGCCACCGAACCATACCTTCATCACGATACCCGCTGGTATTTGCAGAGAGAGAGATAGAGACGCTAGTGTTTGGGGCCTTGGGGGTACTTTTGGTATTGTGAGAGGGTGTGAAGAGAAAAAGTAAACTTTTTAAATTTTGGTGGTGGGTGTTGAGAGATATGGGCTGTGGAGAGAGGTTTTTGTGGCATAAGTAGAGCCTAAAAATGCTGTGCTAGATGACCCATTGATTGGTCATGTTTTATGTCCTTGGTGGAGTCCATCCCTTATCTCTATGCTAGAAGACCCGTCGGTAGGTCAACATTTTTGTTATTGACTCAAAAAAAATTCCATAGGATTTTTTTTATGGAATAGATCCAAACCTAGGAGTTAAAGGCTGGATTTGAAATGATGGATTCAAACAGAAAATCATAGAATTTCAACAATTATAGCCCTAACTTCCAATTTGATGATCTTCAAGATCTTCCAGAGAATGGAAAGAGTGCCAATGAAATTTGGAAACGATCTTCTTGTGTGTTTAAGTTCTTGCCACGTGCATTTTATTTGGGCTTCAAAAAAACCAAGGGAACAAGTCTAGCTTTCTAAGGATGTCTGCAACAAGGCATTCCAACCATTATCTTGAGATGGCGGCATCTTTGTCTTCTCGTTAGAGGGAAATTAACACAACCATCAATGCTCAAGTTTACGTAAGTTCAATTAAACTTAATAACACAAGAAGGCCATTGTATTGAGATATATGCTAATGCAAATTCACAACTTATGCGCTTTTCTGATAATTTGGGCTCTATTGTTGACTGAAATTCAATTGATTTAATATGAAAATTCTTGTGCTTGTCTGATTGTTGGATTTGTAATGCCATTAAATTTTACTTAATCTAGTTTGCAAATCATAACCCATAAACGTTTCTGGTTTTTCTTCACCTTCCCGTTTGATAGCTGAGAAAACTAAGAAAAAAAAAGATGCTGTGAATCTTGTATGATGATTAGGATTTTATAGAATGATCAAAGCTCACATCAACTAAGCTAAATAGTTCTTCTCTCAGGTTCCTAACAATGAAAATTCTAAACTATCAAAAACATTTTTCTCTCCATTTCCCACATTTTCTCATAAACCAACCAGAGCACATATCTATATATCTATATATATATATATATATATATATATATATATATATAAGTAAATAGTAATATTGTCCGATCAAAATGAGTAAATTACAAAAACAATAATGAAAGAGTAAAATTAGTCATAAAACTCAATAGTAGCAGATATATCACACCATACGCGTCGATGATATGTACATATAAATGGGGGGAGAGAGAGAGAGAGAGAGAGAGAGAAACCTTAAGGAAGGTGGAATTCTGAAATCTGGAGCTGAAAATCAAGGCGAGTGAAATATGGCGAGTGGGGCAAAGGCGTTGTCGAATTGAGCAATTAGGGTTTGAGTTTTCACTCGCTTTCTTCTCACTCGCCGGGCGATTAGGGTTTGAAGGAAATGCTAATTTCACTCGCCTCCTTCTTCTCCCATTTCACTCTTCCTTCTCCGCGCGTCGAGACTCTAATCACTACGCCTATTATTCAGGTAATTTTAGACGCTGTTTACCAATTTTAGCTGCGATATGCCACACGCACCCACCCTATTCAGCGTGGGCCACATGCACGACGCGTGCTGAGGAGTGCGAATAGCACCTCCCCTTTCTTTTTTTCATTTTTCTTTTCTATTGATAAGGACTCTGGGGCTCTTTTCAGTGGGTGTTCATTGGTTTTTCATTTTTGCCCTTAAAATCCATTTTTTGTTGCATCAAATGATATCAAGTTTTCAATGGCAAATCATACGTTTTTGTTTAAGTATTTTTGATTTAGGAAAATGTTTTCCATAGTCACAATCAAGCTGTCATGCTCTAATTAGACTATACACAGCACGTTGTGAGTAGCATCTTCCTTCTAAATATAATAAACCTATCGCATGATAGTATGTGATGAATATATCATGTATAAAGGAGTATATGTTTCAATCACAATCTATACTTTTCTTCGTACTTGTATTTATATTTAAGAAAGAGGAAATAGATAACACTTATACTACAAGTTTTCCATTAGCTTGGTGTTATTTGGTTAACTTAATATTTAATACTGAAATAATTTAGAATTTGAAAATTATGTGACATTGAAGAAATTCAAATTCATTAAATCTATGAAAAAAAAAAAATTGGAAATGAATTTGGAATAAATTCAATATGAACATTGGAATTTAGAAAATTAACCCATGTATATTAAAAAATGAGTAATACCTACAAGATAAAATTAGGTTTCATTCATTTGATGAACAACTTGGGATAAATTGAATAAATTTTTCAGAAAGGGTTCAAAATTTTTGCTACCATGTTTGCATATATATTTCCCATTGCTTTCGTTTCTAAATTACTCATCAATCTTTCCCTATTAGAAAAAGTCATTGTAGCATAAAAGTACAAGCTAGACATCCAAAAGGGTAGGGGAGGGTGGGACCAGAAATTCAATTATCACCACAAGCTAGGAAGAAAATAAAAAAGGAAGATCTTTTATTTCCAAGAAATTAATTTAGGCACAAAGAACACAAAAAAAAAAAAAAAGAAAAGAAAAAAAAACCCTCATTAACTCTAAAGTCTAAACCTCAAATACTGACTGACCCTAAGTTATAATTGAGTTTTACCTGTATCTTTCTTTTAAATTAATTTTTGGTCAGATTTATTATTTAGATTTAGAAGCTTTATCTCCCTCATTCGATTTCAATCTAAGGGTGCTGCCACAAAGTTTTTTGTTTTTGTTTTTTAATTCAAATTGCAACAAAGTTCATAATCTTTGGAGTTTACCATCATATCAATCATTGACACGAGATACGAGGAGTGCTCAGTTTTTTAGGTCCCTTTCAAGTAAAAAGTCTCTAGTCCCATTGGAGAGTGTTGGGGAAAAATAGTATTTCCTTATCTAAAGTAGAGCGGATGGTTGTGTCAAGGGATCCAGCCTTGGCAACTGGTCGTGCCATTATTAGAGATTCATTTGGGTCTCTTATAGAGGCTCTAGCAAACTTGTATGGAAATTGCATGTGTAATCCCTAGGCATATGTTCATTCGAGATGTGGTTACATCTATTTGAATGATCTAGATCACTATCCAGATCTCCAATGGTGTGGTAAAGGGTATACTAAAAAATAGTAATAACACATCCTTATAGTCATATTTGACACACCCTTAGTGTCAAATAAACTTGAAGAAATGATCCATAACTTTGAGAGAGAGAGAAAGAGAGTGCAAGTGTAAAATATGATTTCCTAACATGGTATGATAGCCTTCTAATTAAGGCGGCAGCACAAGCAATCCCAACTTATGCCATGAGCTGTGTTTAAACTCCTAGCTATTCAATGGGGTGGGTGAGCCTATAAAATTAATGTTGATGGTGCTCTTTTCAGACAAGAGGGGTAGCATGTGTTGGAGTAATTACTTATGATGAAGACGGCTGCCAAGTTGATTGTTTGCGTTTAAATGAAACTGAGAGACCAACGTAGGGGGCCTTTGCAAGAATTGAGGAGAATTTTTTTTCATTTTGGTCTGGTCATTGCAAACATTTAGAAATTATGGCTGGGGTCATCCTAAGAGACAGGCTAATGGCAGCCCATTCTCTGTTTGGCCCCAAATGCTTAATATGTTGATGATTATTTCAGTGCATGGATTGAAAAGGCCCCCCAAAGGTTTTTTAGAGCCTCTGATCCAATCTGACATTGTTGTTATGAATTAAAAAACTCTGTTGGTATTCTTATTTTCCCCAAGGGTCTGAGTCATTGAAACCCTTACATTGGTCAATTAAAAGATAACCCACAGGTGCGAAAATAAAAGTTAAAGGCCAGACCAGTTAAATTTTGACATGTGGGAAAGGGAATTGTTTACATGGCTTAAAAATAAAAGGCCACGTATGAAACTATTGTCTCTGGCTTTGAATATTAAAATTTAAAAGTCAAATAGAAGCAATTCCATGTAGATATAACCGCACACTTTTTTCTCTTTTTTTCATTTTTTTTAATTTTTTTTAATAAACAAGGTACCTGAGGCTTTGGTTTCGGTTAATTTTTTGAGCATGTGTAGTCCTTCTGTCTCACACACACTAGATATTATCAGGCTCTTCGGATTCTAGCAGTCGTTTCAAAAGGAGTCAACGCTTTCGTGGAGTTTTGAACACTCAATCTATGTTTTTTGAAAGACTCATCAAGACTTGACTTGTTAGTTACCACTAGGCTAACCCCTTGGGGTTGGCAGTTATCTTTGTTCTTGGGACAAGTGACAGGTGATAAGTTCAAAGCAATTACAAGCTAGAACTATAAAAATAAGGTTTGGCCAACTTCAAACAAACTTCTTACATGTAGACTCTGTCTTGACTTTCCTAAGATTTAGGATTGGGATTAAATCAAGTACAATTTCATGGCATCAAGGAGGCCCCCTTGATTGCATTCTTAGGTTAGAACAAACAATTCAAGTTGCTTCTTTTTGAGTTCTTACCGTACCAGATTTGGAAGTATTTAATCGTGAATTTCACTGAGTGTTTTTTTCTTTTTTTTTTTGATGAAAGAAATATATTATTGAAAGAAATTAAGGAGTATAACGAGGAGTTGCTATACCATAACAATCTTCCATACAAATATTCCACATCCTTTTAAGGAAATCTATGCTCCCAAGTAGTAGAATTTTATCACAAAAGTGTCCAATATTAGCAACACAATTCAGCAATCCTACTTAGCTTTTCTGTATATATGCTTAAACGAAATAGTCTCAAATTTATTCATAATTTTCCAAATGTCGTTAATCATCATCGCAATGCGCCAAGGACAACGATAAAAGTATTTTGAAAAATTCTGATAATGATTTGTGAGTCACCTTCAACTTGAATTTTTTTATAACTTTTGTGCCAAGCTTGAAAGTAAACCATTCTTAAGAGCCCACACATTCTGCCATCAGAATTGACGCATTATGAATGTTAAATGTCGATGCCAAAAGAGGCAAACCTTCTGCATTACAAATAACAAATCCATCAACTGCCGTCTACCTAGAATAATGCCATGACCTATCAAAATTTAGCTTCACCCATCTTGAAGGTGGGGGGGTTCCCACTTAATGAACTGCAAGACTTCAAAACGTTCTTAATTCTACTCATGTTAGATAAATTCAAAGTCCCACTATAAATAGTTTGCCATCGAAAAATATCGTTAAAATTTAAATGAGCATTATAAAGAACCTGAGAAGGATGAAGTTTTGAATCCTGAAAGAGAACCTGATTTATGAGATTCCAAAAGAAACCAAAAAATAATAGCAACTTTTTCAAAAAATTATCAAACAGCCGAAAAATGTCTATGATTAATAAACAGACAATTGAGCCAATCAATAAGACTATAAGAGTACTCGCAAATAGAATTGGAGTAGGGCATGATTCCTTTACGGCTTTACTAAACTCCCATACTTCACAAGCAAGTTCGCAATGCTTACATATATATATGATTACATTCCTCCCCATTCTTACGACAAAAGGGGGCATTCATTAGGAACCTGACAGCCTCTCTTTCTAAGAAAGTCCTTAGTAGGTGTTCACCACCAAAAATAATTGTTCAATGAAAAGAGGTCAAATGTCTTTTCCAACAAAAGCAAAGGCTTTGCAAGACAAGCTAATGGCATGAAGCCATGTAGCAAATTTGAACCAAATTAGTGGGGGAAGCCCACTAAGATTGATGGTCATGAGGAAGAGGATCGGAGCAGGTTTGCTATTTATTTGGCACATGATCATGTTTATCCAATAAAATAAAAGCAAAAATAGGCCAATTAGGGATGGCCATGTGTCGCAAATAGCGATAAACATGTGCAGAATACTTCAAAGTCTTTCAAATCTCAGAATTGATAAAAAGAGGTTTGTTAGGATTTGAACCCATGTCAATAATTGGTTTATAGGACCAATAAAAATCAAAACACATGTCTATTTGCAAGATTTTAGAAGGAAAGAGAAGCCATTATCCCTCTATTTCTGTCAGTTACCAAAATTCTAGCAGAATTCTAGGGAGTTTTGAATTCAAATAAATTCAAACTCATTGGAAGACACAAGGCGCATTTATGGACAGAAATCTCTATAGATAAGAGTCCCAAGGAATCATAAAAGCCTTATCCTCCAACCTTAAACAAATCTGCTCTTGTAGCAATTATCTTTCTATTTGTCCTTTAACTTTTCAGTAGAATTGTACCTTTCAATTTCCAGTCTTTTCCTGTAAAATTATTCTTTAGATTTCCTATAGAACTATTCTTCTCATTTACTCTCCCTGTTCGAAGCAAACTTTAACAGTGTAACCGATTGCTGTACTAGTGATGGATGTAATAGATATGTGCTGTGGTCTATTCGAATCTTTTTAGATACTTCAATTGTATGCGTTTTTAGTTTCTTTCATAGCATTAAAATTTTCAGTTTCTCAGACACTTCATATTGGCCAATTTGTTAAGTCCTCTTCATTGAGGCAATTTGAACCTATTTGCAATCGCCTGATCAATTTTTGGCTCTTTTCGAGCCATTTTATACTTTGAAAAGTGGAAGTTTAAACTTTTCTAACACGCCCTCTTACATTCATACATATTTAATGCCTCGAAGATTAGAGATCAAATCTTTGGTCGAACAGTAGGCAAGCTTTCCCTAATCAATAGCCACATGAAAAAATGTATACGAGGTGACAAGTCACGATGCCACATCCAATTCATAAGGCTAGCCTTTGGATGGATCTCAACCGGATTAGATTGATTTAACCATGTAGCTAACTTGATAGAAGATTTTCCATCAGCCGAATAACCCCAGAAGCGATCCTCTATACTATTGACAGGAATGAGAATACTCAAAATATCTCTAATTAGAACAAGGAACATTTAACCAAAAACTGATAGAAGACCTAATTCAAGTTAGTTCCCTTTCAGGAAACCTTGACTTCAAAGTTGACCATATCCATCTCACATTTCTATGCACTGCTGTTCTCTCTCTTCCAAATGTCGAAAATGGTAGAAGCCCGAGCAAGCTTTTTGATGGTAGTGCAAAAGGAATCCCCTTGAAATTTGAAAATCTCATCATTCCTACAGTGGGCTTGCCTAGCCGAATAGCGAAAACTCAATATACGTTCCCAAATAGGTCAAATAAAGTGCAGTGAAAAAAGAAAGAAAAAAGAAAAGAGGTGATTTCTGCCCTCAATCCCATGTCTGCGAAACACACAACTAGCTCTCTATCAACAATACCCCAAAAACCAAGCTGGTCCTGGTGTGAATGCGTGATTTCCTTATGTCTGGCCCCTCCAAATCATGCTTGATGAGGAATGATCCTTCATGGCTTCATAATTGTTACCATTATTCAATACTGAATGTTGTGTCAACATGATGGTCCTGAAGCACCCACTAGCATAAAAATGGACAACTATGTTATACCATCTTATAGCATATGTGCGATCTTATAGCGTGCGCACAGCAGATGGTACGGTTGAACCCTGCAAACCATCGACTAGTCATGCGCAATCAGGGTTGGCTTGACCATCTCAGGTCCTCTCAGACAACCACGGGGTACATAAAAAATACTTTGAAATAATATTTTCTGAATCATAAGATAATGTTATCAATGTATTTCAGACTTGATTAGTAGTATATATTCAATACATGTTGCAATCATTTTCTCTTCTTCGAAAACATATATGTCCATATGTTACCCCTGTTTTATATTACCGTTGCACTAACATTAAAGCAACTGAGTCTGCCAGAAATATGGTGGTAAGTACCATTTTCAGGATCCGTACTCTTCTTGATGTTAACAACAACAACAACAGCAGCAGCATATGTACATGGTGATAAGCTTAAAAAGAAATTTTCTGATTTCAACTTATCCTATTCAGGCTAAATCTGTCACAAATTTAATAATACAACAACCTTTACAAGGGAAATAAACCCTAAATCGAAGTTGTTCCAACTCTTTATGAGTTCTGACGTCCGATATCTAATGGACGGTAAAGATAAAATCAACGGCCTATACTATCTTCTTTTTTATTTTACAGACACTAGGGAGGAGGTTTTCCTCTTTGATAAATCATTTCATCCACAATGCACATAATACATTTCATTCTTTACAGAGATTTTGGCTTCAACAGTCTTTGTTCTCCTCACCTGCAAAAGGAGTAATTAATTCTCCTTTACTACCCTAAATGCCAAAGGCATGCGTTTGAATAAATAATTTAGTTGAAATGTAAAATACCTTCACAGCAAAAGAGGTACTCATGCATGTCTTGATGCATCATCATGCAACTGTGCGGATCTCACATTGGGTTCATCCTGCCATAAGGGAGAATGCCATTGTAAGAAAACCCTCAGAATAAAAATGACAAAATCTTACCAAACTATTTGAATACCATAACTGGCAAACTGACCCGAATACTGTAAGTGAAACCAGTTGGTGTCCGGAAAAAATCCATCTGTCCCTGCTAGCATAAATCCCCAAAATTAGGAGGTTACAGTGGTGAACACTGTGAAACACATAATATAATGTTTGGCATTATAGGGTAATAAATATACCAGGCCATGCATGCTTTGCTGAGTGCCATAATAACCATCATGGCTAGGAGCTATTGAGTTTAGTTGTCCCTACAAATATCAGACCCAAATTTCAAAATCATAATCATTTAGCATGCACTATTACAGCATGAACACGACTCTTCCTTTCTTATTATATTCAAATTTAAAAAATGACATACAAGCCCCTGAATGGTCTGTTGGTTCCCATAGTAATTATCGCGAGTTGGTGCCATCAAGTTCAATTGTACCTGTAAAAAGCATAAAACACAAAATTAAATTAAAATCCCTTCACCGTTGCTTTGTGTTGAGATACAGGAGTAAAAAGACATGAATTATAGCTTATCATACCATTCCTTGCACACTCTGTTGCGTGCCATAATAGCCATCAAGGGTTACTGGTCTTGAGCTTAATTTGTCCTACAAAAACAAAAATTCCAATTGTAAAATGTAAAATTATCTAAATTTACTCAACCATATGGACATGAACAAAGTTTCCTTTCAGTTTTTTGTCGTCACAAAATGTTTTATTGTAGCATCCTCCTATATGCTCCAATGGTAACTAAAGAAAGATCATGGTTTTGTGCTCCTGAGCCTAAGTAGAAGTAGAAGTGTAGAACACAACTTAAAATATCATTTCTTCGAATATAAAACAATTTTGAAGAACAAAAGTTAATAAAAAATATACTTTCTAATTAGGAAAGTTATTTTTAGGATAGAACAAACCATTTGTTGCAAGCTGTCTTGCGCCCCGACAGTCATGACATCTGGCTCTGAGGGTACCTGGATCATATCAAATAGATATTCTCAACCGAATATGACTAGAAAAAACATATCAAGAATTTAAGAATGTAAGAACACCATCCACAACTAACCTTTCTTTTCTTGGTTGGGTTCTTTTTTTTATTTGTCTTGCTCATACTTCTACTTTGGTTATCCTCTTCAATGCAGAGAAGACCATGAGTGGCTGACGTACCAGCTTCTGCAAGATTCTTACTAGAGTTATTCACACTCACACAATTTCCAAATGCTTCTTCTAGTGCACGGAATGCAATTTCATAACTCTCTTGAGATAGCGATCCCTCTTCACCCAATTTCAATGCTCGTTGACATAAATCATTGTATCGATGCACCCTTGATTGTACCTGTTCAGATCCCTCTCCCATTAAATGCCTGCTCTTCGCTTCTTTTGTCCACCGTTTTAAGATATATTGAGAAGGGATGTGAGAAAGGCCACACATTTGAAGCACAATCATTGCATGTCTACAAAGGAAACCTTTGTTTTCAAATAAACGGCATATACAAGAAACTTCTGACTTAAGTTCAGTCCATGTTACAGTGAAGTCTTGATTCTTTTCGAAGTCCTGAACTCTAAAAGTTATGGTAGTCTCATCTTGTCTTTCTCTTTTGGGATGACATGCAACTGCACCCAAAACCTCAACTTGGAATTTCTTGAATACTGCATGTGTGTACATCCCCGACACATGCTTCTCCAAAGGTGAGGGAGATTTTAATGCAGGTTGTTTGTTCCATGTATCAGAATCTGCTTTGGCTTCCTCTTCATACCTATCTTGTAGAATTCCATCATACTGGTTCACAAACTCTTGCACTGTGGTCTTCTTATGCACGTATTTGTCAAAGAAAGAGTTTACACTCTCAGATCGCTGAGCTGTACACATTCCAGCTAAAAAGGCATCCCTCATGTAGGTTGGCACCCAATGTTTGCGATCTTCATACAATGTCTGAATCCACTCATCCTCTTTGAGTTCAAATCTATCCACAATTTTCTGCCATCTGTTTTCAAACTCTTCATCTGTCCAGGATCTATATATGCATTTTTCAAACTTTGCCAGGAAATTTTCTTGTTGTTTAATTACATGACCAAGATTTTCAGAAACCTTCCCCAATATATGCCACAAACAAAACCAATGATGAGCATTTGGAAAGACCTCCGCAATAACTGATTTCATGGCCTTGTCATGGTCTGTGATTATTACTTTTGGAGCTTGTCCACCCATTGCTTTTAACCATGTCTGCATTAGCCACATAAAAGTTGTAGCACTTTCATCTGACACCAAAGCACATCCAAGCAACACAAATTGATAGTGCTGATTCACTCCAATAAAAAGAGCAAGCGGCATTCTATATTTGTTTCGAACATAGGTGGTATCAAAAGACACTACATCACTGAAAGTAAAATAATCATGCCTACTTTTGGCGTCAACCCAAAACAAACTCTTCACACGTTGATCATCACCCAGATCTATTGCATAGAAGAAGTTGGAATTCAAATTTTGCATCCGCGTAAAAAACTCAACCAAAATCTTTGCATCTCCTGCTTCTAATGCCAGATTCCGACTTTTATCAAATGGATTTTTGTGGTCATTCTTGAGACCAGACAAATTTTTATATTCAGCAAACTGTCTTGCCATAGCAGCATACATCTTTCTCGTTTGTTCACTGACAGCTTGGGCTGGTAAAAGCTCATGGTTATGCTCCTTCACAAACTTATGTATAACCCATTTTCCATCTGGCCTTCTCTTCACATGCATGCTTGCTTTGCAGTCTGTCTTTGCACATGATCGTCTACCAGTTCCGTTTTCTGGTTCTTGCTTAACTTGTCTGGCACGTGGTCGATTGAAGGATTTGTCATATTCTCGCTTTGTCCCATATCTAGAACATGCAAATTTTGCATCAATAAATTCTCTTGATGTCTTTGATCGGCGGCTATTTTGGATGGCAGTGTTGAATCCCATAGACCTAGCATATTCTTGATAAAAAGAGTATGCTTCCCCATGTGATTCAAATTCCATACCAGAAAGCGGCTCAAGATTTGTATCTTCTTTGAATTCTACCATGTCTGCTGTGGGAGAATTCATGTCCCCTCCATCTTCAGCGTGTACTTCATCTCCAATATCCACCATATTTCCACTCTCTCCATCTCCATTATGCAGTTTGATTTCACCATCCAACATATTTTCAATTCCATTCGGTTCTTCATCTTCCTTATCATGATCACCAGAAGGCAATCGAAGATCTATATCCATGACAAGAATCGATACGCTTTCAGAAACTGCTTTTCTGGAGGTAACTGAAAAGTGGAAAGAAAACTTTATGCAAATTGAAACCATTCAAAAAATACAACCTAAAATTATGACAAATATTATAACTAAAAAATTACAGCCATCTACTTCTTGATCTACTCCAGGATAAATATCAAATTATATGCAAAGTTTGAGCAACCATTGTTCTTGTACATATATGATACCCACCTTATTTGAGTAATCAACATATTTGCAAGCTTTGAAGGGAAGCATTATTGAGTACTTAGATGAAAATAAAATAGTCAGTGAATGATTTTCCAGAAAAGTGTATCCCCTGCCCCTGCGGGGTTCGTTAAGCGATCAAGCCCTGGGTGTGCTCCCTAGAGATCATCGTTTCAACTTCTCGTAGCTATTGTTGTCTAGCGTCTCACACGGGCCGTTAGCGTATTAGTTTGGGCTGAAACCTCATCGCCCTGGGATACCCATTAATCTCAAAAAGAAAGAAAAAAAAAAAAAAAGGTGAATCCCCCAATGCTAGAAAAATGCTGAATTTTTAGCAGATTATCTCACAATGCCAAATACAATGGCAATTTTTTTTTCCTTTTTTAATGATGAAGTATATTAATAATTCACAAAAAGAGAAGCAACTGCTCCACGACACAGATGAACAAGGAAGCAGCCTACAAAGCCAAAGCATACAGAAAATCCTGAAGGGGAGACCAAAAACAAAAATTATCAGTATTTCCCCAAGCAAAGAGAGTCAAAAACATGAGCCCTCAACTGTTGGGCTGAAGACTCAACACATTCAAACAAAAATCCTTTTGTTTCTCTCCTTCCAAAGTGACCAAAAAATGGCATGTGGCAAAAGCTTCAAAATAGCCAAGGCAACTGTGTAAGAGCTTCAGCCCCATCAAGCCTCCAAAAAAAATAAAAACATCTTTTGCATCACCCAAAGCATACCAAACAGGCCCAAGCAAGCATCCCAGACCTCTTTAGCCATCAAGCAATGGAGAAGCAAATGATCCACTGATTCTTCCTCCCCCTTACATAGTGCATACCAATTAGAAAAATGAAACCCCCTTCTTTGAAAATTATCAATGGTCAGGCACTTACCCCAACAAGCAACCAAGTGAAGAAAACCCTCAAGGGAACCTTCTGAACATGAATCTGTTATTTACTGATTCCAACTGAACACTTGTAGCACTCATGATTCACTTGTGAAAGAATTAAAATTCTGTTGTGACGACTTTCTCATTGTTAAATTAATTAACTAGGAAAAGAATAAAAATGCACTCACTGAAAAAACTAAAATAAAATAATACTCTAGCATAGTTCGTAAAATCCAGAGATAAGAATGTTGTATTCTTTATATGAAATTAATTATTACTCTCTACTGAAATATGCATTCAAGATACTCCCCAGGGGTTTAGGTTCCATGGGTGGGTCCAAAGGCCCTATTGTGGGATGGTTCCACCGTTATCAAAAAAAAAAAAAAAAAAAGCATTCAAGATACAATTCATGCAAAAATTTCTGTTTGTTATTATAATAATTCCGTGATGTGTGTAATACTGTTTCACATGCATATGTTTACATAGATCTTTTTTTTTTTTTTTTTTTTGGTATACTTCTTACCCTCCTTACCTAAAACCTCAAAGAGGCACCCTTTTCCACTCCTGCTCTCATCTCCAGTTCTGTGTCATGCTTTTAAACTTTAACTATGCTTTAGGGTTTGCTTGGCTGAAAGGGAATTGATATCCCAATCAAGGGTTAACATTCTCCATTCTACAGCATGAAACCCAGACCCTAAATCAAAATAACAAGGTTCTTATCTGCAAGAAATTGGTTCTTAAGCTTTCCTACAATTAAGCTTAGGTGGGCTAAAACCTTGTTTTCTTTGAATTTATGAAAGGGGTGGTGGTAATAGGGTTTATGGATGAAATAAGGGTTGATTTGGTGAAGGTTTTAAGGGTGAATATAGGGTGAAATCAAAAGAAAAAGGTTGCTGGAATTTTTGGACAAAATGGGTATTTTAAGGTTTTCCAATGGTAAAGTGTATGGAAAGGTAGGGTTAGGGCTTATGGTGAATGGTAGGGATTATACGGTTGAAATTGAGGGTAAGAAGAGGGTTGATAGTGAGTTAAAATAAAAGCAGTGCTGTAAATAAAATTTAAGAAGATGAAGAAGTAGAAGAACAAGAACAAGAAGAAGATCAATGGAGTCACACCATTTATTTAAGTAAAAGTTGCACAAAATTTTCATTAATGAATTGTTGTAATTGTGTTTACAAGCCTTCCTTATATAGAGGACTCGTCAAACAAGGACTCTTACTTTCTAAATTGAGATTCTTACTAAAAACAATCAAAAGGACTCAACTAATTCCTAACAAGGATAGGAATTGACTCTAACTTATTACCAAACAAACCAAAATCTGTAAATTACTAAAATACACCTAAAACTGTAAAATTACTAGAATACCCCTAAAATATGGACTTTTCACAATTCTTCAACTTCAAGGAGGCTTGAACCAACATTGTTCAACCTTACACCCATGAGAGATATTCGTTTTCACGTGCCACCTATGGTAGGGTGATTGTTGCATTGGTGGGACCCACATAACCTTTCCAAACCTTTTAAATTTCATCCACATCAGTGTGTGTGGGTATTTGTTTGTGTGTATATGTCTCTGTGTGTGTGTGTGTGTGTGAGAGAGAGAGAGAGAGAGAGAGAGAGAGAGAGAGAGAGAGTAACAACAGGTAGTGGCTAAAGAAAACATTTCAAAGTTGCAGAGCCTCTACTAGCCTTTCTAATCCGTTGTCAGAACTCACTATGCTAACTAATTTTGAATATCTGCACAACAAATTCCCATCAACAGTGGCATTCATGGGGCAGATGGTGTAATCCTTCAAACTAATATTGTCTTGGAAATCGGATAAACTATTATCAGGAAATTATTGCATCCCTCTGCGAGTTGTGCTTAAATTTTAATTTTTGTATAATAATAACACCTAGACTTACAGTTTTACAAAGCGTTCTCGGCATGTTAACTCTAATTGGAGAAGAAGCGCCAGATTATATTTAAGAATTTTGAACATCTATAGACCATATAGGCACATCCTCTGCCTTTTGTAGTAAACATCAGCTATCAAACCGATAAGAACAGTCTTATGGCACTTAGCTCAATCTCAGATACCAAGAAACATGTTTTTATTCTCTTGTAGTTAAATAACATGTTCAGGTCAAACTGAAATAATTTATCCAAAATTTTCCTTTTGCCCACTTCAAAGGTAATTATCAAGTAATCCACTGCCAACAACTGATTCAATATTAATTATATTAAATAGACAACACATACGTCTGATACCTCTCTATTGATACTCCGGATTGTAGTATGCTAATAGCCCTAGCCCAGAAGTAAATAGTTGAAGACACTTTCACCAACTTAAGAAGATAGCACTGTGATTGCTATGGTACATATGGAAGAATATATTAGTTTCACCTGGCCTGCATGAGAAAATGAAGATTTGATTACAATATGAGTCAAGCTACAATTATATGAAAAATAGGCTAAAGTTCATATGCAGAATAGCTAGAAGAAAGTTCCTAAAAGAAATTTGTGTTAAAAGCACATCAACATGATAAAGAAAGAGAAGAAAAGTAGAAGTCGAGAGAGAGAGAGAGAGAGAGAGAGAGAGCTAAGCCCTTTCAATTATTTCTTTTCAATTTTTGTTCTTTATTAATAATAAGAACTATTTATAGATTTGATAAACCCTATAAACAAGCAAAGAATGTAAGACTGCTCAGCATAGTAACATAGAAAAATCATATTTGATTCTTCAATCCGCTAAAACTTCTAAAAATGAAAACAAAAATCCAGAACTATTAAAAAATACAAAGACTCCTAAAAAAATAAAAGTTAAAATAATCATGCATCCAGCATCCCATTTCAAGTATGTCTTCAGTAATTTGTGCCTTTGGTCAGGTGGGTCCACTTGAGTGACCATATGATCAACAGCTCAAGGTACTGTGCTATTAGGGTGCACTATATGTCTTTTCATTTGTCCAAAGAATATATAAAAGAAAAAAACAAACTACCACTTTTGTGACTTAACCTTCAAATTAGACTAGAAAATCCAATCATTTGCTGAATTCCATGACCCTACCAAAGTCGAGAGAAAAACTTCGACATGGTTTGCACATCTCCCTTCCAATGCTTCCACTCCCTCCTATACTAAATCTGACCCAAAAAAGTGGAACACTTTTCCACCTCAATTGTAGAGAAATGTCCTATAAGAAACCTAGCCTCAATACGTCTAAATGTATAAATTCTCATTGTTAAGTTTCCAACCTAAAAGCCTAAGCTGTTAGGCGGAGAGCTAAAACAACTATATGAAGCTATGTCAAATTTTATAATCAACCAATATGGGATGTGGTATTTTTCCAACACTCAAGAATGACAGAGCTTGAGTTGTACACACACACACACACCAGGGGAAAACGTCCCCTGCCTCCCACTAGTCCATCCCAATTCACAACATCTAGGTAGCGACGATATGGTTCATGGAACAAAAACCAAGTAACCATGAGATACACAAACCAAGTAACAAGAACCAATATAATGTTTGTGCCTTCATGGGCAGAGTCATGTAGGGACCAGTGGGGGCAGTGGCCCCCAATCAACTTCTTCAACATTTTAAATATTATTCGCCCCCATCAAAATTTTGTTCCTATATCCTTGTTGATTATATTCTATTATTCACCCCACCACAAAAGTCAAAACCCCCTTTTGTTTTTCTAATTTTTATACTGACCCAAGTCATCCTGTGCTTTTAACAAGTAAAAATTGATACAACTCACCCAACTTTATCCAAATGAATTTTTTACAACAGATCTCATGATACTTGATACTCAGTTTAAGATTTTTATTTTGGATACACGTTTTAATAAAGAGTTTTCAGAATTTATAGGAATTGGTGATCTTGCTTAAAAAATGATTGATACAAAAAGAAACAAGGCATGTCCACTAGTTTACTTGCTAGTGACATTGGCACTGATCCTACCAATTGTGACTACCATTGTAGAGAAAGTTTTTTCTGCTACGAATATTGTTAAGAGCTGATTGCACAACCGAATGGGCGATCAATAGATGAATATTTTGGTTGTATATAGAGAAAGATATATCAATGAAGTTATCATGCAACCCTTTCAAAATATGAAGTGTCAAAGACAATTGTAAATGTTTAGATTTTTTTTAATAAAAATATTATCAATCAATATTGATGTTTTTATGTTTATTATTAGTTCAAATATTTTTTTTTTAGGATGTTATTGTCAATTAAAAAAAAAATTGTAAAATATTGTATCCTATTAATATCTTTAATTTATAAAATTAAAAGAATTCTCTAACAATAGACTGAAAGTTGCCCCCATTAGAGTAGAATCCTAACTCAAAACAATGTTAAATTGCAAAAGAAGGGGAAGCCAAAATTCACACAGATGTAAATTTCAAATGTTAGAGAAAACCAATATTAACTCAACAAAGTGGTGGAAAAGAAGAACAATAAAATACTTGTTTCGTGTGGAAGACGTAGTACTAAAGTCTTAGAAAGAAAACCCCCTTTTTTTTTTTTTTTGTTTTTGTTTTGTTTTTGTTTTTGCTTTTACTGGGATTGGGTCCTTTTTTTTCTTTTTTCCTTTTTTTGGTCTTGGGGGGCATGGGGATAAGGGTTGGGAGAGTAATTCAACAAGATAAACCTAGGAGGTTCAAAACATTTCAATGGCAGATCCTTAAAGCTCTTTTATTATTATTAAAAATAATAAAATTAAAATAAAATGTGATCAAAGAAAATCAGAATTTAAAATGATTTAAGCAACCAACAGCAGCAAGTATGAAAAGAAACTCCAAAACAGAGCAACTTGTAGTCCCATCTTGGTCGGCTCATTGGGAGGAATGAAATGAAAAAGATACTTGAAGCTCTTCAGCAAGTATGGTTCTACAAAATTTGAGAGCAAGAACTAAACTATTGGAAGAGATGATCATGTTGGAATACTTTTAAAGGTTTTGGGGAAATAACTAAAACAAATAGGCAAGAACTACAATTAAATCTTTTTTTTCTTCAGTCAATTTTATGATTAGCTCTACTCTTTAGTTAATCTCTAGTCATAATACTAATATCCAAAACAAAAAATAATTCTTCCAACTTTTGCAACGAATGATAATCAATATTATAAATATAATACACATAAAAAATGCATCAGTCAACCATTTCAGGCAATTAAAAAAAATGATATTCAGAAAATTTTCTCTCTCTCTCTCTTTCTTTTATTTTTTTATTTATAACGGTTCACATCATTAAATCTATGATTTGTGGAAATGGAGATAAGTGTCATGTTCCAACATAGAAGCAAAGTGTCCAACATGGTAACTCCCCAAAATCTAGAAATGTAGGCGCAGCTATATGTGCAAATGAATGTGAAATCATAATATTGAAGATATATTGTTGTGTGTTTCAGTTTCTGTACATATATGGAAGAACCTTAGAGAATGAAGTAATGAAGGATGTGATACTTTAGGATAGGTTTCAAATAAAATAAAATAAAATAATATGTAATGTTGTTGTTTGTCTACACATTATAACTACATAGAGGAGATCGCTTCTGCAAGTTCCAGAAAGAGGTTCAACACAAGGGGGAGCTGCGTGCCATCTCAAAAGTGTCCAACATGACAATCATTGATAGGGAGAAGTGTTCAACAAATTGGAGCACAACATATACAATATGTTAAACAATATGATACATACAATATACATGACACAAGCATAAGTCAACCAATATGGGAAACTAAAAAATATACTATTAGAAATTTATTTGTTTATTCTCAAACTTCATAGAAATGTAATCTAATGGTACTTAAAATTAAAAGAAAATATATTTGTACTTTTCTTTATCATTTGTGAATGATTAATGGTTTCTAATACATCAAAAAATTCAACTTCTTATGATGGTATTTGGACTTACTACTAAATCAAGAAAAAGCCAAAATACACATAAAGTACTAAAAATTTGAAGGCATGCCAAGAATTTGCAACCAAAGGTAAAATATTACCATATCGGAACTTGAAGGTTGGAACCTGAAACTTGAACTTGAAAAGCATAATAACACATAGTAAGTAATATAGTTTATAGGTACATGCAACTCAACTCACCTACGCCTTAATCCCAACTACATGGGGTCAGCTACATGAATCCTTTTATGCCATTCAATATAGTTTACTATTTACTTGTAATTGTATCATATGTATGACATTGACAGCAAACAATTAGCAAATCGATCACTTCATTTGTTTAGGCAATGGATTGCTATTGCAATGCAAAAGTGTCTCACCAATCATTCATTTAAACCCAAAATACAAAAGATAAATGAAAGGTCTTGATGCTTAGTATTTCATTGAAAAAAATAATGAAGTTTTATGGCCTCTTCTTCTAGGTGAATCCTTGGGAACTCCAATTTTGGCCTAAATCTTTAACTTGAAATCCCACAATTTTCAAATTCCACAGAAGTGCATTTGGATCAAGGAACTAAATTTGCAAAGAAATATAAATCTAGAATTGGAAATATGTGGAATTTGAATTCCATTGTTTAGATGAATTGTTAGAATTTGAAATCTACTTGGATTTGGAATCAAAATTAACACTATTAAGTTTTAATGTTGAGAGGTCAGTAATGATCGGGATGGGATGTTAAAAGTGATACCATAGTCCTATGGTGGCAGTGGTGGTTACAACACATTGAAAGCAGTACTAAGTTAACAGTGGTGATGATGGCAACAGATGGATGGTGATGCTAATGAAGATTGTTGAAAATAGAGTTAAGGTGTGGTAACAGGCTAATAGCTGTTGTTGATCAAAAAAAAAAAAAAAAGGCTAATAGCTTTAGTTGTCGTGGGTGATGGTGGCAGCATGAATGGTGATGGTGATGGTGATGTAAGGTGTTGAAATTGGCAATTAGCAGCAATCGCAATGGCCGTAGTGGCAACAATAGTGAGTATAGTGACGGAGATGGAAGGGGTCAAATATGGCAATATAATGGTGGTGTAGTTGCAGTGAAAATGGTGTTAATGGTAGTGGCAGTTCTGGCTGTTGGTGCTGGTTGCAACAATGGTGGTGGATAGTGGTGAAAGCAACTCCAGTGGTGTTGGCAATGATAGCAGTGATGGTGGTGGTTGCAATGATGCTCCCCCCCCCCCCCCCCCCCCCCCCAAACCAAAAAAAAACAAAAAAAATCTCTTTTTCTTGGACTCTAGGTTACTGGGATTCACAAATAACACCTTCCCTTGAGAACAATACATCTCAGTGATCTCACTTTATAACAAAATTCATTTCTCAAATTTGGGGAGGAATCCCAATTCCAAATTGACGATCGCACCCTCAACACAATGAAACCATTGGCATTATTTGAAAATTCGCCAAAACCCCAATATTCACCATAACCCACAATTTACGCAACACCTCTCCATCCTTCAGTCCCTCCTTAATAGCAAAATCTTTACTCCCTCCCCGTAGTGATGTACTGCAAGTCTGCAACTATTTTTAGACATGCGCTTTCCAGCTACAACCTCATTTTCTTCTTCTTCTTCTTCCTCTTCTCAACTATTTCTAGACAGGCTTTCCAGGTACAGCATCCTTTCTTCCTTACTAGACCTAGTGGAGCAACACATACATGGATATCGATTCTTGTGTATTATTGCGACAGCAGTTAGCAAATTTCAGTTGAAATTACTTACTCAAAAAAAAAAAAAAGGGACAATACTTGGCTCCTCACAATGGAGGAGCAACTCCTCCTCCCTCCTACTCATATTATGCCACGTGTCATATTTAATTTTGAAAAATATGGATACGTGGATACGGATACGTGGACGCGTGAAGACAAGTATATGGACACATATTTATATTCACTTGGACACATAAACATATATACATGGACACATGAATGCATGTCTATAATAACATAACATAGGGATACATGTACATAATCAATTCTCATTTGTTTTGTTAGACATGTGGCATAATACGAGGGAGGAGTTGCTCCTCCACTGTGGGGAGCCAAGTATTATGCACAAAAAAAAATCAGTTGAAAGCTCCACTAAATCACAAGTCCCATTAGTCGTTATAATGAAGATATCCATGGTTCCTTGTAATGAAGTAGGCGATTCCTATTAAATTCTCTCACAACACAACATTCCAACATAAAAAAGAACACTTTTTTTCTTCCTATGTTGTAGTGCTTAATTTCTAATATATATATGGAAATGATCAGGTGCAGACCATTCCGGACAGTCTGCACATGAGCTGTGCGATCTGTCCCGGATGGTCCAAACAGTCCGCACTCGTTCATCTCCCTATATGTATATATAAGAAAATGTATTTATACACATAATCACATATATTCGTTTATACAAAAAATGATAACTACTGAGATTTTGGCAAAACTTAGTTATCAATATCATACTATTTTAATCAGGAAAAAAAATACTAAAACGATATTTTAAATACTTAAGCGATTGCCTTTTGGCCTTTTGCTTTTCATCTCTTTCTGTGGCAAAAGAAATTGCATGAGCTTTGTCAATTGTAACTTGACTGTTTAAAATATAAATAGAAAAATGTTGGACAATTTACAGTTCTGTTGGAATTTCATATCCTCTTCAGCCTTGAATCAAATCCCAAGAATTGGAATTGAAATCCTGAATTCATGGATTTCACAGATCATAAGAATTGAAATCCTGATTTCAATTTTGTAATCCGTCCATTCCCAAGAAATGATAAATCTCGTGATAAGAACATGCCCCCAATAAGTTTAATCATTCTTAAATGATTTATGAATCAATTTTCTGATTTTCAAATTGTTTTCTCATGATACAATACAGACTGAGGAAACTCCAGAAATCGATACAGTAAGAAGTGAATGTCCAAGTAATAGGTTATTACTCAATTATAAAGATTTTTCTACAAACCTACATTTACAACCCCCACTTCTTTTATACTACCTTTAAACTTATGCATCAAGCAGGCACTATCCTAGGATCATTTAAATGCAGTTTTTTGGGTGTTGTGGTTAGACAGAATGCCAGAATCTGAGGATCAGGTTGAGGAGATTGATGGTGTTTGGGATAGGGCAGTTTTTTTGGCTTCGCTCTAGGCTCCTGTTGCTAAGGAATTAGTGGTGTTCCTCTATTTGTAATGAGATCTGATTGGAGGGCTATTTGCAAATAGTTGTAATTTTATTTTGTTTGATTTTTTTTCCATCTTTGTTGGACCTCTCATCCAATTTTTTACTTCTTTCTTTTATTAATAAATTTATTTGTTGGCGATTAAAAAAAAAAAAATACTTCCTCCATCCGACAAATATGGCCAAACAGGCCATCTTTTGACAAAACACGCAAATTAGGAAAAAACATCAATGCATTGACTTGTCACCCCTTAAAAATTTTTCTTTCCAAAAGTACCCTTCTCCTACTCAGGATTTGGTTTGTGTTGAAAGTAATTCTTGAAATAACAAAGGGTAATGTAGGAAAGTTCAAAAAATTTATGATTTTGACTTTTCAAAGTGGAGAAACAATTTAGGACAACAAAAGTAGAAAAAATAGCCTATCTTTGTGGGATGGAGGGAGTAATATAATAGAGTAACTTTAACCATCACCATAGATATATATATACATACATATATATATATATATATATATATATATCAAAGTAGAGACAAGTCCACAAAACCTAGCCATATTATAGTAAACTAAAAACTTTGTGTTCCAAACCAATCAGGCAACTATCAATCTTATATATAGAGAGAGACAGAGAGTTCCCTTCTTATGAGGTTAACCTAACCTAACTTTATGTTAGGTCACCTTCCAAAACTCTATTTCTGATTTTTATTTTTCAAAACCAACCGTTGGATTAGATCTACTTCATATGAAGGTCATGCATACCAAAAATCAAGTTGATCCGAGATTAAGAACTACTTCATTCATAAATGTCCACAATGAGTGATTGTCATCGATTAAAAAATGTAATTTTTGAATCAAATAGCAATCAGTCTCGGATCAACTTAATTTTTGGTTTGCATCACCTACATGATAAGGTGACCTAACGTAAAATTAGGTCAGGTTAACCTTATAAGAAGGGGACTATATATATATATATTAAAACATCACGAATGACTATAAAGGAGACCAAGACCTTTTTTTCCCTTTGATGTAGGAGAAGATGAGTTCAAGCGTTTCGAAGAGGTTCTCCCACAGTCCCACTTTGGAATTCAGGTTGAAGTGAAATGCATCAATGTATGGAGACATGTGGGGGAGATTGGGTAAATTGTGTAAGATTTGAAGCTTGGTAAACATTTGCTTACAAAAAATTTATGTCTTTATATTACTGCAAAAATTCCTGTATTTTCTTAAACCTGAATGGACTAGGCATGTAAGCCTAAAGAAGGTTTAGATACTTTGACCTAAAGGGACTAGGCATGTAAGCCAAAAAAGAGGATTGGAAACTTAGACCTAAGGCACTAGGCATGTAAACCAAAAGGCACTATGCATGTAAGCCTAAAGGAAAGTTAGGTACGTAGCCCCAAATTTAAGATGATAGTATCTAAACTAATTCGTGTTTAATGTATACACATATATGTATATACGTTGTGTATTAAATTTTAGAGAAACAAGTAAGAAATTTCAATGAAAAATTACAATCTGTTTGTGATCAAGAGGTAATTTTTGGTTGGGCAGGAGGCAAGTTTTGGGGTGCTAATAAAGCCATTAAGCAGCTGTGCATTCCGTGCTTTGGGGTGTTTTCCATCATTGTTGGATTGTGCTTTTGTGATTTTCATGTGTTTTAGGCAAGTTTTGGTTTGCTTCTTAAGCCATTGGGGCTCTAGTTTGGTGCTGGCATCAGAGGGTGGAGTGAGCTCAACTCCTCTTTAGTGCGTGCCTTACCTAATGAAACATTAAAAGTGTTTTTCCCAGTAAAATTAATCTTTTCACATCTTTGGACCCTATTTTCAAAAGCCACTTTCTACACATCCCCACTTGGGTGACTATGGGCCACCAATACCAACCCAAATCTTGCAGCATTAAACTGGGTTGAACCTTCTTTTTTTTTTTTTTTAATTCTTCATATTTTGGATGACGGAGAATTTTTCTTATATTTGGTTCATTGTTCTCAAGTGTTGTTTTCTGCCTTTGTAGCTTTGCAATTATAAATGTCATTTATCTACTTACTGCTTTAACTTGCAAGAAGGATACTTACTGTGTAACTGCATGGTGCGAATTTTTGCCTGCATACGAGATTCTGTCTGCATTACTGTTTAAATTTTCCCTCGCATTTTGGCTTAACCGATTTATATGATAAAAGATCATATCTAAAGTCTTTTTTAAAGTTCTTTTAGTGCTGAGCAAAGTCTTACTTATGAAACTGATATGTGACACATGCACATGTCAATCACCCAGTAGCCTTGATCTTTCAGGTAGGGTTATTAAGAAATGCTTGATTAAAGTCAAGTTGGTCATGGTTGTCAAAGCAAGATAGAAACAACACAACAAGGTTAGGTTTCTTCTCCTCTCCCACATGTCGTATTAAAAAGAGAAGAAAAATAATTTAACACATAATCCTACCCCCTTAGTTGAGGGATGAAAGCTCCTAAAACCGCTGCTGCTCCTGCCCCAACTGCCACCACTAGCTTACTAGTTATGTAGGTTACCATTGTTTTGTATATCTAATTCTCTTTGCTTTATTTTGATTATGTGATATCAAATTGTTGAATTTAATGCACTCTCTCTCTAGATTAAATCCGAAATTCTATGGAGGAAGGGAAACAAATTCAAAGACAACGTCCTGGAACAATAATATCTAGTATAGTTATGGATCTGAAAGCCAACCCATGGTACAAACATATTTTGTTTCAAACTATGCCTATTTTACAAGTTCTTTAACTTTTCAAATTTTCAAATCTATAATATTTTTCAACCAGTAAACACAACCTGGAATTTAGGCTGCTTTATAGCCTCTTCCGACAACTCTCCCTTAAGATGTGATTTGGTATGATGGCTGTTCTATAGCCTTTATTGACTTTCCCTTAAGATGGAAAATAGGGAATGATGAGATCTTTCATAGTCTCTACATACAAACTAAATGTGGAGCAGAGCTCAAATTCACTCAAACTGAGCTCATCTTCAACCGAGCTAAAAGGCTATTGCTTCAACTCAGCTTGTTTAAGCTCATGAAGAAGCCCCAATGACCTGTAAACTAGAAAAGCTCAACTTGCTAGAATGCGGCTCAGTTCATTCAAACACAAATAAATGTCTTCATTCAAGACATTGGTTTTTCCAACTGCTTTATTCACCCATACCAATGCAATCAAAAGTTCACATTTTTTTTTCCCCTTTTAATTCATTAACCAGAGCACATAACACCCAAAATTCCTAAAAGAAATTTCATCAATCACTACGATAATTCCCACATAATGGCCACTAAATATTGACATCACATATCATAACTAGCTAAATCTTGCATAAATTGCTCGAAAGCGGCCACGATGATTGAATTGGGGTTATGCATCTCTTGGAAATACTTCAGGATGTATCAAAGTGGAACTCAAAGCATGTGTATGACTCAGCCCATAATCACGTATCATTGTTACCCTTTTTGTTATCCATAAATCCAACAATTCAATCACTATGTACAGAAATATTGAAGCACACCACCCACATCACACCATAGTCATATATATATGTATCATAACCAGTTTCAGAAGCATGGTAAACATCAGTGCACATAGAGATCAGAGAGAGAGAAGAAAGAAGAAAGAAGAAAGAACACAAGAAACACCTATTCAAAACTGGATGAGAGAGATAGATAAAAGAGAGAGGCATAATACCTGTATGTATCTATATATTCAAGGGCGAAGGAAGGAAGAAGAAAGCAGCATCATCGGTTCGATCTGCAACTGCAAATCCACGCGAGGGGCTTCGGCGAGTGGACAACGCTTTCCCCCCCAAATCCCCAACCCAATTTTGCTGATTAGGGTTTTTCCAAAGCCACTCGCTTTTCTCCCACTCGCCCCTCACACGAGCCGCGCGTGCCGCCACCTCTCGATGGTGTTTCGGTAATTTCGGCAGGCCCACGTGGCCACGCTGCGGTCCACATTTACTGAGAAGTGAGAAGGGGCGTAGCTGTGATGGCGCGTGGCTGGGTGATTGTTGTCTTACACGGCCCGGAGTTGACGTGCGGCAGTATCTTTCAAAATGAATGCTGACACGCTGCTGATTGTTTAAGAAAACCATTCTTACGCGGCGTCTTATTACGCGCTCCGCTTGAAACCGAAAAACAAATGAAGCAATGCTGTCACGTCTCTCGCTTCACAAATTGGTCCACTCCCAACACCACTGCCTATCTAGTTTATGTCAAATCTTTTCCATGGTTTATCCCATGGATCTTTCCATGGTGTATCACTTTATCCAATTGGATAATCAAAGTTGGTAGTTACAATTCGAGAAATAAAATGGGGTGAAATAGAAGTAGATAGCATGAATAGAAAAATAGAGAGAGAGTATAATTGGAACATATGAAAGAATTTCTCAATTCTTATTTTAATTCATATTGTTGTATGAGCATGTATAATCCATGTAGACCCTTCTTATAAGTTTAGAATAAAATACTCATAGTTATCTAAACTGAAAGTCATAAGTTACATATATCTATTTAATTGAAAAACAAAACAATGGAGTTAAATCAGGGCAGCTCCCTAATATTAAAATTTACATTAAGAAACAAAGGTACCTAAAAACCTAAGTTAAATAAGTTTGATAAGTTTTAATCACATTGTTGTTGTGGGCATTTTTTTTTTTTTTTTTTTTTTTTTTTTTTTTTTTCAAACGATAGGAAAACACTCACACTCACACACGCACCCATGCAAAGTCGAAACCAAAACTTTCACAAACCTCATATCCTTATTATGACAAGAAATGTCACTAGACCTAAGGGCTGAAAACAAGGCATAAACTCATTATTTCTAAAAACCAACTGCAAACTTTATTTAAAAGTTAGATAACAAAAGGGGTCGACCTAGTCTAATCCGATTTTCAAAATTCCCGAACTAACCTTATATTGGGAAATAAAAGTAAATAGTATGAATAGAAAAATAAAGAATATAATAATGAAACATATAACAGAACTTCTTAAATTTTATTTTAATTTATCTTGTCGCATGAATGTATACGATCTATGTAAAACCCCGAATTTTTCTTAGGTGTAATTAATTAACTAAAAAATTGATTGCCTTTAGTTAGATTTAAATGTATGAATTAATTTAGGATTAACCTCGAACACGTTCAACTTTGTAACCAAACAAGGTGATTATTTTCTAATCAATGAGTGATAGTTTTCGTATCTTAATCAAACACTAACTTTGAAGGTAATCCTAATTCGGTTAGGATTAACTTGCACCCTATATAAGAAACCTTTAAGGAGGATTTATATTCTTTTGACTGAAAACAATGTAAAGAGAGAAAAAAGAAAAGAAAGCAAGAGAGAAGGAAAAAGAAAGGAGCTGATGCTGTTTTATATGAATCGACTGCTAACGTCGTGTTTGTTTACAGGTAACTTACCATATGTTGACTGGTAACTTTACTGTGTTACCAAGATTTTCTTCTCTAATCCAATCCTCCATCTCTATCACTTCTACAATCACTAAACCATCATCAACACCACTCAAAAACCCCTCCATAGCTGCTGCACAAGATCATCCAACCACCAAAAATCTCTTTCTTTGGGTTTGGGTGACAAGAAAAGCTAAAAATGGTGGTTTCCACCACTTCCCATGTCTAACACTACAAATTTTCTCAAACCCTACCATACACCCTTCCACAAACATCTTTCCCACAAATTTAGGGACTGATGTTGAGGGAAAATCAGTGGGTGAACCTCTGCTTTTGCCTTGGGTAGCATAAGAAGTTAATACAAAATCTGCTGCTGTTCTACTACATTCTGACTGTCAACTTCACATCTGTTGACAGTCAACTTATCTCGGATTGACTGGTAACGTTTCTGTGTTAAAAAGTAATTCAAACCTATTAATTTATAATGAGTCTATTTTAATGTCACGTTAGGGTATATATTATATTAAATATAGTAAGCATTATAAGGCTATGAGAATTAGACGTTGAATCCTTAACGCACCACTTAGTTAGAGAGGCTTTTTAGCTTAAGTATGATTTATGGATAAAGAATATTATTGATTTTAGGTTCTGAGTAGCGTTGGGATTATTAGGAGTTTGATCGCTTGGCTTGTTGAAGGTTTGGCTTGAGGTAAGGGAACTTGCACAATGTATCACCCTCTTTGATTAAATAAAAATAAATCTGATTTTTATTCATCTTTTGTGAGCCAATGATTTATGGACAATTGTTTTCAAAATCGTTTTATTATCAAAGTGTTTATTTCTTATGCACTGTGGGTCAAGCAAAAATAGTCATTTATTGAAATTGTTTTACATATGTGTTTGAATCTATTTTACTTGTGAAAGATATTTGCCAAATTTTTATTGTATAAGTATAAACTCTAGTTAGATTATTAGTCAGTCCCAGCAGGGGATTCTAATACTGTTGGAAAATTGGTCCGTGCCAGCAGGGGATTCTAATACTGTTGATCATCAGTACTGATGTAGTGTAAAGTCCCACGATGATGGGCGCCTATTGAATGTGAGTCTAGCTAGAGGTAGTATTTGTATGAACTAATGTTTATTTATTTGTATTATATCGATCAGTGATTTTAAAGTGATTTATCGAATGAATTGTTATCGAAAGTGTTTCAGTGTTATTGTTTATTGACTTGAAAGCAAGAGAATTATTTCTAAAAGTTTATATGCCTATCGAATTGAAAGAAATGATTTATTGTGAAACCCTATCGTTTTGTTACTCATGTTTTTAAATTAATCGTGCGAATATGCTTGACCTCTTCTTGTATATATTATGTAATGTTTTCTTGCTGAGTTTTATGCTCACCCCTTATATTTTTCCCCACAGATGATTAGCTTGAGGAGAGTGACTTCTACGTACGAAGAGCTAGGGTGTTGATGGCTTGATCAGCTAGTTTAATTAGAACTTTTATTGTAGTAGTTAGAAGAATTAGTTTATTATTTCAGTGGACGTTGTAGTGGGTTATTAGAGGTGACAATTTACCTTGATGGATATGGATTTATCTAGTTATTTCAATTAATTGTTGAGACTTTAGTTATGCTATGGCTTGAATTTTATTGTGGATGGATTATTGGGGACAACTTTATTATAGGTTGATATTGTTAAGTGGTTTGGCCTATATGGGGCATAGTCCTTTGTAAGTTGTGATAGGCATGTCGCCAAATCCAATCTTTTGGGTTTGGGGGTGTGACAATCTATGTAAGTAAGGCCCACTTTTATAGGAACAGAACAAAAGCCATAGGTATATAAACCCAAAAGTCATATGTTACATATTAGTTGTTGGAGCACATGTGATGCGTGCGTGACACGTTAAATATATGAGATAAGACTTGTTGCTAATTAATATGGAGTATACTAATATGTAATATGGAGTATACTAATATGTAATGTTGTTTAGGCATTAAATTGATTCAATTTATATTATATAATGAAAAGACAATCAGGCAAAATGTCATAATTCAATAGTATAGCATTATTTGTCGAATTTTATGAGATTTTATAAAATTGGCCTATAGTTTGGGAGGTTTACCATTTTCCCCATGCCATTTTGTTTTGTTTTGTTGTGAAAACTACTTTCATGACTCCTCTCATTGTTATAATAACGCAAGTTTATAAGAAGGAAGATAACATGCTAGATGTATAACTAAGCTCCAATAAGATCAATTATTTGTTACGATGTGTGTATTCAAAGCGGTAACCAAAAAAGGCCGAAAAAATAAAGGAGAAAAGAAAAAAGAAACACCAAATAGAATAGAAGGTTTTTACACACCACTACAAAATCCATTAGCGTACAATGCTATGCACATGCAACTTCCCAAAACGCAATTCAACCGACATTAGTTTACCGTGCACCTTGTTAATATATCATTTGTTATGTTGACCTAAATTGTCCACATATAAGGTGAAAGTCCCTTAAAAATGATGAGTAGAGAATTTTTTTTTTCCACACACACCAAAAAAAAATAAAAATAAAATAGAGAGTGAGAGAGAAAAAGGGAAAAAGGAAAGATAACATGGTAGATTCATACGTAAAAACTAATAAATGCTAACATTTTTTTGTAATTACATTTCTTTCTATGCACTTCTTATGTATAGCCGTTGTATTACATGCAATTCGGTACAAAAATGACAGCAAAATGCTTGAGGAAAATAAAATCCGAAATCTTAGAACCTAATAAATATTGAATTGGATTATAAACTAATAGCTTGCTTGGAATCAATAAAAATTAGAATTGGTTTGCAATTCTATTTTGTGCCAATTCCCTTGTTTGGAATAACACAAAACATAATAAAATTCAATCAATTCTCTTCTATTGTGTGCCACGATGGTTGTTCAATGCAATTCAATTCCTAGTTGTGCGTGAATACGTTCTCAAAGTTGTAACTAAAAAAGAAAGGAAAAATTAGAAACAGAATAAAGCCCTTCTTCCCAACAATGTTCATTGAATAATCTTGGGGCAACCTCCTTAAAGTGAAGTAATCCTCTTCGATCAATATTTGCACCAACTACACCACTTTACACATACCAAACAATACCAAACCCAAAACCTACATAGCAAATATATCTGAAATTGCAGAATGGGTTTGAAATGGAGATGGGTGTTGGCATAAATGGTTTTATCTCCGAGGTTTTGATGATAACAATGCATAATAAGATGTTTAAGGACTAATGATCATTTAAGGGATGAATCTAGACAGGTACCAAAGCCATAAAATGGTTCAAGAATGAAGGATCAAATTGCACAAGCAAACAAAGCAATAGATCATCTGAAAGCAACGCTAATGGATCCATCAAATGTTCAAGAACAGTTAAGTTTTGTCGCAAGTCAATTTGTGAGAGATTTAGGAAAATCTTGTGAGATTAATTTCAATCCTTGCTCACCAGTTTAAAAGGCTTAAAACATTGCAAATTCAATGATCTTAAAAGCCTAAAAATGACTTACCTTTAAAATGGACTTAATGCTTATTTTTGTCTGAAAACATGGATTTTCAGATGGCTGAAACAATGTTTCAGCCGCTGAAAATGCTATTTCAGCAGGCTGAAAAAGCATCCCTCTAAAATTTCAGTTCTCTGGAATTTTCAGACGGCTCTTTGAGCCGGCTGAAATTCATTTGAGCCGGCTGAAATTAAGGTTTGAGACGGTTGAAAGACATGGCTCTTTGATCCATTTTTACACCTTCTCTGGAATATTTAGCAGCCTTATTCAGACGGCTGAAAGGGATATTTCAGACAGCTGAAAGATGTTTCAGCCAGCTGAAACCCTCGGGCAGAAGTATAACGGTTGGTTTTCTAACGGACTTTTGAAGAATTAAATGCCCACCAAACTTCCTTTCCCGGCATTTATTGTTTCAGAACAGCTATTTTGGACCCCTTGAGTATAAATACAAGACTTGAGCTCATTTATGAGCATTCATTGAGCTACAAACAAGAAAATCATTACAAGCCCTAATTCCTCTTGTGAGCATTCATTGAAATCAATCAAATAGCTGAGTGTGCTTTCAATTCCTGTGTAATTACTCTTTGAGAGAGCTTTCTTTGAGCACAAAATCATCTCCAAATACTTTGTATCAAAAGGGTTGTGTATACCCTCACTTGTAAGCACTTGAGAAGAGTGCATTTAGCTAAGTGTTGGTGAAGAACACTCAAGTTGTAAAGGTTTGCTGCTCCACCTTGAAGGAGAGTGATAGTGGATTGGTGAATCCTCAAGCGAGCTCTTGAGGCAAGGACATAGGCGGGAGGCCGAACCTCGTTAATATCGTTTGCATTCTCTTCCCTTAATCTCTTTATTATTGCATTGTCTTACATTTAATCTTGCTTGCAATAATTTGATTTTAGATTGCTATTTATTTTTAATTTGGCCTATAACCCTATTCACCCCCCTCTAGGGTTATTCACTTGGGACAACAATGGGAATGACTCTTTACATAGGGGTGATATATTTGAAATTTTAAAGCAATAAAACTATGAGAGAAATTGTATATATGTAGATAAATACTTAATTGGGTTACCTAGGACTTTGAAGGGCATCCAATAAAAGTTTGCCTTTATTCAGTTACATGGGACTATGGGAGTTTAAAGGTAATATCTAACTGTTTCCTAAAAACGAAAAAGAAAAAGAATAAAAATAAAAAGAACTAACAGAGAGAGATTTCTGGTTTTAGGAAATGTGGGAGGATGTACTTTCAAACCTTTAGAGGTTCTTGTGAAAATAACCATCTTAGCCTTACCCTGTAATTATCTCTTTAAAATCAAATGAGGGTTTTTTGGTACTTCTTCCTGTGCATCCAACCAAAAGTGTAACCCATTTCTATAATAGTATAGACAAATATCTGTCTATTTAATTAAAAAAACAAAGCAATGGGTTTTTCTATTTTTTTTTTAATTTATTGAAGCAATGGGGTTAAAGGATGTGGTTATCCACAAATGCATGTATGCATTCATAACACTCCTCCTAATTATATGATTTTTTTTTCTTGGGTAATTGATAGAAATCACCCTTACCCCTAATCCCCCAATTTCAACAAATGAGTATCTATGCATTTTTTTATAAGCTTGAGCCCAAGATTCCTCACTCAACAAGTGGGTCCAATACTATATGATATCATACCATCGACCTCCTTAGAAGATAACACAACAAAATATGTCTTGTTAAATCTTGTCAAAGAAAAACACCTAAGGAACTATACCTTATTAAAACATCGCTAGGAAACCCAATGAGACAAAATTTAGCGAAAGAAAAATAGTACAATTCACAGCAATTCTTTCCTGTCAATAACTCCCCCTTGTAAGGATGCTTTAACAATCAATAATTTAGCCTTAAAAATCTTTGAATCGACGTATGCTAATGTTATATACTAACTTCTTGAATGCTATCATTGGTAGTGCTTTAGTGAATAAATATGCAAGATCACTCGAACGTATAATTAAAATCCATGTGATGCCACGAATGTGATGCGACTCATGTCCATTTATATCATTCCTCAATTACCAACCACTCCTAAAGGAGTCTTCACGTAGAAATGGATGATTTAAACCCAATCTCCAAGAGAACAACAAAACACGTCATCTCCCTACCTGGGACTGCAAGTAGCTTTAATTTGGAAACATTGCAAGACATTCCTACTTGGGACTATAAGTACCCCATACCAATGAAGTGGAAAACACCGCAAGACGTCCCATGGCCGCAAGTAGTCCAACTTCAATAACTCCTTAATACTCTTACCAAGTATTTAATTAATCTCATTTCATATATTTTATGTTAATGATGCCATGGATATGCATATAAATTCAATATACTAAAAAATCTCAAATATATAATTATTTCATAATTTCATAACATTGTTGGGCTATGTAAAACATGTGAAATACAGACCAACAATAATTTACACAGCATATGTAATGAAAAGATATACTTAATCCAGTATATTTACAAGTTAATATAACCCGAAGTGTAATAACCCTAATATATGGGTATGAATACTAAACCAAGTACATCCATTCCAAAAATTACATAATAATACATTCAACAATCATGCAAAATCATTTATATTGAAAATGATAATTTAGATTTAACATACAAAGGTAATATCTTACCTCATTATCATTTATAAGATTAAAACCCCATGAGAATTACACTTACCTCAAGTAAGATGTGTCACACCCCATTTTTGTCACCTTAACTAGGGTACATCATTTCATGTAGGATTTTGAGTTCTTTTTGAGTCTAGTCTTTTGCATTGAGTTTTTATGGCATTGAATATCATGTGTATGAATTTTGAAGTGATTTGGAGTTCATTTCGATAGTCAATAAGAACTTTTGCGACTTTAAGGGCATAATCGTCTTTTAAGCCGTATATTTTCCATTTGACTTTGGAATGAATCCCGAATCATTCCCTTGATTTCATATGGTTATATAGAGTCTATATATAGGTTTGATTTGATGAACTAATGGTTTAAGATCAATTCGGCTCATAACGGTTCAGGTTAGCTAAAAGACCCTTTCTTGGTTTGCTCAAATTGACTCATAAGACCCAACCAATTTTCTCTCATTTGACTTTAATTGGGCTTTATTTACATCCTAGGTGTGTTTAGAAAGATCAAATTTCGATTGGGAAAGCATTCGGTTCGACATTGTGTACAAACCCAACTTAGCGACGGTGAAGCACCATAGTTAACCACCTTTGTAAAACCTAACCATGCACCCATGGTTAAGGATTTTTGTCCTAAAATGCCTAAAAATGTGTTCCCCTTCGAAACACGGTCGTTTTGGCTTTTATTTCGTCAAAATCGGACTTAATTTGACCCCTGAAAGACTTCCGGAAGGCGAAGGAGTCTAACCGAGGTATGCTGATGGGAGCCCTCGGGTGACCGTCCGGGGCCAGATGGTCAGCCGTCCAAGCCCAGACGGTCAGCCGTCCAAGCCCAGACGGTCACCCGAGGGAATCCGTGTTTAAGTGGGATTCTGACTCTTCTCTCCCTCTTTTGACGGTTTCCTCCGCCATTACAACTTGTTTTCTCTTAGGAGTGTGTAAGTTTGAGTTGTTTGAGCACCAAGAGAGTCTCTAAGAGCCCTAAGATCATTATTTAATGAATTAATCTTAGCTATTGGTTTAGGGGGTCAGTTCTCTATATAAAGGACATGATGTTCAGCACATAGGGGGGCCACAAGTGCACTTTATACTTAGAGAGAGAGGGAGCTACGAGTTGGGAGAGCTAAAGAACATCAAGGGGAGGCTCTTCAACCTTAGGCAAGCAAGAGAACAAGGATTTTGAAGGCAAGGGAAGCTCTACATAAGGTAAACGTACTGTCAATTGCTGAATTTAGTCTTTTTTCCTTCTTCTTCTCCTTCTTTCTTCATGATAGTTCTAGTGCATATAGTAGCTTTGCATATTGATTAAATCCAATGCTTTTGTGATGTTATATGTATGATTTTAAGGTTATTCATGGGTTAATATGTTTGATAGTCCTTAATTACCTAAGGTTTTGAAAGCATTATCCTTTTTATCCTTTCAAGTCATGCATGTTTCATATAGCCTATTTGTTGTGATTATTTGGGTTTCTCTTCATCATGGTTGGTTTATATATGTGATTTGGAGTTGAGTCATGTTGGGTTTTGCATTCATATAGTTTATTTTCTAGGGTTTTGGAGAAGTTATCATTTTCTAAGGATAATTATCCTTTTTAGGCGGTAGGGTTCTGCATAAGGGTATTTGGGAATGTGTTTAAGCATGAAATCTCTTCTACTATATTCTTAAGTATATATTTTATGTAAGATATGTTGATAGAACCTTCATACGAGGTGATTTCCACGTAAAATTATCTTAGGATAATTTTGCTTAAGAAAGCTCGTCGTAAGAAGGCATATTTTCATGTTTTACATAAAATATCATACTTTTGGTTTGAGTTAGCTTTGTTTGCATGTTTAATGATATTATTTGACATTCTCATGATTATTATAGAGTCTTTTGCATATTTCTTAGTCTTGCATGCATGTTAGAAGGCAAATTCCATGTAGGAGCATACTAAGGTTTTTTGTTTCCTTTTAATTATTGCTTTTGCATGATTATTAGGATAATTTTGGGACTTTTAGTATTCTGTCTAGATTAGTGTTTTGTTCCTACTGCATGGTTTTGGGCACGTGTAAGGGTGCAAACAGGGGCAATAATTGCCTTATTGCAAATAAGGTTGTTATCGCTTAATTTTGCTATTGCATGGAGCTATTGCTCTTAGGTAAGTGGGTGTGAAGGTGCCCCAATTCACCTCCCTTCTTAACTCTTTCTCTTCTCCCTCCTAGGGTTAATTCTTAATATGAATTTATGGTCTTAATCAAAGGTTTCCTTCAATAATAAAATTCTGGTTTTTACTAAAGTTTCCATTTTGTGGAATTCTTTCCAAATTCAAACTTGATTTATTCAATTCTCTTTCAAATAAGGAAACCTAGGGTTTTTACCATAGGTTTATATTAGGATTTAACCCTATTCTATTCGAACTACGTGGACTTTGATCCATATATTTCGTTGCATGGTACGTAGGCGCTTGTTTTGAGGCTCAAGTCTGTTCTAGGATCCAAGTATCCTAGGTTTTTTCTTATTTTTTTGTTTTATTTTATTTTCTTTGTTTGATTATGCATGGATGAAATACATATTATGCATGCTGTCTTGTGATGATATATGATGATATTTGAGTGAAAAAGATCTTAAGTTAGCCCAATTAAATTAAGAGACCAACTCGGGCGATGTGGGTGCCTATGGGCTTTGCCCAGAACCTTCCCACGTCGTAACTTAGCCCCCGAATCCAATTTTCTGGTTTCAAAGACTTTGCTTTTCCTTTAATGGAGTCATGTGGTTTTTTGAAAATAAAACATTTTTACGGTTTTCCTTTTTTCCTTAAAAAATAAGGTGGCGACTCCCTTTTTATTTGTTGTCTTTCACACCTATATTTTGCCAAACCCTTGTGGGCTACTTTCTAGGGTTCACAAGATGCACAAAATATAGAGAAAATGTTTTGGAAGAGTTGAATCCAAGCCTAGGATGAAGTAATAAGCTTCAAACTTCACAAATCAAGCTCCAACCTACGTACACCAAGCACGTGGAAGAAGGTGAATCCAGCCCCAAGAGTGAAGATCCAAGCACCAAGATTGCATGCAAGAATAGGTGTATGTGAGAGGTCCAACCCTCATTCTGTCTCTCCACCATCCATCTTTCTCTCTTTCTCCCCCTCTCACTATGTATTTTTTAGGAAAAATAACTGAAATGGAGGAATAAGGTCAAACGAACGGAGTTTTGAAATGGTTGAGGGCACATATGTCTTTTGATGCATTTAAAAAAAATTGTTTAATGATGTACCCCAGTCAATTGGGGTTTGAGAAATCGATTGATCAGCCTCGGCGGAGAAACCAAGATGGCTATTGCCTTCCCTCGATCGATCGGCCTATGCCAAAATGCCCAATAACGAATGCAAACGTATATTAAAGCTACCCATACTTATTTAACATACATATCATACAAAATGACATTGAACCACATGTCATACATCATCAATATCATTAGAATTATCACGTGTCAAGCACATGCAAGCTAATACCCAACAAAATGTTTAGTAATTATGCAATTAAACTAATTTAATGATATGAGTGCTACAAATTCACTTATATATCTATAGAGTTGTTTTTTTTTTTTTGTTTTTTTTTGACGAAGTTGTAAGTAGTCTTGGCTCTTAAACATTTTATCCTTTGTTGATGATTCACATAAAATTTTGAAACCATGTAATATATATTTTTAAAAAAAATAAAAAATTGTGGGTTTGTTCAATCTATTTGGCACTTTAATGGTGAATTAATTTTGAAATATTTTTAAGATGATTATTAGTAGGATGATTAAATAAATATTGTGTTTATCTAATTATGGTTTTACCTCTCAATTTTACCTCTCAATTTTCATAAGGTTGGGTTAGTGTACTTTAGCATTATATAACTTAATTAAAGTCTCTCTTACCTTTATCAAAAATGAAAATTTAAGGGTAAATGGATAGTGGCAAAAGGGATTTTGATAATTCAACAAAAACATAAGAGGAAGGAAGAGAAAATGCGTAAGGAGGAAGAAGTGGAAGTGAAAATAATTGTCTTAGTAATATGCTTTCTCATTGTAGCTATTAGAGCATGGTATCATCATAAGTATATGGTGAAAGAACCTACAAAACATGGTTTAACTATAGGGAACTTTGGATGGAAAAATTACAATGTCAATCGGCATGTGCATATTAAGCAGTTACGCATAAATAGATGAATGTTTAAGAATTTGTGTCAGATCCCAAACCCAAAAGACTGGATTGGGCGATATGATTGTCATAACTCACAAAAGAGTACGTCCCACAAAGGCTAAACCACTTAACAATATCAACTTGTAATAAAGTTGTCTCCAATAATCCATCCACAATAAAATTCAAGCCATAGCATAACTAAAATCTCAACAATTAATTGAAATAACTAGATAAATTCATATTCATCAAAGTAAATTGTCATCTCTAATAACCTACTACAATGTCCACTGAAATAATAAACTAATTCTTTTAACTACTAAAATAAAAGTTCTAATAACAGATCAAGCCATTGACACCCTAGCTCTTCGTATGCGGAAGTCACTCACATCAAGCTAATCATCTGTGGGAAAAAATATAAGGGGTGAGCATAAAGCTCAGCAAAAAAACTTTACACAATATATACAAGAAGAGGTTAAGCATATTCGCACGATTGATTTAAAAACATGAGTAACAAAACGATAGAGTTTTACAATAAATCATTTCTTTCAATTCAGTAGGCATATAAATTTTTAGAAATAATTCTCTTGCTTTCAACTCAATAAACAATAACACGAAAACACTTCCGATAACAATGCATTCGATAAATCACTTTAAAATCACTGATTGGTATAAAACAAATCAATAAACATTAGTTCATACAAGTACTTCCTCTAGCTAGACTTAAATTTAATAAGCGTCCATCATTGTGGGACTTTATACCACATCAGTATTGATGACCAACAGAATTATAATCCCCTGCTGGCACGGACCAATTTTTTAATAGTATTAGAATCCCCTGCTAGGATGGACCAATAATCTAACTAGAGTTCACACTTATACAATAAACATTTGACAAATATTTTTCACAAATACAATAGATTTAAACACATGTAAAACAGTTTCAATAAAAGACTATTTTGCTTGACCCATAGCATATAAGAAATAAACACTTTGATAGTGAAATAATTTTGCAAACAATTGTTCATAAACCATTGGTTCATAAAATTGGAATAAAAAGCAGATTTATTTTTATTTAATCAAAGAGGGCGATATATTGTGCAAGTTCCCTTATCTCAAGCCAAACCTTCAACAATCCCAGTGATCAAACTCCTAACAATCCCAACGCTACTCAGAACCTAAAATCAATAATATTCTTTATCAATAAATAATACTTAAGCTAAAAAGTCTCTCCAGCTAAGTGGTGTATTAAGGGTTCAACGTCTAAATCTCATGGCCTTATAATGCTTATTATATTTCATATAATTAATATATACGCTAACTTGGCATTAAAATAGACTCATGTTAAGTTATAAATTAATAGGTTTGAATTTCTTTTTAACACAGAAAAGTTACCAGTCAATCCGAGAGAAGTTGACTGTCAACAGATGTGAAGTTGACAATCATAATGTAGTAAAACAGCAGCAGATTTTTGTATTAACTTCCTATGCTACCCAAGGCAAAAGCAGAAGTTCACCCATTGATTTTCCCTCAAAATCAGTCTCTAAATCTGTGGAGAGATGTTTGTGGAAGGTTTTATGGTAGGGCTTGAGAAAATTTGTGGTGATGAACATGGGAAGTGGTGGTGGAAGTGGTGGAAACCACCGCTTTTGGCTTTCCTTGTCACCCAAACCCAAAGAAAGAGAATTTTGGTAGTTGGATGATCTTGTGCAGTAGATATGGGGGTTGTTTTTGAGTGGTGGTGATAATGGTTTAGTGGTTGTAGAAGTGATAGAGATGGAGGATTGGATTAGAGATGAAAATCTTGGTAACACAGTGAAGTTACCAGTCAACAGATGGTAAGTTACCTGTAAACATACACGAAGTTGGCAGTCGATTTGTACAAAAACAGCATCAGGCCTTTCTTTTTCCTTCTCCCTTTTGGATCCGTCATCTCCCTTTCTCTCTCTTTATTGTTTTCAGTCAAAAGAATATAAATCCTCCCTAAAGGTTTCTTATATAGGGTGCAAGTTAATCCTAACCTAGTTTGGATTACCTTTAAAGTTAATGTTTGATTAGGATACAAAAACTATCACTCATTGATTAGAAAACAATCACTTTGTTTGACTACAAAGTTGAACGTGTTCGAGGTTAATCCTAAATTAACTCATACGTTTAAATCTAACTAAAGGCAATCAATTTTATAGTTAATTAACTAAGCCTAAGAAAAATTTGAGGTTTTACAATTTATATCATATTTTTTGTAATAAAAGTGGATTGGTGGCTACAAGATATGTCGCCATGAAAAAAATTGTGGCATTATTTTTACATATCATTGCCCATAACGTCAAAAATAATACAATTAACACTATACTCGCACATTCAAGAGAAACGATTAGTAGATTTGATATGAGAATTTTGTCTATATAGTACTACAAAGAAAGGTGTTCCCTTTTCTTATGGAAACTCCCCCCCCTCTCCCACAGAGATATTATTGATCTATTTTTAGAAGTTGGACACTTGCTGACTACTAACTATAGACGCCCCATTTTCACCCCTATGAGTTCATGTTAGCATTGGTTTAAGTTTGGATGTGTTTAGGAGTCTCTGGGCCTTTAAGGACATTTTTGCCCTTTTAAGCTTATGTGAGTGGTTCATTATTGCATGCATGTTTTTGTTTCATTTTTGCATTCCATCACTTGCATTTAGTTTTTAGGTGCATTTAGGATATGCGCGTGCAATTTGGTTCAATTATAGATAGGTTTGGGTAGTTAATTAGAACTTTTGCGACTTGAAGGGTAATTTCGTCTTTTAACTCATATATTTTCTAATTGACATCGAAAATCATCCCAGATTGTTCCATTGCTTTTATATTGATGAAAATGGTCTATTTTTAGAGTCAATTTAAGGATTGAATGGCTTTGGGATTGATTTACCATAATTTTCACTCTTAGCTAATTGACCCTTTTCGGTTAACCGCTTTGTTAAACCCAACCACCGAATCATGGTTGGAGATTTTTTGCTCAAAAATATTCTAAACTTGTTGCTAATTGAATTATTGAAATTTAAGCTTTTGAATCACTCAATTTGGAGTTAATTTGAGCAAGTTATAGCCATTTTAAGCATAAAAACCCAAAATAGGAAGTAACTAGGGGAATCAGAAGAGAGCCCTCGAGTGACCCATTAGCCCAACCGGTCACCCAAGGTCCCATGCCCAGTTTTTCCAACATGCCTATTTTTGCAACTTTTGACCTTCTTATTCCGTTTTCCTTCTTCTAAAAGGACTTCAATCCTTATTTCTAGGTAACTTTAAGTTAATTAAGACCCAAGTGAATTAATTATATCCATTCATTGATTTTTTGGTAATTAATCTCAGCCATTGGATTCTAGGGTTAGTTAGCTATAAATTAAGACTCTCTTTTTAGCATAAAACACTCTTCAGCCCCCTATATTCACTAGTGAGAGAGGGACCAAGAATTTGCACACACTCATACACCTTGAGAGAGCTATTCTACTGCATATTTGAAGGAGAACTAGAAGCATATCAAGCCAAAGAAGAAGGAAGCATCCAGCAAAGGCCCTTTTTTGTAAGTAAGCCTTTTTTTCCTCTTCTTTTCTCCTCTTCTTCTCTCCTCTTCATATTTAGGATGATTTATTTGCTTGGTTATCATGTCTATTGGATACTATTGAGATTCTTTGATGGATATATTATGAATAGCATGATAGTTTGTTAGGTTTCTTCTTGTTGTGTACTGAAATAATGATTTTCTCTATCTAGAATTAGGGGTTTCTCTTGTATTGATATTGTTGTGATGCAAGTATGTTTAGGATGTTAGTATGAATTATTTGTGATGATTTGTCATGATTCATAATTTTATTTTTATAATACCGATAAATTATCGCAAGCATGAGGATTATTCCGTCCAAGGTACATTTTCTTCTCTCCTATGTGTTCAAGAGTTTACTATTTTGAAGCATGGTTAGCATCCCTCTTTGTCTATGATTTTGCGAAGTTGCAAGCATGTTTTTAATTAGTTTTGCTACTGCTTTGGTGTTATATCATGTTAGCTTGCATGCTAGGGTCAGGGTTTGCATAAAGGATTATCATTTTTCTCTTTTTTGATCACGTAGGTTGCATATATCATATTAGGAATGCATGTGTGGGTGTTCTATCACTTTGGCTCTATTCCATATGTTATTTTAGGGTTATTCGTGTTTTGATTTGCATGCGTATAGGTTTCTTTCCTAGGTCTTAGAGAAGTTTTTTTTTTTTTTTTTTTTTTTTTTTTTTTTTTTTTTAAGGATAATTATCCTTTTTAGAGAGTAGGTGTTTGCATGGGTATCTCCAGGAGTGTGTTTAAGCGCATGACCACCTCTAGCATATTCTAGGGTATTAATTTTATGTAGGATATGATGAGAAACTCCTTATATGTCGTAGTTTTTATGTTAAATTTTTCTAAGATAGTTTTACTTAAGAAAG
This sequence comes from Liquidambar formosana, assembly GCA_039720395.1. NCBI lineage: Eukaryota > Viridiplantae > Streptophyta > Magnoliopsida > Saxifragales > Altingiaceae > Liquidambar > Liquidambar formosana. The sequence continues at coordinate 23,948,372 of CM077824.1, read as the reverse complement.
CTTGCCGTAAAAGCGACTTTTAAGTGTTTTTGCATGAAATCCATTCCCTATGAATTCTGCTTGCGTTTCTTTTCATATTTTGAGTTGATATACTATATTTGCATGTTAGTGACTTTAGGTTGCATATAGAGAGTGATTTTTGCATGTTCTAGGGTTAGTTATTGCATGATAGGTGTCCTATTGCATGAGGGTTTTGTATTCCTTTTGATTTTTGCTTTTAGCATGATTATGAGGTTGTTTTAGGATTGTTTAGTATTCTATCCAAATTTGATTTAGGTCTTCTAATGATGATTTGAGTATGAAAATATGATTGATTTGAGCATGATAATTGTCCTATAGCATACATCGGATGATTATTTGGTATTTTCTCAATGTTTTGAGATCATTGGCATATAGTAAGTTTTATTATGAATTATTCCCTTCTACCTCTTGGGTTATTTTCTAAATAATGAATTATGATAAGTCTTAAGTTTCTATTCTCTTAAACCCTCTATTCTTTTTAAAGTTCCCTTTTTATAGAACTTTTTGTTGGCCTAAATGGTTTTATCTCCGAGGTTTTGATGATAACAATGCATAATAAGATGTTTAAGGACTAATGAGCATTTAAGTGATGAGTCTAGATAGGTATCAAAGCCACAAATGTCTCAAGAATCAAGGATCAACTTGCAAAAGCAAACAAAGCACAAGTTCTTAAGAAAACAGAGCAAATGATTCCATCTTTTATTCAAGATTGAGTACAAGTCTATGTGTGAGAATTTTAGGAACCCAATGTAAGTTAATTTCAATTATTGCTCACAAAAGGTTAAAAATGGCTTAGAATTATGCTAACTTGTTTATCTTAAAGGCCTAAAACAAATTGCCTAAGAACATGGACTTAGTGAAAATTCGTTGTCTAAAAACAGAGAGTTTCAGACGGCTGAAACATAGTTTCAGCCAGCTGAAATCACTGTTTCAGCATGCTGAAATTGTTCAGCAGGCTGAAAATCCTTCATAAGAAATATCAGCTGTCTGGTATTTTCAGACGGCTCCTTGAGCCGGCTGAAAGACCACTTTAAGTCGGCTGAAAGTCCTTTCAGACAGCTGATGGGCAAGTCTTTCTTAAACACCAAATGACACCTTCTCTGGAATATTCAGCAGCCTTCTTCAGACGGTTGAAAGGGATATTTCAGACGGCTGAAAGACATTTCAGTCGGCTGAAACCCTCGGGGAGAAGTATAACGGCTAGTTTTTTAACGGACATTTGAAGCATTTATTGCCCACCAAACTTCTTTTCCCGGCATTTATTGTTCCAGAACGGTTATTTTGGACCTCTTGAGGATAAATACAAGGCTTAAGCTTATTTATGAGCATTCATTGAGCTACAAACAAGAAAATCAATTACAAGCCCTAATTCCTCTTGTGAGCATTCATTAAAATCAATCAATAGCTGAAGTGTGCTTTAAATTTCTGTGTATTTACTCTTTGAGAGAGCTTTCTTTGAGCACAAAATCATCTCCAAATACTTTGTATCAAAAGGGTTGTGTATACCCTCACTTGTAAGCACTTGAGAAGAGTGCATTTGGCTAAGTGTTAGCAAAGAATACTCAAGTTGTAAAGGTTTGCTGCTCCACCTTAAAGGAGAGTGATAGTGGATTGGTGAATCCTCAAGCGAGCTCTTGAGGCGAGGACGTAGGCAGGAGGCCGAACCTCGTTAATATCGTTTGCATTCTCTTCCCCTTAATCTCTTGATTATTGCATTGTTTTACATTTTATTTTGCTTGCAATAATTTGTTTTTAGATTGCTATAATTTTTGAATTTGGTCTATAACCCTATTCACCCCCCCTCTAGGGTTATTCACTTGGGACAACACTTTTTATTTTATGTTATTCTTTTTGTGGAAACTTCTTATCTTTGGAAACTTTCCTTTTTCTTTAAATGGAAACTTATAATTTATAGTAGTTTATTGTGAAAGAAATAACCCCTTCGCTATCAAACTACATGAACTTTGATCCTTACATCTTTGTATGTGGAGTACGTAGGTGCTCATTTGATGTTTAAGTTTGCCATAGGCTACTAAGTATCCTAGGTTAGTATCCTAGTTTTTCGTTTCTTTATTTCTTGTATTCTTTATTCCTTTTTCTATTGCTTTCCCTATCTCTCTCTTATTTTTTATTCTTTTATGAATGTCTATGGATGAATGTGAATGCATGGATGATTCTTCACATATGTATAGTGACTAATTAGGAAGTGATTGAAATAACCTATATAAATTAAGAGACCTTTTTTAGGGCAATGTGGGTGCCTATAGGATGTTTCCTAAAACCTTCCTACATTGTAACTTAGTCTTTGAATTCCCTCTTTGGTTTTTTAAGACTTGCCTTTCCTAAAATTGGAGTCATTTGTTTGGTTTTGAAAGGTTTTCTACAACTAAAATAACTCAATTCTTAATCATGATTACCTTCTTACATAATTAAATTGTAAACTTTTTTTGTAGTATTATTTTAATTGTAGGGATCCTTAGTGTTGTGCTAACTTCTTTGCTAATTAAGAAACTCTAATCTCAATTAGAACTTGTTTTGTGTTGCTTCTTAATGCTGTTTATATAACTCAATTTTAACTCAATTGAAAGTTATGGTTTAATTTGGGCTAACCATGGTTGCATAAATATTTTGTCAATGTTTAGAATTAATTAGGATAGTCTAGTTGATGATGATCTTTTAGATATTTGTAGTCTTCTACTTTTGCTCATTATGTAAGGCATGTACATAACAAGATAACATCTTAACTAGTTGAACCTTGCAGTGCTTGTCCAATTATCCTAATAGTTTGATACAGCCTTCAAATGATATTAATTACTGGAAAACACAAACTTCTAATTTACTATAGCCTCACACATGTCATAATATTATACAAACCATAAAACATGTTCCACACAAAATACAAACAAATCTAAAACAAACATAACCAATCTCATAGATGTCAATTTAGAAGAAGAAAAGGAAAATAAGAGTAAAACAATGTCCAACAATACAATAAAATAAAGGTTTAACAGCTCAAGGTCAAAGTAATTAAAGAAGGCCTTTCTCCATTTTGCACAACCTTCTTTCGTCTATCATTAATCCATAAGATCAATATATTGAAAAATAAAAATTATTATTTATCAAAACCAAATAGTAAAACTGAAATTAATGTTTAAAGATTAATTTACCTAAAAGCATCAATTAGAAGGCATCTCAAAATCAACCAACAATTTCATAATAATCTGTAATGACTAATGACTGTAAAGACAAGTGTATATAAGTAAGAAACAAAGAATGCGACGATCAAGTAACCAACAATTAAAATGATAGAAATAAATTAAATATAAAACATACTTTACTCAAGTTCTTCAAGTTCTTAAATCCTTTCTTCAATATCAATCAGAAGTGGTGATGTGCATAACCAATCCTGTACACAAATTAAGTACTCTACTATCTTTGTGGTTAGTTGTAATGATCGTATTTTTATAATACAGTATTAAAGGTTTAGTGTGTTATTAGCATGAGTATTAGTGAGTTATTTGTCGGTTCTTTCTTATATAATCATAGCATGTGAGGAGTTTTGATGCATTTGGGTATACATAAATGATGGTTAAGTGTTACGTTTACATGATACATGCATTAAATGTATGTGGGTAACTTTATGTATATTTCCACTCATCATTGGGTATTTTCTGACTTGCACAATTAATCGGGCATTAAAGCCGATTGATTGGAGGTGTCCCATTTCAAGCAATAGCCATCTTGCCCTATCTGAATGACCTTCAATTAATCTGGGATGAGCAGTTATATATATATATTTGGGAAAATTATACTTTGCCCCCTCAATCTTTGCCTTGAAATCACTTTTCATCCCTCATCTTTAAAATCCTATAAATACCCCCTCAAATGACTGGAAGACGTTAATGGATAGCCGGCGTTAACAAAATGAATAAAATTACAATAATGCCCTTAATGCTAAAAAAGCAAAATGACATAAATACCCACCTTATTTTCCCTACGTTTTACCTCCAACCATATAAAAGCATCTTCTTCTGGGCACTGGAACCTGTAGCAGCAACATCACCATAAGAGCACCTCACTAGAAGCACGCGCCACCGCCCTTACGACCACTGCCTTGTTGCCGACATCGCCAAGTACCCAAAGAAGGTGATCTGCAAGGACTACAAAGAAGTCTTGCGTTAAGGCCTTCATCAAGCTCGTCAACTACAGCCACCTCATGCCCACTCCTTCGTTGTTTGTTTTGGTGAATTTTGTTGATGAACTATGATGGGTACTCGAAATATTGAGTTGAGATTAAAAAAAAAATGGAAAATTGCACTTTGGAAGCATTAATATTATTTTATTTTTCCCAAAAATCATGTAATATGTATGACCAAACCCTAGGTTTTGGGGTTTAAGAACACAATGATGTTGATTTTGAAGAAAAATGGTCATTACTTCTTATTTTGAAAATTTGCAGATTTTTGGGTTGTTTAAACCCGCAACTTTGAACCTTAAAACCTATATATTTTGTAATGATTTTTCATGAACCATTTACTTAATCTTGTAGAGTTCCAAAAGATCTTTAAAATGGATCTTGAATCACTAATTTTGGTTGAGAAACGAAGGAGAAATCTTAGAGAGAAGTTGAGTATTTCAACATGTTGCAATTGGTGCAACACGTCCCAAGGTTGAAGATGAATGGTGTTTTGATCCGGTGTGGGTGCACTCACGTGCCCTTATTGTGTTCCCATGTTTTTAAAAACTTTAGGTTGACCCGATGGGTCCCACCTTTGACCGTTGGACTCACCAAAGTAGGCCCCACCTTGTGGGACCCTCGTTGACTAAATTGACTAATACTGAAACCAATGTTGACTTTTCGCTTATTTTTCTAAACCCTAAAATTCAAAAAACAAAAAATAAAAACTTGAATAGAAACTTAAGGGCATTTTCGGTAGCAAATGAATTAACCTTGTATCATGTGCATTGCACATGTTAAGTTTTGTTAACTTTCTAATGGCAGTTTAATGGTTTGGTGAAAAGTGTAAACTTTCAATAGTTCGAGGACTTATTTGTAGGATTTTGTAGATGAGGGGGGAAAAGTGATTTCGGCTTAAAGATGATGGGGGCAAAGTGTAATTTTCCCTATATATTTTAGCATCAAATTACACATATGCCCCTTGTATTTTTTAAAACCTATTTGGCCTGACCTTTAGGGATTATTCACTTCATTTTGCTGTTGGTTTAGAGAGAGAATAAGAGAGAAAGGTATGGAATGAGAAGGAGAGAGGGATGGTGGAGAGAGAATGGGTATGGGAGTTAGGGTTTTGCTTCTCCTACACTTAGTATTGCATCTTCAAGCTTATGGCAGCCCTCCTTGGGTTTGTCTTCATCTTCTTCACCTTTCATTTGCATAATTAGATTTCTATTTAACCATTTTTAGCATAGATTCTCTACTATTGGTTAAATCTATACCTTTGGGAAACTTGTATATGGCTTTTGAGAGTTCTTAGTTTTATTTTGGATTACGTAATCTTCATCTTCATGATGTACATTTTGAGGCTAGGCTTACATTTAAGAGGTTGCATGCAAGGGTAGAACCAAGAACTTTAGGTTGTCAGGCCAACGGTTAGCCTAAGAAATTATAATAGACTAGTAATAATATTTTTTTCCTTTACCACAAATTCTTGTTATATAAATACTATTAAAAAGAATACTAAAAGGAGCTTATTCATAAAGCAAACTGTAAAAGGATTTCGTAAAGCATAATCTACTAAATACATTAAAGGAAAAATATTTGAACCAACTTTAGTAAAGATGTTAAAAAATCAAAAATGGAAAAAAGACCATGCATCTTCATTATATATCTGGTCAAGTATGACATACATAGTAAAGCCATATTGTTATAGCCCATTTTTGTCACTGTAGCTAGAGGTCATCATGTCATGTAGATTTTTGTTTTATTTTTGGCTCTAGACTATTGCATTAAGTTTTTATGGCATTAAGGATGATGCATATGAATTTTGGTTCGATTTGGAAGAGGTTTCAATAGTCAATTAGAGATTTTGTGACTTTAAGGGCATTATTATCTTTTAAGTCGTATATTTTCTGTTTGACTTTGAAATGATCTCCAAATTGTCAATTGGAGCTCATATTGATATATAGGAGGTATTTATAGGTTCGATTTAATGAATTGATGGTTTAAGATTAATTTGGTTCATAATGGTTCAAGTTGGCTAAAAGACTCTCTCTTGGTTCACTCAAGTCGGCTCATAATTATCACTCAATTCTCCCTCATTAGACCTCAATTAGTTTAAATTTCATGTTTTAAAAGATTAGATTTTGATTTGGAAAGCATTTGGTGCAACCCTGTGTGCAAACCTAAGCTTTGCAACGGTGGTGTACAGTGGTTAACTGTATTTATAAAACCTAACCATACACCCATGGTTAAGGATTTTTGCCTTAAAAATGTTTAAAAATGTGTTCCTTTTCAAAGCACGGTTGTTTTGGCTTTTGTTTCGTCAAAATCGAATTTCGTTTGACCTTTGAAACACTTTTGGAAGGCGAAGGAGTGCAAAAATGGCATTTGCTGACGGTGCCCTCGGGTGACCACCTAGGGCTGGGCGGCTAGCCGCTTAGGCTCAGGTGGCTAGCCGCCCAGCCTTGGGTGGTTATTTGTGGCACTCCATCATTTTTTAGGGTTTTTGTGATTTTCTTCCATTTTTTACTTATTTCTCCACAAATCTTTCCTTCTAATTTTTAGGTAACTTTGAGTGTCTTAAGCCTCAAGAGAGTCTCTAATAGCCCTTGGATAATTATCTAATAAATTAATATTGTCCATTGATTTAGGAGAGCTGATCCCTATAAATACTTAACTATGTTCAATCCTAAGGGAGGCAACTTATACACTTATAACCTAAACCCTAAAAGAAGGGATTTTTTTTTTTTTTTTTTTGTGTGAAAGAGAAAGGAATACAAAGAGATTTTCTTTAACCCTAGCAAAAGAGGATGAGGAGTTCTCTATGTTAAGAGGAGGCTCTACAAGAGGTAACACATTTAACTCTAGAATCTGGAATTAGGGTTTCTCTCTTATGTAAGTTCCAATGCATGCTATTGTCATTGTTATTACCAATGTTTGATACTTTTGTGAGTTAATATGCATGATAATGGGATTGTTTATGATGTATTAATCATGCTTTAGGGTTTATTCATGGATTATAGTGCATTGTTGTGAGTTTAGGGTTTTGAATGTTATCCTTATTAGCTTTTTAGCTTATATAAGTTTCATGTAGCATGTTTAGTGTAAGTTTTTGAATTATTTCTCATCATGGTTGTTTAATATATGTCATATATGATAGAATCATGTTAGGGTTGCATTCATGTAGTAGATTTTCTAGGGTTTTTGGAGACGTTATCCTTTTCCAAGGATAATTATCCTTTATAGAGAGTAGGATTTTGCATGAGAGTGTTTGAGAATGTGTTTAAGCATGCAATCACTTCTAATATGTTTTAAAGTATATATTTTATGTAGGATATGTTGATAGAACCTTTATATGGGATGATTTCTATATAAGATTTTCTTAGGATAATTTTGCTTAAAAAAGCTCATCGTAAGAAGGCATTTTTTCATATTTTATATAAAATATCATATTTTTTACTTGAGTTTGCTTTGTTTTTCATACATAATGATATTATTTGATATTCTCATGATTATTATGATCTTTTTGCATGTTTCTTTTTTCATAGTTCTTATGCATTTAGGCTAGGTCATTACATGTAAGAACATATTAAGGTTTTATGATTTTATGATTATTTGTCTTTGGCATGATTATTAGGATGACTAGAGCCTTAATAATCTCTGTCCATATTTTTTTATTGTTATTATGGTATTATTTTTAGCACGTGTAAGGGTGCTTGTGAGCATGGTAATTATAAAATCCCGAATTTTTCTTAGGCATAATTAATTAACTAAAAAAATTGATTGCCTTTAGTTAGATTTAAACGTATGAGTTAATTTAGGATTAACCTCAAACATGTTCAACTTTGTAACCTAATCAATGAGTAATAGTGTTCGTATCCTAATCAATGAGTAATAGTGATTGTTTTCTAATCAATGAGTAATAGTGTTCATATCCTAATCAAACACTAACTTTGAAGGTAATCCTAATTAGGTTAGGATTAACTTGCACCCTATATAAGAAACCTTTAGGGAGGATTTATATTCTTTTGACTGAAAATAATATAGAGAGAGAAAGGGGGACGATGGATCCATAAGAGAGAAGGACAAAGAAAGGAGCTGATGCTGTTTTGTACGAATTGACTGCCAACTTCATGTCTATTTACAGGTAAATTACCATCTGTTGACCGGTAACTTTACTGTGTTACCAAGATTTTCATCTCTAATCCAATCCTTCATCTCTATCACTTCTACAATCACTAAACCATCATCACCACCACTCAAAAACCCCTCCATAGCTGTTGCACAAGATCATCCAACCACCAAAAATCTCTTTCTTTGGGTTTGGGTGACAAGGAAAGCCAAAATGGTGGTTTCCACCACTTCCCATGTCCACCACCACAAATTTTCTCAAACGCTACCATAGACCCTTCCACAGACATCTCTCCCACAGATTTAGGGACTGATTTTGAGGGAAAATCAGTGAGTGAACTTCTGCTTTTGCCTTGGGTAGCATAGGAAGTTAATACAAAAATCTGCTGCTGTTTTACTACATTCTGACTGGCAACTTCACATCTGTTAACAGTCAACTTATCTCGGATTGACTGGTAACTTTGCTGTGTCAAAAAGTAATTCAAACCTATTAATTTATAATTTAACATGAGTCTATTTTAATGCCACGTTAGTGTATATATTAATTATATTAAATATAGTAAGCATTATAAGGCCATGAGAATTAGATATTGAACCCTTAACGCACCACTTAGTTGGGGAGACTTTTTTTGCTTAAGTATGATTTTATTGATAAATAATATTAATGATTTTAGGTTTTGAGTAGCGTTGGGATTGTTAGGAGTTTGATCGATTGGATTGTTGAAGGTTTGGCTTGAGGTAAGAGAACTTGCACAATGTATCGTCCTCTTTGATTAAATAAAAATAAATCTGATTTTTATTCCTCTTTTGTGAGCCAATGATTTGTGGACAATTGTTTTCAAAATTGTTTCATTATCAAAGTATTTATTTATTATGTACTGTCGGTCAAGCAAAAATAGTCATTTATTGAAATTGTTTTACATACGTGTTTGAATCTATTTCACTTGTGAAAGATATTTGTCAAATGTTTTTTTGTATAAGTGTGAACTCTAGTTAGATTATTGGTCCGTCTCAGCAGGGGATTTTAATACTGTTGAAAAATTGATCCGTGCCAGCAGGGGATTCTAATACTGTTGGTCATCAATACTGATGTAGTGTAAAGTCCCGGGATGATAGGCGCCTATTGAATGTGAGTCTAGCCAGAGGAAGTACTTGTATGAATTAGTGTTTTATCAATTTGTAATATATGAATCAGTGATTCTAAAATGATTTATCGAATGTATTGTTATCGAAAGTGTTTCAGTGTTATTGTTTATTGAATTGAAAGCAAGAGAATTATTTCTTAAAGTTTATATGCTTACTAAATTGAAAGAAATGATTTATTGTAAAACTCTATCGTTTTGTTACCTACGTTTTTAAATTAATCGTGCAAATATGCTTGACCTCTTCCCCTATATATTGTGTAAAGTTTTCTTACTGAGCTTTATGCTCACCCTTTATATTTTTCCCCACAGATGATTACCTTGATGTGAGTAGCTTCTGCGTGCGAAGAGTTAGGGAGTCAATGGCGTGATCTTCAAGTTAAACTAGAACTTTTATTTTAGTAGTTAAAGAATTAGTTTATTATTTCAGTGGACGTTGTAGTAGGTTATTGGAGATGATAATTTACTTTGATGGATATGGATTTATCTAGTTATTTCAATTAATTGTTGAGACTTTAGTTATGTTATGGCTTAAATTTTATTGTAGATGGATTATTGGAGACAACTTAACAGGTTGATATCGTTAAGTGATCTAACCTATGTGGGACATAGTCTTATGTGGGTTTTGATAATCATGTCGCCAAATCTAGTCTTTTGGGTTTGGGGTGTGACAATAATTGCCTTATTGAAAATAGGACGGTTATTCGGTATTTTTGGCTATCGCTTGGAGATTATTGCAAATGGTAAGTAGGTATGGAAATTACATTTTTCTTCCTTATTCTTTCCCTTCTTCCTCCTTGGGTTATTTCCTAATAAAGAGATATGGTAAATCTTTAAGGTTTTCCTTCCTTAAAAAATTCCTTTTTCTAAAAAAGTTTCCATCTTTCATTGAAATCTCATATATATCTTCTAAAGTCTATTTTTGAGAATCTTCTTGCTTCGGAAACTTTTCATATTTTCTTGAAAGGAAACTTAGGGTTTACCATAAGTCATTATTAGGTCATAACCCCTTCTAAAACGAATTACGTGAACATTGATCCTTGTATATTTAATACAAGGTACATAGGCGCTCAATTGATGTTCAAGTCCGCCCTAGGATACTAAGTATCCTAGTTTTCTTTTTTTATTGTCTTTTTTATTTATTTGCTTATGTGGATGGATGGATTAGTGATGTGCATGCTGTCTTGTGATGATAAATGTTATTTTATTTTTTATTTTTTGTATGTGATTAAGATATTAATTTAGCCCAATTAAATTAAGAGACCGATTAGGGCGATATGGATACCTATAGGCTTTGCCTAGAACCTTCCCTGTAACGACCCGAAATAGGGACCGTTAGTTATATAGCAAGAAAACAAATTTTAAAGACAATTTTGGTGGGGGTTTATTAATAATAATTCTTTTGAAAACATTTTTAGAAAATCCGGCATGGTCCCATTTGTAAATAGGACATACTAAGTTATCTACTAACCATAAAACCTGTAGAAAACACATTTATAATAATTTCCAGCCATCCACACAATATTCCAAATAAATAAATTAAAGCTGCATCATAGCCACATGGTCCCATTAAGTCCACCTCACTACAAATTAATTATTACAAGCCATAAATTAAAATTAATACATGCATAGGCTTTCAGCCGAAATAAAAATACAATGATTTCTCTATATGAGTGCAAGCATGCTGATGTGCTTCCCAAAAACCAGGCCAAACTTTATTTTGAAAATATGACCTGCAAGAAAAACTGTGGGGGTATGAGCTACACGCTCAGTAAGAAAACATTTTCCCGAAAATAATCCGAGGTTTTCAAAACCATAGTATATACATATATACTTTTGAAAGAATCCCTGCAAAACCATTATTAGTTTGCGATATAAATTTCCAGTAAATAAAACTGATATAGGTATAATGAAATAAACTGCGAAAGTTAAATCATTTAATAACAACACCCCTTTTTCCTTATTAAAGAGGTTATCAAAATTATCATTTTACTAATAAATTATCCATTATTTTCTGATATCATATCACGGCCTTATAAGTCAATAATCATCATCCGCCATATCTGGCAATCCATAACATCAGTATTTTAAACTGATAAATCCTCCCCAGGTCATACGGGGCCTCGCGCGCGGAAAATAAGGGGAAACACTATGGATCCTATCTGGGTCCAAAAAGTAACCCCATCATGAGGAAACACTATGATCCTACTTGGATCAGAAAGTAACCTCATATTCGGGCACGTAGCCCAGGACTAAAAGATAGGAAGACACAACACGACGTCCCGTTCATTTGGGACCGCAGTAATCCTATCTCCAGTGGCCCTCATCACCATATCCATATCATCACCACTTATCTTTTCATTTACCACTTTCATAATTCCCACATAAATCGGAAAATTATATATAAATTTTCCAAGAAAACCATATAACAAGTTATGCAATTAAATCGTATGAAATAACCCCCATAATTCATATACATCATTTTCCAACAATTTTTCAAAATAATGGTTTCAAAAACATTGATATAAGAGTGACCCCCAACATTTTGACTACACAAAATAGTCTAATAGGTTTTAAAACCAACCCATTAAACCCTTAAATATATAAGAGTTTCATCAATAACAAGAATATAAAAAATGGGGTATGTAAATCAATCCCATTGTATCCCAAATCAAGTGAGGGTTTGAAATGTAACATACATATAACCCAATTAGGGTATAATACAAAACCCGAGATTTTCCAAAATTGATCAAAACTCGTAAAATATGCTTACATACATGATATTTATGCGAAGCATGCCAAATACATGTATTTTTACATGATTTAAACCTAAAACCCCCATGTATCAATGGTTTAAGATGAGAAAATGCCCCTACCTCAAAAATAGAGTGAATAAATGCAAATCCACAACCATACATGCATAAATCAGGCCAAAATACTTTAGATCCGAGCTCGACGGCGTCGGATCAAGGCTACCGTGCTCCAGCGAGCCGCCGTCGAGCCTCCACCCTTTTCTCTTTCTCTTCCTCTCTTTCTCTCTCTCTCTCTCTCGATCGGCTCAGCAAAATGGGTGAGAACCCTCTAGAATTCAAGTTTTAAAGGAAGCATAGGTGAGGGTAAAATGGTATTTACATCCCATAAAAAATCTAGCCCTTAAGTTGAAATTCGTATGTTATAGTCGACCAAACAGAAAGTAGTCGACCAAAACTCCCCAAGGAACAGTACATTGACATTCTGTCTGTAACATAGTCGACCAAAACAACCTACAGTGGACCAAATCACTCAATATGTACAAAAAGAAGTGTGTGCCTCCCCAAAACATACTTCAACACATCCTAACCCAAAATTCTCATGAATCAAGCCTTGGGTCCTCACATTCCCACATCGTAACTTAGCCCTCGAATCCAATCTTTGGTTTTCAAAAGACTTTTTGCCTTTCCATTTTTAAATTTGGAGTTACCTATTTTGGAAAATAAAACATTTTAGGGTTTTCCTCTTTTCCTTTAAAAATGAAGTGGCAACTCCTTTTTTATTTCATGTGAGCCACTTTCCCAGGTTCACACCCATATGAACCACAACACCCATAAACATGCATGCAATGGAAGAGATAAAAGGGATTTAGGGATTTCATATTTTCAAGGCAAAGAGGGCCAAAAGAAGAGGGACTGAGGGAGTGCAATAGAAAATGTGAAAAAACATATGGGTATGGTTGGCTATATAGGGATCAGGGAAGAAATAGAAAAAATAATCAAAGAATGGTAAGTGGTTTGACAAAATTATCCCTCTTAAAGTCATCATTTTCTTCTAAAGATTGGGTTATTTTGGTAAAATTAAAGCATTGAGTTTGATTTTGTGAGTTGCATCCCACCAATTGTGGTGGCCACCTATTACACTTTTTACATATGTTGCAAAACTTTAGGTAGGGACTGTTTTTTTTTTTCCAAAATTTTGCAGGGTCCATGGCCCCGGTCCCTTTTATGTTCCGCCCCTAGTTGCATGTACATCTTAGGTATGGATTTACTCACCCACAAATTCAAAGTATGCATCTTCTACACATTTCATAGAATATACCTCAGGTAGACTCATGCAATTTTCATAGGTTGAATCCATTGACATGACAATAGGATATATAATATATTTATGATTATTATTCTCGGAAATTAAATATATATTATATATATATATATATATATATATATATATGGTTTGTGGAATAAATCTTGAGTTAGAAATAGTGGGTTTTTTATGTCTTAATTTGAAATTATGTTTATTGTGAAGCTTAGATAATTATATACATTTTTAGAAATTATAAATGTATGTGAATGAGGATGAATTCACATGTTTAATTGTTAGATTTAATTTATGATTTCAAGAATTTAAATCATAAATGATTATTTATGTTACTCACTCCATCCCACAAAGATAGGCTAAGTTTGACAAAACACACAGTTTAAGAAAAGCCATAATTGCATTAACTTCTCATTATTAAACATAATCTTTCCACAATACCCTTTCTTACTAATTGTTATTGGGTTGTATGAAAATTAATTCTTGAAATAAGAAAGGTAGTATAAGAAAATCTGAAAATCCAAAAAAAAAAATATGGTTTGACTTTTCAAAATGGCCAAACATTTTGGGACAAAAAAATTTGCAAAAATGACCTATCTTTGTAGAATGGGGGGAGTATTATATTTATATCATAATTTAAGATAATTATAAGATTATTTGGGATATAGATAAGGTTAGGATTTATGAAAATGATTTTTGGTAAAATCATTATTTGGTATATTTCATTCCATGGTGGGCACAACCATGCATTATTATTGTAAGCAGAAAGAACATATCATGCTATATTGGCCACAATTAGCATGGTCTTTGTAGCACTAGTTTAGTATATCCCTTTTATAATTTTTTTATTAGTATATGTATCAGCAAAAGTATCAGCCAACACCAGCATACTGACAATTCTATTATATGTTACAATCTTACTAAGGACAACCATCTTATCCCCAACCTCCATCGTTCTTGCAACAATAACCATAAAGATATGGACAACAAAAGTAGAATCGTGAAGATAGAGGTAGCAGAGATAGGGAATCAGAATTGTGGGAGAATGTTTATGATGAACCAATAGGATGGAGCATCCAATGCCACAGTTGAAGGTATTTTTCTTATGTTTGATGTTTGGGCTAAGGTCTCCACATATTCATTCATTTATTTATACATCATTTTCAGACATTTGGAAAACGATCTTAGAATCAAGGCATATTATTCGTAAGGGAACTTATTTAGTCGTTAAAAATGAAGAATTCCTCAACATTTGGATGGATCCTTCGATATTACGAATTGAGGAATACAGAGTCTCACTTAAACATGGAATGTAGGATCTTCTTGTAAGGTGGATGAATAAATGGAAGCAAAGATATGGAGGCAAGATTTTTTAGAGAAAATCTTAGATGAAGATGTTGTAAAAACTATCCTTTAAATTTAATTTCCATAGCCTGAATTCAATAGTAGACTTTCAAGGATGGCATTAAGATACAACAAAATTTTGTTTTGTGAAATCTATTTATTTTATTGATCAATAGTCAAAATAGGCCATAGGAACAATATCGAACAAGCTTAGTGGAAAAATATTTGGAACTATAAACTCCATTAATGGCCAGAGACTATGGATAATTTTGTAAATGTTATACCTATGTAGAGACTGGTAGTTTTTCACTTCCACATAGAAGACCAATACTACTCTTTATGCAGAGCGAAGATTGAAACTACAAAGCACTTGCCTTTTTGATGCCTTATTTTGAGAGCTCTGTGGTATGCCTAATAGGAACTCAAAACATATGTATTCCAACACTCTGCAATGTTTCAATGGTAAAAAGCTTTACTTAATCCTTTAATTGATCTCAATATCCAAATGCTAAACGAGTTTGAATTCCTTGTTTTGGTGGCTAAATTTTGCAAAATTCTACAAAAATGTCAAAATATGGTGATTTTTCAAAATGGTGTTATGGACCCTAATAAACTAATGAAAGTCTTCGAGGCCAAATATAAAGAGTTCATGAACTTATTGAACCAGCCTTTGAATTCAGTTCCTAACCCTAAATCATCATCTTCTACCTTTTGATGTTAAAAATGTTTTCATATGGACTTTGCAGAGTTGTAGGCATAATTATTACACCCGGACCAAATCAAATCTTTGATTGATTCGGTTTTATCATTAGATCAGAAATGTAATTAAACCGGAATGAATTAGCTTAAACTGCCTCAAATCAGTGGTTTTTTACAACCCAGTGTAAACTGATCAGATTGGACCAATTCAACACTATTGGACTATGGTAATGTATGTAAAAATACTCCTGCTTTTGCTTCAACGAGGATTTGAAACAAAGATTGAAATAAAGTTAAAGAAAATCTTAACCATTAAACTAAGTGTTGCTATTGTGATATAACTTAGAAGACATATTACTTAATGTTTAAATTTACACTCTTCATTTTTTTTCATAGTTTCATTTTTTATTATTTTTTTAATTATAAGATCTGTTCAATCGGTGACCTAACCTCTAGATTGGGTCAATGTCCATTTTGAGTTTAATAACTATAGTTATAGGTGAAGAATTTGTTAGGGAGAAAGGGAAGTCCAAAATCCAATACGTATAGGCCAATATACAAGTTTGGAACTCATACTTACACAAAAGGCCTAATGTAATACCCGTAATTTTTAAATAGGGTATTAAGGGTTTAATCTATGGTTAACGTAGCTAATCCCTTGATTTGTCGGATGACTTCATGCATGGGTAATGCATGTGTATGATATTATGATGTTGGATGTGTTTTGATGCTTGTTTTGGTGCATTGAGTATCTTTCGGGTGCGTTTAGCCTTATTTGCAACTTAAGGGTTTAAGTTGCTGAAATTTGGCTAAGTGTTGGGAAAAAAGTGAATTTTCGTAAATCTTAGTTTTGAAAGATAATTTTTGGCGGTAATGGGAGTTTATAATATTATAAGACATTGGTGATTTTATGGTATTTTATTAACATGTTTGGATTGGGTTCCACGCATGTTTGTTTTAGAAAAATCTGTCGGGCGACGGATTTTGTACTAAAACTTGGAAATGAGATTTTGATATATTGGGAATTTGATTTTTCTAATATTTTATTTGGATTCAAATGGGGGGTTATTTGCTTATTTTTACTTTATCCTTTTACTTAAATGTTTTGAATGAAAATAAGACTGTGGAGTGTATACTGCCTGATTGAGTTGACTGAAGTGTGATTTCAATCGACTGAATTACACAGAAGCTGAAGAATTTGAATTCTGAGATTTTCAGTTGACTGAATCCTCAATTCAGTCGACTGAATTGTCATTTCAGTTGACTGAATTGCTAAATGAGTCGACTGAATTAGTTCTGAAGGCTTATTTTTGCTGAAATGACGCATGTGCCCCTCTGAGGTTATAAAACCCCTCAACCCCGACTTGTAACCCTCATTCCTGCATTTCAGAGCGAGAGAGAGGGAGAGTGAGCTTGGGAGAGCTCTTGGGGCGTACGAAGGAGAGAGAGGGAGTTTTCTCTCTACTTTTGCTTGGATTTCATGCATAGGGGCTTGGATTTCAACATTTCTAGCTTGAATCCCCTCATGGATTACCTCTATTTCGGATTTGAGAGGTAATTTCTCATGTATAAGGCTAGGGTTTGCATTTCTTTTGGGATTTATTTATCATATCCTCATATTTTGTGGTTATTCATGGTGTTCATGAGGTTTGGCTGCATCTTGGAGTTGGAATCTCCATTCTCTTCATCATCCATGGCCATTGGGAAGTTAGGGCTTACTTTGGGGAGCTTGCATATGCATCCTAGGCTTGGATCTACACACCCACAACATCAAGATTGCATTTTTATACACGTTTCATGGAGGTAGGTGCAATTTACATAGGTTTAAACTATTGACATGATAATATGGTATATATTATCATAGTATTTGGTACTCTTGGGCCTAGAATATGCATATGAATGATTTATGGAATAAATCTTGGAATGAGATTATGGGTATTTGATAATCTAATTTGGGAATTATGTTCTTTATGAATTTGGGTTTATTTTATCCATTCTATGGAATATAGATGTATGGATTTTTTTTTTTGTTAATTTCCATACTTAATTGATGTTTTGATTATGATTTTGAGACTATAATCATAATGGAGATTATGTTGTTTATCATAATTTTGTTATAATTATGAGGATATTTGATTATGGGTTTTATGGCATAAATTGGGAGATGATTTTGGTTTTAAAATCATTTTTATGGTTAATTTCATTGCATGTTGGGCATAATCATGCATTAAATGGACTTAATGAATACTGGGTAAAAGTATTGCATAAAAAGGGGTCATTGGAACTGGACTACTTGCAGTCAATGGGACTTTGCGGTGTTTTCCATTCCTTTGGTCCTGGGGTACTTTCCGGTTCCAGGTAGGAACCCTTGTGTTCCCGAATCAGAGGCTACTTTCCGGTTCCAGGTAGGAACCCTTGTGTTGTCCTCTTGGAGGTTGGGTTTAAATCCTCCGTTTCCGCGCGAAGACTCCTACGGGAGTGGTTGGTAATTAATGGAATTAAAGTAAATTGGACATGAGTCACATGCATTGGATATTATGCATAATTTATTTTAAGTTATGGGATATAACTTATTTTGAATTGGTAATATACTTGGTCAGTATATTTCGTTTTAAATGATATAATTGGTTTTTATTTATATCATTGCTTTAGTTTACTATGTTAAATTGTATCTACTGAGTCGTCGGACTCACGCCTATTATTTTAAATGTTTTTCAGAATTACAGGACATGAAGTTATGCGGAGGCACGCTTTCTTGGGATTTATTAATGTATTTTCATAGGATTAATGAATGTATTTCGTTAAATTTTATCCAAGCCATTGGCGAATGTAAATGTAAATTAATCGGGGTTGTAATTGTAATTATTTAATGTTGTGCATACGTGGAATGCGATGCATGGGATGATACCACTTTCATGGATGACATCGAAATTTTTATCAATAGATTTTTATAACAGGTATTATGATGGTATGTCCTATCTATGGATGGGTCATGTCCAAAAAGGGAAAAAGTTTTAAAATGGTTGAGATTTTGACATCTGTCATCCACGTTTTATCAAAGGATTTATTAAAATAAAGCTTGTTTTATTACTATTGATCACGGCTTAATTAATTTGGGTCGTGACACCTAAGCCTACTGGTAGTGAGTTCGTTAGTTGTATATTAAGACCCTTTTTTCTTCTATTCTTTCGATGTGATACAAACCCACACATGAACCTCAATAATCTCCTCCTTTATGTGTAAACTGCATCAAGTTCAACTCCCCCTTGAGTCCAATCCACAACTTTTCACAAGCATTATGCCTGATTCATTTGGCTCTTGCTAAGTAGCCCCATGCCATGCTCATGGAACACCACATCAACATTAAGGAAGACCAACCTAGTACACCAAATATTGCGATATCACGATTCCAAATCAAGAGCCCATCTAACAAGCACTTCACCACTTGAAGAGTTCACCCATGATTGTTAGCCATTAGCTTTGATACCATTTGTTGGGAAGAAAAATGAAGTCCGAAATCCAACACCACATATCCAACATACAAGTATGGAACCCGTACCCACACAAAAAGTCTAAGCCTATTAGTGGTAAGTCCATTACTTATATATTAAAACTCTTTTTTTCTCTTATTCTTCCGATGTGAGACAAAGCCACACATAAACCTCAATATTCTCCCCATTTATGTGTAAACTACATTAAGTTCAACTCCCCCTTGAGTCCAATCCACAACTTTTCACAAGCATTATGCCTAATTCATTTGGTTCTTGCCAAGTAGCCCTGTGCCAAGCTCATGGAACACCACATCAACATTGAGGAAAACCAACTCAATACACCAAACATTGCGATACCGCGATTCCAAATCAAGAGCCTATCTAACAGGCACTTCACTACTCGAAGAGTTCACCTATGATTGTTAACCATCAGTTTTGATACCATTTATTGGGAAGAAAAGGAGAGTCCAAAATCCAACATCACTGGTCCAACATACAAGTGTAGAATCCATACCCACACAAAAAGTCTAAGCCTATTAGTGGTGAGTCCATTTCTTGTATATTAAGACTTTCTTTCTTCTATTCTTCCGATGTGAGACAAACTGTAACGCCCCAAAATTTATATACCTTAACACGTACAATTTTTATATGAGCTCTGTACAAATAAATCTTTTCAAAAATAAATTCCCTTTGAAAATACAGAGTATTGCGCGGCTGCGGGTAGCGATGGTTAACCCAAAATTCATCATCAATATACATTGGACAACCAAATAAATAAAATTACATCAGCTTTAAATAAAAATAAATGTACGCAATAACTTCTCCAAATCTTGAACCCCAATTCTACAACGTGCCTCCAACAATTATCACCTGAAAATATATTAGGGTGAGCGAACAACAGCCCAGTAGGAAATCCAATTCCTATACAAAAAATAATGTTTCAGAAATCACATGCAAGCATTTATATATTCAAAATAATATATAAATCAAATAATACGAACTCCAAATCATCAACCTCGAATATAATCCATCTGTCAATAAAATCATCCATCATAATCCATGACATCAAATAATATCACCATCAATAATTATCACCTTGCATAAATCAAATATCAACATATGTTTCAAAATAATCATCATTTACTGTACAAGAATTAAACCCCCTACTTCAAAAATAAGTAAATAAAATGAATAACCACCACTGTAGACTGTGTAGATCAGCTTAAGAAATATAGAATCCATACTGACAGGAGTTGGATTGGAGCTCCTATGCTCCGGCGACTAAACCTCTACCTCTCGGATTCCTCCCTCTCCCTGCTCGTTTCTTTCTTTCTCTCCTCTCTTCTTCTCCTTTTATTTCCTTCTTCTCACTCACGTCCCTATCTCCCTTTCTCTCTCTTCATTTATTTTTTTCTTCGTATTTCTTCTCTTCTCCCGTCCTATCTCCTTTCTCTTCTTTCTTTTTCTCTTTTTCTACACCTAATCTCTGCTCCTCTTCCTTCATTTTCTACTCTTCTTTACTCTCTTCTTTTGACTTTTCTTCTCTTTCCTTTCTTCTTTTACCTTCTTTTCTTCTTCCATCGAAAACTAATCTCCCTTCTTTTCTCTTTTTTTTTTTTCTCTATTCTGTTTGTTTCTTCTTTTCTCTTTTCTTTCCTCCATATATATATATATATATATATATATATCTCATAATCACAATCACAATTTAATCATCTTTCTCCACACAAAGCAATTTAATGTAATGTCTCCCAACATCCAACTGACCTCCTCTTCATTCTCAATATAAAATATTTAAAGTTATCACCTTGTGTATAATTCCACCAAATATACACGTAAAATAAATCAATAAATATTCAGGGTATTACGGCTTAATGTATGATTAGCGTAATTAATCTCTTGATTTGTTGGACGACCTCATTTATAGGTAATCCATATGTATGATGATATAATGTTAAATGTATTTTGATGCTTGTTTTTATGCATCAAGTATCTTAAGTGTGTGTTTGGCCTTATTTGCAATTTAAATGTTTAAATTGCTGAAATTTGGCTAAATGTTAGAAAAAAAATGAATTTTCGTATATTGTGAGGGTCTAATATTTGATTATTATTGTTATTGTGGTTAAGATATGTTTTGGATGTGCTATTATAGCTTGGTTTGGAGTATTTTGGAAGTTATAGTTTATTAGAGTTTATGGAAACTCTATTTTCTCAATTTTTGGGAGTTTTAATCAACTAAAACATGATGTAGTTGACTACAGGTTTCCTGTAGTCGACTACACCTCACTTGTAGTCGACTAAACTTTGCAAAATTGCATTATGATATGTTTAGTTGACTACACACTTGATGTAGTTGACTAAACTACTTGAATTTGGCCTGTGAGTCATGTTTTTATGATTTGAATTAACCTTTTTGCCCCTCCTCCTATATATAACTCTCACCCTACGATTTTTCATTTATTTTTCTCTACTTTCTTAGCCGAGAGAGAGAGATAAAGATAGGAAGAGAGAAAGGGGTGTTGGCCTCAATGGTTTTAACCCCGTGATTTTGATGATAATAATACATAATAAGATGTTTAAATACTAATGAGCATTTAAGTGGTTAATCAAAACAGGTATCAAAGCCATAAGATGCTTCAAGAATCATGGATCAAGTTGCAAAAAGCACAAGAACAATGAACAAGAGCAAATTGAATCAATTCGTTATTCAAGAATGAATCAGCTTTGTTTCAAGTCGATATGTGAGAAACTTAGGAACATATTGTAAGATTGATTTCAATCCTTGCTCACACAAGATTAAAGGACTTAAAACTTTGCAAAATTGATAAATATAAAGGCCTATGCAATTCACTTTGAACCAAGAGTTAGTGAAAATTCCCTGTCTGAAAACAGAGATTTTCAAACGGTTGAAACATAGTTTCAGCAGGCTGAAAGTTCTCAGCAGGTGAAAAATGCACCTTCCTGATAAAATTAGCTCTCTGTATTTTTCAGACGGTTCTTTGAGCCGGCTGAAAGAACTTTGAGATGGCTGAAAGTACTTTGAGACGGCTAAAAGTGAACTTTAAGACGGCTGAAAGTCCTCATCTGTGATTCCCAATTTTCACCTTCTTTAGAAAATTTAGCAGCCTTCTTCAGACAGCTGAAAGATATTCCAATCAGCTGAAATCCTCAGGCAGAGTTCTAACGGCTAGTTTTTTAACGGACTTTTGAAGCATTAAATGCCCACCAAATTCCCTTTCCTAGCATGTATTGCTACAGAACAGCTATATTGACTCCTTGTGTATAAATACAAGCCTTAAGCTCATTTATGAGCATTCATTGAGCTAAAAACAAGAAAATCAATTACAAACCCTAATTTCTATTGTGAGCATTCATTGAAATCAATCAATAGTTGAGTGTGTTTTCATTTTCTGTGTATCGACTCTTTGAGAGAGCTTTCTTTGAGTACAAAAACAACTCCAAACATCTTGTATTAAAGGGTAGTGTGAACCCTCACTTTGTAAACACTTGAGAAGTGTGTTTTTAGCTAAGTGTTGGTAAAGAACACTTGAATTATAAAGGTCTGCTGCTCCACCTTGAAGGAGAGTGATAGTGGATTGGTGAATCCTCAAACGAGCTCTTGAGGCGAGGACGTAGGCGGGAGGCCGAACCTCATTAACATCGTTTGCATTCTCTTTCTTTTAATTTCTTTATTATTGCTTATTCTTTTATTCATTCTTATTTGCAATAATTAGTTTTGAGATTGCAATTAATTTTTTATTTGGCCTATAACCCTATTTACCCCCCTCTAGAGTTATTTAATTGGGACAACAAGGGGTATACGACTGGGAAAGTGAAGGGTTCTCCCTCCATTTTTCCATGGATTTCATGCATCTTGGCCTTAAATGTAATACCCGTAATTTGAAAGTAAGGTATTAAGGGTTTAAGTTGCTGAAATTTGGCTAAGTGTGGGAAAAAAGTGAATTTTCGTAAATCTTTGTTTTTAAAGATAATTTTTGGCAGTAACAGAAGTTTATAATATTATAAGACTTCTGTGATTTTATGGGATTTTATTAGCATGTTTGGATTGGTTCCTCACATGTTTGTTTTAGGAAAATCTGTCGGGCGACAGATTTTGTACTAAAACTTGGAAATGAGATTTTGATATACTTGGAATTTGATTTTTCTAATATTTTATTTGGATTCAAATGGGGGGCTATTTGCTTATTTTCATTAAATAACTTAAAGTATCAATCGGCTGACATGAACTTTCAGCCAGCTGAAAATTGTCTTTCAGACGGCTAAAACATGTTTCAGCCGTCTGAAATACATAGACAGCAGAAAATAGACAGTTAGTCAGCCAACTCTCCATCAGCATAGACATCAGCCTTATTTTCATCCAAAACATTTAAATAAAAAGATAATATAAGAATGAAGAAGATTACTTAAATGTTTTGGATGAAAATAAGGCTGATGTCTGTGCTGATGGAGAGTTGCCTGACTAACTGTCTATTTTCTGCTGTCTATGTATTTCAGATGGCTGAAACATGTTTCAGCCGTCTGAAAGACAATTTTCAACCGGCTAAAAGTTCATGCCAGCCGACTGAAAATTCTAAAGAGGATTGTTTTGTGTTAGGCATTTTCAGTCTGCTTAAAATACTTGTCAGCCGTTTGAAAGTGTCGATAGACAGTTTTAAAAAGGATTGTTTGACGATTTTACCCCCACTTTCCCTTATTAAACCCATTCCTAATGGGTTTCTTACCCACTTTTTGGCAAAAAAGGAAAGAGAGGAGAGAGAGAAAGAGAGAGAAAGAGGAGCTCGACGGTGAGGAGCGTGACCATAGGAGCTCGAGTCCGACCCCATAACGCATGGATCTTGTGATTTCCACCCTGATCTACACGTGTACACCCTTAGATTCACGTTTCTAGCTACCATTTGAGAGGTAGGTGCATTTTTCATGGTTGTAAACCATTGTATACATGATTTGGTATATTATTATGGGTTTTTTTGCATGTTTACATGATATGATACATGTTTACATGGGATTGGGGTTTGAATTTCTTAAAAATTCATATATTTGAGAAATTAGGGTTTTGTTTTATACCCTATTTAGTTATATTGGTATTGTTTTGCATACCCTCACATGATTTGGAATATAATGGGTTGATTTTGAAAACCTATTTGTTAAATCTTTGTAATAAACTATTTAAGGGTCACTTTTACATAAGTGTTGGAAACCCATTTTTCTAAAATTATAAATAAAAATGGATGTGATGATAAGGGGTACTTTCTGGTCTTAATAACCGTATTGTTCCCGAAATGAGGTTACTTTCTGGATCCATGTAGGATTCATAGTGTTTCGTCAAGATGAGGTTACTTTCTGGACTCATGTAGGGATTCATAGTGTTTCCTCTCATTTCCGCGCACGAGAGCCTCGCATGACTTGGGGAGGATTATTCAGTTTGAAAGACTGATGATGTTGTGAATTGCCAGATATGGTGGATTTATGTTATGAATGATTTTCATGTTCCCCTATACTTGTTTTAAAATTGTGATATGCAACCCCTTATTATCTCATTTTATTTAATTGTTCATAATGGTTTTAAAATCTTGATATACAATTTTGAAAATTATATCCTACTGAGTTTATACTCATGCCTATTTTTAAAACCTTTTGTAGACTTTGAGCAAAGTAAGGATGACTCTTATGAGGAGGCATCACATCGGATTTAGCATATGCATTGCATTATGGGTGTTGTGCAGATGTATTTTACAATTTTATGGCTTGTATATTATTTAGACAGACTTATTGTATTATACAATGCTTGTATTGACAATAGAACTCTGTGGGAACTAGTATGCCAGCTTAATTTAATTACCTATTGTGGATGGTTAAATGATTTTGATTTTAAATTGAACAGGTTTAAACTGTCGAGAACTTGGTATGTCCTATTTTCAGACAGGACTATATCGGATTTTCTAAAAATATTTTATAAAGCTATAATTATTATAAACCATCCTTGAACTTCATTTTATTTATTCTTCTTTCTATTGACACGTCATAGCCTATTTTCGAGTCGTGACATTAAATCTACTAATTTCTAACTTGGATTCACTTATGGCCAACCTCTATTTCGAGTTGAGAGGTATTTTCTCATGTCTAAAGCTAGGGTTTACACTCCTTTTGGAATTTAGTCATCAAATCCTTACATTTATTTATTTATAGTGTTTGTGAGGTTTGGTTGCATCTTAGAGTTGGAATCTCCATTCTCTTCATCAATCATGGCATTTGGAAGCTAGAGCTTGCTTTGGGGAGTTTCCATGTACATCTTAGGCTTGATTTACATGTCCATGTGTTAGTTATATGCCCTATAGCCAATTATAGAGATGATGTTTTAGGGATAAAGAATAATCATAAGATTTCATTTATTGTATGTCACATTTATTATTATTTAATAAAGGGCCTATCATGTTTATTTTATTCTTTATATTTACATGATATATCCAAGGAATTAGAGTTGAGAATATGAAATTATAATGAGTTATGGTTTTAAAACTGTATATATATTTCTGTACTAAACTCCTAAATCATTTCTAGTTGAAGGTTCATTGTAATGGACAATAATGAACCATAGGACTAGCACATGTTAGGTTGGCTCTATAGGAAGATAGATAACTAGTCTCAAGCTATTTGTGTATAAACACTATAACCAACATATGGGTGCCTATTACATGAATAGGTACACTAAATGTGACCATAGAATATGAGATCAACTAAATAGAGTTTTAACTGCCTGTCAATCAGTTTCTCATAGTTGCAGTAGTACAAGTAATCCTTAGACCTGAGACACCATAGTTATCTTTTGCATATAGCCTTAGAAGTTTGATAACACTAAGTGTGGATTCCTATGGGGTCTACAAAGGTGTTTATTGGTTCTATTGATATATGTATGGAGGCATGTGAGTGATCAATAAGGAATCCACACTCTCAGTTAAAAGGGAGAGAATGTTTCATATAGCATTCATAATATAACTTATAAAATCTATGGCCATGGTAGGATGATTATGGAAAGGAGTTTTCATAATGCATCAATGAGTTGATATATATGAATGGGTATAAAGTATTAAACTAGGGACTTTATAGACTTCCATATCCTATTAGTTTAATCAGAAACATTGTATAGATGGAATGATGTAATTATTACCTTAAGCTATAACTGAAGGGTTCTTTGTTCGATATTTATTCACCTAATTGAGGACCATACCATGAGCCATTGTTAGATGCTACTCATCGTTAGTAGAAGCCCTAATTGACATAAATGAGTTATAGTCAATTAGGGAATTGGAAAGTGTTCCAATTAGACCCTTAATAGAAAGTGTTTCATTGTGCACTCCTTGTGCTATTCCTATTACTCGATGATGTTAACCCAATGGGTCACAAACTGATCATGCAAAGAAGGACTTTAAAGCTTTGAGAGAATGGGTAAGATTGAATAAGAAAAGTTTTTGAGGGCTACACTTGTATTGGATATAAGTAAGAGGGGTTAAATTGTAATTTTGGGAAAATTGCAAGTTAGAATCCATAAGGGATTCTCCCATTAGGGCCGGTCCTCATTAGTGGCTATATAAGCCACATTAGCATGTGGTATGTTGCTAAGTTTTCGCTTTCTCAAGTCCTAGCTGAACCTGGATGTAACGACCCGAAGTGGGGGCCATTAGTTAAGTCGTAAGAAAATCAATTTTTAAACCAATTTTGGTGGATGTTTAATAAAAATATTTATTTTGGAAACCTTTTTAGAAAATCTGGCATGGTCCTGTTTGTAAATAGGACATACCTAGTTATCGACTATTTGCAAACCTGTCAAAAACACAATAATAATATTTCCAATTCATCCACACAGTATTCCAAAAATAAATAAAACAATAGGCTGTATCGTAGTCACATGGGTTTCATCCTCATTCTCAGAATGAATGTATGAATGCTGATGTGCTTCCCAACCCCAGGTCAAGTTAAACTTTGAAAAACATGACCTGCAAGATAAACTGTGGGGGTATGAGCTACACGCTCAGTAGGAAAACATTTCTCAAAATAACCCAAGGTTTTAAAAACCATAGTTTATATACATTTCAATAACCTTGCAAAACCATTTATTAGTTTGCAATATAATCTCTCCGTAAATAAAACTGATACGAATATAATGAAATAAACTGCGAAAGTTAAATCATTTAATACCAATGCCCCTTTTTCCTTTTCAAAGAGGTTATCAAAATCATCATATTACAAATAATTTATCTATCATTTTCTGATATGACATCACAGCCTTATAAGCCAATAATCATCACCCGCCATATCTGGCAATCTATCACATCAGTCTTTCAAACTGATAAATCCTCCCCAGGTCATGCGGGGCCCTCGCGCGCGGAAATAAGAGGAAACACTATGGATCCTACTTGGACCCAGAAAGTAACCTCAAGAGGAAACACTATGGATCTGCTTTGATCCAGAAAGTAACCTCATTTCGGGAACACTACAGTCGTTGGGACCGGAAAGTACCCCTTGTCATCACATCCATACATCACCACTTGTCTATTCATTTATCAATTCCATAATTCTCCCATAATCCGGAAAATTATATATAAATTTTCCAAAACCACATAATAGGTTTGTTCTTAGAAAACCATATAATAGGTGGGTTCATAAAATCACAATAAATAACTTCCATAAATCATTTCCAAATGAATGATTTCAAAAACAACATTTTTATGACAAAAATAATGTGAATCAAACCCTAGGTTTCCCACAATTTGTAAAACCTAGCAAATAAATACCCCATGCATGATATTTATGCCAAAAACTACCAAATACATGTAAAACTACATGATTATACCCAAACCCCCATGCAACAAGGGTTTAAAATGAGAAAATGTCCCCTACCTCAATGATGAGTGATGAAAATGCAATACCACTGCCATAGACATGTAGATCAGGCCTAGGATGCACATGAAAGCTTCCCAAAGCAAGCCCTAGCTTCCAAATGCCATGCTTGATGAAGTGAACGGAGATTCCAACTCCAAGATGCAACCAAACCTCACAAATCACATGAATAAACACAAGATATGAGGGTATGTAGACTAAAACCCAAAAGAAATGCAAACCCTAGCCTTATATATGGAAAATTACCTCTCAAATCCGAAAGGGAGGTAAACCATGAGTGAATCCAAGCTAGAAGTGTTGAAATCCAAGCCCTAAAGCATGAAATCGAAGCAAAAGTAGAGAGAAAACTCCATCTCTCTCCTTCGTACGCCCTAAGAGCTCTCCCAAGCTCACTCTCCCTCTCTCTCGCTCTAAAATGCAGGAATGAGGGTTACAAGTCGGGGTTGAGGGGTTTTATAACCTCAGAGGGCACATGCGTCATTTCAGCAAAAATAAGCCTTCAGACCTAATTCAGTCGACTCATTTAGCAATTCAGTCGACTGAAATGACAATTCAGTCGACTGAATTGAGGATTCAGTCAACTGAAAATCCCAGAATTGGAACTCCTCAGCTTCTGTGTAATTCAGTCGACTGAAATCACACTTCAGTCGACTCAAACAGGCAGAATACACTCCACAGTCTTATTTTCATTCAAAACATTTAAGTAATTTTACTTTAAGTTATTTAATGAAAATAAGCAAACAACCCCCCATTTGAATTCAAATAAAATATCAGAAAAATCAAATACCCAATATATCAAAATCTCATTTCCAAGTTTTAGTACAAAATCCGTCTCCCGACAGATTTTTCTAAAATAAACATGTGAGGAAACCAATCCAAACATGCTAATAAAATCCCATAAAATCACCAATGTCTTATAATATTATAAACTCCCATTACCGCCAAAAATTATCCTTTAAAACGAAGATTTACGAAAATTCATTTTTTCCCAACACTTAGCCAAATTTCAACAGCTTAGACCCGAAGCTGCAAATAAGGCCAAACACGCACTTAAAACACTTGATGCATAAAAACGAGCATCAAATCACAAATAAAATTATATTATCATACACATAGATTACCCATACATGGGGTTATCCAACAAATCAAGGGATTAACTACGCTAATCATACATTAAGCCGTAATAATCCCTATTAAGGAAACGGGTCCTCACACTGGAGGTGCTCTTTCTCTCTCTCTCTCTTCTCTTCTCCGCTTTTAAAATCAAAAGGAGAAAGTAAGGGAAGCTTGAAGGCCTTTACTAGGTGTGGATACCATTGGAGGCAGAACACTTGGGTTGCTCAAACCATTGTTGTTTGGAATCAAAGTTTGAAGGAAGAAGAAGAAGACATAAGAAACTGTAGGTATTTAAACCCCTCTTCTAGTTAGGGTTTATAGTTTTGTATTGAAACACAATTAGATTCATGGGCTGCATGGAATTGATAAGAAATTTTTGTTATTCAAGTTATTCCGCATTCTATTTTCCTCTAGTTCTATTCCTTACACTATGGCGGTAGTTTTGCATTCTCTTCACTCATTATTAAGGTAGGAGACATCTTTTCATTTTAAACCATTGATGCATCAGGGTTTGGGTATAAATCATGTAGATTTATATGTATTTGATAGTTTTTTCATAAATATCATGCATGGGGTATATATTTGTTAAGTTTTGACAAATTATGGGAAGCCTAGGGTTTGATTTCTATATCATTTTGTTATAAAAATGTTTTTTTTTTTAAATCATTAATTTGGAAATGGTTTGGAAATAATTTGTAGGGTTTATTTAATATAATTTATATGAACCCACTTGTTATATGGTTTTCTTGGAAAATTTATATATATAATTTTCCGATTTATTTGGAAATTATGAAATTGATAAATGAAAAAAATAAGTGGTGATGGTGAGGGCTATTGGAGACAGAATTACTGCGGTCCCAAAGGAATAGGACGTCATGCCATGTCTTCCTATCCTTTAGTCTTGGGCTACTTGCCCGAATAGAGGTTATTGCGGTCCCACGCAGGAATGTCTTGTTGTGTTTCCTCTTGAAGTTACAACGGTCCTAGGTAGAGATGTCTTGCCGTGTTTCCTCTTATTTTTGCGCGCGAGGGTCCCATATAACTTGAGGAGGATTTATTAGTTTGAAAAACTAATGTTATGGATTACCAGATATGGTGAATGATGATTATTGACTTATAAGGCCGTGATATGGAATTTAGAAAGAATGATAATGAATCATAAATAACTTGAGTTATTTCTTACCTTTTTAAAAAAAGAAAAAGGGGTGTTGGTATCAAATGATTTAACTTCCGCAGTTTATTTCATTATACCTGTATCAGTTTTATTTACTGAAAATTTATATTGGAAACTAATTAATGGTTTTGCAGGGCTTTTGAAAAATATATATGAACTATGGTTGTTTTTTTTTTTTTTTTTTTTTCTAACCTTGGGTTATTTTGAGAAATGTTTTCCTACTGAGCATGTAGCTCACACTCTCACAATTTTTTGTAGGTCTTATTTTCAAAGCTAAGCTAAACCTAGGGTTTGGGGAGCACATCAACATACATGCATTCATTCTAGAGATGTGGATGAGACCCATGTGACTACGATACATCATGTAGATTTATTTATTTATGGAATATTGTGTGGATGAACTGGAAATGTTTATAAATGTGTTTTCTACAGGCTTTTGAATCGTTGATAACTTGGTATGTCCTATTTACAGACAAGAGCATGCCGGATTTTCTAAAAAGGTTTCCAAAATAAATATTTTTGTTAAACATCTACTAAAATTGGTTTAAAATTGATATTCTTACTACTTAACTAACGGGCCTTATTTCGGGTCGTTACATTATGTGTAAATTGCATTAAGTTTAACTCCCCCTTGAGTCTAATCCACAACTTTTCACAAGCATTGTGTCTAATTCATTTGGCTCTTGCTAAGTGGCCTCATGCCATGCTCATAGAACACCACATCAACATTGGGTAAGACCAACCCAGTACACCAAACATTGCAATACTACGATTCCAAATCAAGAGTCCATCTAACAGGCACTTCACCACTTGAAGACTTCACTATGATTGTTAACCATTGGCTTTGATACCATTTGTTGGGAAGAAAAAGGGAGTCCAAAATCTAACACCACAAGTCTAACATACAAGTTTGGAACCGATACCCACACAAAAAGTCTAAGCCTATTGGTGGTGAGTCTATTACCTGTATATTAAGACTCTTTCTTTCTTCTATTCTTCTGATGCGAGACAAACCCACACGTGAACCTCAACAAAATTTAGATGAAAGGCAATGCCCTTTCCATCATCAAATTCTATTCTTCATTGGAACAACCACCTTGGCACTACAAAGTGATCATTTCCAACATCAGATGTGGTCTACAATAGGTGGATATTATTCGTAAGATCTCGACAATAGCTAGTGCGGTGGGTCATGCAATGGCTATGTGGTTTCTCACATTTGCTGACAACTGACTCACTTCCAGATTCGATCGTAGAGGTGTCTTATGGATCATTATAATTAGGAACACTCTGTGAGTTGAAAAGGATTTATTAGTTATTGTTTTGTTTTGTTTTGTTTTGTTTGTTTGTTTGTTTTTTTTTGTTTTTTTTTCTTTTGTGGTTTTCATGAATCGTCTTTGGAGCAAAAAAAAGAACAAGAAAAAAAAAAACATAAAAAAGACTATTACTTTCCAAGAACATCTATAAATAAAGGACAGCGCTATTTGCACTCCCCAAAACTCTTCTCGCATTCCCCTAATGTTTTTATTACACAAATTAACTTTAATACCCCTCGCCCCTTCGTCTTCCTTCACTGTCCTTAGTCTGCAACATAAAGAACCAAAGAAAAAAATATAGGAGACTTCTTCTCCGGCGAATGTCATTGGCAACACAATCTCATGCCCTCATAAAATTATCTTGGTCCCCCCCTACAAAATACAACCCATAAACACCATCAAAATCACAACGGAAATGAAGTAGAAAAAAAGAAAAAACAATATTTTTTGTTTTTTCCGGTATATTTCGTCGGCCACACAAACCTATTCGCACATCACCAAAAAATTTATAAAAAATAGGGGGATTTTGCAAAGGGAAAAATAGAAGAAAGATTAGTTGACCATGGTTGTCTTTAAACAGACTAGAAGGAAAGAAAAGAGAGAGAGAGAGAGAGAGAGAGAGAGAAAGAGAGAGAGAGAGAGAGAGAGAGGAGGGAAAAAAATTGAAGGGAAAGACCCATGAGATGAGAGAAGCCATGGTGAATTTGAGTGAGAAGGAGGTGGTTATGGAGGTTATTGGTAGCAGATTTGGTGTCAACCTTTGCCAGAGAAGGAGCTTTGCCGATGGCAACCTTTGCCACAAACCCTTCAATTCATAGTCCCTTTCTCTTGTCTCTGCTTCTTCCTTCTCATTCATTCTTCTTTCTTCCTTCACTTCATTGTACTCTCCAATAGTATAGCAGGATCAAGATGGGATTGGGGAATTTGTCAATTTGGTAAGGGAGCAATGGGTAAGAGACAGGTTTTTGTTGAGAAGGGCATACAAAGACGAGACGAAAGCACATGGCGGTAATATTGGCAGTTTGTGTGCTAAAATCATTACGGGAGTGCGAGAAGAGTTTTGAGGAGTGCTCCCTAAATAAATTAATAAAGTCTAATTTATTGGAATTAAAAGTAGCTCATCAGTTGGCGTTCGGATTCAGTGCTGAGGCCTTATTTTCTCAGCACCGTGCTGAGGGGATTCAGATCGCGCCACATGGCACAACACTTCATTCGACGGCTGAAATAACTCCATTTGATAAAACGACCCAGACATGTGCGTTTAAACTCTCAAACGCAACCTTAACGCCCGTTCGCCCGTTACCCCTAAAAACGGCTATGGCAGAAGCAGAAGAAGAAGAAGAAGAAGAAGTGAGAATGGCAGCTACGGCAGTAGGCCATGGCTCCCAAGATTGAAGAAGGAGAAAGGAAGGAGCAGTAGCGACGGGCTAGCACCCACCGCCGGCGAAGCGTTGACCCACCGCCTCCCCCACCAACACTCCTCGCCGGCGCTGCCTCCTTTAAGATCAAGACCCCTAAATTGTATTAAAAAAAAAAAAAAAAAAAAGAGGAACAAGAGAACTCAGCTATTTTTTCCCAAATCTGTTGGATATGTGCAATTTTTTTCCCTATCTTGTTCACCCGTAGAAGAATAAAACCTTGCAAATTGAACCCTCACCGTGAAGCGCAAATTGAACCCTCACCGTCGACGATCGAGCCAGATCTGGGTTCGCGAGTTGCAACCAGAGAGCCAGATCTGGGTTCGCAAATTGAACCCTCACCGTCGAACCCAGTTCCACCTACCATCGTCGGTTTCCACGAGCCATCGGTTCACTATCGTCGCTCCCTTTGCTGCCGGTGACTCTCTAGTTGCAACCCTTGCCGTTGAATCCTCTACCGTCGAGCTGCCGTCAGATCTTGCCGGGTGTCGACGATTTTGATGAGAGCCGGCTATGGTCGTGTTCTTCTTTGGGTTGCTCAAATCATGTTGATGAGAGCCAGATCTCGCCGGGTACGGAGTTTTTAATCCATCTACAGAAAACGATTTTTTTTTTTTAATGGGTTCCTCAGATCAAGTTCTTTGAGCTGAAAAAAGTTGGGAAGAGATCAAGTTGTGGATTTCAAGCATAGTAAAATAAAAATAAAATTAAAAAAAAATGGGGAAGAAGCAAGAGATGAGAGCCGGCCATGGTCGCTGGTGGAAGCAGAGGTCAGAGAAGAGCAGCCACCGCTATAGGATATTTTTTTAAAAAAAATATTTTAGAAAAGGGTTTCATCCAACCCCGCTTCCTCTCATCTCCTTCTCTCTTTAAAAACTCGTCGACGGGGAGTCAATCTTGGGAGCCATGGCCTGCTGCCATAGCTGCCATTCTCACTTCTTCTTCTTCTTCTTCTTCTGCTATGGCTGGTTTTAGGGGTAACGAGTACTAACGGCCGTTAAAGTTGCGTTTGAGAGTTAAAACGCACATACTTGAGTCGTTTTATCAAATGAAGTTGCTTGAGCCGTCGGATGAAGTGTTATGCCACATGGTGCGATCTGAAACCCCTTAGTACGGTGCCAAGAAAACAAGGCCCCAGCACTGAATCCGAACGCCATCAGTTGAGTGCAATGACAATAAAGACTTCCTAAATAAAGCTTTAAATAAAGTATTTGAATTTAAAACTCTTTCTCTTCATCTTTAAATTTAAAATGCATTTCCAATTGTATGTTACTAAAAAAAAATTCATATCTCATTCATAAAAGGACAACATAAAATATTTAAATAAAATTGCTAATCATACAAAACAATTGATTTGGTCACGCACTACAACTGCCCAAAATAAAAAACCTCCTGAATGTGACATGTCAAACAGTGGAGTCCATCAAATTTTTATTGGAGGTCGTGCTATTAAGCCGGTAAAGTCGATGCTCCATTTTTTAAAGTCTATTTTATGAATCTGTGTTATAACATCTTTTAACGCCGTGGACCAACCTAGAATTTTTTATTTTTTCTGCCATTAAAAAAAAAAAAAAACATTTTAGATTATTCTATACGCAATGGTTTTTAATACGTGAGACTCGTGGTAGGCCGAAATCCATTTGATGCTTATTTATGACAATAGGGGTGGAGTCCAGCACTTCTTTATTAATTTTTTTTTCACCTACTCTCAATAAATCTGGTCAAAAAATCTAATGGGTTCCATGCAAGCATATAATTAATGTTTATTTATTATAACAAAAATTAACTGAAAAAATTGGATTAAACTTAAATGACTAAATCCATCTAATCAAATTATATGTTTGGAACTTTTAATGGAATTGATAGAAGGTGAGTCTTAAATCCTTGTTTTGATGGTGAAGTGGAAATCTAATTACTTAGCCAAGAAAAGAGAAAAAAAAAAAAGGAAAGAAAAGAAAAGTGGAAATATAATTTTGTGCCAGGCGGGCTGGGGGAGACTCCATGGATGGCTGTGGGGAGGAAGTGGGATGGAGGGATTAGAGGCGGAGGCCAGGCTAAGAGAATAATTTGGTGGGACCCTAGCAGGAACACTCGGCCATAAATTTTTCCACCAAAAGTAGTTAAGTACACCCCTCTCTCTCTCTCTCTCTCTCTCTCTCTCTCTACCTGTATACCTGTACACACTACAATACAACTGCTACAGACGCCGTCAACGCTGAAACGCTGCCTTCTTTTGTCATTTGCGTTTCTTCAGACAGTTCCACTTCCATTCCCTTCTTCGTAGAGTACCTTCGGAGAGCTGGGATTTTGTCTTTACTATTTTCTTTTTCTTTTTATTAACTTTTTTAATTAATTTTTATAAAAACTACTTGAAATTTCTTTTCTTAACTTTTTCCGTAATTTGCTTTTTTCTCTTCCCCTTGAGTTTTATATTTCAGCGACATTGGAAGCCTACCCAGTACCCAGTACCCAGTACCAGTAGTAAACATTTTACGATTTTAATCATTTTATTTTAATTTTTGGGTAACAGAGGCGGAACCGCGCTCTCTCTCTCTCTCTCTCTCTCTCTCAAACTCTTTCTCTCTTAGTGGGTTAGGGTTTTTGGTTTGTTTTGTTTTGTTTTGGTGGTGTTTTGGTCTGGAATTGGCAGTTATGGTGAGGAAACATGGATGGCAACTACCAGCTCACACCTTTCAGGTTTGACTCATTTTTACTTTGTTTTGAGTCCAATTCTTCATCGTGGGTCTTTGTTGTTTTCATCTAAGAGCTTGTTGATTAGGGTTTGCTCAGGTAATTGATTTTCGTGGCGTGGATGTCTCTAAAAAAAAATACTAGAAATGTGGTATGGTGCATGTGTTGATCTATGTGGGTTTTGACTTGTTTGGTTAGTAGTGCTTAATTCATGTGAGTGGTCTATTTTTTCAGCTCTTTTCAGTGTGTGTTATCTCTTATGGTTTGTTGGTTGCTGAGAAAGTGGAGCAAATTAAATGAAAATGAAAATTGGGATATTACACTTTAGTTGTTTTGGTCCCCAATTAAATGAAAATTAACTCGACTAAATCTTATCCAATTACTTAACTAAGTTAAGTTAAATTTTCTAAATTTCCTAGCAGCACGGCAGAAAATGTATCACCCAATGGTGCCTTGGAATGATTCTACTCGTTTTGTGTCTAAAAATTGTTTCTGGGTTTTTCTATTTCTTTCTAGTAGCATCGAATTCAACCCTCTGTTTATGTGTTCATTATCTTTTCTCTCCAAATTTTTGAGTATTAGTGAACATAAATTTTCCTTTGTCTGATTGTTGGCTTTTTTTGGATTTCAGAAAACGTGAGTGAAAAGTAAAGAAAACAAATGAATGCCCTTCTTAAGCATTTTAAAGTTTTTCCCTTCCCTTTCCTTCATGCTTTTTGACATCCATAGGGCAGCTGAGGAAATAGAGAAACGGAAAGAAAAGAACTAATTTTTTATTTTACGTTTATTTTTGAATCTTTTGTTTCTTGCTCTTAAAATTTTTTTCATCAATTTTATTAAAGTAAAAAAAGGTTTCTGAGTCTTTTTTTTTTTTTTCTTCCTATTAATTTTTTTAGACTAAAAAATGTTGAAAAACTCAACTAAGCCAAGCAATTGCGTTTGGCCGGGTTGTGTTGTTTGTAGCACAATAGCTCTGTAGATATGAAAAAAATATAAGATTTGTAACTTGATTTTTTGATTTATTTATTTATAAATTTCCAAATTTTCTGAGCAACTAAATGGAACCTTAATTATGTCCTTTGCGTGTGTGTGCGAGTGTGGAGGTATGAAGGGGCAGAAATGCTAATCTCCATAATTGTGCCTCCGTTTTCTCTTTCTCTGTGTGTGTGAGCCCTTTTTTACATTTAATTGCCACTGTAGTACTGCAGCAAACTGATATTGTTGCCTGGAGTTAGTTCACTATGTCTTCTTGTGCTTCCTTTAGTTACTGGATTATGTACATTTACTTGGTTTATAAGCATTGAGGGCACATTTTGTTGTCTTCTTGTACCTTGGAAATGCAAGTGATTCATTGTGTCATTGTGTTTTACTGTAGCATTTTAAATGTGTCCGTTTATTCATTTCATAGGATTTGAAATGGGTTTGTTTGTTGCATGTAGGATCACTATCTAGGTTTCTTGTGATTTTTACTCACTTGAAGAGATGGCTACACTCTGTATTGTAGTGTTTCCAAAGATGGGTTTTTTCCCTTCACATGCAATGGAAAACAGGTTCTTTGGGATGTTTAAACACTTCCTAAACATTTTCCCTTGATTTTAATTTTAATTTTAACTTTTTGTTTTTCCTTTAGTTATTCATATGAGATTCAGGAGTTAGGTCTGTTTTCTAAAAGACCTTTCTCTCTCTCTCTCTTTTTTTTTTTTGGGCGGGGGGGGGGGTGTTAAATACATCTGTGAGTAGAAATGTGCCTTTTCTTTTTCTTGCCTTCTAATTTGCTTTTTATGTGGGGTTTCATCAAATGTATTTTGAGTCTGTTAGTTTAGTATTAGGCTTTTAATTCTGATATGGTAACAATCTAAACTTTGGATTTTTATGTATGTTTCTGTTATCTTTACATGTTTAAAATTGAAGATGCTTCTATACTGTTCATTTTATTAAATTTATTTACCAACCAATTGGTTTCTTCTTCCAGTAACTTCTACATCTCGTTTAGCAGTGAGTAACGTTATCCAACAGACTTATGGAACTTATACTTTTGTTGGATCACTTGTGCAGAACATCATTTTCGTGACTCTGATTACATATATTAACTAGTATTTGTGATAATGTTAACTCTAGGCTGGACCTTGATTCCATTATGTGAGGAAGCTCAAAATCATTTTCTCAATTCAAATTCTCACTCACATGTGTTGCATCTTATTATGAAGTAGTCAATTGTTGACTAGAATTATTCTACAAAGTGTGAGGAAGTCCAATTTAGTCAATAATGAAGCCTGTGCTTATGGAGGGTTTTAGAAATAAATTAATACTGGCTTTATATATAAGCTTTGGACATGTTCTCTCATATTTTTTTATTACTCTTTTTCTTTGGTGACAATCGTAGGATTGAAAATTTATTTCTTAGTTGCAGCTCCTTATTATGTTAGAGTCTGTAGGAGAAGAGAAGGGGGAGAGAAATCTGGAGAAAAGGAGGCAGCAACCCTAAAATTGGTTGAGTACTCATATTTATTTCATTAGAAAATTACAAATATAACCTTTACTAATAAGTTATTAGAATAAAACCCCTATTTATTAACTTCATGCTTCACCTTAAGCTGGAGCATAGATATCTATCATGCCCAACTTGTTACATAATTCAGAAAATTGTCCCTTTCCAAGGGCCTTAGTAAACATATCACCCAACTGATCTCCAGATGACCAGATTTTACGTATGCTGTAGCAATTTGCTTACTCATTACCAAGTCTAAAAAAATGACAATCAACCTGTATGTGTTTAGTCCTCTCATGAAATACAAGATTAGAAGCAATATACATTGCAGCTTGGTTGTTACAAAACGTGCTCATTGATCTATCCGTTGAGAACCCCATTTCTTGAAGTAGAGATTTTATCTGCACCATTTCACATGTAGTATGAGCCAGTTCCCTATACTCAACTTCAGCACTATACCTAGCTACAACATTCTGTTTTTTATTCTTCCATGTTACCAAATTTCCACCAAGCAAAGCTACAATAACCAGAAATGGACCTTCTGTTCATAGTCTTTGGCCCAGTTTGCATATGAGAAACCGACAACTTCAAGAGAATTTGAAAACTTAAACACTATTCCCCTCCTACCAGTTGCACTCTTCAAGTATCTCAAAGTTCGACATTTTGCCTCCCAATGATCTAGCCTTAGACTTTGCATAAATTGAATCAGAACTCCAACTACAAATGTGATGTCTGGACAAGTCACATTCAAATAAATAAGCTTTCCTACCAATTGTCTATATCTCCCCAGATCATCAAACAACTCACCACCATCTTTGTCAAACTTCACATTAGGCTCCATGGGCGTCTGTATATCAATTGGCTTGGCTCTCAACAGTTCAGTTTCTTTAAGAAGATCCGTAACATACTTTCGCTGTGATAGAACAATTCTCTTCTTAGAATGTGCAATCTATATACCCAAGAAATATCTCAACGATCAGTAACATACTTTTTCTCAAATGTTGCTTGATTCTAGTAATACCACTCTCATCACTTTCAATAATCACAATATCATCCACATATACTGCAAGAATGATAGAATCATTCTGAGTATGACAAACAAAAACAGAGTGATTAGAACCAGTTTGCTTCATGCCATACCTACCAACCACCACACTAAGCTTATCAAACCAAGCTTGTGGAGACTTTTTGAGCCCATAGATAGCCTTCTTAAGACAATATGCCTTCTCACACTCCCCTTTAACAACATACCCTGGAAATTGTTCCATATAGACCTCCTCCTATAAGTCACCATAAAGAAAGGAATTTTTTATGTTTAATAGGTAGAGAGGCGAAACCTTAACTATTGCAACAGACAAAAAAACACGAACATATGCTAGAGGCTCCACAGGTGAGAAGGTTTCAAAGTAATCAACACCAAACGTCTGAGGTAATGTGGTAAGCTCTCATTGCATCATTGCCATCTTCTCATCCATTGCATATTTCCAACCAAGGAAGGACAATGCTTGAACATGTGGCTGGCTGATCCTTGAACCAGGCCAGGTTTTCACAGGGCACTTTAAATCCTTCACGAATTCAACCTATCCCGACCATTACGAGCCATAAGTGTTCAGCTATTAATTTGAATTAGAATTCGTAGGATAAGGAGATCACTCACGATGCTTTATTTTACTTGATCTTAGAACTAATATTTTACTACAAATAAATAGGATAAAGATTTTGACTTTTTAGGGGTCCGTTCAGTCGTCCAAATGAGAACTAAATGATTATGGACTTTATAGTGCATTTTACTTAGTATTGAAGGTCCAAATCCATCATATGAAATGGGAAAACAAAATAAATGAGAGTGGACATTCTAGCATTTCATGAATTTCTAAATTGATCCTTTAAATCAACTATGGTGATGACTCCTACATTTTTAAATAGCCCCATTCAAGATAATGGATTTGTGCCTTTAATACTATGTAAAATTCATTGTAATCATTTAATTCTCATTTAGATGACTGAATGAGCCTTAAAAGAATTGACAAACTTTAAGTTGCAAAGGATGAGAGCATTGTTGTCATTTTGCACATAAGGAACTAAAATTCAGAGTGTGCTTTTTTTTTTTTTTTTTTTTTTTTTTTTTTTTGGGGGGGGGGGGGGGGGGGCTTGGCAAGATACCATTAAACCATGTTTTTGGATTTAAAAAAATAAAAGAAGAAAATACCATTAGAACAGACCTGAAAATGGGGAGTTGTACCTTGTACCTAATCGTTCCCTCCCCTCCGCCGAAAAGAAAGAAAAGAAAAAAAAAGAAGGGAGAGCTTGGGTGGTAGGATATTAATGATAGCTTAGAATGAAGAGCCGCGACTTTTCCAATGCCATTAATGGCGGTAAAAGCTGGAACTGATTGAACACCTGTTTTGCTAAAAAGGAAACTATTCTGTGCAGCCACTGTCACTTACTCACGTTGTAATAATGTCTCTCGACTATGTTTGATCTCTCATGGATTTCATATTCATGGTTCACTGAAAATATGTGCGACTATTGCTTAGTGATTTATAGAAACATGTTGATAGAATTTTTTTCTTCTTTTATTTTATAAGTAAAGCTAATTATATTCCTAAAATAGGCAAAAGCCAATGTACATGAGTGTTGACATATTGATAGTATCTTCTTAGGTAGCCTTCTTTATTCTCAATTTTTTTTTTTCCTTTCTGATAGTATCTTTTGCGACAGCTTTTCTTTATTGTCATTTTCCTTCCTTCTGTAATCTGGTTATAGACACTGGCTTTCATTTTAATGATTGTATCCTCATATGCATGTATATGCCAACTTAGATTCTAATTGTTGATCCTAATCTTTAACAGGTTGTCGCAATTACTGTGTTCTGCTTGTTAGTGGTTGCATTCTATGCTTTCTTTGCCCCTTTCCTTGGAGGTCGCTTCTGGGAATATGCTTTGATTGCGGCTTACTCTCCGGTGGTATGTTAACTCTTTTGATTTACACACACACACACACACATATATATACACATACATACATGTTGATAAGAGATTAAGAGCTGCCTTATACATGTCCATAAATGAGCAATCATTATTGATTGAAAATATAGGTTTTGGATCAAATAGCAATCGGTCTCGGATCAACTTGATTTTTGGCATGCATTACCTACATATGAATCAAAATTAATCCAACGGTTGGTTTCAAAAAATATAAGTCGCGGTTAAGAGTTTTGGAGTGCATTTGATGCAAAGTTACATCAAGTGCACTTGATAATGAAAGGACTCTATATATATATCTACATATAGGCTTCCATATTTTTTGTTCCTCATGAATGCTGCATTTTATCATTTTTTGCTTGATGCATTTGATAAACAAATCGTAAATTTAGAAGATGGTTCTAGACAGTCTCCATACTCTCGTGTTTGGAGCACAAGAAAATTGATACATGTTTAGAGTAAATTATCAGTTCACAATTTTTCCTAGAGGAAAAAAGAAAGACTTTTTGTATAAATAGCTTCACTGTATATGTCTCATGCCTCCCATATATTGTTTAATAGACACAAATTGTGACCCGGATCTTAACCTTATAAAAAATAAAAAAAAATTTGTGACCCGGATCTTATAGATGTTATGATTCCAGCATTACTGGGATAACATTATTGTACCGTCACTTCCATCATAATGTTACATTACTTGTTCAACAGCATATAAAAAATCCTTTTCCAGATTTGTTATATATCCAAACAAATCTCATCATTGCGTTTGATAGTGTTCCTCTCATTCTTGTTATGGTATTGCAGGCACTCCTTGTTTTCATTCTTTATGTTCGAAGTACTGCAATTAACCCTGCAGATCCTGGCATTTTGTCTAAATTTGACCGTGAAGTATTAAATAAACCCAATACAAAGCATGGGTTATCAGCCAAGGACCTGCCTAGAAAATTTCATGAAAGTGGCACTGGAGCACTTTCTTCTCTGTCATCAGCTTCTAGAAGTTCCATAGCTGCAGCTAACTCTAGTAATAAAGGTTCAGTAGAAGTTGGAAGACTAGATATTCCAGTGGAACAGGCTAGAAGGATGTCATCTTGTCGTAATATTGAAGGGATGTTCTGTGCATTGTTTGTTCATGAAGATTTCTGTAGACGCGGTGGGGCAGCTGAGCAACAGGGTGCAGATGAAGATGCTTTGTTTTGCACATTGTGTAATGCTGAGGTATTTCTCTATTGCAAGTATGGTTCGACAGTAGATAAAAGTATTATATTAATTTTCCTAATTAATGTTGATTCCCTAATATCATTTACTTTCATTTCTCACAATAATTTTGAAAAGTTTGTCATCTATGCATACATATAGAATGTGTAGTGGTGAACTATGTTACACGGACCCTTCACTTTACCCCAAGGAACCCGTGTCAACATGACACGGCACAGGTACGGGTATGGGATCCCTGGTGGGTACGACAGTTTACAATTGGAAATGGATCACCATGGAAGTGGAAGAAGAAGAAGAAGGAGAGGGAAGGAGAAACTCCAATCAAGTAATTGTGAAAAATAGTGCTCTTTTCCTATACAGTTAACTCATCATGAAAAATAGGGCTATGTTGAAGTCTAAACACAATTTCCATGGCTGTCGATCTAGGCTAGTCAGAGCTTGTCGATAGAGATGCTTGATGATGCTCAACGGCAAGGGGGGAGAGAGAGAGAGAGAGAGAGAGAGAGAGAGAGAGAGAGTAAGGGAGACGTACGCTCCCTATCCCCTTCGAATGAGACAAGGACCACCCCGCCCCCCCCATCCATTCTTTTTCTCTTTTGTCTTTTATTTTTTTGATATTTCTAATTTAACCCTCAATAGTTTATCTTTTTAAAAAAAGTACAAAAATTCTAATTACTGTTAACCATTCAAAACTTATTTATTATGATAATGGGCCCCATATCAATATAGTTACTAATATAATCCTCATCCACGTTAATAAACACACACACACACGCGCGCGCATATACCCGCACCCATATCCAAATTTTGGGTACTTTTTGGCCGAGTGCCTGTATCCTTAATTTAGAAACTTGACGAATTTGACATCCACATACACACCTGCACCTGAGTCCATGTAATATAGGTGGTGAAGGCCAGGAAAAAAATATGGACTAGGAAACTGCTCAAAATCCCATGTAGGGGTGGCAATTTTTTGACTGACCCATCTGACTTGGGTTGCAACTTGGGCATGTTCAACCCACTCAACCCAGTCAAGAAAGGAAGAGAAGGAACTCACAGTTTCGAGATATTTGATAGAAACATGTATGGTTTTGAAAGTTGGGACTCCCTTAGCACTTTGTTTGATCCCTTGGGCGGAAAAATTGGCTTCTAATGAAACAGTCAAATACTTCACAAGGGAAAGCTACAATAAAAATAACATATTCTTTTGGAGTTGTAGCATACTTGTGGCTTTTTAGGTGATTTGGTTGGGAAGGAATGCTAGAATTTTTTGAAGAAAAGAGCGTTTCTGTGGTGGAGTTGTGGGACAGAGACATACGCTCCCTAGCCCCTTCTAATGAAACAAGGACCACCCCCCCCCCCCCCCCCCCCCCCCTCTCTTTTCTCTTTTATCTTTTTGATTTTGATATTTCTAATTTAATCCTCAATACTTTATCTATTTAAAAAGGCACAAAAATTCTAATTACTGTTAACCCTTCAAAACTTATTTATTATGTTAATGGCCCCCATATTAGTATACTTACAAATATAATCCTCATCCACATTAATAAATACACACACACACACACACACACACACACACACACACACACATATATATAACCTATCCCCGCACCCATATTCAAATTTTGGGTACTTTTTGGCCGAGTCCCCGTATCCTTAATTTAGAAATTCAATGAATTTGACATCCAGATACACAACCACACCCGAGTCCATGTAACATAGGTGGTGAAGTCCAGCAAAAAATTATGGACTTGGGAAACTGCTCAAA
Source organism: Liquidambar formosana (assembly GCA_039720395.1). Classification (NCBI taxonomy): domain Eukaryota; kingdom Viridiplantae; phylum Streptophyta; class Magnoliopsida; order Saxifragales; family Altingiaceae; genus Liquidambar; species Liquidambar formosana. The sequence goes on along the minus strand of CM077824.1, from coordinate 23,904,210 downwards.
ATTCCATGTAGGGGTGGCAATTTTTTGATTGACCCATCTGACTTGGGTTGCAACTTGGGCATGTTGAACCCACCTGGCCACCCAACCCAGTCAAGAAAGGAAGAGAAGGAACTCACAGTTTCCAGATATTTGATAGAAACATGTAGTTTTGAAAGTTGGGACTCCCTTAGCACTTTGTTTGATCTCTTGGGCGGAAAAATTGGCTTCTAATGAAACAGTCCAATGCTTCACAAGGGAAAGCTACAATAATAATAATGTATTCTCTTTGGAGGTGTAGCATACTTGCGGTTTTTTAGGTGATTGGGTTGGAAAGGAATGCTAGAATTTTTTGAAGAAAAGAGTGTTTCTGTGGTGGAGTTGTGCTACCCCCTTTGAATGAAACAAGGACCACCCCCCCCCCCCCCCCCCTCTCCTTTTTTTTTTCTCTCTTGTATACTTACAAATATAATCCTCATCCACATTAATAAACACACACACACACACACACACACATATATATATATTCGACATCTGTATACACACCCGCACCCGAGTCCATGTAGCATAGGTGGTGAAGGCCAGGAAAAAAATATGGTCTTGGGAAACTGCTCAAAATTCCATGAAGGGGTGGCGATTTTTTGACTGACCCATCTGACTTGGGTTGCAACTTGGGCATGTTGAACCCACCCGGCCACCCAACCCAGTTAAGAAAGGAAGAGAAGGAACTTACAGTTTCTAGATATTTGATAGAAACATGGATGGTTTTGAAAGTTGGGACTCCCTTGGCACTTTGTTTGATCCCTTGGGCAGAAAAATTGGCTTCTAATGAAACATTCAAATACTTCACAAGGGAAAGCTACAATAAAAATAACGTATTCTCTTTGGAGGTATAGCACACTTGCGGATTTTTTAGGTGATTTAGGTTGGGAAGGAATGCTAGAATTTTTTGAGGAAAAGAGCGTTTCTGTGGTGGAGTTGTGGGATCGAGTTCAGCTTTTGGCCTCTTTTTGGGCATCAAATGCTAAGGGTTTCAATGAAATTCCATTGTTTGTTCTCCTTTATAATCCTCTTTATTTTCTTTATTAATAAAGTTTATTGTTGTTGCTGATCAGAAAAGATAACCTATTCTATTTTGTTTTATGTGCTCTTACATTTTATTTGATTAATGCATAGTTCCTTCTTTGTTTTATAGCACCTTGCTTTATATTTAAAAACGAAAAAATAAGAAGCAAATTTTCAAGAAGCTTACAGGTTTCACAGTTGTGATGTCCTATACTTCATGTGATCTTTGTTTAAATTTTTCAGTGCAGTGCCACCTGTTTTTCCATTTTTAAAAAAAATATATTTCATTATTTTATTTTTACTTATTAATTAGACTTATACCACTCAAACAAATGTGCACACAAATGGCCTTAAGAGAATGACAATATTATCATTTTGGCTCTCTTTGTTAACCATGAATGCTATTCTTGTTGCAGGTGCGCAAGTTCAGCAAACACTGTAGAAGTTGTGATAAATGTGTGGATGGTTTCGATCACCACTGTCGGGTATACCTTCTTTTTTCCCCTTAATGCTTTCTGCTGATATGTCTGTAATATCTTTTCAACTTGTTTGGAGTTGATGTATTCTCCTTATTATTGTATATATTGGTAACTGGCCTCATTATATTCCATGGGTGCAGTGGCTTAACAATTGTGTGGGGCGAAAAAATTATGTAACTTTTATTGCTCTTATGGCCATTAGTCTCGTTTGGGTATGTCTTCCAACCTAATTATATTCTGCAAAAACTTGTTCATGCATAATTTTGTTGCAGCGGAGATAATTTTTTTGAACTAATAATGAGCCTAACAATGTTCTGTCAATGATTTCTTTAGGAGATAATAGTCTCTGAAGAAATTGTTTCTGAAATACTAATGATGCTCTCTCTCTCACTCTCTGTGTTCAGCTTGTTATGGAAGCCGGAGTTGGTATTGCTGTCTTAGTGCGTTGCTTTGTTAATAAGAAAAGCATGCAGACTGAAATTATTGATAGACTTGGAAATGGTTTTACTCGTGCCCCATTCGCAACTGTTGTGGTAAATCTTTTATGAACAATGCCATAGATCAAGTTGACATTTGATAATTCTGGTATCAATTTAGCTAGATTTGTTAGGGTAATAATGAAATTCATTTTCTGCAGGCCATATGTACTGCTGTTTCATTGCTGGCTTGTGTACCTTTGGTTGAACTTTTCTTTTTCCACACGATACTTATCAGAAAGGTAAGTGGCCTGGGAACTTGTTTTCAATCATATAATTCTGTCTGGTTATTGAGAAGACATTGATTAGGGAAAGAAATGAAAATTGAAAACTTGCAGCGTATGGGGTTGTAATGCTACCTTTGAAATTCCAACTATTTTCGAATCCAAACAGAGCATTGAAGAGAAGAGGCCAACTATCCAACACTCCCCAGAAATGCTAAAACGTTTCTGCCACTTTTGGGGGTTTGGTTGTGGTAAGAAAGCTATGATTCTTTGGAATTGTGCTTTTTTGGCAGTTTTTTGGGTTATTTGGTTGGAAAGGAATGCGAGGATCTTTGAGGATAGAGAATCTTGCTTGGATAGGTTGTGGGATAGGGTGCATTTCTGGGGCTCTTTTTGGGCTCATGCTTCTAAGGAGTTTGGTGATATTCCATTGCTCCTTCTAAAGTCTGATTGTACGGCTGTTTGCTGTTAGCTTTGTTGTCTTTTTGTTGAGCCATTGTATTTCTTTTCCTTCTTTTTTTGTCTCTCTTAGGTGGACTGCTTGTCCCTCTCTTGTTCATTTTTTCTTTGTTTAATAAAATTGTTTTGTTGCTGATCAAAAAATAAATAAATAAAAAAGAGGCCAACAATCAGAGATTAAGAGAAAATTCAGCAATCTGAATATTCTGATTATATGTGCCTTTATTTCCCCTTTGTGAACCAGGGTATTACAACCTATGAATATGTTGTGGCAATGAGGGCCATGAGTGAGGCACCTGCAGGAGCATCTGTAGATGAGGAACTGCCGACTGTGTTATATTCTCCGACAGGGTCTGCTACAACTGGCTTGAGTGGTGGAAGTTCTCTGGGCCTGCAGTACAAGGGGGCATGGTGCACCCCTCCTAGAGTATTTGTGGATTATCAGGTATAGTCTATAATCTTTTAGGAAATAATTCATTTATTTTTATTGCAAAATGTAAATTGCTCACTAGAATAGCATGAAGGAATACAGGGCATAGTTGCATGGTTTAGACTGTTAATTAATGTACACGCATCATATACTTATCTTTTCCAATCAGAAGACGGTTAACAGGCTTATAAAGTGGTATGTATAACCTGTGTTTCACACCCTCAATGTTTTAATACTTGAATACTTAGTGGAGGGTAAAATATTGTGTTCATCCGTTGTATGGTTCTGTAGTCCGGTCCCGTCGAATGGCTTCTGATAAATATTTATCTATATATATATATATATATATTTACATATTGATAAGAAAGAAACAAAGAAACAAAAGATAAGATAGTAATGATAAGATTATGTGATAAGAAAATTTCATTACTATTCTGATGTAATTGAATTGAAAATACTTTAAGTATGTTCACATCCCAGGATAAATGTTTAATGTTTCACATGTCACCTACCTTGCTCTCCAAAACAAGGGGGTCTCAATGGTCAAAACCTGGACAGTTAAAATTGATGCTTTTAGTAATTGCATTGATTTATATTATTAATACTCAATAAGCAACACTTTACAGAGCCTTATGCCAACTGTAAGTGCCCGAGTAACATGAATCCTTTTCAGCAATTTGCTTTGCTTGGGGCCATCCTAAAATACTCCATTTTTTTTTCTTAGTGAATGTAATGAGAAAAGTGCATTATTTTGAAATTCTCATATGAATTTAGAAAATTCTGATGTGCTATCATTTTCTTATTCATTCATTCAATCTCACATGCCATGATTTTCTCTAAATATATAATTATCACTTGTCCTTCCCCAACTAAAACTTGTTCTAATTTTATAAATAAATTCTGATTTTTGATATACTTGCACAATTTATTTATTTATTTATTTGCTACAACTAAATATCCGTATTTTATAAATAATCTTTGGGCCTAATAGTTTCCCAGTCCTGAGATGTGAAAGTTCATGTGAGCTGTGGGTACCACCTGCTGTTGGCACATATCATCTTCTTTTAGCATTTAATTTGATTTTATATTTAAGTCCTTTTAAAAGAAAAAAATTATAATTTTATTTCGTACCTTATCATGAGCTTCTATTCTAAATTTCTAATCAAGAGTTCATAAATCTTGTCTTAAAATTGAATACTTCAGGATGAAGTTGTACCTCACTTGGAGCCTGGTATGGTCCCATCAACTGTTGATCCAGATGCAGCTGGATTTGCGGAAAGGGGAAACAAGGTACCTAAAAGGCCTGTTAAGCTCAGCGCTTGGAAGCTTGCAAAGTTGGATTCCAATGAGGCCATGAGAGCAGCAGCCAAAGCCAGGGCATCTTCTTCGGTACTCCGGCCATGTCGATAACCGTCGTATACCAGATCCAGAAATGAGTTCCAGTGGAAACATGAGTGTCAGAAGCAGTGTTAGCACTGACATGGGAGGAAATAAAGAGCTCAAGAGTGAACTGAGACTATCTCCTCTGAGAAACTCTTTTGCTCCAAGTCAAGGTAGCCGGGATGAATATGAAACCGGGACTCAAAGTGTGAGTAGCTTCAGCAGTCCAAGCCATGTTCATGAGTCGGTCACACTAAGTCCTCTCCCAAAAGCTTATGGTTTTGGTCACTTTAGTGCAGTTAGTTCAGTCCCTGTTCTGGTCCCTGATCGGCCCTTTACCTCTAGACCTGGTTTTTCTAATATCAATATCAATAATCCATTGCCCCATCCTTCCTCAGGATTTGATGAAAAGATTGTGCAAAAGGGTAGTAGTACTGATCCATTATTGCTATCGGCTCCAGCTACTTCTCTCCTTAGAGATGTTAAAAGGACATCTGTCGTTTGGGATCAAGAAGCCGGGAGGTATGTATCGGTCCCTGTATCAGCTTCAGAAGCTCGGAACAGACAGCCCCTACAAGTAGGAATATCAAACTCTAATGCTGAAACAGGCAGTCATGGTAGAAGGCCTGCCGTTCCCACTCAAGACTCTTCGTCATCTGCACCTAAGCCTTCGCTACAGCAAGCAGAGAAGCTGATGTACACAGGAGACTCTATTTTCTTTGGTGGCCCCCTTTTGAGTGTCCCGGTCAGGGATGGTTTAAGAAATGACAGGGTTTCGGGTTCAAGGGAGGCCCAAGAGAGGGTGGCACCGAACTCATCTCGTGAGTCTAGATTCAAGAGGGATACAGCGTCAAACCAGCTTCCTGTGTTCATTCCAGGGGGTTTCGAGCAGAATCGTCCATCTGGTTCGAGGTTAAAGTAGTCTATGTCTTTGAACTTCTAATGAGGCAAATACTGTACATTATGTTCTCCAGTTACCAAGTCTCTTGAGTGGAGGGCTATGGAAGTAGGAGCCACCTCTGATGGGAGCTCCTCTTGACCCCAGGCAAACTTTCGTCAATGTGAAACTGCTGAAAATACGACTGAATCATGAGGTTCCAGGGCGAATATTATGATACGACACATCGGCATTAGGTGAAGTTTGTTATCAGAAGGTGATCCCTAGAAATGTGACCGATCTCTCTCTCTCTGTCTCTCTGTTTCTCTTCCCACCACCATCCCAATGTGGCCAAGGGTTTTCCCTGAGAGCCTTTTTAACCCTGTATTACTGGTCTTCATTGATAGGTTTCAAAAGATTCATCATCCAAGCCTTATATTCTTAATGTTTTGGGGTTGGCTGAAATCTTTTGTTCCAACCTATTCAGAGCCACTTCTTCTGTTCCCTTGTTGACTTTTTAATGAACTTGCACGGATTTAGGGCCCAATTTTTGGGAGCGAGTGTTTCTTGCATGTGGGAAAAATTTGGCAATTAAAATTGTTCCATTAGTTAAAAGGGGGGAAAATAAGGAAAAATGTGTTAAAAAATGAAACTATTTAGGAAAAAAGGGAAAGACTCTTTTATTTATTTTTAAAGGGCAATTGAGACTTTTGGTTTTTTAAGGAGGGGATTAGTAGATAAATCTTATTATACCCTTATGTTATTTCTTTATGAATAATTGTTTTTCCTGATTGCAGTTAAATTACCACCACCCCCCCCCCCCCCCCAAAAAAAAAAAAAAAAAAAAAAAAAACTTTAATTTCCCAACTCTCCATCCTCTCGTCCTTCTCACCCCACTCATCATTTATTTCTCATTCTCTCATTCTTTCTCTTTCGTTTGCACTCTCCTTCCTCTTATGGCCTAATGATTTTTCTCAGTCCAGGATTTGGTTCACCTCCTTTCAAATGGCATGATTGGTTTTGTGCTTTCAGTCTCTCTAATTGCTCTGGGTAAGATCAATTAATTTGCTGCCTCTTATCTTCTATTTTTTCATATCATGTATCTATATATATATATATATATATACACACACACATATTTTCGGTTTTGAACCTCTGCATTATTGGATTTTTTTGGGTTTTGATTATATTTGAAAGGGAGTCTTTTTTTTTTTTTTTTTTTTTTTTTGGGGGTGGGGGGGGGGGGTGGGGGGGATTTTGTGCCATTTTGTTCTGTTGGATTTTGTTTTGTTCATGAGAAGGCTATTTAAAATTAGTTTGGGAATGTTGTTTTGGGTCTTGGCACTCATGGGCTTGGCCGAGTAAATCTCTCATGTGCTCTTCTATCTTCTCTTTCCTTTCTTTTTCTCCTTGATTTTTCTTTACTAAAACCATTTTTTTCCTTTTTCTTTTTCTACCTTGAAATTTTTCACTTTGCTTATGTTATTTCTCTTCTTCCACTTGTTATTTCTTATTTTGTTAAAATGTAGTCGACTTAGTGGGAATTATTTAAAAATGCCTTTTATAAAAATATTAAGAGTCTCACTTGTCCTTTTAAAATAAAGGATTTATCCTTTTTTTCCTAAATAATTTTATTTTTAACACGTTTTCCTAATTTTCCTAAAAAGAGGCAGTGTTGGTAATAGAAATGCTTACATGGAAAGAGGCCACCAGCCAGTTTGGATTGGCAAGGACTCTTATGACTAAATGGTTAGATTATGTCCATCCAATGACTAATTTCAGTTGTAGGGAAGGCTGAGAAATGAGGGTCGAATCTGCCAAAAACCTTTGAAAGGACTTTGTTATTTTAAGATTCAAGAGGTGTATATGGGAAATTAATTAAATTAAATTAATTATTTTTTTCAAGAAAATTACACGAAACCCCCTCAATTGTAATATGTTTTCCAAAATCCTTCTGAACTTTAAATTCGAACAGGTTACTCCTGTGAATTAGTAAGTGTTTCACTCTCTTTCCCCAATGTTTGTTTGTTCTTAGAGAATTGATGGAAAATAGACCTTGTGAATTGTGAGAATCTATCGATGCAACAAAAATATCTAATGCCTAATCTGCACTTTTATAATTGGTCCAAACATTACATTTGATGAAAATAGATGATGTGAGCAGCACGAAAATAGACTGGAGAACAAAGTGTCTCAATTTCATAATTTATGGGTTGCTTGTTTAATTTTGAAGTACAAGGGTTTCTGTGAAATTGAATTATAGTTTGGGATGTTTTAGGGTAATTTACCTCTTTTTTAACCCTTGGTTGATACTATTAGTCAGTCGGTCGAAGTTTCACAGCATATCAGTTTTTTGGAGGCTGCTCTGTCAAAAAAGGAACACTGGCTTCATAGGAATCATCAGCGCTTGATGTTTGCAAGAACATGTTAATACCATTTTTTTATTTTTTTTTGTAAAAAAAAAAAAAAAAAATGAAGAAGAAGCTTACTCTATGTTTTGAGAAAGTTTTCTCACCTAAATTAGGCAATTACCTCAATATGTGCCTGAAACTGAGATGATTTTGGGCTGGCTAAATTCAAATTGATTTGTTAAAATATAGGAATTTGAAACCAAGGTGACTAACCAGTAACCCCCTAATCGATTCTAATGCTATAATTTGTTCTTTAAAAAAGACTTTGGTAAGGCTAGGTTTCAAGTTTTTTAAAATTTGTCGTTTAAGTAAGACTTTTTAATAAAAAATGAAACAAAAACTATAAATGACCAAAAACTCCACTTAAATGACAGATTTAGAAAACATTTCTTTTACAAAGTTATTCAAAGTGATGTAATCTAGTGGACCATGTGACTGGTTCTCATAAAAACCTTTTATATTTTTCCTAAAATTTTAAAAATTAAAATAAGTGGGGTGTGCAAATAACATTGAGGGGTTGCAATAACCGCTCTCATTTTTAATTTTACATATTTAGACCTCGATGTTTTTACGAACTTGAATATTTATAGTAGTTTTTTGTCACCCAAAAACGAGAGAAGAAAATTGTCATTTTCAAGTTGAATACTTGTATTTGCTTTGCAATTTTTTAATTCATGGTAAACTTAAAAATTAAATCGTCATCTATAGTTTCATTTGGTTTGCTCTTTCTGAGTTCCTATAATGCAAATTTTAGAATGTTCGGTCACCATTGTTTCGCTTTCAAATTAGGTAGTGGCCTTCTTCTTCCTTTTTTCTCTTTTTCTTGATCCTTGTGATAGGATTATATATGACAAGAGTATATGACTGAAAATTGGAAGAGGAATTGATGAGGAAGCTTCTGAGTTCGAGTTTGAGTCTTGAGCTCCTTAGTATCATCGCTTTAAAATAAGGATGTTCTAGGTTCGAGTCCTGGAAGTTCTCTGGGCCTGCAGTACAAGGGGGCATGGGCACCCCTCCTAGAGTATTTGTGGATTATCAGGTATAGTCTATAATTTTAGGAAATAATTCATTTATTTTTATTGCAAAATGTAAATTGCTCACTAGAATAGCATGAAGGAATACAGGGCATAGTTGCATGGTTTAGACTGTTAATTAATGTACACGCATCATATACTTATCTTTTCCAATCAGAAGACGGTTAACAGGCTTATAAAGTGGTATGTATAACCTGTGTTTCACACCCTCAATGTTTTAATACTTGAATACTTAGTGGAGGGTAAAATATTGTGTTCATCCGTTGTATGGTTCTGTAGTCCGGTCCCGTCGAATGGCTTCTGATAAATATTTATCTATATATAATATTATATATTTACATATTGATAAGAAAGAAACAAAGAAACAAAAGATAAGATAGTAATGATAAGATTATGTGATAAGAAAATTTCATTACTATTCTGATGTAATGAATTGAAAATACTTTAAGTATGTTCACATCCCAGGATAAATGTTTAATGTTTCACATGTCACCTACCTTGCTCTCCAAAACAAGGGGGTCTCAATGGTCAAAACCTGGACAGTTAAAATTGATGCTTTTAGTAATTGCATTGATTTATATTATTAATACTCAATAAGCAACACTTTACAGAGCCTTATGCCAACTGTAAGTGCCCGAGTAACATGAATCCTTTTCAGCAATTTGCTTTGCTTGGGGCCATCCTAAAATACTCCATTTTTTTTCTTAGTGAATGTAATGAGAAAAGTGCATTATTTTGAAATTCTCATATGAATTTAAAATTCTGATGTGCTATCATTTTCTTATTCATTCATTCAATCTCACATGCCATGATTTTCTCTAAATATATAATTATCACTTGTCCTTCCCCAACTAAAACTTGTTCTAATTTTATAAATAAATTCGATTTTTGATATACTTGCACAATTTATTTATTTATTATTTGCTACAACTAAATATCCGTATTTTATAAATAATTTTGGGCCTAATAGTTTCCCAGTCCTGAGATGTGAAAGTTCATGTGAGCTGTGGGTACCACCTGCTGTTGGCACATATCATCTTCTTTAGCATTTAATTTGATTTTATATTTAAGTCCTTTTAAAGAAAAAAATTATAATTTTATTTCGTACTTATCATGAGCTTCTATTCTAAATTTCTAATCAAGAGTTCATAAATCTTGTCTTAAAATTGAATACTTCAGGATGAAGTTGTACCTCACTTGGAGCCTGGTATGGTCCCATCAACTGTTGATCCAGATGCAGCTGGATTTGCGGAAAGGGGAAACAAGGTACCTAAAAGGCCTGTTAAGCTCAGCGCTTGGAAGCTTGCAAAGTTGGATTCCAATGAGGCCATGAGAGCAGCAGCCAAAGCCAGGGCATCTTCTTCGGTACTCCGGCCAGTTGATAACCGTCGTATACCAGATCCAGAAATGAGTTCCAGTGGAAACATGAGTGTCAGAAGCAGTGTTAGCACTGACATGGGAGGAAATAAAGAGCTCAAGAGTGAACTGAGACTATCTCCTCTGAGAAACCTTTTGCTCCAAGTCAAGGTAGCCGGGATGAATATGAAACCGGGACTCAAAGTGTGAGTAGCTTCAGCAGTCCAAGCCATGTTCATGAGTCGGTCACACTAAGTCCTCTCCCAAAAGCTTATGGTTTTGGTCACTTTAGTGCAGTTAGTTCAGTCCCTGTTCTGGTCCCTGATCGGCCCTTTACCTCTAGACCTGGTTTTTCTAATATCAATATCAATAATCCATTGCCCCATCCTTCCTCAGGATTTGATGAAAAGATGTGCAAAAGGGTAGTAGTACTGATCCATTATTGCTATCGGCTCCAGCTACTTCTCTCCTTAGAGATGTTAAAGGACATCTGTCGTTTGGGATCAAGAAGCCGGGAGGTATGTATCGGTCCCTGTATCAGCTTCAGAAGCTCGGAACAGACAGCCCCTACAAGTAGGAATATCAAACTCTAATGCTGAAACAGGCAGTCATGGTAGAAGGCCTGCCGTTCCCACTCAAGACTCTTCGTCATCTGCACCTAAGCCTTCGCAACAGCAAGCAGAGAAGCTGATGTACACAGGAGACTCTATTTTCTTTGGTGGCCCCCTTTTGAGTGTCCCGGTCAGGGATGGTTTAAGAAATGACAGGGTTTCGGGTTCAAGGGAGGCCCAAGAGAGGGTGGCACCGAACTCATCTCGTGAGTCTAGATTCAAGAGGGATACAGCGTCAAACCAGCTTCCTGTGTTCATTCCAGGGGGTTTCGAGCAAAATCGTCCATCTGGTTCGAGGTTAAAGTAGTCTATGTCTTTGAACTTCTAATGAGGCAATACTGTACATTATTTCTCCAGTTACCAAGTCTGAGTGGAGGGCTATGGAAGTAGGAGCCACCTCTGATGGGAGCTCCCTTGACCCCAGGAAACTTTCGTCAATGTGAAACTGCTGAAAATACGACTGAATCATGAGGTTCCAGGGCGAATATTATGATACGACACATCGGCATTAGGTGAAGTTTGTTATCAGAAGGTGATCCCTAGAAATGTGACCGATCTCTCTCTCTCTGTCTCTGTTTCTCTTCCCACCACCATCCCAATGTGGCCAAGGGTTTTCCCTGGAGCCTTTTTAACCCTGTATTACTGGTCTTCATTGATAGGTTTCAAAAGATTCATCATCCAAGCCTTATATTCTTATTGTTTGGGGTTGGCTGAAATCTTTTGTTCCAACCTATTCAGAGCCACTTCTTCTGTTCCCTTGTTGACTTTTTAATGAACTTGCACGGATTTAGGGCCCAATTTTTGGGAGCGAGTGTTTCTTGCATGTGGGAAAATTTTGGCAATTAAAATTGTTCCATTAGTTAAAAGGGGGGAAATAAGGAAAATGTGTTAAAAAATGAAACTATTTAGGAAAAAAGGAAAGCTTTTATTTATTTTAAAGGGCAATTGAGACTTTTGGTTTTTTAAGGAGGGGATTAGTAGATAAATCTTATTATCCCTTATGTTATTTCTTTATGAATAATTGTTTTTCCTGATTGCGTTAAATTACCACCACCCCCCCCCCCCAAAAAAAAAAAAAAAAAAAAAAAAACTTTAATTTCCCAACTCTCCATCCTCGTCCTTCTCACCCCACTCATCATTTATTTCTCATTCTCTCATTCTTTCTCTTTCGTTTGCACTCCTTCCCCTTATGGCCTAATGATTTTTCTCAGTCCAGGATTTGGTTCACCTCCTTTCAAATGGCATGATTGGTTTTGTGCTTTCAGTCTCTCTAATTGCTCTGGGTAAGATCAATTAATTTGCTGCCTCTTATCTTCTATTTTTTCATATCATGTATCTATATATATATATATATACACACACATATTTCGGTTTTGAACCTCTGCATTATTGGATTTTTTTGGGTTTTGATTATATTTGAAAGGGAGTTTTTTTTTTTTTTTTTTTTTTGGGTGGGGGGGATTTTGTGCCATTTTGTTCTGTTGGATTTTGTTTTGTTCATGAGAAGGCTATTTAAAATTAGTTTGGGAATGTTGTTTTGGGTCTTGGCACTCATGGGCTTGGCCGAGTAAATCTCTCATGTGCTCTTCTATCTTCTCTTCCTTTCTTTTTCTCCTTGATTTTTCTTTACTAAAACCATTTTTTTCCTTTTCTTTTTCTACCTTGAAATTTTCACTTTGCTTATGTTATTTCTCTTCTTCCACTTGTTATTTCTTATTTTGTTAAAATGTAGTCGACTTAGTGGGAATTATTTAAAAATGCCTTTTATAAAAATATTAAGAGTCTCACTTGTCCTTTTAAAATAAAGGATTTATCCTTTTTTCCTAAATAATTTTATTTTTACACGTTTTCCTAATTTTCCTAAAAGAGGCAGTGTTGGTAATAGAAATGCTTACATGGAAAGAGGCCACCAGCCAGTTTGGATTGGCAAGGACTCTTATGACTAAATGGTTAGATTATGTCCATCCAATGACTAATTTCAGTTGTAGGGAAGGCTGAGAAATGAGGGTCGAATCTGCCAAAACCTTTGAAAGGACTTTGTTATTTTAAGATTCAAGAGGTGTATATGGGAAATTAATTAAATTAAATTAATTTTTTTTCAAGAAAATTACACGAAACCCCCTCAATTGTAATATGTTTTCCAAATCCTTCTGAACTTTAAATTCGAACAGGTTACTCCTGTGAATTAGTAATGTTTCACTCTCTTTCCCAATGTTTGTTGTTCTTAGAGAATTGATGGAAAATAGACCTTGTGAATTGTGAGAATCTATCGATGCAACAAAAATATCTAATGCCTAATCTGCACTTTTATAATTGGTCCAACATTACATTTGATGAAAATAGATGATGTGAGCAGCACGAAAATAGACGGAGACAAAGTGTCTCAATTTCATAATTTATGGGTTGCTTGTTTAATTTTGAAGTACAAGGGTTTCTGTGAAATTGAATTATAGTTTGGGATGTTTTAGGGTAATTTACCTCTTTTTTAACCCTTGGTTGATACTATTAGTCAGTCGGTCGAAGTTTCACAGCAATATCAGTTTTTGGAGGCTGCTCTGTCAAAAAAGGAACACTGGCTTCATAGGAATCATCAGCGCTTGATGTTTGCAAGAACATGTTAATACCATTTTTTTATTTTTTTTTGTAAAAAAAAAAAAAAAAATGAAGAAGAAGCTTACTCTATGTTTTGAGAAAGTTTTCTCACCTAAATTAGGCAATTACCTCAATATGTGCCTGAAACTGAGATGATTTTGGGCTGGCTAAATTCAAATTGATTTGTTAAAATATAGGAATTTGAAACCAAGGTGACTAACCAGTAACCCCCTAATCGATTCTAATGCTATAATTGTTCTTTAAAAAAGACTTTGGTAAGGCTAGGTTTCAAGTTTTTTAAAATTTGTCGTTTAAGTAAGATTTTAATAAATGAAACAAAAACTAAAATGACCAAAAACTCCACTTAAATGACAGATTTTAGAAAACATTTCTTTTACAAAGTTATTCAAAGTGATGTAATCTAGTGGACCATGTGACTGGTTCTCATAAAAACCTTTATATTTTTCCTAAAATTTTAAAAATTAAAATAAGTGGGGTGTGCAAATAACATTGAGGGGTTGCAATAACCGCTCTCATTTTAATTTTACATATTTAGACCTCAATGTTTTTACGAACTTGAATATTTGTAGTAGTTTTTGTCACCCAAAAACGAGAGAAGAAAATTGTCATTGTCAAGTTGAATACTTGTATTTGGTTTGCAATTTTTTAATTCATGGTAAACTTAAAAATTAAATCGTCATCTATAGTTTCATTTGGTTTGCTCTTTCTGAGTTCCTATAATGCAAATTTTAGAATGTTCAGTCACCATTGTTTCGCTTTCAAATTAGGTAGTGGCCTTCTTTTTCCTTTTCTTCTCATTCTTCTTGATCTTGTGATAGGATTACATATATGACAAGAGTATATGACTAAAAATTGGAAGAGGAATTGATGAGGAAGCTTCTGAGTTCGAGTCTGAGTCTTGAGCTCCTAGTATCATCGCTATAAAATAGGGATGTTCTATGTTCGAGTCCTGAATACTATAAAAAGACCTGAATAATATAATAAGACTTCATCATTCTTATTCCTAATTTTTTTTTTCTTTAGTGAGTGGTTACGAATGTAGTACCATATAAAAAACACACACAAAAAAAATCCATGTGTTGATGTGACAAAAGCTATATCATCAAGAAAAGAAATGAAGGAAATATCTAGGAACTGATGGCAAATTTTAGAAATTGGAAGAGGAAGAAGGGGCTGGATAAGGTGCACAGCTCTTGAGACGTTTGTTTCATTGTTTGTAGCCTCCAAATCCCCGCCCCCCGCCCCACACACACCCACCAACCCACCCACCCACACAATAAAAAATTAGAAGGAAAAAAAAAAAAAAATTTTAGGCTATACAGAACAAAATTAGGGGATATGAATAAAATTTTACCTCGAAGCATAGCTTAGGTTGTTTGAATTTAAAATTGGGCGTAAGCTTGGATTGCCTTAATCTCATCATATATTCATTAATAAACTATGCATGATCCGGTTCAAATTAATAAACCATGTATGATCCGGTTCAAACGAACGAATGCTGAGATGGAAACCAATGCAAGAACTGCTTCCTCATATTAGGAGTGGGAAGTTTGAAAAACACCATAAGCAAGGGTCTATTGGTTTTTCACTTAGATGATTTGGCTATCTTATTAGTTGCTGTCTCGAATTTGATGGGAGACATGAAGAGATGTTCTTTGCTTGAGCATATAGAAGAAGCAACCTTCTACTTGTCTTCTAGAAATTAGTCTACTTCGAAGGCGAGCATTAGTAGTTCTGCGAGGACCTTGGTTATTTAAATCTGGCTTTTAGTTAATTAATGCATGGTTTACATATCAAATTATGCCTTTCGGTTGATCCCTTTTAGGAGTACCCCCAAGGGCCTAGTAATATCTGGCATGTGTGAGACGGGAAGGAGGACTTCACATGTTCAAGGGATTAGTCGGGTCCAAAGTCTCAAATACCCTTGTTGACGACCGAAAAAAAAAAAAAAAAAGGCCTTTTCGGTTAGTTTCATTCATGAGCATAGCATCTGTGAATTTGATGTCTTTTGAAACATATCTCATGCATTGGAAGGTTGCATTACATGGTATCGATGGAGTATTGGATACCGGATTTAATGGGACTACACAGAATCATTGGGAAGCATTATGTGTATCTCAGATCAATTTGGGTCTTAGGGTCGGTTCAATTCGGGTCTGAGGGACGGATGGATCCGGGTACATTAGATCAGTTTTCAAAATTGCCCTTCTTAAGAGATATCAGTGAGACGTCGGGTGGAATCTTTGCTGGATTTTTAGCTCGAAGATATTAGTAGAACCCTACCTCGGTTCAATAAAGTATACCATCTGCTCCCTTTGCACATAAAATTATGATGTGCTGGTGTTGGTGATAATCAACGATTGGTTATGTGATATTGCACGCTCCCCTTCTCCTGATTTTCCCCACTCGTTGGAGAATATTAGTCTTCAACCCTATATTGAGCACTTGCTTTAATCAAATGCTTTGCAAATTAAAGTCATTTTATTTTATTATTTTATTTATCAAAATGAATAGATTTTCTGAGAGAAAGATTTTTTAGTTATGGCCAGATTCGAGATTAATAATCTCTTATTGGTGTGAAATCCTTCTTCCATGTGTGATCAAACTACGTAAACTTCGATATTCATTAGATGTCCGTTGGCTGTTTGCTTAAACCTAAGTTCAACTTAGATTTTATATTCTTTTTTCATTTCTATATATTTTTTTTCTGTTTAATGCAATTTGTGATTTGTGGGGAAATTAAAGAAGCCAAATCAATTAAAAGAGATCTACTGGGCAAATACTGTTTATATATTTTTTGTTTTTTGTCTTTTGTCTTTTTGGTTTATTGTTTATTTGTTTTTGTGTTTTTTTTTTTCCCTTATCTTTATCATCAGAGTTGGATAACATTTTTATACGTAGCAGATAATTTATCAAAAAAATCAAATGCCTTGGCTATGAAGCATGAACACGGACACCTCGACACACCAATTCCTAAAAATCTAAGAACACGACACGGCGGGGATACAGTAATAAAATAAAATAAATATATATATATATATATATATATATATATATATATATATATAACTTTATTATCCAAATGAAAGAAGCATGTAAAATTTAGGGAGTTATAAAAAATGAAAAATCTCATAAACAAGCAAGACATGTATAAGCTGTAATGACTTAATAAGATTTAATAATGGCATTCATTCCAATGGCCTTGTGGCCTAGTGGCATTTCTCCACCCTATGTGGGGGAGGTCCTATTTTCGAGTCGTAAGTTTGCTATTTATTGATGTAATGAATTTTTTATCTATGTTACCAAAAAACAATAAAAAATTGACATTCAGCAAGGGGTTTCAAATGCTTTGCACTTGACTAATCCTCTTGAGCATATGTAGTTCCCCTGTCTTACATGACAAGGAAATTTATGGACAAAGTCTATGGGGGTGGCATTGAGCGAGAGTGGTGAGAGTTGAACTCAAGACTTCTTGCTTAGCAAGAGGTCCTAAGATCACTCATTGGCTTTGTGAACCTGACATTGGCTTTGCTGACATTGGCTTTGTAAACCTGTTAGCATGAATTCATCCTAACAGGTCATAGAGAGGTTGCATGCCAAACTGCTTAGTATTATATTAAATTAACATGAATATCATTGTGATGAGCGTACGATCCAAAAAATCTCAACTATAACATAATAGTGTTGAATTAGTCATTCTAAAAGCTGGTACGTAGTTAATTAGCCTCCCAAATTCTAGCATCCATTTGCGAGTTCCCGCATTACCAAACAACTCTCCCAGTGCCATCTTTTTCTTTTCCATGAGTAAGCCTTCAATTTAATTATGATACAATCATGTAGTGTCACAAGTCAATGAGAGTGAAGTAAAGTGAGATTAAGAAACCAAAAAATATTTTGACAATTCTACTCTACTCCACTCTCATTGCTTGTTCATTTAAACAGAATCACACAAAGTTAAAATAAAATGAAATGAAATTTCAATGATGAACTCCGGCTTATTACTATTAAATTCTGATTTCCCTCGATTCTGGCTAAACAAATAAGTCTTTACTAACTCTCGTTACCGCATCAACCGTACAGTGCTCCCATAGAAATTCGCCCCTCGTCTCTCTCCACTCACTCCCCAAATTAAGGGATCTAAATAATAATATAAAGAAAAGGTCAAAAGATGGAGAACCAGTATTCTTCAAGAGGCGAAGGTACAAATGGTGTGTGTGTGTTTTTTTTAATTCATATATTTTTCTCAATTTTTTTTTCTTTAATTTTATTAAAAAATAAATAATGCGTTTTAGTTTTTACATAGTATTATTATTATTATTAGTAAATTTTATTTATTTATTAATTTCGTCATACATGCATTATGTGTTGCCTGTCTTCTAGTCGTATTTAGTATATGTAGATAAGGTAAGACTTTAGTAGAGTAACATTAGACAATGATGTTTTTAAATTATTAAAGAGATTCGGCAGACTATCCACACGAATTTTATAAAGGTTGAATTAACATTTGTTGTTGGGACCCACTTCCCCCACTTTAATAATAATTATCTCTCAAAAGATTGAAAGCACGTCATAACTTTTATAGTTTATATTTTACATTTTTTATAAGCACACCCTAACTAACAAACGAGAGAAGCATGTGGAGGCGTACATTAAAGAATTAAATAAAAGAACCGGATCGATCAAATATATCTTTCCAAAATTACCCTTCTGACACATCCTAAATCACCGATGCATTTAAAGATTGGAATCGATTCGTTTCCTTTAAACAGTAGAAATGATCCATTATCACTGTCGGTAGCATTTAGACAATCCATTAATCCCATATTGCCTGCTTGTTTTGTTTTGTTCTTGTTTTTTTATTTTTAAATTTTTTATTTTTTGGTATTTGATTGAAAATTTATATAATAAATGACTCAACATAAATTCCTATGGTACGAATGACCAGAATGAATTATGTCAATTTCTTTCAAGGAATTTTTTGACCGGCCTATACGTTATCCAATGCATCCTATAGTAGATCTAGTGTTCAATGTTTACTTTAGCTTGATTTGATAATTTTTAACTATTTAAAATTAATAAAAATTAATACTCCTAAATCTTGGTCCAAATGATGGAGTAATGGGTGAAATTAAAGATGAAATCAGTTCGGTTCAGTCGGGGTTGGAGAATTTATTGGACCAAACCGAATTAATCGGTTTGTAAAAAGCAAACCAAAACCAACCGAAATTTTGACAAAACTGAATTTTTTTATTTGGTTTTGGTTCGGTCGGTCTTCTTCCGTTTCGACATAACAATAGCCAAGTCTGTTAAGCTAAGAAACAAACGAAGAAAATAAAGTCATTTGTGGCTTGGGAGTAAATATAAATATATAAAAAATCCCTAATCAATTTTGGGATGAAATATATAAACAAAACCCTAATCGATTTTGGGATTTAAAATAAGAAAAATACCCTAATGTTATATTTGGATAAGGAATTTTTAGGTGGAATTTGCTTTTGAAATGGAATTTGTAAAATTTTTATAAAAATAAGATGAACAAAATCCTTGTAAAAATTTTACAAATTTCATCTCAAAGACAAATTCCATATACAAATTCCTTATCTAAACATAAGGTAATCGATTTTGGGATGAAAAAGAAAATCCTAAATCCCTAATCATGCAATGATTTAGTTCTAGTGTTCTAGACTTCCACAATTCCACAAGACCACAACAACAAAAATGAATAATGAAAATAAAGGATGAGTACCAGAACCACACAGTCATGATGGAGAATAGAGACCAAGGCTTCGCGAATCAGAGCAATAGAAGAAGAATAGAGCAGTGACCAACGACAAGCAACGATGGTGTGGTGGGGAGCACCAGCAGAGAAGATATATACGGTCGATGGGGATGGAGTCTCTCTTTGATAATTGACGATCCTTGCACCTAAAAAAAAAAAAGCAAAAAAAAAAAGAGTGAAAGAAACAAGAAAAGAAGAAGATCGATCCATGTTGATGGCTGAGGTTGTAGCTTCATCAAAGATGAGGTTGAGATTTGTGAGCCTTCACTGGATATAGGAATGAGTGATGATTGATGAGAAGCTTTGTAAATCATTGGCCGAAGATAGAGATGATAGTCGTTTGTTGTAGATGAGGATGAGAGAGAAACATGGGTTAGAAGGGGTTGCTTAACCTTTTGTCCTTGCCAACAAGAGAGAAATGGGGGAATGGGGAGAGAGAGAATGGGTAAGTCTTAGCTGAAAGTGAGAAGACAGAGACCATCCTTCCTTGTAGCCTTGATGGTTACGTGATTATCTCACCATTCCTAAAGTTGAAGGTTTGAGGGTTGGTATTGAGAGGGTAAGGCAAAAAAGAAAAAGGAAAGAGAAGACAAAGAAGTAGACCATGTAAGGCTTTTTGGAGAAGCTTCTCAAACTTAATAAGGCCCTTTTTCCCTTCTTTTATGAAATATTAGATGCCAAGCTGCCAATTAGTTCATTAAATAATGAAATTCCGGTTTTACCAAGCTTGTAATATCTAGAAGGGGGGTTGAATAGGTATTTTGATTTATTTTACCCAATTTTTATCCAATCAATTCAAACCTTAAAATCTATCAATCAATCACACAATAATCAATCCATAAAGCAGTAAAAATATTACAAGAAAATTTTTACGTAGAAAACCCTAGCAGGAAAAACCACAAGACCTCATCTAGTTAAAGCGAATCCACTAAGAAAGTAATGAGTACAACACACAATTCTTATAGACCCCACGAACTTAAGTAATTGCCTTCACTCCCACGATCCATCGATCGATCTCTATGTTTTCACGGCTTCAGATAGCATTCGACCTCTTTCAAGTGATTCTCTATCCCGTAAGTTTGCAAGCTTAATCTCCGTCGCAACGGCTCCGATGAACTCTAGCCACACATACTCAAAGATGTGTTGAAGGTTATGGTTTAAATGAATCTCTAGAGCATAAATATGAAAACCCTAGGTCGAAGAGCTCTAGAGGGAAGCAAATAAGATGTTTTAATGAAAACCCTAATAGGGAGAGGCTTGCTTGGCCTCCTCTATTGTAATAGCCTCTATATATAGAGACTAAGAAACCTTAAAAGAATAGGAATCAAAATAGGCTCAAATAAGAAGGTTTTCTAAAACAAAAGATTTGATTTTTACGAAGCCCAATCGATTGGGCCCTCAACCCCGATTGATCGGAGTAGGCAGTAGCAACCAACTATTTTTAAAATAGCACTGATCGATCAGCCCTCAACCTTGATTGATCGGGCTATCTTGTTTTGCATTAAAACCTTAAAAACCTTTTAAAAATATTTTCTAAACATCCTTGAAAACAAAGAGATGTTTAAAAACAATTTTCCAACTAAGGTATAGGGCAACTAAAGTCACTTACCTTCCCTACGAATGAGTGTGAGCCGCGTAACTTTAAACACTTGAACTTTAACGCACATTTGCAGCTTCACATGTCTTCAATCAACCCAAGACTCAACCACACTTTGGCACGAAATTTGACAACATAAAAAACATGGACTTTACAAATAATATACATATATATCATGATTTTAATAATATAATAACAACAATTGGTCGGTTCAGTCGGTTTTCGATTTTAAAATCATTGAACTGCTCCCGAACTGAAAATTGAAAATTATATCAAACTAAAACCGATCCCAACCAAACCTTGCAAAAAACTTATCAAAACTGGTCGGTTTGGTCGTTTGGTTTATCGATTGTTTTTTCACCCCTAGGTGGGATGGGGTAGTGTTTCCTCCAAATAATCTTTTCTGCGGATTTGGTCGTGCAATTGTGCCAACCACAACTTTGTGATGAATTGTGGGTTCTACCTTACCTTGAATGGACTCAAGCACTTTTTCTCCAATGGTTAAAAGAGATAAACGTAATAATAACAGAAATTAAAAACAAAAGCTTACTATGGAGGAAGCTATTTCATTAACAATTTTTGAAATTGCAACGGTAAGTAAAGGGGTGCACACGCCTCTAACCAGAAAGGAGCATACATTTCTAGATTTAAATCCTAAGTTCTACAAAGAAAAGGAAAAAGATAAAAGTTCATTGGGAACTAATTTGTTGATTTAATTAAAGGTCCTTCTCAAATGGCTGTCTTTCAGCTTTTATATGCCCAAGCAGCAACTGCTCCCAAGAAATTCGTCCATAACTACCATGTTCCCATGACTTGAATAACTATTTCAAACGTGCAAGCAATAACTACTCTATGGCATAACTACTTCAAACCAAATGTTCGGCCTTACTTGGTCGACTTCAAAAGATGAAGTATTTTTGCAACCTTACTGGCCGAACTAAATTGCAATCTCTTTAAGCTAATTTTTAAGGTGTAAAGATGCCCCCCACAATTTATTAATATTGTATTTTGTAAAATATTCCATTAATCAAATAGGCTTATTTCAACACTTAGATATTTTCACAAAAATATTTTCTTCTCATGCCGCGTGTTAGCTTCCTAACACTGTTGACATCATGCTATGTGTCATTCACCTGTTGGTTACTATTTTTATGGCATTAGATAATTACAAAGTCAAATCACACCGTGATTGCACATGTTTCAAAGAAACATATCATTCTAAATGTCTTTTTATTTCTCTTTTAAGGCGCCAAAATGTTCTAAAAACCTTTTCGAAACCTTTTTCATCTTCATCTTCTTCCCAAACCAAAGCTTCTCTCTCTAAGGTGTCACAGTTGCTGGGAATCTTCACTTTTCCTTCTTTCGTTCAAGGCTACCACCGTCTTCTAGACTCTTCAGCTTTCACTTTTACAGATCACTCCTTATCTTTATTTGGTAATCCTTCTGTCTTCTTCAAGCGGCATTGAACTTCGAGTTTTCATCTTCCGCTATACGTCCTCCAATCTCAATATGTCTAAACATAACTCCGGTGATGTTGATTTCTCTGAGAAGGATCGTTTGGAGAAATTTTTGTCTATCGATCCAATAGTCCTTGATATTCAGGTACTTATTCCCCTTGAAAATTACTCTTACACTTTAGGGCCTAGATTTCTTTCTTTTGAAGCTACCCAATTTGTTCCATTATTATTTCTGAAGCATAAGTCTGAAATTTTTGTTTATGAAAATCCAGTAAGTAACCTCAAAAGTTCCTTCTCTGGAATAATTCATTGTTGGCCGAATAGGAATTTAGAATGGAATGAGCAGTTTAATCGTATTTATTCATTTAAGGCTGAAGAATGGAAGGATATTGGTATTTATGAAATAATTCATTTTCCAAGTTTTAAATACCAATTAATAGGGAGCTCCTTTCTTCGACCATCAGTTTATGGTCAGTTTCAACTAATACACTTCATTTGAAGTTTGGTATGATAACTCCTACTCTTCTTGACCTCGCTATTCTGTTCGGTCTTTGGCCTAATGGAAATTGGATTAATGCCATAACTGGAATCCCATGACATAACTTGCCAATTCTTTTTGACAAAAAATCCACTTCTTATTCTAAATTTATGTCTCTTTACAAAAAGAAAAGTGGCAACTTAGAAGAGACCATATATGTTGCTTTTCTTTTGCTTTGGATTTGTAAGTTTCTTTTTTGTTATCCTTCTTTTAAAATTGTGAAAGCCAAATTAAAATTAGCTCTTTATTTGGCAAGGGGATGCAAGGTAGCCTTGGCTCCTTTAGTTTTGTCAAACCTTTATCATGGTTTCTTTAATCTTTTTTCTTCTGGCTTTCAAACATGGGGAGGTCTCCTTTGGATTTTCAAAGATCGGTCTGACATTCTTTATCATAGTTTTCAATATCTTCATTTTTCTCATAATCTGCATTCTTTTGATCAATATTTCTCTTTTCTTTATACTTGTCCCAAACGTTCCATAAAACAGTTTTGCCCATTTTTTCCTGTTAAATTCAATTCAGAATGGATGAAGGCAGCTGTTTCCTTCAAAGCATTGACTGATAGCCTTCACAAATTTTGGTGGAGTGTTTTAATTCCTCGTGACCTTTATTATAGAACAATTCTTGAGAATTCAGGCAATAACAAATGTGGAGTAGAAATTTATTGCCCTCACTTTGTGGCTCGACAATTTGGCTTTGTACAATCCTTTATTTTCCCTCTTGCTTATTATGTAAATGATAGTTTTGTTCACAGAATCATGCTTAGGGACCTTGATGAAGTTGAAGGGGTAGATAATATCTTTAGATGTTTAAAATTGACCTTCAAAATGTCCATTTTTTCCAAGAAAACTCCTAGAGCTTTACCTGAATTTGATTCTTTTTTGGCCCAGTATATTAAGAAAACTTGGCCTTATGATTCATCTATTCTCTTTCCAACATTCTATTTTTCTGAGGATAGCTCAAGTGGAGAAACTGACCAAGTCTCTATGCAGCCTGTAGGGTCAAGACCGACAGACAAGAAGAAAAAAGGTATTCCTCTTGATAAATATGAAGATTATTAATCAATTTTAGCTTTTGAGAAGTTTTATAAAATCAAACAGGTCCCAAGTAATAAATGGAACATGATAGATGAAATCGAAAGAGCAACAATTCAATTAAAAGCCAACAAATTTGACAAAGTCTTGGAGAAAAATGAAGATAAAATTCTCAGAGGCCAGAAAGTAAATCAAGCCAAGTTTTATATGGCTTTCGAGAAATAGTTGTCTAAGCGTCGACCTATGACTCCATTGGCTAAATTTGTAATTGCTGATCTCTTAGAACTAGTCAAGATTCCTACTTCTCCCAACGAACTTACCTCAGTGAGCAAGAGAGCCAGTAGAAAATTAGCTAATCAATTTAAGTGAATAGTGTGGCTTGTATCAACCTTTTCCATAGGTATATTTTCAAACTTATTTTCAATGATCACTTTCTCTCTTATCTAACTTGGTAAAAATATTTCTCATATTTCAGATACTCCTACCTATGAAGAACGACCTCCAAAGCCATTACTAGAAATTCCTTCTTCTTTAAAAGAAGAACCTGCGAAGGCCTAAAAGAAGCATGGTTGGCCTATGGCTATTATACCTTCTAAAGCTGGCCGAAAAAGGCTAAGAAAAAGGATGACATCGAAGAACTCTTTGCGTCTATCTCTCAATCAAAGAAAGAGTCAGATGCCAAGTCTATTCAAGTTTTAAGTTCTATTGCCAAACCCCAACAACAGGCCGAATCTTTCCCATTTCATGAAGAAGTAATAGAAGACAAAGATGAAGGGTAAGCACTCACCCCCCCTCAATCGACCTATTAGTAAAGGATTCTCAAACTACTGATCCAATATCTAACGTGACTCCTGTTTCAGCCTTTCCTAGTCGAAAAATCTCTTCGTCTTTGGCTTCACTTCAAAGATTAAAATCTTTAATCAAGTCTAAACATGCATCACTAACCATCTCCTCTTCTTTAACCCCATCAGACTGAACTAAAATTGAAAAATCCGAGAAAATGTTGAACTCTTTAATGAATGCTCCCATGTCTTCAATTCATACTCAATTATCTAGCATTGAACAAGTAGTAATGAGGAGAATCACAACATGTTCTTAGAACAACTAAGGTCGATTTTCTCTTCCTTTACTTCCAGCCATCAAGCAGACAAAGAGAACAAATCTTTGCTTGCCAAGCTAAAATATCTTCAAGCAAAGCTAGATGAGGAATTTGCAGTTGCTAACAAAATAGAAATTACTTATAAAACAGGTGAATCCATCATTGTCAACCTTGGGAATGAGGAGAAATAGTTGGCTGATAGGAAAGAGAAGTTGAACCAAGCAAAGAAAAAATAATCCAAAATTGCTGATTCTTTGGAAAGACATGTGGTAGTAGCCCATAAATTGGTTGAGGAGTACCAACTTTGTAAAGATGAAGAGGTTGTTGAAATAGACAAGTTGAGATTGAGGCTAAGCTGCAAGCAATTGAGGCCAATTGGACTAAAGCAAAAGAATTTCTGATTTTCTATGCTTCTACTATGTCTTCTTCAAAGAATCCTTGAATAATATTATCTGATTCTATAATTCAGCCATAAGGCTTGCATAATTTCTTCTCTTCTCTAAGTTCTGAACAATTTCTTTTGTTTGGTTATGGGACTGGATTTATGATTTTGTGCAGTACCTAGAAGTTGTAATAGGGTGGCTGATATTCTAGCAAAGTTTGCCATTAGTCTTACTGAGCAAGATGATTGGGTTGAAGAACCCTTAAACTGGTTGATACTAGATCTATTGGAGGATTTTCCTTATGTGATGTATTAAATTCTTATTATTCTAATAAATCTTATTGTTTCTGGCCCAAAAAAAAAAAAAAAAAAATGAAGCGCTCGCTTATGAGAACTAATGCAAGTGCTAAACCCAAATCTGTTTGACCCATTCTAGTGGAGATGCCGCTGCAATGTTAAGCAGTGGTCTAGCAATATTATAAATAAAATAAAATAAATCCCAAAAGTCATTCCAACACAAAGTTCCATTTTTTATTTTTTTTTTAATAGCAAAGTAACCCTATATATACAAGCTTGATCTGAACTGTGAATTACCCATACATATACTTGCTTTTGGAGGCAAGCCTAGGACCAATAATAATTATCTAGCTTGAGATTAAGAAGGTCTCCTTCGAAGATGAAATGATCTGAACTGTGAGACATGGAGTCATAGGATGGGGGGTTGGGCAAGAGAGAGAGACATGAATGAGATGGAAAGAAGAGAGGTTTGGAGTTCTAAGTTTCTAATGGGAAAATATCTAAAATATTCCTCATAAAAAGAATTATATCCAAAAACCCCATAAAATTATTTTTCTATCAGAAAAACCAAAATAGGGTAAAACTAAATCCAAAAAACCCAATAACTTAACTTCCATTCAACTCCGTTTGAGTGATGAATTTTTTGACTAAAATACCTTTATTACATTTTTTATTAAAATATAAAAATAACTATTCAAAATTTATATTACCATCTTGTTTATCTAATAAGTCGATTATTTGTCATTTATCACAAAAAGGAAAAAAAAAAAAAAAAAAAGACAAGAAAATAAATAAACAAATAATTATAAAAAGGGTATGCCGGTCCAAAAGCTGTATAATTTAAACAGAATTGGATGGAAGTTAGAGAGTTGGGTTTTTTGGATATATTTGAACCTTATTTGGGGTTTTCTGATAGGAAAATTACTTTATGGGGTTTTTGGATATAATTTTTTTTTTTTGAGGGATATTTTGGATATTTATCCAAAAATAATTTGGTTAATTTCTAACCCAAACTTGTAAGTAAGATGGATGAAGTGGGATTGAATTTGGCCGATGGATTAAAGTAGATCTAAGGCTTAAAAAAGGTATTACAGTTTTCTACTTATACAGGTGTCAATAGAAACTTTAATTTCAAGCACTTTATAGATGACATAGCTCATTATCTTTGATTAACTTGAAATTTGGCATGCATGACGTGCATAAAAAGAATATGTAATCCAATGATTAGATTGGTGAAATATGATTTATATATAAAGATATTTACAGGTGTAAGTGTAAAAAAATTTACACTAGGTGTTAATGGAATCCTCCCATATATTAATATTTTTAGATATTAAGAAATTTTGAGATGCTTACATATTTGATTAATCATTCTAAGCACATTCAATCCTCTTGTTTCCACATAGAGAACAAAATCAATTGGATTAACCTTAAGAGGAAATAATGAAAATTGAAACCCATAAGTTATTGCTTGTCAAGAGACCTAAGACTAGCCTTGGCAATTGGGCGGGTTTGGGCGGGTTTAGATGGGTTGAATTAAAATGTCACCCAAACCCGGCCCAACCCATTTATGTAACTAAACCCAAAATCACCTATTTATTTTGCAAGCAAACCCAACCCAACCCGTGAGGTGTCGACCTCTGTTGAATTGACTCTCACACTGTGATAGTCCAAGGGGTTACTGAAAATAGAGCCATTGCCGGTGTCCAACTCTCACACTGACTCTCACACTGTGATAATCCAAGTTGACTCATACTGTGATAATCCGACCCATCGCCAATGTCCTGCCTCCACCGTCCCCATTACAGCCACCTCCAATATTTCCATTCCTTGGAAACACATGAAAACAATGCAAAAGACAAAAAAGCATCAAAACTCCATATTTTCAAACCTCATTAATTGTTGAATTAGAGGTTAGCACCAAGATCAATTGATTTTCCCCATTTTTTGCAATCGAGAAAATGAAAGAAAATCACACCCATTTTCGAAGATCATATGAGTGTTTTTCCCATTTAAGAAGCACAAGAACAGAGTCAACACAAGAAGGCTTACCCACATCTTTTGGGTCTCCACCCACCACCACCACCAGGAAGTTGTAGCTGTATATAGGAAAGAAAGGAGAGTCATAAGAGCTTTCAATTTTTTTCGGTGAAGATGGATTACTTGTGGTTTACTGGAGAAAAAGGTGGAGATGGTGGTGTACCTGAGTCGCCGAAGCTCGATCCAGATGCGCGATGTAGCAGGAGTGTTGTGGTGTTAAAGGAGAAGAGTAGCGGCATCACAAGAGTTGCGGTGTTGAAGGAGACAAACGGCAGTGGAGCATAGAAAAATGTTAGGGATTGAAAACCTAGAGGGTATAGAGAACTAAACTACGCGAACTGCGGAGGAGAGTTCAACCCTTTCGGGTTTATTTCATACTCGATAACTTTTATCTAAACCCAATGGGGGATTTGGCCATAAGTCCTTAAAATGGGAATTGTATAGGCAAAAGTCTAAAAACAGAACTTATATTGCATAGAGTTCACCAAATATTTGTGTGACAAAAATGCCCGCATAGTGCTCACAAAGAAACATATATCCTACGCAAGTGTCATTGGCTCATAAATTAAGGAGAGAATCTTGGTTATAATATTTCTAAAATTTGTGCTCATAAATTAAGGAGACAATTTGGGATTTTAGGCTATAATATTTCCAAAAATTGCGTGAGCAATTATATGAATAATAAATGATGCATATATTTTGGTGCTCAAATTGTTAATATATTTTTATATGAAGATATTTTATGGGTTGGAAAAGTTACATGAATGAAAAATAATGCATATATTTTGTGAATATAATGCTAATATTTACATATAACTATTTTGATAACAATTACATGTAATTGTTATAGTTTTTTAGTTTATAGTTACATGTGATTGTTTTATGTTTTGATAACAGTTACATGTAATTGTTTATAACAAGTTCTTAAGATAATTTCAAATTTAAATAGTAAATAAAAGTATTGAAAACAATTATATCTATACACAGTTACATTTGATAAATTGAAAATGACAAGTGTTAAAATCAGTTACGCGTAATTGTTTTAAATTTAGAAACTTAAAACAATTTTTAATGTGTTTTCCAAACATTTGTGTTATTGGATAACTGAGCTTTTTCCAAGCATGTAACTTTATGTTTTGCTTATAATTGAAGTGGGTCACATAGAAAACTCAATAAAAAAATTTTAAAGCACAAACTATAAAACATTATCTTGTTTCATGATATCCTTTCAAAATTCAAAGTTGAATAGTGGGTAATATTTTTCAGATATGAAATCTTTACAAATACTGTATATCATGGAGCAAAACCCAAAATACATGCCATAACATAATGAGACTTCTTACCATTAATTTACAGTCAATAAGGCAAATATGTCATTAAAAGAAAATATAAAGGGAATTTTGGCCAAAACCCCCCTATATAAGAGTTCTTAGACAATAGAACCCACAAAAACTAACGCTTGGTAAAAACCCCTTTTGATAGTAAAAGGACTAAAACACCCCTATTTTAACAACTTACCTTTATTTACAAACGTGCCATTTCACACCCCCCGCCCAAAAATCAGGCTTCTCCCATGCCCCATTTTTTCCAGCGAGAATATATATAGAAAAAGAAACGGCATTAAAAAGTTTTCAAAAGTCACATTTCATCATTCGCACCATACCAAAAGTCAATTATAGGGTTTTTTTTTTCTCTCTTTCGAGCATACCAAAGTGCTTCCAGAGAGAATATATCATAGCTAATAATAACATGCAGTTTACTATATGTGATTTGTAAAATTTATATATACAATAGTATCAATTTACTGTTGTGTATTTTATAAAATTTATACATGCATAGTATCAATTTACTGTTGTTTGCTTTAGAAAAATTATACACCACATAATAACATAATAACAGTTTACTATTTGTGTTATAAAAAACACTATAGGTGACAGTATCATCATACTATTTAAAACAAAAAAATATGAATTTCAAGGAAAAAAACTCAAAATAGTAATATAGATAGTAACATGATACTTTTGGCAAAACAAATCGCATTGTTCCAAAAAATAGTGTGCAATAGTAGCAATATACTGTTCGAAAATGGTAATTACACAATGATAGCATACTGTTCCATATTAAAAAACACAACTACAAATTGCGTTGTTACAAAAAATAGTGTGCAACAGTACCAATATACTGTTGGAATAAGAAAAATAGTCAAAAAAAATTTCTGAACAAATCATACACCCCAAAAATGAATATATCTGAAGTTTCAAACAAAGACAAAAAAAATAAATAAATAAACCAGCCCAGATCTGGAATTTAAAGAAGACGAAGAAGAAGAAGAAGAAGAAGAAGATGACGACATCTAGGAAGGTGGTCGGAGAAGTTCAATCGCCATCAAAGAAGAAGGTTGATCTACCTTTTCAGATCTGATACTATAGTCGAATGCCTCTCTTCTCATTCTTCTTCTTTCACTACTTCATTTGCTTCTTCTTCTTCTTCTTCTTCTTCCTCAAAACCAGATCTTCATAGCCATTGTTGCCTTCCCTCTTCAACTGCTGCTATCACTCCTCTCCCCCCCCTCTCTCTCTCTCTCTCTCTCTCTCTTTCCCTCCCCCCTCCCTTCTTCCCGTAAATGAATTAGGCTGTAAATATAAAAGGTTAAAATAGGTATTTTTAAAAAAATATTTCCTTTTGCTTGAAGAATCTTTTAAAAAAGGGGTTTTGGAGTTAAAAAATCTTATGGTGGGTTTTTTGTTAAAAGCAGTTCCCTAATAGGGGTTATTGCTAATTTCCCCAAATATAAATCTAATTTACAATGAAACATTAATGCTCCAACTCATTTTTGGACTTGTGGCTGGATAGGAAATTTGAGAGGATTTTTGCCTCCATTAAGTCTTGCATATGGACTTCCCACTAATTTCCTCAAACCCAATTAGACCCAATTATTAATTGGGTTCTTTATGGGCACCTAGTTACAACTCAATTAATAAAATTATTTGTGTACACTCATTTAATTTGAGTGAGTTTAGATGGGTTCGTGGGTTTGAACGCAAATGACCAACCCTACCTAAGACCACCAGATCCACCCTCAAATTTTCTTTTTTTTTTTTTTTTTTGGTAGAGATCCACCCTCAAAATTGGGAAGTGAGAATTATGACTTATGAGACTGGGATTTACTAATACCATATTTATTTCCCAATACATATGGTAATATATGGAAGCATACATGGTCAATTTGGTGAAAGCATCTGTGACAGCTTGTCCACAGTTGTCCACATCACTCTGTCCTCGCAAGAATTGAAATCGATGTCGTCATTGTCAATAAAAACCCGGAAACTGAAGCCAATTCGTTTGTAGAAACGCGCTTTTGCTCTCTATCTTGCATGTGTAGGTGAAGAAGATAAGCCATGACCATCAACCATCTCGTTCGATCCACTCTCAGAACCACTCAGGTTTCAAAATCTTCACTACCCATTTCATATATTCCCCGAAACTTTGTACTTCTTGCTTTATTGGATCGGTTTATACGCTTTACCGTCGTTATAATCATCTCTAATAACTTTGATTACTTTTCGTTTTCAATTTCCTATGTATATGTATGAACTGTTACAATTGTAAAATGATCGTCCATGCTTGACCCTTATTTATTTATGCGAATTTGCTATTGAGAATTACTTGCGGAAGTTTTGAATTATATGCCGATAGCATTGGTATTTTTCATAATTTTGAAAATTTTCTTTCATAATTTTTTTATGTTGGTAACTTTTGGAATGACCCAGTTTTCATTGGATAATTTTTGAAATGGGAAGTTGTTTGGGGTGCTTAGAATTCAAAAGGTGGATTTATAATGGGTTTGTGGCACTCTACAGATTGCTTCAAATTATGAGCTTCAATTCTTGATTGTCACCCTATAAATCAGGGAAACTTTACTGTTCCAGTTGCACAGTTTTTATGTGTGTGTACATGTACATATATGGCAACCACAGGTGCTGTCATTTTTCTGCCCAACCATAAATATCTCAAATATGATGGGAAGAAATAGCCTAGACAATATACCGACTAGGTAGCTTTCTCAAATGGAAATTTTAAGGAGAAGTATATGAAGTGCTACTGAAAATGGGGCCAATTAGTTTTAAATTTTCAAAATCAACCTTGGATGCAGCCTAAATTACTAAAGGAATGCTTCCCGTCAGATGGAAACTAACTTATTATGTGTCGCTATTCGCAAGTAGTCTTGTAGCCTAGTGACATATTTGCTTCTTCATAAGTTATATAGTTGAGTCGGCTTGGAAATTTGAAAACTAAATCAGGTTAGGTTCACTCCCTTGATTTTATATAGTTTTTAAATAAATCAACTTACAATTGGTTTGAAAAAAGATTGTGTTATATGCCTTATTTTATTTTTCTATATAACGATGAACAATTTTGCAAGAAAAAGGGATTTACCAAACCGTGATGAAATAAAAATCAATTGGACTCATCTTTAGCTAACAAGTTTTTATCTTTCTCAGGTAGCCCCTAGATCGTCTCCAATAAGGCTCTTCATTTTTTCTGTTCTTTTTTTTTTTTTTTTTTTTGGTACTTTGGAGATGACCATTATATTAAAATAGTGGCCTCCCTATTCAAGTGACAATTCTAAGAAGGTTTCCTATATTTTTTTGCTATTCAAACCAACTACTAGATTTATTATTATTATTATTATTATTTTTTTTTTTTAAATTGTAAAATATGAACATCTTCAATACAATGGAGAAAGGATCTTAACAGGGAGGTTGTTTGAGTGGTGGAAATTATGATCTCTCTCTACAATAGAGAATGGAGCTCCCAATTCAAGTTGGTGACTTACTAGTTTGTAGAGAACCTGATATGGAGCACTTATTTTAGGAGTCTAATAAGGTGGTTGTTGGAGCATGCCCTAATGCTCCACTTTACCTAAAAAGTTAAAATGAAGTGACTCTTTGAGATGCTCTTAGAGTTCAAGTTGTTATCAGCCTTTTAATAAGACTAGTTATAGCATATGCGCGTTTTACGTGAATTTTTTGTGTGGGAATAATAAAATTAAGAAAAAGCAATAAAATACATAAAAATTATCAATTACATCTCATTGATCAAGGATGATAAACAATCAAATGAATGTAAAATTCATACAGTAGACCCATTAATCAGTGGGTCCTAAACCAAACATAAAATATTAAAATATATGTTGCAATGGAAATCATTTCCTCAGGAAAATATCAAAAATACATTATGAAACAATATCAATGGACATGTGAACATATAAAATTGACCCCACAAAGCGGAAAGTTGCATCTTCTATAATAGACTATCTGTAAATTATTTTTAGTACAAGTAAAGCCTATGCCATGTACTGATTTGGGTTTTAATTTTTTTTTTCTTTTTTTTTTTTTGGAATTCAATTTTTGAGTAAAAAGTAGCATTTTAAAGTATTTGAATCCGAGTGCAGAATCTTAGGTGAGTTTTTAAGATCTAAAAAGTTGCGGTGAGCTACAGATTCTTTGCTTCAAGTATATTGCAAGCTAGCCAGGAATAATTCGTCACCAATGATCACCGTAAAACCTAAAAGGATCCATCTGTACACTTGTGTGACAATAACAAAAGCTATATTCTTCTAATTCTGTCTAACAAAACATCTCTCCCTCCCTCCTTTCCCCCTTCCCCCCTTTCTCTCTCTTTGTTGGTACTTGTGGTGGAGCTTCATCCTTTATACATCAGTTGGTTATGGTAGGTAGCTGTCTAGGTGGTGCAATTGATAAAGGGCTGTTTACCTGAACTTATATTTTGGTTTGATTCCAGAAAACCCACAGACTAATTCCACTTCCAGATAATGGGCTGTTGCCCAGTCAATGCTTCTGGCTTGCCTTCCCATTGTATTTCTTACATTTAAATGATAAATAATATGTGTTGAAAGATTCTATTAGTACATAAATGCTTTTGAAAAATATTCCTTGGTTTGTATCATCTATAGTATTCTTATTATGTGTGATTGGGCAGCTTATAGAAATTGCAGGTCTCCACTGTGATTTACATAAAATTTGAAAGCAAATATTGCATTTTAGCAGTGACAAAATGGGAACCACACAAGTCCGAAACTGATAGTGTAGGATTAAATATAGGATTTTGTGAAATGGTGCCAAATTCAATTTTTCATGATCATTTGTGATGATGTTAGCCCATTTCAGTGATGGTCTCATTGACGATGATGAAGGTGTACATAAAACGATATATTGAATTCAATGAAGTAATTTAATTTTTATGGATCATCCAAACACACCCTCAATTTCTTGTCTAGTCCTTGTGCATCTTTGCTGTTCATTTCATACTTTATCATTTTTAACTATGTAATCTCTCTTCTATTTACAGCTTGGTTCATATCTAAGGCATGCTGCAGCTTCTAGAAGTTTGCAGGAGCATTGGCTCCAGTTTCCCTCAATGGCCAGAGGGAATAGTACAGAGGCATCTCTACAAAAAGATGATTCAGCACCTGATTTAAAGGATGGTAAAGGGTAGGTAGAGTTTCTCTGTTAATAATACTCTCCCTCCCTCTCTCTCTCTCTCTCTCTCTCTCTCTCTCTCTCTCTCTTTGTGCGTGTCTTGTGTATGTGCATTTGTACATGAATATGCATACATACATGAGTATGTGTGTGTGTGTGTGTGTGTTAGATATGTCTCACCTAAGTTTGTGCAATAGCTTATTTGTTTACTTGTATATGCATAAGAATTTACAATAGTTTATGATGTAGTTACTAAAAGATCTTTATCTCTCAGGTATAAGGGACATGACATGTTGGCACCTTTCACAGCTGGGTATCAGACTACTGATTTGCATCCTCTAGTGATAGAAAAGTCTGAGGTATATTTTTTTGACATATTTCCTTAATTGGCCTAACCTTGTTTAAGATCAAAGGTGTTCAATTATAGGTCAGAAGTAACATTTGTGCATAATTTTTAATCAAATAATTTATTTCTTTTTGATTATCATCATCCTTATTTATCTTAATATTTTGTCTTTATCAAAAAAAAAAAAAAAATTTATCTTAAGATTTTGGCATGATGGTGTTTTCCTCAATCATATAACTTACTGGATTATTTTTTTCAGGGTTGCTATGTTTATGACACCAATGGGAAGAAGTATCTTGATGCACTTGCTGGTCTATGGTGCACAGCCTTAGGTATACTCAATATTCCCTGCAATTGCCCCCAATCTTCCCCATCCCTCAGCCTCTCTCTTCCTCCCTTTTTCGAATTATCTTATGTTGTTTCTATGCATGGATAAAATTTTCATCACTACATTTTTATGTTGTTTGGAGTCATTGCTTGGATGTTGAGCTTTTAGTTGATAGACATGAAAATCTAAAATATAGGTAGCCCTTTAATAACTAATAGTATAAAAGCTAATAATATAAAATAACAGATGGTTGTGGATGAATCTTTTTTTCGATTAGTGGTGAGTTTTGGGTAATGCAGAGCTGTGTTGGAAGTATGCTAGAGATCCACTTTTGGGGTCTTGGCAGAGGCAAGAAGGCTGGGATCATTTGGCATAGTGCTGTTTTTGCTATATTTTGGGTGATTTGGATTGAAAGGAATTCAAGGATTTTTTAGAATAGAGAGTCTTGGATTGTTTATGGGATAGGGTGCATTTTTTGGGTTCTTTTTGGGCTCATGCTTCTAAGGAATTTGGTGATATCCCATTGTTTGTCTTAAAGTTGGATTGGAGGGCGGTTTGTTGTTGATTGTCACTTTCTTGCCTCTTCTCTTGAGTCTTTGTTTATTTTGCTTTGTTTCCTCAGATGGACTACTTGTCCTCCTCTTGTACTTCTTTTCTTTCTTCTAATAATATATCTTTTGTTGCTAATCAAAAAAAAAAAAATAATAATAGATCTTTTTTGAGGAACTAACTTGGTCAATAGTGCATCACTAATAATATTAATACCTAGTGATTTAATAGTTATTTCAAATATATTTTAGTTCACAAGTAGTCATTAGTGTGGTTTGAGAGCTTATACCTCTCGAAGCACCATATTGTCCTTACCAACTGGTTTTTAATTAGAGGGGGGGATTAAGAAATACATGGATATTACCTCACAGATCTAATATACCATGTTTAAAGGCAATGTTTTGATACTGGCTAGCCAAGGTTAAGATGCACTATGGTAACTGGTTTGATCTAGTCCGTAACGGAATGTGTTCATGATTAAAGGCTAAGTTTTTCTTACATTAATGGCTTGATGGGTTTTGCTTTGAAGGTTCACCATCGTCGATTAGTGTCACTAGATTTGTCCGTGATTATTGTATTTTGATAGAGTGTGGGCACATGAGGTCCACTGTATTCATTTTGTTTATGGGAAAAATAATAGTAACATAATGGTGTCATTTGGACTAATTTTTCTCATGGTGAAGGTAATGTATTAGCATAATTGTATCTTGGCCTTTAAGCATGTAAACATTCATCAAACCAGCGAATAGATATATTAAACTGGCTAAGTTATCTTAGTCTTTAAACTAGCTAGATCAAAATGGTTTGATGAATGTGTACATAATTATGCATTTATACCCTTTAAGCATGATGTCTTAGCATATTATGAACTGGTTTGGCTATCTCCATGTTAGTGAACCTTATGGGCTAGTGGAAGCCATTCTTTCTTGAACTCGGTTCCAATAGTACCCTACTTTGATGAAGAACATGAGGACTTTTTGTTCGTCAGTGTAATATGTTATAATTATATGCTTCTTAAATACTCTCTTCAAAATGTGTGAAATACCTGTGTTGGACGCAACAGTTCATGGGGGTGTGTGAGCTTGCCGATGTATTTTATGTCTCTGTTCCAAATTCTAGCGGCTGTAGCAGTAAGGCTAGAAAAACTTCAACATGATTTCCTTTGGGCTGGTTTTGGGGGAGGAATCAAAAATACATCTAGTAAGTTGGAACAAGGTATGCACTCCAAAAGACGTAGGGGGTTTGGGCATTAGACCTTTGAGTGTTTAATCAAGCTTTGTTGGGGAAGTGGCATTGGAGGTTTGCTACTGAGAGAGAGGACTTATGGAGGCAAGTGATTGTGTGGAAGTATGGGAGTGAGGAGGGAGGGTGGTGGACAGGGAAATCATGGGGTCCTATGGGGTAGGCTTATGGCAATTATAAAGGGTTTTCAGGCTTTTTTGGGGGGGATGGTGCTCGAGTTAAGTTTTGGCATGATGTTGGCATGATGTTTGGTGTAGTGAGAGGTCCCTTAAGGTGGATTTCCCCAACATATTCACCTTGGCTGTTAATAAAGGGGCGTGGGTCAAGGATTATGGTGAGTAGTGGGGAGGTTATGCCTTGGGATGTTTTTTTTGAGAGGGGTCTGAATAATTGGGAACTCGAAGAGCTAGTGTCCTTTTATGAGAGGATTTATGTGATGTTGGTCAATAGAGATGTGGAAGATAAGAGTTATATGGAGGAAGCAAGCCAATGGAGTTTTCTCGGTTAAATCTCTTTTTAATTCTCTGTACAGGAATGTGGTGGTTATGGCAGATTTCCAGCTTCTAAGGTTTGGGTTTCGCTGGTGCCATCTGAAGTTCTTTTTTCACTTGGACAGCTTTGTGGAATAGTTTTTTAACTTTGGACAACTTGTAGAGGAGAGGTTTTCTTTTTCCAAACTGATGTGTAATGTTTAAAGAAGAGCTAGAGTTTGTGGAACACCTTCTGATTCATTGCAGGGTTGCTAGGGTCTTTGGGTTTTTTCCTTTGGCATGTTTGGGATTGATTGGGTTTTGCCTCGGTCTCCTTTTTTACTGATTGAGGCATGATGGTGTAGGAGCAGGAACTCTTTTGGGAGGTCTATTTGGAAGCTAGTCCCCCATGCTGTTTTTTGGACCCTATAGAAAGAGCAGTGTTGAGTCCTATGGACCCATGTTGTTTAATTTCGTCACCAAAAACCTTGAGTTGTAATTTTAGACTAAGGTTGTCATGTGCTACATTGGTGATCAAGATGAAGACTTTGAGACTTAAAGCGGTGAAGACTTTGTGTGTGGTTTGGTTTAACCAAGTCTCAACCTTTTAGACATGGTAAGCAACTTAGAGGCCATTGTACTACGATAGGTGGTTAGTTTGTTTAATTTTCATGGTTGGCCTTTGACTGCGTGTAGAAGATGTTTTCGTGCTTAAAATTGATATGGTTGGGAAATCTTCTTAGGAATTTTTCAGGGTCCGTTCAAACGTACGGGTTGCCGTTTGAACTCAATGTAACTCGAGATATGATTCTGTCCTCAGGAGACTTTGTATTCGAATGTGTAGTATGGATTGTTCGAACATTGCAGTGGTTGCAAGGGGAGTCTATTTGCAGCCACCGCACCGTTCGAACGCACCCATACCACCGTTCGAACGACATGGGACCTGAAGCCTATTCTGAGATTGATTCTCCCTACCCTTTTTGGAAATTCTACACACACCTAACCCTCGGTATAAATAATCGTTATGACCTCTTTATGGCTAAGGAATGCTAAGGAAGCTTTTGTGTGCCTCTGTTGAAAAAGCTTGTGCCTCCATAGTGAGTTTGCCTCCATAGATGAGTGCTTTGTTCTTCCTTCTCTAGAGTGAGCCTCCATTGTTGAATTTTGCCTCTAGATGTACCCATATATATTCCTTCCTCTCCTAGTTAAAGGTTGAGTTGGTTTGCCTCTCATCCATCCACACAGTTATCAAAATTGTTGTTTAAGTGGAGTATCTTGGAAGCCGTGGGTATAGCGGGCTAAGCTTGGTGATAAGATTAGCTTACAAGATGAAGGAAGAAGTTACAAAGACAATTGTCATGGGATTTGGGATTGTAATGTATTTTTTGCCTTTCCTTGTAAGTCTCTTTTGATGTAGTGCATTGTGTTTGGGTTGGCCGTGGTTTTTTACCCATTGGGGGGTTTTCCACGTATATTTTGTGTTCATCCTTTTATTTCTTTCCATATAACTTGTGTTTATATGTTGATTTGATGTGGATGATTATAGAAGTGCTTGTGTGCTGATGTGGAGTTTGTGGAGGTGGAGATTTGAATATTGGGAGTGTTGTTTGCTTGCAGGTGCACCTAATTAAAGTTAGAAGTAATTAGGTTAAAATGGTTGTGACTTAGGACTCCATAGAGATCCTAAGCTCAAGCACTAGTTTGGCAAAACCCCATTTCCGCCTTAACGGTTGTTGCCTTTGTCATTTTTTAATCCGATTAATTGGTGTGATTTTTCTGCAAAAATATTTTTCAAGCAGAATCGTAGGACTTTTGAGGGGGTGGAATTGTCAAAAAGGAGGCTTCAGAGAGTTTTGGTTGAGTTGCCGTTCAAGTGGGGAGACCCTGTTGGTTTTAATAGTCGGGCATTGTCCCATAATTTTTTGCAGTCTTTATGTTTATAGTTTATGGCTTCTCTTTTTGCTTTTCTCGTATACCTCGTGTGTACTTGGGAGTTCCTCTCCCTCTTCTTTGCTTTCTTCAATAAATTGTTACTTCATCAGTATATATATATATATATGCTGCATGATGGGGACGCGAACCCAGGCCCAACAAATTGGCCCATATTGGCTTATTGACTTGAAGACCAAGGATTTACTATATTTATTTAGTTTTATCTTTGGAATTATAAATTGTTGCCTTTAAATTTCCTAGACTTAGGCTCAAGTTTTTACCATATTTGCTTTTAAATTTCCTAGACTTGAGGCCTAAGTTTTTACCAATTTTTATCTAAATTCTATAAAAAGGTTCCATATCTCTTAAAGAAAAGTAACTAATGATGAATTAAATTTGGTGTTTTTCTTTACTATTTGGTGTTGATTCCAAACAAACCTTAGGTGTGAAGCCTAGGGTTCTTCCCTCCAACCCCCCCCCCCCCCTCTTCTCATCTTCTTCTTATCTTTGCTTATCCCTTTGTCCGTGTTCTACGTGCTTTGTGTGCATGTGCGCATCACTGCACCTACTTTTGAAGTTTGGATTCATAGACAATAAATGTGCATGGTAAAGGAAGAGAAAACAAATTACTAGTTCAATAGTATTTCCCTATAATACTAAATAAAATTCTTTTGTTACAGTGAATAGATATATGTCTAAAGGAGTGGTGTACCCATTTTTAGTACGTGTTATGCCAACACTTAAATCTGATTACAGCTTTACAGGTTATAGAAAAAAATTGGACACCTAGACAATTTAGCCCTGTTTGCATGTCCTCTATTACCTACATGTACACTGCACCCGACTTGTATTCAACTCATGTAACTATTTTATGTGAAGTAATTTAATGTATATTACCAGTTTCAATTGCTTATGTACTGTTGAAAATTTGCAGGGGGAAATGAATCTCGACTTGTTGCTGCTGCAACTGCACAATTGAATACCTTGCCGTTTTACCATTCCTTTTGGAATCGCACTACAAAACCCTCTTTGGTATTGAGGATTGCACTGCTACTTTTCGCATCATCATTTTTCAAGAGATGGTTTTGTTGGGAAGTCCCACATCCCACATCGTTTAAATATAAAAAAGTTGATATGACTTAATATACCTATTTGGGCCCTCCACCTAATAGCTTAGGCTTTTAGGTTGGAAACTTAACATTGTATCAGAGCATGTTGTTCTTGGGTCATTTCATTTGTAAGCCCGTTATTGTTGTTGTTGTTGTTGGGCCTATTTCATTCATAAGCCCGTTGTTGTTGTCCACGTGACAGGCCCATTGTTGTCTTGTTAGGCCTGCATGTGAGGGGGAGTATTGGGAAGTCCCACATCCCACATCGTTTAAATATAAAAAAGTTGATATGACTTAATATACCTATTTGGGCCCTCCACCTAATAGCTTAGGCTTTTAGGTTGGAAACTTAACAGGTTTATACTAAATTCTGGGCTATTTATCTTGTTTCATATACTAAAAGGACCGCCACTGTACATGTTTCTTATTGCACTATATTTCTCTTCTAGAGATGCTCTGATCATATGATCTTACAGGATCTTGCAAAGGAACTTCTAGAAACTTTTACTGCAAGAAAAATGGCAAAAGTCTTCTTTACAAATAGTGGATCAGAAGCCAATGATACTCAGGTTTGCCTATGGATATAACTAATTAAGATTTTTTTTTTTTTTGGGGGGGGGGGGGGGGGGTGTGGGAGGGGGGATTACATGGCACATTTAGAATTAACTAACTTTTTTATTATTATTTATATTTGTGATATTTAAAATTTCTCCACTTCGTGTCCATGGTATTACATTATGAACAAATTTCTTTGGAGAAGAAATTCAACCATTGGAGTGCATTTGCGAACTTAATTAAAAAATAATGATTTTGAATTAAAGGGAGCCTAATGGTCATCATACTTCATGTTAATATGTTCAAAATGATAAATTGTACCCCACAGTCAAATTAACACTAACATGTAGTATCAAAATCTAGCTGTCCAAACTTCAAAATCATCTAGTTATCCAAATTCCCAAGAGAGATTTCTTTAGTCTAGTTGAACACATCTAGTTGGCAAACGTTTATGAAAAGACGTTTAAAAAAAAAAAAAAAGACAGAAAAGATCAAGTTGGACATGAAGTTATTATTGTGTTTTGGTACTACTCAATTTAAGATAATGCCAATAATAATAAAAATACAATTAATATTGTTACTACTATAATAATAAAAACAACTCAACAATAACGATGATGATGTTGATGATGATATTTCATAGTTTTCATCTTTGATTATTTACTTGTAGGTGAAGCTGGTTTGGTATTATAACAATGCACTTGGAAGACCAAACAAGAAGAAATTTATAGCTCGAGCAAAATCGTAATTTGACTTCTCAACTGATGATGTTATCCATTTTTCTTCTTGGCATAACTTCCTCATAATTTTCTATTATTTCTCTATGTTGACAGATACCATGGGTCAACCCTGATAGCAGCTAGTCTTTCTGGGTAGGATATAGTAACATGCAACATTCATGGTAGAACATCTCTTAACACATTTCTATGGAACCCTATGTTTTATTAACAAGAAAATTCTCTTCACAGCCTTCCAGCACTGCATCAAAAATTTGATCTGCCTGCTCCATTTGTATTGCACACTGACTGCCCTCATTACTGGCGCTTCCATCTTCCATGTAGTGGTTTTCCTATTTTATTTCTTTTACTTATGTTATTCTTCCTGAATGGTTTGTAATAAATGATGGGCATAATAATGCAT
Source organism: Liquidambar formosana (assembly GCA_039720395.1). Lineage (NCBI taxonomy): Eukaryota > Viridiplantae > Streptophyta > Magnoliopsida > Saxifragales > Altingiaceae > Liquidambar > Liquidambar formosana. Next base: position 23,862,425 of record CM077824.1, on the reverse strand, counting down.
ATCACAGGTGAAACGGAGGAGGAGTTCTCAACCAGATTAGCCAATAATCTGGAAAACCTTATTCTCAAAGAGGGACCAGAGACGGTAGTTTAATCTGATATTATCTAACTCTTATGGAGAATCATTATAAGAATGGAAAGGTGTTGGTTTTGTGTCTAACCTAGTATGGTTGTTAATTTCAGATTGCTGCATTTATTGCTGAACCTGTCATGGGGGCAGGAGGTGTGATACCTCCCCCTGCTACATATTTTGAGAAGGCAAGTTGTTAGTTTCATTGAAAATGTAAAATACCTCATACTGTCAATCTCTGCTCGGAAAACAGGAAACTGCCTTTGTATTTTTCACTAAAATACGTGCACCTACAGTAATATATGTGCACTTGTGCACATGCACACATTTTTGTATGCAAATGATGACTTGCAAATACATAGGTCCATTATATTGTGTGTAAATGTGCAGACAGATACTTGAATCCTTTTGTCAACATTACTACCTATATTTTAATAGAAACCCGCACAGATCATAAGCCTACTCCCACAACCTAACTCTATTGCCATACCATAAGCCTTTACCCTAACATCCTAAACCTCAAACAAGCTGCTGTCCAGAAATTCCAGCACCCTTTTACCCAAAATTCCAGCCTTATTACACTTAAGTCGATCTACCCCAACCCTAATCACCTAAAAAACCTTCCACTCTTCAAAACCTAAAATCACAAGCCTTAAGCCCACCATAACAGCCACATATAACATGAAGTTTGATTCTCCTTGGTTTCTGAAAATTGAAGCCGTTTCTTGGTCGGAATGAAAATTTCCCATGCCTCTGAGATAGCCTCGAGCAAATCAGATCCTAATCTAACTACAATCATGCAATTTCTTATATGGGATCTGATTTTAGGAAATGAAGAGATAGAGGAAGAAGTCAATCGAATGATCTTTAATCAAAAGGATGAGAAGTTGAACCAACTAATATGGTTTGATCTAACTGATGTTAGCTGCTAAGTCAGCATCAGTAGTGTTAACCTCAGATCACTCTCCTACTCTGATACCAGCTTGATAAAACGAAATACTTGATTAAGAAGCAAGTTAAGTTGAAGAAGAAACAGAAAGAGAATAAGAAGCAGGAAGTTGAGGAGAAGGAATGTAAGGGTGGATTAAGTTTCTCTTCACCAGTTCCTTTTAATCTATACTAAGAAGCATAATTACAAAAATATCCCCGGAACTACAAAATAATGAAAATGTGAATATCCTTTCGTTCTCAACCAGAAGAACCCACATGTTTGAATTTAGTTTGATTATTAACACTCCTGTATTTTAATTATCTTTTGTTTTCCCTTGCAATGCACTACATACCAACCCCCCCACCCTTTTCTCACACTCCTAGATATGTTTAATTACCGTAGCATTTCATATTTGTTGCAGATTCAAGCTGTCGTGAAAAAATACGATATTCTCTTTATTGCGGATGAGGTATTTAGTATTTATGTTCATATTTCCAATATTATATCAACTGGCACTTTCATGTTGGTTCTTAGCTCATGCTTTCATTCTTCTTTTTATTTAAGGTAATATGTGCATTTGGAAGGCTTGGAACAATGTATGGGTGTGACAAATACAACATCAAACCAGACCTTGTCTCCATAGCAAAGGTAAAGTTAGACGATGTCGAAGCTTAGAGATATTCTGTTGATACTAGATAGTGATATCTGAAAATAATACTTATATCATCCCCTTGGTTTCCCAGGCTCTTTCTTCCGCATATATGCCAATTGGAGCCATACTTGTGAGCCCTGAAATCTCAGAAGTGATACACTCTCAAAGCAGCGAACTTGGTATTATCATACTCTGACTGGGCAGATTGAGAAACTCTTGATTGTTGTTGTTGTTGTGTGTGCTTCTCCTAATTTCATTTGTATCAGGTTCTTTTTCTCATGGATTTACTTATTCTGGGCACCCTGTATCCTGTGCGGTTGCAATTGAAGCACTCAAGATTTACAAGTATGATCTTTTTTGCTCATCTCATAGAATTTTGAATGGATAAATGTGTAGAATCTAACCATTCAAATGTCTTTAAACACATTTTCATGAGGAAACACAGTTTTTCAGGCCAAGTTGACCAAACATTTGGCTTCAACCCAGTAAGATATCTACAGGGTGCCTTTAAATGAGCAGATAATCTTGGACCATCTGTTTTTACTTTGGTCCAGTTGAGCATCATCTTTCTTTTCATTTTTTGTTTTTTCTACGTTTTCCCTTTTTGGTATAACGAATATCATCTTCAAATAGATGGGCCAAAGTCATCTGCTTAAGTTGTTTTCTGGCCTAAAGGTTATTCTTCATGGGCGCCATCCAGTTGTGGTCAAGACATGATATACCGGATATACATATTTGCATATTTTGCTTAATACTCATGATTTAGGTATAAAGTACTGTATAGTAAGTAGTTCTTATATAAAATATGTTGTGAGCAAAATTTGCTTCATTTGTTTCTAGGGAAAGAAATATTGTTGAACAAGTAAAGAAGATTTCCCCAAAGTTTCAGGATGGGGTAAAAGCCTATTCTAACAGTCCCATCATCGGGGAGGTACAGTTTGTAATTTTGTATCCTGAGTGTTTAAGAGAATATATGATTCCTGGACATATACTTTATATGACTCGCCTGATTCTGCAGATACGGGGAACTGGCTTGATTCTTGGTACTGAGTTCGCTGACAAGAAGTCACCTAATGATCCGTTCCCTCCTAGATGGGGCAAGTTCCACCTTTCTTTTTCTATATATTGTCACCCTTAAAATTGACGAATTGTTTTTGTGAGAATAAGTTACAGAGAATTTGTGTGTGTGTGTGTGTGTGTGTGTGCACGTGTGGCATTTATGTTTGTGCTTGTGTATGTAGAGAGAGAAATGATCTTTAGGGCCTAACCTTTGTGGACCTTAGAGTTGTCCATTGTAATCTGCTCATATATTGACTAGCATATAAGGTTTGAGATTTGAGAAGGACAAGCAAGCTTCAATCATCTGTGTTTTTTCATATTGTTTATTCCTCCCCCATCTTAATAATCCTTGTCTTGCTGATGATGGGAATTATAGGGATAGGTGCATATTTTGGAGCAGAGTGTGAGAAGCGTGGAATGTTGGTACGCGTTGCCGGGGATAACATAATGATGTCTCCGCCTTTTATAATCACCCCTGAAGAAGTTGATGAGGTATGTCTAATGGCTTTTCTTTTATCTGTTTCTAATATTGATGAGAATTTTTTGGAACATCTGCCAGTTTGATTGATCCTTAATCTTGAGAGGGAATGAGGTGTTTGCTAGTGGATTTGTTAAGGTGTTTGGAAAGAAGAATGGCTTTAAATGGCCATTCGAACCTGCTTGTTGTTGGTGTGACCAGAGTGTCTCAACTAGGTCTTCTGAAATCATTCTTCCTCGAAGTTTGTCTGGAATGCCATGTTACTTTAATACATGAAATGGTGATCCTAGTGATTTGCCAAAGTCGATGCTATTTAATTTTTAAAATAATTATCTTTTCCAGTTAATAAGCATCTATGGTAAAGCACTGAAGGCTACTGAAGAGAGGGTGATGGAACTCAAGTCTCAGCAGAAGTAGAAGTGAGTGGCAGTGACTGATAATGGCGAAAAATCTGTTGCTTCGTGTAAAGCTGGCTATGTTCACTGTTGCAGAAAATTGTGTCTAAATAAAGCATATTCTGTTCTTGGATAATGTAAAGTGGGAATGGGAATTGATTTCTGTATTTTTTTTTTTTTTATAGTTATAAAGCAATGTAAAATTTGTTCGTTGCTCAGACCCTCAAGGATCAGAATCATACAAGGTTCTGTGTAGGTCACCCCAAAAGATTTTACTTATTGTTTGGATTAGGACCATGTTTGTTTAGTTGGAATGGAATGGATAGAAATGGAATCTAATTCCATGCTTAAAGTAGTATGGAATGAAAAAGTTATTTGAAATGGCTCTATAAACACACCGTTTGATTCCATTTCCATTCAAATTACCTCATCCAAACATGCTGTTTGGAATGAATTGGAATGAGATTCCATTCTATTCTAGCTAAACAAACATGGCCTAAGTTGATTGACTAGGTACATCAGACCATCCTATCAGAAGCATGTGCATTCAAGCAGGTAAAAGTCCGGTTCTTGAATGCATTGTAAAATTTGTGGGAATTATGTTTGAAAATGATAGGAAACAACTCTGGAGCAGTCTTATAGCTTCTTTTAATTCTGCAATCATTAAATGTTGCATTTTTAGCTAAAATGCTTAGTTTTGCATAATTAAAAACAAAGATTTTCTTATTATTCATTTAAACAGAAGTTTGGTCAGGCAATTATTATGTTGGTATGACAGGTTTAAAAATTTGTTAAAGCTGGATGAAATGAAATAGGAAGAAGTACCTATAGAACTCCTAGTACAAAATATTTTTAAACTTCCTAATCCTTGTGTTGCCCTCTTGAAATTATGAATACTATTTGACCATTAAGTTAATCCAAGATGATTTATGTTTTGCTTGAGCTAGAAATTGTTTGAATTTGTTTTCTAAATGAATTCGGATGGCTTTTATTATTTCCAAAACTGTAGTAATTTATAAGAACATTATATGGAAAGTTTGCTTGAAATGCTAAATATGGTAATCATAGTAGCAAATTTGGAATTGGAAAATTGTTCTAAATTGGAATAATTTGAATTTCAAGAAGATGATGAACAATAACATGAATGATTATAAAAAATAAATAAATAAACACTAAATAATAAAATAAATAGAAAATAAAAAATAAATTGATATGATAGTAAGAGAAATCAACTATGTAGTCCTTCTGTAATTAATTTCAAAGAACAAAACTCAAGAATTATTTTTTCGTCTTTGGGATGTTCAAGAATTATTCAAATTTTGTGGGTAAATTTGGCGCATCCTGAGCTCTCCCTCAAATTCGAATACTTGATGGTACATTTTTTCCATTGCACATATCTGAATAATTTGTTTGGGGGCTTGCATGTGGGGTTTCACCACCAAAGTTAAACCCTAATGCCTCAGCATTTCACTGTATAGATTTATTGGTCAATGCCAAATGTTAATTTATATACTATGAAGGAGAGAACTCATGGTCAATACATGAGAACACCCTTTTTATATATAGCTTTTTCCATGATAGAACTAGTGAAATTACGAACTATATAGACTAGTATAGGAGATTAGTCTTTGGCTTATTGCATTGAAGAATTTTTTTTGTAGAGTTGGTGCAGGTTTTGAAGACTACCATTAAGGTCAGTTGGGAAAATTTTTGGGTACCAGCAGAAGGAAATTAAAAGGGTCGAGACTACGCAGAACAGTGGACTTCAACTTGTCTAACCTTATGGGCAGTGTGGAGTAATGCATCAGATAACAACAGCTTATGCCTTGATTATATTATTAAAACTTGGTTTATATACAGTAAGGGGGGTACGCTTGAACTATGGAGAATTCCCACTTAATGCAATTGTTTTCTAAAGGGACCATAGAGGAGAACCTTTGGTGATATTGCAGCAAAAGATCTGACCCTCGAAGAACTATCGAAAGCATAACATGCAAGAGGTGCCAGATTCATTTTACACCGAGTGTACAGAAAAGCAAAGAGGGCTGCAGACTTCATCCGATTAGGAAACTGTTGTTCTTACAGAATCAATTATACTGGAAAGTTTATTCGGACTGGTGTGGTTACATGCAAGTTTGAATTAGCTAGGAGGAAAATATTGATATGGGCCACATTGACTGGTAAAAAGAATTCGGATGGCTTTTTATTTATTTTTTCCTTCGTAAAATACAAGTTTGCCTCCTCATAAAAGACAATAAACGGAAATGTTCTAAAAATTCCCATAAAATATGTAATTACATATATAAGGACCGCAAAAACAGAGCTCCAAAGGCTTACAACAAATCTGAAAGAGCTGGCGAGCAAAGCGGGAAAAGAAACTTCCATTAAAGAAACATGGTTTATATGTCTAAGATTTGGCTTGTTTGTCAGCTTTTCTTCTGGCCCGCCTTTCTCTAGAGCTCAGAGACGACTTAAATCCTCCATTTTCAGATTCTGACTCGTCCAAATCTCTAAAAGATTTCTGCGCAATTATTGTAAAATAATTAAATGAAAAAAATCTGTAAAACAAGAACCACAATCAAAGGACAAACCAGAGAGAGATTGTTTTAGAAGGAAAAGTAGTGCATGCACCTCTCTAATCTCAGCAAAGCTTACTGCATAGAAGGTGAGGGCTGCAGCTGCTACAATTCCCAGTATGGGAAGGGCTATTTGCATTCCATCCATTTCTTTTTCTGTTTCCTCTTTCACTTAATTATCTTCTGTTTTTTGCTGAAACTATAATAATATCTTTTGGATGATGTATTTGGTGAAGTGATAAGGCATGTGGCTGGTGGGTGGTGGCTGTCATCCCTAGTTGAAGCCCAACCCGACGCAAGGTACAACTTGAAGTTGTTTGACCTGAACCCAACCAGAATTCTTTGTGTTTTTTTTTTTTTAAATTTTTAAATTCGGTTTGGGCTTTGGTTAGGCATGGGATACGAGGGCTGATATGGATAGACGGGTTGGGCTTTCTTTTAGCTCTATTAAAACCTAAAGGATGTGGGGTGGGGTGATAAGAATGGGGGGTTGAAATAGCCATTCCTTTAATGGGAACGGCTATTGCAACCCCTCATTCTTATAACCCCACCCTTTTCTTTTTGGTTTTTAAGATTTCATTAAAAATATAAAAGGTTTTTGAAAAAACCAGTAGCTTGGTCCACTAGAAAACATCATTTTGAACAACTTTGCAGAAGAAAGTTTTTCCAAAATCTATCGTTTAGGTATACTTTTTGGCAAAAAATAAAATAAATGCTATAAATGGCTAAAAAGTATATTTAAACGATAGATTTAGGAAAAAATTTATTCTACAAAGTTGTTCAAAATGATGTTTTCTAATGGACATCATGGCCGGTTTTCATAAAAATCTTTTATATTTTGCATAAAATCTTAAAAACCTAAAGGATGTGGGGTGGGGTGATAAGAATGGGGGGTTGCAATAGCCATTCCCTTAATTTTAAGGGGCCTCTATTGGCGCCTCATGACTTACTTTTCATCTCCATTTACTTTACATTTTAAGATTTTATGAAAAATTCCAAAGCTTTTTATAAAAACTAGTTACTTAATTTATTAGAAAATTTTGGAATAATTTTGTAGAAGAAAGTTTTTCAAAAATTTATCCTTTAAATAGACTTTTTAGCAATGTATGAAACAAAACGATAGATTTTTGAAAAACTTTCTTCTACAAAGTTGTTCAAAATGATGTTTTTTAATAGATAGCGTGTCCGATTTTTATAAAAACTTTTTATATTTTTCATAAAACCTTGAAGTATAAAATAAGTGGGGATGAAAGGCAAGTTCCTTTAATTCTATTCTAAATGTGTTTTCTTGCTCTACTTCCTATACATTTTAAAATTTTAATTATTCAAAGCAACCTCTTATCTTCTTCTATATTATTAAGAGAGTTCACTTTGTCATTAGATTGCACTTAAATTTACTAAAAAACCTTTAAAATTTCATTAGGCTAATAGGTACTTTAGTAATTTCAGAACTTGAAAACAGTTACCACCAACACTTTCTCCTACTTCTTCTCACTCTCTAACTCTCTCTCTCTCTCTCTCTCTCTTTCCCACATTTATCTCCTAATTTTTTTTACAAAAAAAAAAAATAATAATAATAACCAAAAAAAAATAACAAAACAAAAAAAGACTCCCTCTCTCCCCACGTTTCCTATATCTCTTTCATAAACCACTAACCCTCCAAATTCTCTCACTTATTCATTAGGTTACCAGAATTTTGAAACTTACTTGTTTCATAAATTTCTCTTTTTTTGCACGTCCAACCTCTCTCTATTTCTCATCCCAACAACATTTGAATCCCACAACGCACATATAAGGAAAATAGAAAAAAATTATGTTGCACACGGATCGCGTGTCCCCGACAACTAGTTATAATTAGGGTAAATTGCACTTAAGGGTCCAAAATTTGGGTCGAGTTTAACTTTAGGGTTCAAAGTTTAAAATGGTCAATTCAATACCCGAATTATTAGTTGAGTTGCAATTTAGAGTCTACCATCAGAATTTTCTATATTGTCCATACTTTATCCTTTTTATGAGTTTGAAAATCCTATTTTACCCCCATCAACATTTAATAAATCTTTATATTTTAATCATATCTGAATCACTCTACATCAAATTGGTGGTTTTGTAAATAAAAAATATAAACGTTTATTAGATGTTGATAAAGATAATATAAAGAGAGAAAGAAGATTAGACTGATCAAGATTAGTTAAAATATAAAATTTTATTACTTGTCGATAGGGGTAAAATAGGGTTTTCAAAACCCATAAAAGGGGCAAAGTAGAAATAATATAGAAAATTTTGACAACAAGTCCCAAATTACAATTTAATTAATAATTCGGGTACTAAATTGACGCAATTGAAACTTTGGATCCTAAAATGAAACTTGACCTAAACTTGGGACCCTAAAGTGCAATTTACCTTTTTGGGAAAAACTTTCTTCAATAAAGTTGTTTAAAATGATTTTTTTTTTTGGTAAATAACATGATTAGTTTTCATGAAAATCTTTTATATTTTTCATAAAATGTTGAAGAGTTTAAAATAAGTTTAGGATAAAAAGCGAGTTTTGGGTGCCAATCCCAAACCCACCCACCCACTCCCCCCAAAAAAAAATAAAAAAATAAAAAAATAAAAAGCCTATTGAGCCCATCCACGATGTGAAGAATGCAATTTCTTATTCGAGCCACTCCCTGGTCTCGTGTCATGCCAGCTTGCATGTCTCGTGTCATTGCATTTATTCGAGCAACTCACAAACATGAAAAATCTCTGAAAGGAAAATGAACGAGTGGTCCAATAAAGATTAAACCATGGGAACCAGAATGCTCGACGAGTAGTTCAATCTCCTCCAGTCATCCATATTTGAGTGAAATCACCCTTGAGTTTAGCACAAAACTCTTGTTATATGAAAGCTTTTTCATACTTCTTGTTAGCTAACAATTTGCTCTATTATTCCCCATAAATAAATAAATAACTAAATAAAATAATTGCTCTATCATAAGCTCGCAAAATAAAGACCACTAATTAAAAAGGCTATAATCCGTGCAAGGATCCTGGCCTGGAAACCAGTTTTTCAGATTTATACATGTAAAAATGTCAGAACAAGCCATCAACCACGACTAATCCAAGTATCAGACCAGTTTTTGTGCCCCCAAATATTTGTAGACCGTATAAAAAAAGAAAGAAAGAAAGAAAGAAAGAAAGAAAGGAAAGCCTTCCACAATTTCATCATTCTTGTTTGCCACACAGATTGGAGACAACATTTACCAACCCAGGACCAAAACAAGATATAACAAAAATGCCTACATCCAAAAAGACTTTTAAGCACAACCAAGACATGGTAAAACTATGGCTTGTTGAATGGTGAGTGCATCCTTTAGAGCATTCAAAACGCCACATGCACAACTAGCTTGAGATGCAATTAAAATTAAGTTTTCGTACAAAGAAAATTGCAAAAACCACACTAGGATTAACAAAAATGGATTTGGAAAATGAGGTTCGGAGGTTTTCATCTTTGTCTTCAAATTATCCACACCATTGACTCTGTTAGACTATGAGATCTGAGACAGCATTATCAAAACAGACCAAGAGCAATATTAATTCAAGGTAGGATAGAAACACTCCAATCAATGTCTTCATGCTCAATAGAAGGAGAAGAAGAAATTCATCAAAAAAAGGAGAAGAAAAAAGTCGACAATGCACCAAAAAGACGTTGCTAGACAAAGTAAAATTGAAATGTTGCATTTGCATAGAAATACTCAATGAGCACTCCAAAAAAACCATCTTCTACGGGCCAGCTACCTTTTGAATGGAAGCACAGCTTAAGTCACTCAATGCTTGGCATCTTCTTCTTCACAGAATTTGGAGTATTGATCTGAGTCCATCAAGGAGTTGAGCTCACCAGCATCACTGATCTCCACCTTTATGATCCAACCATTCTCATACGGACTTGCGTTGACCTGAACCATTAGATATAGGTTAAAATTGATAGAACAGCTTTTTATCAGCAATGTCATTTGTGTAAGAAACACCAAAAGCCAACCCCATTTACACAACCCTTTTTTTTTTTTTTTTTGTGTGTGTGTGGCTATATTGGTAAGTTGTGGAGGGGTAGAAGTCATAGGACCACACATTAGCATGACTAAATAGAGGTGAAGTAATATATAAACCAACGTAGGTTGGCCTAAGTAGAAGGGGCTCTGGTCGCTTAAGCAAGGGGTCTCGGGTTCGAGCCCTTGTGGATGCAGCAATCTTTCTTAGGAGAGGTCCTTGCTTCGGCGCCCGACAGTACCTCGGAGGATTAGTCCTAGGTGAAGCCTGGGGACACCTTGGGAAACCAAAAAAAAAAGTCATATATAAGACTAACAGGTAGGCCACACCCCAAAAGCCTAGGCGACTTTAAGAGGCATGGTACCCTGCTTATATAGCACTTGTAACACTATAAGCACTTGTAACACCCGGCCTGCCCTATGCGGGACAAGGTCCCAGCCTGACATAAATGACTTCAGACATCATCATGATATTGTTGTGCGTTGTTACAGATATATGTTTTAGAGGGGAATCAACAAAGCATATCTTAGGGTTCAACAACAAATTACAATATACAGTCCGATACTTAGTCGGAAACAATAAAACCAGAATACTTCCATGGCAAGCATGTAGAATTTGACACATCATAAGCCATTGTTTAGCCTGAGGGATCAAAATATATCTACAAGCTCTCTCTGATTTTTAATACTTTCAAAAATAGTTTAAATAGCACCTGTCTTTACCCAACTCTCCGGATTATTTTGGACTTTTTAACCACTGGTTCAGATGCCCATAAAGGAGGTAATCTAAGAACCTTTTTTTTTTTTTTTGGCCGGGGGGGGGGGGGGGGGGGGGGGGGGGGGATAAATTACAAGAAACCTCCCTAATATTTGGCCCATTTTCACATTACCCCCTAATTAACACTGGCACTAATTGCTAAATTTATGAGTTATCTAGGGCCACATTGCAACCATTTTTTCATTAGGGGGGTTATGTGAAAAGGACCAAACATTAGGGGGTTTCTTGTAAATTTACCCTCCTATCTAGTAGGCAGTAAAACTGTGCAGTAACTTATGAGGCCCTTTTAGTTATTATCTCACACTAACAGGCATTGTGGGCTGATAAAAATTAAAAATTAGGAAAAAAAGGGGGTCATTAACCAATGTTCGCCCCCCTAAAGAGGGGTATTGGGAGGGGTAACTTGGATATGGCTCTAACCTTTTTTTTTTTTTAGTACAAACTACAAAGTATAAAACTGGTCCTCAAAAGCAAACAAATTTGGCAAAAGGGAGTTTTCCTGAAAATATTAACTAAATTAGAAATGAAGCTAGGAATTATGGATAAAATGAAACCAGCCTTCAAAAGGGGAATGCCACCAGCTTAAACCCATTATTGATTTTCACATGTGGATCTGTTATTTTATCAAATGTCCCCAAACATGGCGAAGCCAAAAAGTATGACATATTACATGGTATGATTAAATAACAGGTTGACTGAACCCCATGGAAAAATCATTTTTCTGTTTTTTTGCATTGCCTTTAAAATTCAAAAACAAATTGGTAGTGCACGATGGTAATCACCTTAAAAGCCAAGGAAGGAAAGAATGGTCAAATACAATATACTAGGGACACAAATTAGGTCAGGACATCCCATGTCAATCAGCCTATTGCCTTTTACATAAGCATTTGAACACAGATGTTGGTGTAGCAAGAGACAAAACATAAATTTGAACTTCGGTCAATTACTAAATCCTACAATAGGCACTTTAAACAGATGCAGACAACCCGCATGGGGGGCGGGGGAGGGGGGGAGAGAGAGAGAGAGAGAGGGGAACTTTGACTCATTGCAAGCTACCAAAAACATGTGAACTCTTTTGAACACCTAAAAGAGACTCAATGCAGTGATTCAGTTCCATGGGATACTCAATCCTAGCGTTCCTATTAGACAATGATGTTGACGGCAATGATGATGCATTACTTTAATTTACAACAAAATCAAAATATCAGAAGTTCTGAAGTCAATTCAACCTGGTTCGACCAAGTGACCAACAATGTTTCTTTCCACTTCAGTACAATAAATATATTGCTTTTCTTTTCCCTAACAAGTATAGCATAAATAGGTTATATTGTAACTCCAGAAAGAAAAAAAAAATGTGAGAAAAAAGCCTGACAAAATAGACATGGAAGCTTAAATGAGGCAATTGGTCACCAAAGATATGAGAAATAATGTAAGAAATCCAGTGTCATATGACTCACCAAACCTGGGGAGCTGTTGAGCTCTTCATTGACTTCAATAACTTTGCCTGACACAGGAGAGTTAATGTCGCTGGTTGCTTTCACACTCTCAACGGCACCAAAGCTGCCACCCTGAGTAACAGGAACCCCAACTTCAGGTAGTTCAACATATACAACGTCACCTAAATGATCCTGAGCATGGTCTGTTATCCCTATGGTTGCTGAATTACCATCAACCTTGGCCCACTCATGAGAGTCAGCATATTTCAAGTCTTTCAGAACTGCAAATAGAGAAACCAAAAATCAAAAATAATATTTTTTTCAAAAATGAAAACAGGAGCTAGTAATGTGAACAAACAAAACACTCCATAATGATGATGATATTATGAGGAAGAATGACTTCCAAGTAGCCATTGAAATGATTTCTATGAGCCCATTTGGGCACACTTCACAATTCCTGCAACTAAAACTAGTAGCAGCATACAAATTTCTTATAAGATTGTTTAATCTTTCCCACAAAAAAAAACCATCAGCCCAGCCTGACAGATGTCCAGTTGACAGGACCTTATAATTTCAGACAGGCTTAACCAAGACTCTAGCTGAACTATTCTTAATGGTCTATATTATGGATAACTGAATTTAGACATATGCAACTGCATCTACATTTCAAGAGCATGGGACCTCTGGAGTCTGGAGCAATGGCATTTGCACATGTTTGGCATGTGTTCTTGGCGATATCAAAATGCACAATTAAGTATCAAGGGGTTTTCTCTGCCCCTACATTTATAAAACTGTGTGATCAACTTTAAGTACAAGCAAAAATTTGAAAACAAAATGGAAAGAAAAATTGTGAAACAACAACTCAACTTAGATGATTAGATCCTCCAACCACATCTATTATCTTTACCACCTGATTACTAACAAGACAATTTAGGTCGTGATTATAAGGCCTAAATGTTTAATAATAAGCAGACACATGGCATCCTAACTTGGTGACACGTAGCATACCAAGGCAAAATAGTCTTCCCTTGAAAAGTTGAAATTGAAGCTTTTGAGGGATCGACGTGTCACATCCCTCAGAATTGGTCCCTTACCTCTTTAAACATTCGAACACTCTACATCTCCTTGAACAACTGATAGGATTGGGGGTCCCCTAACTAGGGAATGGTATGAACCAGGAAGTAAAAAAAGACCATTCCGACCCATTTCAAGGAATAGCTTGAGGATTCTTGAAGAAATATCCCATTGGCGCAATAATTTAACCAATAGAATTCAACCACATGAAGCCCTACCGCCCTATATAAACGCCATCAATGGATCATTTAAAAAGGTTGATACATTTGACAATTTATAATGACCAAGAGCATTTACTCTCTCTTGATCCTCTACCCCCAACGGAAGTCTTGCTATCACATCAACTTGGATAGAACACCTTATGGTATACAAAAATCACCTGCTAATCAGAAAAGGTCACGTGTCCACAAGTGGACCCGACCCGATTGAATACTAGTCCAAGACTAGCCTAACAGTTAAATAGATCCAGACTAGACCTCATAGGCACAACACTGGTCAACACGGTATGATAAGCTGTATATAAATACAGAGGCCCAAGGGCCCAACTTGCCAACCTCCAAATCATCCAAGTCAACAAATCTTATGATGATTTCTTCCACAATCTAATCCCCTTTTATTTGCATAGGCGGGAAACACATAGATAGGAGGAAATTTGAATCCTTCATCAAAGAAGGAAGGAGATAATTGCAGCCTAACTAATCTTGAGGATAAGGAAAGCATCAATCAAGAATTAGCTAATTGATTCCATCCCAACCTCCAAATCCCATTATTTGAGGGGATAATCTTCTTCAGTTTATAAAGACTAACAGGCTAGACTGGAGGATGTAATCTCTGATTCTCGTGCTCCTCCTTCATATGATACATTTCTGACTTGAGCGTCAAAGTGTCCTTGGTAAGCACCACACTAGTGTAAGATTCAGGGAGTACACAGCCTAATCACAACAGGTCCAGGTTTTGGAAGGTGAAGTTGAAGTTCCTATCAGGTTATCAAGTTGGATCCATCACGAACCCAAGCAATCTGGTAAGAATTTTTGGAAACACATTTCGGAACCGTCTGTGGGAATCCTAGACAGAAAAGCTAGGGTCCCCTAAACAAAACAAGTTGTCCTACGACTATGATGCCACTAAAACAACCTGTGACAAGGGCTAACACTAATGCCAACATGGAGCTAGAATGAACCAAGCAACATCAACCTAATGCAGCTGACCTATAGGCCAGATCATAGGCAACAATGAGAAGAGCATAGGCAACAGATGGAAGGACTCTAGTGGGAGAATCAGGCTCTACGAGATCACCACCAGGAGTGGTGTGACGCAGCACCCTTCAGGGAATGTTACGAAAGGCTTTGAGAAGGCAGAGTCTACCACCCTGAGCACGAAGTAGATCATTCGCAAAACCACCATCCCGAAAGAGAATCACACCTCACTTCTATGGGTTTGCTCTCCCAACCCCTGTTGGTCGAAGGAATACCTAGCACAAGAGAACTATGCCTGGGCTTCTAGGCCATATAAGAACACCTACTCTTGAGTTTCTTGACATCATAGCAATACATAGTCTCTTCAACATCAAGAGAACTACCATATACCTTAATCAACACGCATATGCTCAAAAAAATCCTATAAGCATTACAGCTCAACTTAGAAGCGGTTAACTAAATAATATGGAGAAATGTCCTCACTAAACACGGGAAGGGAAGTCTCAGACCAGCTTTGAAGAACCCCTCATACACCAAGATCTCTAAGTCCTTGTTGTTGCACCTCTCCTCAATTTCATCTACTGTGGCCTGCCTCATGGTTACATTGGAAGGGATAAAGTATGCATCCCTCACATCCCCAAACAGAACAATAGACCCCATAGGTTCAAAGCGAAAAATTTAAGAGGAAATAGAATGGGAGATGAAGAGGAAACTTACATAATGTAGAGAAGACCGAGCAACGCAAAGGCCCATTAACTTAAGGAAACCAATGCTACAATTCCGCTTCTTAACTGCCTTCGAAAACTACAAGAAACTAAGCGCAATCTTGTATAAGATCCATAGGCAAACTTTCCCCACCCTCCTAGGGAAAAATGCAAAAAAGGGGGGCAACTGTAGTAGACAAAAATCCCCCACTAATCAGAAAAGGACATATGTCCACAAGTGGAACCAATCGATTGAATACTGGTCCAAGACTGGCCCAGCAATCAAATAGATCCAGAATAGACCTCACAAGCCCAGCACCAATCAAAAAGGCATAACCTCTGAATCATCCAACTCAACAGATCTTATGACGATTTCTTCCACAATCCAATCCTTTTTGTCTGCATAGGCAGGAAATACATAGATATAAGGAAATTTGAATCCTTCACCAAAGAAGGAAGGTGATAATTGCAGCCTAACTAATCTTGACGATAAGGAAATGATCAATCAAGAATCAACCAATTAATTCCATCCCAACCTCCAAATCCCATGATTTAAGGAGTTGATCTTCTTCAGTTTATAAAGACCAACAACCCAACAGGCTAGATCAGAGGAGATAATTGATTCTCACGCTCCCCCTTTATACGATTCATTTCTGACTTGAGCGTCAAAGTTTCCTTGGTAGGCACCACATGTGAGATTCAGGGAGGAGTATACAGTCACAGCAGGTCCGGCTTTTGGAAGGCGAAGTTGAAGGAGTTATCAAGGCGGATCCATCAATGACACCCAACAATTAACTTGGTAAGAATTTTTGGTAACACACACCCCATTCCCTGCAAGAACCTACCCAATGACTTAAAATTGTAAATATTGATGATATATCGTCATATCAGTAAACACCAATATGGGATATGACATTTTTATCGCTTTTTGATCAAAAAATGACAAAATATCATAATATTGCTTGCATCAGCAATATTTTCAAAGTTGTAGCTTCCATGCAAATTATAGCTTTTCAACACTCTTTTCTGCTTTTGTAGTGTGCTTGACTGATGGACAATGAATTATGGGTTCCATTCATAATTTCCATCTTTATAAGCATATGCAGTCGTCGTTGACATCTCAGCTTCCATCTCCAATGAATTCCACTCTTCCCCCCCCCCCCCCCCCCCCCCCCCCCCCCCCCCAATTTCTCTATCTCCTTCATGCCGATGCCATACTAGCAAACCCCATCAAAGCCAATGCCGAAGGGTGGAATGGTGGATCACTTCATGTATTCAGCTAGGCAAGTTGGACTAGATACTTTTGGCTTAATTTTTCTTGATTTCTCAACTTGGGTTCTTAAATATTTGATGTTTATTGGGGTTTTGGAATCTAGGTACTATTTTATTTAAGTTTTTTTTTTTAGAGGTTTAGAATATTGGTAATGTGAGATTAGGCTCTTATTGTACTGAATTTCTATATTTTTTGTATGTTATTTGAATTTGTTGTTCTTTAATGGCTGATTTACTTATTTAATTATTTGAGAATTAAGAGTTATTTAATAGAGAGAGAAAGAGAGACTAAATCCAGCCGAAGACACTTCCTCTTCCTAAGGAAGTCAGTCTATGCAAGCAAAAGGCAAGCTTTTTCAAGTCAAATGACATTTGGGTTGGGTAAAAAAAAACAGGATAATCTTTTTAAAATCTTGACCGTTCAATTGCTTTTAATGGCCGAGATCAACAAGCCAGCAGGGGTGTGCTAGGCAACGTCACCCAGCTAAACCAAACTATATATATATATATATATATATATATATATATTTTGATAAAGTAACGAATTATTATTAACAAAAGGGCGCAAAAAGCACCAGAACAAAAAAGGCCAGCGGCCCCTGTACACAGGCAGTATACAGCAAGCTAAAGGGTTAGGCTATCCAAAAACACTAAAAGGGGCCTCCGCAAAAAAATTCGTCGTATCACCCCAAGCAAAAAGAAAATCAGCAATGTGAACTTTGAGACCAATGACCGTATCTTCCTTATCATTAAAGACTCTATTGTTGCGCTCTCTCCAAACGGCCCAAAAAAATGGCATGTGGAACAATCCTCCATACTCTCAATGCCTCAATGTTATGACTCCTACATCTCCATGAATTCACAACCGCAAAAACCTCTTTAGGCATAACCCATCTCATTCCAAAAAGGTCCAAACAGAACATCCAAAGCTGGAAGGTAAGCTCACAATGAATCAGCAAGTGCGGATAGTCCTAAACATCCTAGATGAGATTGCACAACTTCGATCCATGTGATCTGTCTTGGACATCTGGAATATAACATTTAAGTATATAAACAATATACATTTTAATGTTTAATGACATTTAAATGTTAAAGAGGTACAAATTTATATTCCTTATTTACTAAACAGTGCATATTGTTTTGCACCCTATACACCACATACTCGTCTTATAAACATTTAATTTGCAATATTTTGAAAATGAATTGTTTATTAAAGTCTAATTCATTGTTTTCTAAGGTTTCATTGAAAATTTCCACGTTTTACTAATAATTTCTGATATTTCTCAAAAGCAATGTCGATATTCTCGATATTGTTGATATTTCTCTTGACATTACTTTTCTTTCTAACCCTTGATAATTCTCTCGATATCGGTATTTAAGCCCTTGAACCTACCTACCAACAGGTTGCAACCTCTTTCCCTACTATACCAAATAAAGAAGAATTATGGAAGAAGATATGTTTAGCTATAAATGCTCTTACATTTGAAAGGTATATAGAAAAAATTTAATCAAGAAAAAATATGGACGAGGATTAGAATAAAACTTTACGAAAAACCATAATAGACCATGAAAAATATTTGGTTGCACTGGCTAGAGAAGTATATTTTAAGATGTGCGAAGACAATTTATGCCAGTCATTTAGTAAATAGACAATAAATCCTAACAGTCCCTTAACCCTTTCTTGTATCAAGCCACCAAGTGTGGAAAAGAAAACCCATAGAAATTTGCAACACCTCATCTCAAAGACAGAAACATATGACTCCACTCAAAAGCAGATGTGTGAACAGTGAATGAGGAGGTGATCCACCAAGTCTACAACACCCCTGCGCATTCAATACCTTTTAGAAATAGACCAACCTCTACTAACTAGGTGATTTACAGTGAGAACTTTGTTCCAAGCAGCAGCCCCAGCCTTCAAGACAAAGGCTCAGACCAGATTCACAAGAATATGAAATCCCATAAAGACCTAATTGAACTCTAGTTCGATTTCTTCAGCGGCCCAATGTCCTTCCCATTTTTATGTTATCCATTAAATGTCATCTGCCACCATAATGTACCACTCTCTTGAAACTTAAAAAAAATAATAATAAGGACTATTTGGTTCTGTACTTTGAAAACAGTGTTTCGTTCTTTAAAAAAATATACAAACGTGGGAATATGTTTTGTGCAAACATCATCAAACATAGAAAACCAGGACTTGAGAAGCATACGCACACCACACATGTTGACAAAATGACTTCTGGGCCATTTCTTGACACAAATAAATTCCCCCTTATGAAACTCCATCGACCCCTTCATATTTGACTTCTAAAAAACCCACATAAACGTTCAAATTTGTGCTAAAACATTACCAATGATTTATTACAAACTTCCAAAGCAATTGGTAAGCACCAAATCTTTCATTTCACATCCAACCATTCCCCCCACCCCCCCCACCCTCCCCCCCTCTCTTGGTAACTAATAAAATTAGCGATGCACTAAGAGTAACACATTTCTGAAATTGCATCTTGTAGAACTCCAATTCCAATGTCACTCTCATCCAAGTTCCTTTGATGACATCTAATCTTGATCATAAAATGCCATGGTCAGCCCATCTAGCCCAAGGCCTTGGACCACTTGATTCTTCTACCACCTCCTTCATAAAGCTTTTCTAACCAATGCTTCAACTTAATCAATTATGATTCAAAACACCAATCAATCAACAATAACATCCCTAATATCATGCTTATACCCAATCAACACTGGTCACTCTACTACCTCCAATCTAGCAATGTGATTACCCATTCTATGAGCATTAGCTAGCCAATGGAAGATTTTTGTATTTATATCTCCCTTTAACCAAGCTGGCAAGCTGCTTGTTGTTTTTGCCTCAAACCAATTTCTTCCAATTCCCCCAGGCTACTGAATCTTTGAACAATTTATCTGCTGCTTCTGGAGCAAACAAACCACATGCTGCCCTAAATCTCTCAAAGTCCAAAAACCTCTTCATCTCCTCCAAGGCTCCAATCAACCAAAATTAATGAGCGAGTTATCCAATGTTCAATGAACCAGATTACTTCGATATTAGACCAAGTAACGGTTTCACCTTATAACAAAAATATCTATTAAATTATTCTCATACAAATCCATTAAACTATTCTGATACAAACTTTGAAATCATCTACGCATAAATTTAATCTCCTTGTTCCCTTCTCCTCACTTGGTAATCTACTTTCATGCACACAATTCTGCCTAATCCAAAATTACTTGCTTACACAATTACACCCATTTATATATTCTAGAGGACTTTGCTTCTTTTCCAGAAAATTTTTGCATCAACCCTACTTCCAAGGAGGAATCAATCAAGCCTGTCTACCATTCTGCTAAAAAGCTTGCTGCTTCACCTTAATTGAAAATCTTGACCAATGCCCAAATTAGGATCCAATTTCCACTTATCTTATTGTTATCCTCCTCAACCACAACATATAAATCATACTCAATTACTGGAAGTTAGTCATACTCCACCATAATTACACGGTTGAACAATGTCCTCAGTGGCATACAACTTCACTATACTTCTAGTATAAATACAAACTTCCAGTATAAATTAAACCTCCTACTACTCTTACTTTGAACTAGTTTGTCCTCGCTAGCACCAAAGAAAAATCATATCCACTGCATTATTCTGCACACAATCATTTTCAGTTTCAAGAGTACACTTATTGAGCACTACTTCGTCTTGTAAATCGTCAATTATATGAGGCAAAAGAAAAATTAGACACTAAAACTGGTAAGGGGAAATGTCCTTTTGATTATGTGGGGGGGGGGGGGGGGGGGGGGAAGAAAAAAAAAAAAAAAAGGGAAGGAGAATCCCAATTCTATCTTTCAATAACCAACCATAACTTGTATTGACAGTTATCCGTATTAGATTAAAGCAAGTCATAAATTTGAATTCCAGAAAAGCACAAAATTACATGCCTAACAAACAAAAACTAACCATATTTAGTTCTTAAGCCAAAACTAATACAGACAACTGTTTCATCCCAGTTTCCAAAGGTTTTAGATATAAACGTCAATCTCATAGGAAGTGGTTGAACTCCCCAAGTAAATTCCATCAAGTATTACACATAATTATGATATTATTTGTAGTCAAAATTGTTGTGGATGGTAGACAAGGAGGACCAGCCAAGTGTGGTTTCAAGCAAACAAGAGTATTTAGACCTGAGCTAGGATTGAAGCAACCTAAGAGTAAGGTTAGGGAATAGAATGGCAATGAGTTATTATGAAACATTAAAAACATGGATTCCAATCGAAAGGAGATTCCTAGGACATTCACTGAGATATCCTTTTTGTGTTAAGAAAGTTTCCTTAGTTCCCAATCCTCTCCAAATGAGGCCATTTGGACCTTATATAATAAAAGATGGAGTGTGATCTAACTGGATGGTAGTTAGGATCTGCAGGCCATAGCCAATAGTATGACTCGAGGTCGTGCAAGAAACAATTGTTTTGCGGAAAATGCTATTGGACCCCTTAACAGCCCCCAAAACGACCCTCCACGATGTGTTATGAAAACAGATTGGGACTAGTGCTATTGGGCCCCACTATTCCACCTCTGTTTTCATGACACATCATGGGCCTGTTAAGGGGTTCCAATAGCATTACCGTTGTTTGGCTTCAATTTTATTGAACACACCCCTTTTATTTTTGGCTTCAATTACATTTCTACTTCCAAAAGAACCCAAAAACAAGTATTTTTGAAATGCAGACCCAATCGTGCCTAAATGATTCCCCAATCATTATGTTCTAAATCATCGTAGAATCCATGATTAGATTATGTAAACACAGCAACACACAGAGATATAATAGAAATGAAGCAGAAATTGCCATCTTTAGACTAACAGCAAAAAGAATAAATCAATAAAACCCATTTAAAAAGACTAGATCTTTAATCTAGAAAACTAAACATCGAGCATACTATCAAAGGAATGAACACGATCTGCAAATATAAACCGCCATTTGTTCTATGGTTTTCTATTTTTCCGCACGGATCAAATAGAGAAACACATGAAACAAAGAACGAAAAGAAGATTGATAGGATCATTACCAGTAGAATAGCTTCTCAAAGGAACAGAGATCCTCATATAAGACGCAGCCCTTGCTGCCCACAACCTACACGCCATCTCTCTCTCTCTCTCTCTCCACTACTAGGAAATAGTACTAGAAATGCAGAGGATCTGGAATCCCAGTACCTACTATTGGGTCTCCGAGGTCAGTTGTTATGGTATGCGCTTTCCGTGACTTCCGGTGACATGAAATTTTTGTGCTTTCAAGGTTACACGACAAGACGTGTATTCCCCATATACACAGGGACGACCCACGTGTCCAGTTTTGTCAGAATCCTCAGCCCCGTAGGGTAACATTCAGGTGGTCTTAGAGTACATCAAAGAGAGGTAGTCCCAACGAATCAGATTCCTTAAGTGCGTGAGATGAACATTCAGACGGGCAAGCCTGGTACCATAAGGAAAATGTTATTTATCCTTTTTCTTTTTTTTAGTTTATTCTTCTTCTTTTTTTTTTTCTAATTCAACCTCCTAAATAATGAGGCAATTTAACAATTCACAAATTTGAATTTTGAAATTTGAATTTGAATAATAAGATTTAATGTTAAGATCCCACCTTATTTGGAATCTTAAATTTAGAAAGAAAAAAAAAATTTGGGATACTTAGCAATATAGCATTGCTCTTGCCATAATTGTGCTAATAAATTTTCAAATTATTCCCAAAATTACCGAATTTATTTTAGGTTTTTTTTATCAAACTGAATGAAATTTGAATTTATATGGCATATTTTAATAATCCTCAATTTATTCTCAAATGCTCTAATATTATCAATAACACTCCAATTATTGCCAAAGTATTCAAATTATTCCGAATAATTAAGAAATGATAACACTTCCCCATCCTTAAGTTAGACCTTAAGTTAGCTTGCATTGCTTTTCTTATAGGTAAATTTTTTATAGATTTTTTTTTTTAAAATTACTGTCTTTATTTTTTATCACTAGACCAAAAGAATTTTAGTAGTCTTGAAGACTTAAACCCATGAAATTTCCTCTGAAATAAAAAATAAAAAATAAAAAATAAATTACACCATGAAATTTCCATGAGGACGCAAGTGTGGTTACGCTGATGGTGATGGTAATGGGTGACAACTGAAGACTCAAGCAATGAGTTTCAAAATTTAGCCTCAGTTGTATGGTTAGTTTGTGCACTTTTGGTGTAGGAAAAAACAGACATTGTTGAATAAGCGGTCCGTGTCACCAAGCCCAGCAGCCCACCGTATTTTCCACTCCAAAACACAAAAACAGATTCATTCACCAACCCCAGCTGGCGGTTGGTGAATGTCAGTACGTGACGCACACACTCACTTTGTTTTTTTTTTCCCGCGCGTGTGCCTTGAGAATCCC
Organism: Liquidambar formosana; assembly: GCA_039720395.1. NCBI lineage: Eukaryota > Viridiplantae > Streptophyta > Magnoliopsida > Saxifragales > Altingiaceae > Liquidambar > Liquidambar formosana. The sequence continues at coordinate 23,839,337 of CM077824.1, read as the reverse complement.
TAAGCGCAATATTCCACAAATTTGTAGGGATTTGTAGTCCCAAAAGCTCCCCAATGTCTAAAACTAGGCCCAACGTAATGGGGAAATAAGCCTTTTTTTTAGGGACTAGGTATAGCATGCGTGTCTGTTGCACGTAAATATTTTTAAATAATAGGGTAAATTACATTAAGACCCCCTTTAAAATCTGATAATTATAAATAGACCCCTTCACGTTTCTAAAATTACATTAAGACCCCCTCCCTCTAACTTCCGTCCATAACCTGTTAAATCACTTTCAATTTTTTCAAAATACCCTAATTACCCTTATTGGATGATAACTTTCATATTAAATGTATATAATTCATCAGTCCAACATATTCATCCAATACATTTGATTGATTTATTTATTTATTGATAAACAACTAAAAGATTATATATATTAGGGGTGTTAATGGTTCGGTTTGGTTCGGTTTTAGGGGAGATTTCAAACCAAACCATTATATTTCGGTTTTGTTCCTCCCAAACCAAAACCAAACCATACTATAAAAAAACCAAACCAAACCAAACCATTATATTTCGGTTTGGTTCGGTTCGGTTTCGGTTTTAACCTATCAAGTGACAACAAATAATTGAAAATGAAAAAAATGACATGCCAAACTCCAAATAAAAACATTTTTAATAAAAGCATTACATTAGCAACTAAAAAAACAAACATTGTATCAAAATAAAAATATATTGACATATATCAATATGTCGATATCATATACAACATTAATACACACAACATTAATAGCTAGTTTAATACATGCCAATCCAAAAAAGGGAAAACAATAAGAAACTTAAAATCAACAAAAACAAGCCCATTACCTATTTTACCCTTATTAGAATTGGGAATTTACAAACTTTAAGTTTATATATATATATATATATATATTTTTTTTTTTCGGTTTTTTCGGTTTTTCGGTTTGGTTTGGTTTTTTAAAACTGAAAACCAAAACCAAACCAATTGAGTTCGGTTTTCTAAAATTAAAACTATAACCAAACCTAATGACAAAAAAACCAAACCAAACCGCTCGGTTCGGTTTGGTTCGGTTTGGTTCTCGGTTTTAACCAAAACCATTAACACCCCTAATATATATATATATAAAATAAAAATGCCAAAAAGCTTAAATTTTTGTCCAACTAATGTGGTAACCATCAGATTTGCTCATTAGAAACAATTATCAATTTAATTGATGTGTAAAAATAAAATAAAAAAAATTAATTTGCCAAGTTGCTACCTCATTTGCCACCTCTATACGTGCATCTCCATTATAATAATTCTTTTTATTTATTTCTATATATGAGTAATGCTACATAGCCCTTTTTGTTTTTTACTCAAATGAGGTGGCAACTTAGCAAATCAATTTATTTATTTTTTATTTTGCAAATTAATTAAAATTTAATTAAATAAATAATTGTTTTTAAATAGCAAATTTGACAGCTACCACATCAGTTGAACAGAAAATTTAAATTTTTTTTAGCATTTTTCTTGTTTATATATATATATATATATCAATAATAATTAAAAAATTCAAAAGTATTAGATGAACTATTGGACTGGTGAGTTATATGCATTTAACATGGAAGTTATCATCGACTAAGGGTAGTTAGGGTATTTTGAAAAAATTTGAATATGATTTAACGGATTAATGGATGGAAGTTAGAAGGAGGGGTCTCTTTGTAGTTTATTTTGTAAAGTAAGGGGTGTCAGTGTAATTTTAAAAACGTGAGGGGGTGTATCCATAATAGTCAGATTTTAGAGGGGGTCTTATTGTAATTTACCCTAAATAATATTAGTTATATAAAATAATAAATAAATAAAATTTTTTTGTTTTTTCATAAAGAATAAAGTTTAAAATTTAAAAGTACATTTTTTTTATATCAAAATTGTCAACGAAAAATTTAAAACTCTTTAGATATACATTTAGAATTTTTTTTCTTCCTAAAACGGAATATTTAAAGAGTTTATATTCATATATATTATCAGGTAACTTAATAGTTGTTCTAGGAAAAAGAATTTGAGTAAGAATCTAACTTTAATCTGTTAAGAATTCGACTTAAAATCTAACTTTCATTTGTTACCAAATGATAAAAATGTTTATTATGTGTTTCAATTGAAGGAATGGTAGTTATGTATTTTTTTTTTAATTTTAAAATAAGGGTATATTGGTCGTTCAAAAGTTTTTTTGAGATTCAACCTTTTATCGCTAGTATAGATTGTTTGAGAACTTTAGGCCTGTTTGCTTTATGAAAACATTTTCAATTTTTATTTTCTGTGAATATTTCCTAAAAATGATTCTCATTTTTAATTTTCAAAATTTAGAAGATGCATTTGGTTTACGAAAATGAAAATTTTTTCAAAAATTAAAATATTGAAAATGTGTTTGGTAAAACTATTTTCTCTTAGGTTTTTTTCTCAATCATTTAAAGAGAAAGACTCATTCATCCACCTTTTTTTTTTTTTTTTTTTCTAAATAAGTGAGTATCCATCCACATTTGATACTTGCAAATAATCAAATATAAGAACAAACCCATGAACAACTAAGGGAAGCACTAGATAACATAGTGGAAGCATTAAAAATAGGGGAAATGTCCAAAAACTAACTCCCTAAAAAATAAATTTATATCCAAAAACTCCATTAAATATTTTTCCTATCCATTTAATCCAAATAAGAAAGAACCATATATATTAACTCCAACCAGTTACTTTTTTTGTTTACTTTCGTTAAAAGAAAAGAGTAATCCAACTAAAATACACTTCTTTGACATCAATATATTTAATGAAAAAATTGCATATTTAATTCAATTTCTACTTTATCCTTTTTAGTGTAATTAGAAAAAAATTAACTACCATTAATTTTATCTTCTCTAATGTACACATGGGGGAAAGGGAGAAGAAAAAGAGGGAGTGGGAGAGAAGGTATGCAAGTTTGGAAAAAGAGGGGGCAAAAGGGAAAATTCACTTGAATATGCATTTTTGTCACTAAACATATTATTGCAAAAGAATAGCATTTTAGTCGAATCACTTTTTTCTTTTAACCGCAGTAAACAAAAATTTAACTGATTGGAGTTAATGAATATATTTCTTTTTTATTTGGATTAGATGGATAGAAAAAATATTTAATGGGATTTTTAGATATTATTTTATATTTGAGGGAGGTTTTGGATATTTCCCCTTAAAAATAAGCTTTAATACCAAAGAAAGCAATAGAGCAAGTCTCCATTTGACTTGTATAGTGGGAAGCTTTAGATTAGAAAAACGTAGTTGATTCATATTCCATTAACCATATCTCAAATCCTTCAAACCTTTTTTACACAAAACTAAGAAAATAGGGCCAAAAAGAAAAAAGAAAAAAGAAAAAAAAAAGATATATATATACACAGATCTACATATATACATATATAGAGAGAGAAGAATAGTTGTTTGATCACTTTTACAAACAAAACAATAAATGTATGACAGAACTACACATATAGGAATAGATGTAGAGAGAGGGGAATAGGAAACATACCTTTTCTCTATGGGAGAGTATAAAAAGTTGACCAGAAAATGTGAGATGTAAGGGACAAAAGAGATGAGTGGAGTTGGCACTTTTTTTAAGCCCCTATATGGTGCCTTTTTAAGCCCTTAATATTGCACCATTTTTTTTTAAATTCTTTTTCTGAATTAGCAGATTTTGGCGCTATATGTTATAAACGACGAGGTTGCCGTCATTCTCACTTAATGAGTCTCGTGTTTTCATTTTTTCCGTGTTTTTTATTCTTTTCCTTTGAAAATGTAAAAAACGTCATCTTGACGTTTTCAAAATTTCATCTTTTTTTTTATTCGTTTTCAACAAAATGTTTTTATTTTTTACAAGTAAATGCATTTGCTACAAAATTTTCATTTTCTTTAAAAATGAAAATGAAAAACTAGAAAATTTTCACAAAGCAAACAGGGCCTTAAAAATGGGATCAAATTAAGTTCAATCCCTAACTATTATCTCGTTTTTATGCTTCGTTTTAAGAATGCTGAACTAATTAGTATAAAAAAGAGACTTACCAAAATAGTGTGAAATTAGAACTAGCTTGATTTATCCTTAGGTCACCAAGTTTCCTGGTTTGCCAAACAGCCTCTTAAGGTTTGAATTTGATTCATTTTATTTTATAAATGAATTTAAATAAATTATTTATCTAATCAATTTGGAGCTTGATTTGGTTTTTTAAAGTATTAACGAGATTGAATTGGATATTACTATACTCAAACTCAACTTGATAAATTAACGAGAAAATGTAAAGTTGGGAAAATTGGCAATTAGTCCATAACTAGATAAAATATTAGCAATTAGTCAAGCAAAAGTTTGTCTAACTCAATTAGTCAATGGGGTTAAACTTATTTAGCAATTAGTCACATTTTTTTAAAAAAAAATCTCTGGTTTACCCTTATTGTTAGTAAGGGCACTCTCTTTTTTGTTATTAAGGGCACCCTATGTAACTAACTTAGTTTTATAGTATTTCAAATTTTAAAAAGGGTAAATTGCACTTAAGGGTCCAAAGTTTGGGTCAAGTTTCACTTTAAAGTCCAAAGTTTAAGTCGCATCAATTCAATACCCAAATTATTAGTTGAGTTGCAATTTGGGGTCTATCCTTAGATTTTCAGTATTATCTCTTCTTTGCCCTTTTTTATGGATTTGAAAACCCTATTTTACCCCGATCAATTTTTAATAAACCTTTATATTTTAACTAGATCTGAATCATTTTACTGTCATTTTTTTTTTTTTGGTAAATAGGAAATATAAAGACTAATTAGATGTTGATAGAGATAATATAGAGAGAAAAAGAATATAAAATTGGTTCAGATCTTATTAAAAATATAAAAATTTATTAGTTGTTGATAGGGGTAAAATAGCATTTTTAAACTCATAAAAGGGGCAAAATATGGATAATATAGAAAATTTTGACAATAGACCCCAAATTGCAACTCAATTAATAATTCAGGTATTAAATTGACGCAATTTATACTTTGGACCCTAAAGTGAAACTTAACTCATACTTTGGACCCTAAAGTGCAATATAAACATCCGTTTTCCAAAAAAAATTATATTTTTTGAACTTACTCATCAACATTTTCGAAATAAAATCCATATTAATTAGATAATTATTAAAAAAAAAAAAAACTGAAACTATAAAATTTTATGGTTTGGCATAGTCCAATACAATACTTCGTAAAACTATAAAATTTTGCAGTTTGGCATGGTTCACTTCATAAAACTATAAAATTTTACATTTTGGCATGGTTCACTTTATAAACCTGTAAAAATTTACTACTTCATAAAACTATAAAATTTTATAATTTGGAGTGGTCCACGTAAAATTTTCCTTCCCTCGAGTTTTCCTTCTAGCAATCCAAGTCATGATCAAAACCTTATATATATATAGTGGACTAATGATTGAATCCCTCCCAAAAAATAAAAAATAAAAAATAAAAAAATAAAAAATAAAAGAAGAAAAGAAGAAAGAGAAAGACTAATGTGAGCATCGTATCCTGAACCATGCCGGCTCGTAAGTACACCACTAACCAAGAGGGTTAGTGCAAAAAGGGAGTCGCCACCCAATTTAACTTTGGGAACTACTTGACCCCTAGCAAGGGTCTAACTCATCATTATTAGGAAGGTGTGAGGCACCCAATAACGCCCGGCCAAAACCAGCCCCCACATATACTTATTGGCTTTAATTAAAAATGACTTAATTAGGCTCAATCGTCTTTAAGCAATTTAATGGTTTAATTCAAATGTTGGCACGCAATGATGAAAGAGATAAGAAATCAAAATAAAACAACATGAATAAATATATGCATAGAAAACAGAAGCATTTAATAGAGTCGAATCATATTTACACAACCTACAAAACAAGGATTAATCTGTCCAGAACATGTCATGCATGTACAAGCATCTGGGAAGCACGTACATGCATCAAAAAAGCATGTACGTACTTTGCCTAAATACATAATTCAGGAAATGCATGTTTACCTCAAATCGACCATCGATGTAGTGATATCCAACTGTGAATGCTCATAAATGATTATATAGTATATATATTTAATATGAAGACATGTTATGATAATGTGAGAACCCTAGATCTAGATATATGAGTAATGGGATGTCTAAATAGAGAACTACTCAAATAAATGACCTATACAATGAAGAAATACAGCATGACATTTATCTAAATGAACATATTTGGAATCCTAAACATTCATGACTAAGAAAATGAGCGTATTTATATGATTTAATGACCTACTCTATAATACTATGATGAAAAATAAGTTACTAATCATATACGGAACAGGAAAGAAAGCGACATAATCCTATGTCTATTCTACAAAGAATAACCAATCAATCATTCCATAGATCAAAGAAAATAATAAGAGAAATGATGCTTACCCTCAGGTTTAGGTAGCAGCAAGGACTCCTTGAGTTCACCTTTCTGGACTTCTCGCGATCATAGCTATTGGTTTCTTAAGGTTTTTGGTAGTGGTGGCTGAGGAAGATTGGGTAGGCTAAGGAAAAGTGAGATAGAGGCTCAGGAAAATTAGGTCCCCTTCTCCAGGTTGAAAGTAGGGTATTTCTAGGTGAATCTTAGGGTTTAATCATAAAGTATCTAGGGTTTCCAGTCGCCATAGGGTAGTTGGCATCGAGCTTGGTCCCTGTAAGGTAAGGAAAAGAACCTGGGAAATGTTGATTTTTGTAGATTTTGGGTGATGCATGTACGTGCATGAAGTATGCACATATGATCATGGGTTATGGTTTTGTATTGATTTTGAGCTGTGATCCCGTCGGTCCTTCGAGATTCCCTTGTATAGTTCTATTTGACACCATCCTTCATCATTGGGCTTCATGTGAGGGCCCAAGGCTTGATTCGTGAGAATTTTGGGTTAGGAGGTGTTGAGGTATGCTTTGGGGAGGCATATACCTCTTTTTGTGCATATTGAGTGATTTGGTCGACTGTGGGTTGTTTTGGTCGATTATATTGCAGACAGAATGTCACGGTACTGTTCCTTAGGGAATTTTGGTCGACTGTAGGTTGTTTTGGTCAACTATATTGCAGACATAATGTCACGGTACTGTTCATTGGGGAGTTTTGGTCGACTACTTCCTATTTGGTCGACCATAACACATGAATTTCAGCTTAAAGTCCAGATTTTTATGGGATGAAAATACCATTTTACCCCTCATTTATTCTTCCTTTAAGGCCTGGATTCTAGAGGGTTCTCACCCATTGCTCAGCCGATAGAAAGAGGGAGAGAGAGAAAGAAAGAGAGGAAGAGAAGGAGAAGGGGTCGGAGGCTCGACGGCGGCTCGCCGGAGCACGGAAGCCTCGATCCGACGCCAGCGAGCTCGGAACTAGCGTATTTTGGCCTGATCTACGCATATATGGTTGTGGATTTGCATTTATTCACTCTATTTTTGAGGTAGGGGCATTTTCTCATGTTAAACCATTGAAACATGGGGGTTTTGGGTTTAAATCATGTAAAAATACATGTATTTGGCATGCTTTGCATAAATATCATGCATGTGGGCATATTTTATGAGTTTTGATCAATTTTGGAAAATCTAGGGTTTTGTATTATACCCTAATTTGGTTATATGCATGTTACATTTCAAACCCTCACATGATTTGAGATACAATGGGTTGGTTTTAAAACCTATTGGACTATTTTGTGTAATCAAAATGTTGGGGGTCACTTTTATATCAATGTTTTTGAAAACCACGATTTTGAAAAATGGTTGGAAAATAATTTATATGAATTATGAGGGTTATTTCATATGATTTAATTGCATAAACCTGTTATATGGTTTCTTGGAAAATTTATATATAATTTTTCGGTTTATATGAGAATTATGAAATTGGTAAATGAAAAGATAAGTGGTGATGAGGGCTACTGGAGACAGGATTACTGCGGTCCCAAAGGACGGGACATCGTGCCGTGTCTTCCTATCCTTTAGTCCTGAGCTATGTGCCCGAATATGAGGTTACTTTCTGGTCCAAGTAGGATCATAGTGTTTCCTCATGATGGGGTTACTTTCTGGACCAAGTAGGATCCATAGTGTTTCTCTTATTTTCCGCGTGCGAGGGCCCCGCATGACCTGGGGAGGATTTATCAGTTTAAAAGACCAATGTTATGGATTGCCAAATATGGCGGATGATGATTATTGGCTTATAAGGCCGTAATATGATATCTAAAAATGATAGATAATTCATTAGTAAAATGAGGATTTTGATAACCTCTTTAATAAGGAAAAAGGGGTGTGGGTATTAAATGATTTAACTTTCGCAGTTTATTTCATTATAGCGTATCAGTTTTATTTACTGGAAATTTATATCGCAAACTAATAATGGTTTTGCAGGGATTCTTTCAAAAGTATATATATATATATATATATATATATATATATATATATATATATATATATATATATATATATATATATATATATATATATATATATATATATATATATATGTACACTATGGTTTTGAAAACCTCGGATCATTTTCGGGGAAAATGTTTTCCTACTGAGCGTGTAGCTCATACCCCCACAGTTTTTCTTGCAGGTCATATTTTCAAAATAAAGCTTGACTTGGTTTTTGGGAAGCACATCAGCATGCTTACACTCATATAGAGAAATCATTGTATTTTTATTTCGGCTGGAAGCCTAGGCATGTATTAATTTCAATTCATGGCCTGTAATAATTAATCTGTAGTGAGATGGACTTAATGGGACCCATGTGGCTATGATGCAGCCTTTAATTTATTTATTTCGATTTATTGTGTGGATGGTTGGAAATAATTATAAATGTGTTTTCTACAGGTTTTATGATTAGTCAATAACTTGGTACGTCCTATTTACAGAAGGGACCATGCCGGATTTTCTAAAAATATTTTCAAAAGAATTATTTTTACTAAACATCCACCAAATTTGGCTTTAAAAATGGTTTTCTTACTACTTAACTAACGGTCCCCATTTCGGGTCGTTACACTTCAAGGTGGTCAGGAATGTCAGGAAGTACAAAATGGGGTGTCAACAACTGATCCTACTAGATTATTCATTATTCCATGGCTTTCTTAAGCTACAAATTCATTTGATGGACAATCTACCAAAAAAATTGACCTGATAGAACCTAGTTTGGGGAACAACCATGTCATAAAACTAATCCCATAAGGATCAATAACTGTTATCACAAAAATATGTTCATAACAATTTAGTTTTCCAAGGTTTAAAAGTACTGTCATGGCTTCTCATAGCTATGGTTGTGCAAGGTGGAGTCTCCAGCATACTTGTCAACCTCTAAAAATTGGTCTTGATGCTTGTAATGCATCATATAAACAATGGAAAATTAAAATACCCAGGAATATCACAACTGGTCCAAGAGAATAAATGGGAAGTAGACAAAGAGGGAAAAGGAAAGAAGGAGATATAGATAGTGCTCTTAAAGTATTGGGCCTAAGAGAATAAAAGGCTCTAGTTTTTCGTCCATAGTTGTAGCAACCTAGATGGTGTTGAGACACAGAAGGAAGGAGGAGAATAAGATTTAAATCTAAAGAAAAAAAAAAAGGAAAAAAGGAAAAAGGAGTTTAAACGAGGTCCAACAGTAATCGAAGATTGAGAAAATGTCAAATAGTCTTTGGAATCTAGGTGATCAGAAATTCGAAACTCGAATAGTAGTAGTCATCTACATCACATGTAGGTCACAAAGGTCTATGGAAGAAAGGAGAGAGTGTCTCACAGTGGAAGAGATAACTTTGGATTCGTAATAGATCTGGAAGAGAGAGAAATAGGGTTATCATTGCCGGTGAGCTTCAAATCTATCCAGCTTCAGATAAGGTTATCATAATCAGAGAAGGTCATCACCGTCGGGTTGGTTTTCTTATGGCCATGTAATTTGTGGGGAATGAAGGCAAAAGAGATAAAGGTGAAGGTATTTTGGTCAGTAATGAGCTAAATGGACTAACTGAGTTAATATAAGGACAATGCTCAGCTATTGAAGGTTGAGTATGTGAACCCCAAAAAAGTGAGGCCCACGAGGGGTTTTAGGTTTGAAACAGGAAAAGGAGTCGCCACCTTATTTTTTAAAGGAAACAAGGAAAACCCTAAAAAAACAGTTTTGTTTTAGGAAAACAAAAGATTGACTCCATGTTTAAAATGGTAAGGCAAAAAGTCTTTTGGAAACCAGAGAATTCGGGGATTCGGAGGCTAAGTTACGATATGGGAAGGTTCTAGGCAAAGCCTATAGGCACCCATATCGCCCTAAACGGTCTCTTAATTTAATTGGGCTAAATCAAAGTCTTAATCATACACAAATCAACAATTATCATCACAAGACAGCATGCATATCATTTATTCATTCATCCATACAATCTAGTAAATCAAAGAAAAACAGAAAAAAGAAAGGGGGAGAGGAGAAAACCTAGGATACTTAGTATCCTAGGGCGGACTTGAACATCACGAAGAGCGCCTACGTACCATGTATGGAAATACATGGATCAAAGTCCACGTAGTTCGAATAAGGAATAGGGTTATAACCTAATCAAGGCCTATGGTAAACCCTAAGTTTCCTTTCAAGTAAAACATGGTAAGTTTCCAAAATAAATGATTCTCAAAAGATTTTTGGTAAAATATGGAATTTTGATAAGAAATGGAAACCTTGATTTAGAAGGTATTTTTTATTGAAAGGAAACTATAGAATCTACCATACCCCTCTATTAGGAAACAACCCTAGGGGGGGAGAAAGGGAAAGTTTCAAAGGAAGGAAAGAAGGGTGAATTGGGGCACCCTCACACCCTACTTACCTTAAGCAAAAGCAACCTGTCAAAGTAACCACCCTATTGCATAGGGTAATTACCTTATTTGTAAGATTTCATCTCACAATAGCCAAAATAACCACCCCACATTGGTGGGGTAGTTGCACCTGTTGTACCTGTCAAAGCACCTGCAATTTCCATGCAAAACATACCAAAAATACCAACCAAGCAAGCTAGATTCCAAATCAAGCCATTATCATGCCCAAACATGGGCTAACACATGCTCAAAATATCATATTAAAGACAAATAACAGATCTGGACAGAATTGAAATAAGGTTTAAAATCAACCACAAGTCATGCAACAACATGAATCATAAGCTAACTAAAACCCTAATTCAACCCTACATGCAATGACATGCAAAAAACCCTAAAATCAACTATATGAATGCTAGAAATATCATAGTTATCAAATATGCAGCACATATATGTCAACTATGAAGAAAACACAAGAAAAAACCCTAAGCTATCATGCTATATGCAACTTTCCTAATACAAGGATGAATGAAACCCTAGAATCACAATTGTGCTCAAAATCACATAAAATAACTCTAAATCATGCAAAGCCCATCATAGACATCACGCTAATCATGCATATTAATCAATAGAAGCATCCACACATGAGAAAAATACAAGCTTGCACATGAAATATAGCTATTCTAAACATAAACTCCATTCCAGCACTAAGGAAACCCTAGAATCCCAAACATGCAGCAAATCACATGGAACATCATCCTAGCATACTAAACAGCCCATAAATATTATCCTAATCATGCATACATTCCAATGGAAGCAACAAAACACAATAAAAACATAAGCTCTAATATGCCAAAGAGTTATTTCATGCAGAAAACCATTTTAAGCACCTAAGAAACCCTAAAGTCCCAAACATGCAGTAAATCACATGGAATAACATCCTAGGATACTAAACAGCCCACAAATATGATCCTAAACATGCATGGAAGCAACAAGACATGATAAAAACACAAGCTCTAATATACCAAAGAGTTATTTCATGCAGAAAACCATTTTAAGCACCTAAGAAACCCTAAAGTCCCAAACATGCAGTAAATCACATGGAATAACATCCTAGCATACTAAACAGCCCACAAATATGATCCTAAACATGCATGGAAGCAACAAGACGTGATAAAAACACAAGCTTTGATATGCAATCATCCTATTCTATGCAAAAACCCTAACTTTAAAAGAGAGAAGAGGAGGAAGGGGGGAATACCTATGGTGAAGTATCCTTTTGCTGCTGTAGGGAGTCCTCCTTCTCTTGTGTACTGCTGGGAGTTCCTTCCTTCAAGCCTTCAAGCAATGCTCCAGCCCTCCTCCAAGCTTACTCTCACACTCTCTCACTCAAAGTATAGGTTAAACTACCCTAAGGATGGCTGCCATAGCCTCCAAGTCTCACACATGCCTCACACTTCAGAATTTTCTCTCCCAGTGGCCTCCCAAGTGCCCCCCATTGCTGAAGTATAAGGGGGTATTTATAGGGATTGAGGGAAAACCCTCAATGGTTGGGATTAAAACCCTAGGGATTGATCCAAGGGCTCTTAGAGGTTCCCTTGGGGCTCAAGTAGGTCAAAAAAGGCTGAAATTAGGGTTAAATGGCGGCTAAAGGCGAGCAAATCCGAGAAAATAGGATGGGAGCCGCGTCAAGGCTCAAAATAGGAAAGTGGCTCGGGTGACCACCTGGGGCTGGGCGGCTAGCAGCCTGGGCCCAGGCGGCTAGCCGCCCAGGCCTGGGTGGTCACCCGAGGCCATGTCAGCTTCAGCCCAAATTTGACCCCCTTCGACTTCCAAATGTGTTTCAGGGCCCAAATCAACTCCGATTTTGACGAAACGAAAGCCAAAACGACCGTGTTTCGAAGGGGAATGTAATTTGACTCACTTGAGGGCGAGAAACCCTAGCCATGGCTGCATGGTTGGGTCCTACAAAGGTGGTTAACCGCTATGCCTCACCATCGCTTAGCTTAGGTATGCACATAGGGTTGCACCGAATGCTTTCCAATTCGAAATTCAACCTCCCTAAACACATTTGGGGATGAAATTAAGACCAATCAAGGTCAAATGAGTAGTCATAGAGTGAAAATCATGAACCAATTCGAGCTAACCCGAAGTAGGTCTTTTAGCCAACCTGAGCCTTGCTGAGCCATTCTAATCCCGAACCTTCAATTCATCGAATTGATCCCAAAAATACCTCAAATACAACCATATGAACTCCAATTGGCAACTTGGAGATCATTTCAAGGTCAAATGGAAAGTTTGTGATCAAAAAGACAATTATGCCCCTCAAGTCACAAAAGTTCTTATTAACCCTCAAGATCAACTCCAAATTGAACCAAAATTCATACACACCATCCTTAGGACCCTAGAAACTCAATGCAAAAGACTAGACTCAAAAAGGAAACAAAAAGACACATGCAATGACAAACCCTAGCTAAGGTGGCAAAAATGGGGTGTGACAGAAGCCCCTCATTGGCGAGCAAGTTTCACTTGCGAACCAATGACCAAAAGAACAACCCATTTTTGCCCGGGGAATTGATTTCATCAAGACCCACTGGGGAAAAGAGGGTGATCACATCATTGAATTCTTCGAATTCGTCATACACAAGCACGAAGGTACTCCTCATAAGTTCTACAGAACTCTTCTCATACTGTATACTAGTTTCAACTAGGGGACAAGATGAGATATCCACAGCTTACATCGAACTTCGTTCGATGAAAGGTCTTCCAATTCTATGCCAGTGACAACTGGCGAATGGTACGAGGTAACATTATGCCATCAAGGCTATCCCAAAATATGAGAAAGATACATCCTTCTCATATTCAAATCATCAAGGTTATTGCTCAATTGTCAAGGTAATCACATCCCATACTGCACCAGTGACAACTGGTGAATAATACGAGGTATCCATAGCTTACATCGAACTTCGTTCGATGAAAGGGCTTCCCATTCTATGCCAGTGACAACTGGCGAATAGTACAAGGTATCCATAGCTTACATCGAACTTCGTTCGATGAAAGGTCTTCCCACACTATGCCAGTGACAACTGGCGAATAGTACGAGGTATCCATAGCTTACATCGAACTTCGTTCGATGAAAGGTCTTCCCATACTATGCCAGTGACAACTGGCGAATAATATGAGGTAATACTATGCCATCGAGGCTATCTCAAAATATGAGAAAGATACATCCTTCTCATATTCAAACCATCAAGGTTGTCATTCAAATATCAAGGTAATCACATAGCACGAGGAAGGTCACAGCCTTCTCTTGCTCAAATCAATCAAGGTGAACACATACCACAGGAAGCCATCAAGGCTATCTCAAAACATCAAGGTTATCATTCAAATATCAAGGTAATCACATCCCATACTGCACCAGTGACAACTGGTGAATAATACGGGGTAACACTATGCCATCAAGGCCATCTCAAAATATGAGAAAGATACATCCTTCTCATATCCAAACCGTCAAGGTTATTACTCAATTGTTAATCACATACCATACTGTACCAGTAACAACTGGTGAATAATACGAGGAAGGTCACAACCTTCAATCAGGGTAAACACATACCATTGGGAAAGATCGCATCTTTCAAGTCATCGAGGTAAACATGGGACGTGAGAAAGATTGCATCCTTCTCATATCAAACTCTCAAGGTGAACACATAGCATGAGAAAGATCGCGTCCTTCTCATAAGCAAACCATCAAGGTAAACATAAGTCATGGGGAAAGATCACATCTTTCAAATCATCAAGGTAAGCATGTAATCATGAGAAAGATTGCATCTTTCTCTCACTAAGTCATCAAGACAAAGGTAAGCTTCAACTTACCAACCCTCAACAATCTCACCAAGTCATCTCATATGGAGGCTATTCATGCCTCAACTCAAACATCACCTCATATAGGAGACACATTCTCCTCATGAAAGAAATCATTCACATGCATATAGGGAAGGTATCTTTATCCCAAATGACAACGAATCATAATGACATAGGAGGGAACTCATCCCTAATGATCAAAAACCATATGCATAGAGAGGGTTGTTCAACCCTACTAGCATGCCATGCCCACACAAGGCCACTAATGCAATCCATTTCAAAAACATTTTATGTCAAACAATGTCAAGATATTCACTCATTTTTCAACTCAAAACAAGCTTGAGAATTCATCTCAAAGAGGGCTCAAAAGCGCGAATAGGCGAGCAAAGGCCAAATGAGCGCAACGGAGCGAGCAAGGGGGGCTGACCACCTGGCTGCTGGTGGCTTGCCGCCCAAGCCCAGGCGGCTTGCCGCCCCATGCTGGGCGGTTACCCGAGGCTAGGGTCCTCAAAATTCTGGGTTTTTAAACCCTTGACCCCCATTTGTGCTCACACTCACCCAATTTCGAAAATTGAGAGTTTCTCTCTCTAGAAACTCATTCCATCTTCTCCAAACACTCACAAACACATTCTCAATCAAAGTTTCACTTGCAATTCAAGTTGTGTGCATGAAATAGCATCAAGAACAAGTCATTCAACAACAAAAACAAGCATCAATCATCAAGTTGCAAGATCAAATTCATCATCTTCCTTATCAAACCCATTTTTCTCACATACAAGCTCAACCATCAACAATGGCTTCTAGCAATGATTCCAACATCAAGTATCCATATTATGTGATCAAGAATACATACAAGGCACCAATCTATGATGCATCCCAAGACAAAGTGTTGCTTGAACCTAAGAAGCATCTCTCCTACCTCCATTCCCAACATGAGGTTTGTTCTTCCCAACTTAACATGTTTATCATGAAATTTTGATTTCTATTGGATAAAATGCATTCCCATGATCTTCTTTTGATTGTTTCTATCATTGTTAAGCCAAGTTCATTGATTTGGCAAGGATTGAATGTGCAAAAAGCTTGTTTCCCAATGCTTGAGAAAAGATGCCCACCAAGTGTTTGATAAAATGCCAAAGAGACAAAAACATGTTCAATTCTTGAAAAATCAATTGGTTTGCATTGTAGAACCAAGTCATATGGTCTTGGCAAGGATTTGATATACAAAAATCTTTCATTTCAATGCTTGAAAACAAGTTACACACCAAGTGTTCGATAAAATGCCCGAAAGGCAAAACCATGTTCAATCCTTACAAAATCAATGAATTTGAATACACAAGGTCATGGGCATTCATTCCTAATTCATTTCATGAATCAAAACCCATATTTTAAAACTTTTGGAAAACCATTTGAAATCAATTACCAATGTATGCCCAATATCTCTATGTTTTCAATGCTAACTCAATACAC
Source organism: Liquidambar formosana (assembly GCA_039720395.1). NCBI lineage: Eukaryota > Viridiplantae > Streptophyta > Magnoliopsida > Saxifragales > Altingiaceae > Liquidambar > Liquidambar formosana. Next base: position 23,823,171 of record CM077824.1, on the reverse strand, counting down.
AATCTTTTGACATAGCCCGACTTCCAAAGTCTCCGTACAAGGACATCAATAAAGGGGCTCATCTCATGGTGGAGACATATGAATCATGCCCAACCACGTGCTCGCAAGATAATAAAGAAAGCGGGCTTTGAGCCCTTCCTAGATGCTCTATGGAATGAGCAATGGGATAGGCAAGCCTTGTTTGCCTTGACAGAGCTATGGTGGGACACCACCAACACTTTCCATTTTAGCTTTGGGGAGATGACCATGACCCCTAAGGACTTCACCATGATAACTGGGTTGAGCTTGAAAGGCAAGCGCTTGGAATACTATGAACATGCCAACATGGATCAAAACTACATAGTAGCTCTACTTGGGGTTGAAGCGGAATTAAGCCCAAAAGGTGTGCGCCGTACTTGGCTCTACAACACCTTTGCCACTGAAGAAGAGAGTGAGGGGACGGATCCCAAATACATCGTGAGAGCTTTCTTGCTCTACATGATTTCATGCACCTTCTTTGCGGGCACTAATGACATGGCTCGACTTGAGTTGCTAGCTAGCATGGAAGATGTGAACAAAATTGGGAGATACAATTGGGGTGGAGCTGCTTTCGCAAACATGTATCGCTCCATGACTGACATGTCCCGAGGAGTTGCAAAGAACTTTGGGGGACTTCCTTTCGTTTGGGAGGTAACAAAGAACATTCAATTCTCTATTATTTCCCGAAACTTAACACACACATGATTTCATCTATATATATTTTTTTTTGGTTTTCCACAGATATGGTACTACGAGTACCTGAACATGTGTCGCCCAACTCTTGCTAGTGATGCCATGTCATGGCCCATCCTTCAGAATTATGCTCCATCTTGCTTGGCTACAAGAGCCTCCAATCGACACGATTATGCCCATGCAAGGGCATATCTTGCCAGCTTGACTGCTGATATGGTAGAATCTTTCTTTCTCTTTTTGTCTTTTTTATCTTTCTTTTTTCATTTCTCATTTCAAACTCAACAGGTGGAATGGGATCCATGGAGGCTGTGGGAGCATAGGCTTCCCGAGAAGTACTCCTCTTGTTTGGAGTTGACAAGCAAAAGGGTCCTCTTTGAAGGCCCCACAGGTAGATGCTGGTATCTTGGGGAGCGAGTCCTGAGACAAGTCCATGGAAATATGAATGCAGCTGTGACACCTTCCATGCCACCAGAGAACATGAGGCACACTAGCCACTTGGTGGGGGATGAACTAGAAGAAGCTTTGAGGGGTTGGGATGCTGAGGGATTCACCTCCCCTCGCATAGAATACACTGCCTTCTGTCGATAATATCTGATGAATCCTAGGGTCATTGGTCTCCCACCTCAAGGGGTGAGCTCCTCACACTCTTAAACTCTTTTTTAAGATTATAAGAAAGACTCCAGTTGACAAGTATTTGAATTTCAGGGCCGACGGGCAAGGGGACACAGCTCCACAGTTGGATCTGCCACTGGGATGACTTACAATGACGAGGATGAGGACCTTGAAGGAAATCAACCTCCACCCCTCCCACAACTAAATTGGTATGTGAACTTGTGCAGTGGGACAAAATTTGTGAAGACTGACATTACCCATCCACCATTCGATGAATATCCCAAGATCGATCCATATTATGAGAATGTGAGTTCTAAACTCTTATCTTCTTGAAATTGGATTCTTTCATTATTGTTAACCATGTTTATACTTTCCTAGGTTCCACGGGAGTTGTAATACCCTGAATATTTATTGATTTATTTTACGTGTGTATATTTGGTGGAATTATACACAAGGTGATAAATTTAAATATTGTTGAGGTTAGTTGAATGTTGGGATATATTGCATTAAATTGCTTTGGATGGAAAGGATAATTAATTTGTGAGATATATAGATATATATATATATATATATATATATATATATATATATATATATATATATATATATAGATGAAGGAAGGATGCACAAAAGAAGAAAAGAATTGGAAAAGAAGAGAGAGAGCACGTGAAAAGAGAGAAAGAAAGAAGAAAGAAGAAAAAGAGGATAGAAAAAGTCAAAAGAATAAATAAAATAAAAAAAAAGGTAGCTAGTGGCGTGGGCACATAGGAAAAGAAGGAAGAAAAGAAAAAAAGATGGGAGGTAGGTATAGAATAAAGAAAAGAAGAAATGATGAAGAGAGAGAGAGAGAAGGAGGAAAGGACGGAAGAGAAGAAATAAATAGAGAAGAGAAGGAAAGAAATAAGAAAGGGAGAAAGAGGAAGGGAGAAGCCGAGAGAGGCAGTGGCCAAACGGTTCATCGGTCGGAGCATGGGAAGTTTTAATCCGACTTATTTTATTCACTTATTTTTGAGGTAGGGGGTTTAATTCTTGTATGGTAAATGATGATTATTTTGAAGCATATGTTAAGATTTGATTTATGTAAGGTGATAATTCTTGATGGTGATATATTTGAGGTTTATGATGGTTGATTTCATAGAGATTATATTTGAGGTTTATGATTTGGAGTTCGTATTATTTGATTAATTTATATATTATTTTGAATATATAAATGCTTGTATGTGATTTTAAAACATTATTTATTGTATAGGAATTTGATTTCCTACTGGGCAGTTGTTCGCTCACCCCAATATATTTTCAGGTGATAATTGTTGGCGGCACGTAGTAGAATTGGGGTCGAGATTTGGAGAAGTTATCACGTACATTTATTTTTATTTAAAGCTGATGTAATTTTATTCATTTGGTTGGCCAATGTATATTGATGATGAGTTTTGGGTTAACCATGGCTACCCGCAGCTGCGCAATACTCTGTATTTTGAAAGGAATGTATTTTTGAAAATATTGATTTGTACGGAGCTCATAAAAAAAAAAATTGTACGTGTTGAGGTTTATAAATTTTGGGGCGTGACAATTTGGTATCAGAGCTAAGGACGACTCTGACTTTTGGATGAGAGATGATGTGGCAATAGTCCCAATAGGACCAAGATGGGTGAGGGTGAGGGTGAGGTTGAATGAACCAACAGTCCCAACAGTCCCAATAGGCTCAATAGGGTGAGGGTGAGGTTGAGGGATGAGTCACATATTTCACATCAAAAGCGGACAAGTCCAAGATCTGGGAAAAGTGAAGGTATTGTTTTATTATGAGATGGCATGGTTAAGTTAGTACGTACCGCGTGTGGTACTATGGTTTATTTGAAATTCTTGATGAAAAAAATACAATACCTATTTTAGAAAAAAATTGTTTTCTTGAGAATGGAAAATTTTTGTTTTATTTATGAGCTCTTTTAAAAAAATCAGAGTTTGCAGCGGAAGCTTAGTGGTATAACCAATAAGTATTTGATTTGAGGTTATTCAAATTTCGAGGACGAAATTTCTTTTAAGGGTGGTGGAATGTAATACCCTGAATATTTATTGATTTATTTTACGTGTGTATATTTGGTGGAATTATACACAAGGTGATAAATTTAAATATTGTTGAGGTTAGTTGAATGTTGGGATATATTGCATTAAATTGCTTTGGATGGAAAGGATAATTAATTTGTGAGATATATAGATATATATATATATATATATATATATATATATATATATATATATATATATATATATAGATGAAGGAAGGAAGCACAAAAGAAGAAAAGAATTGGAAAAGAAGAGAGAGAGCACGTGAAAAGAGAGAAAGAAAGAAGAAAGAAGAAAAAGAGGATAGAAAAAGTCAAAAGAATAAATAAAATAAAAAAAAAGGTAGCTAGTGGCGTGGGCACATAGGAAAAGAAGGAAGAAAAGAAAAAAAGATGGGAGGTAGGTATAGAATAAAGAAAAGAAGAAATGATGAAGAGAGAGAGAGAGAAGGAGGAAAGGACGGAAGAGAAGAAATAAATAGAGAAGAGAAGGAAAGAAATAAGAAAGGGAGAAAGAGGAAGGGAGAAGCCGAGAGAGGCAGTGGCCAAACGGTTCATCGGTCGGAGCATGGGAAGTTTTAATCCGACTTATTTTATTCACTTATTTTTGAGGTAGGGGGTTTAATTCTTGTATGGTAAATGATGATTATTTTGAAGCATATGTTAAGATTTGATTTATGTAAGGTGATAATTCTTGATGGTGATATATTTGAGGTTTATGATGGTTGATTTCATAGAGATTATATTTGAGGTTTATGATTTGGAGTTCGTATTATTTGATTAATTTATATATTATTTTGAATATATAAATGCTTGTATGTGATTTTAAAACATTATTTATTGTATAGGAATTTGATTTCCTACTGGGCAGTTGTTCGCTCACCCCAATATATTTTCAGGTGATAATTGTTGGCGGCACGTAGTAGAATTGGGGTCGAGATTTGGAGAAGTTATCACGTACATTTATTTTTATTTAAAGCTGATGTAATTTTATTCATTTGGTTGGCCAATGTATATTGATGATGAGTTTTGGGTTAACCATGGCTACCCGCAGCTGCGCAATACTCTGTATTTTGAAAGGAATGTATTTTTGAAAATATTGATTTGTACGGAGCTCATAAAAAAAAAAATTGTACGTGTTGAGGTTTATAAATTTTGGGGCGTGACAGGAGTATGCCCAGGAATGCATTGAACTCAATGAAGGATTGAGGAGGGATCTTGTGCGAATGAGTTTAGAGAACTCAGTTCTGGAAGCACGCTTGAATCCCCAAGTGAGTGATCATCTTATTAGCTTTCAACTAGGATTGGCACCATTACCCTCCTAACTCATTATCTTTGTTTGCAACAGGCATCATCGTCTAATCCACCACAGGATATGCCCCCTTCTAGAGCACCTCGTTCAGGGCATGATGGAGCTGGGCCAAGTCGAAAGAGAAGGCCCACGGGAAATCATTGAGTTTCACTCACCTCTTGTTAGGAATGTTTGGAACTTACTATCTTCTTGTCATGTACTAATTAGGAATTTCAATTCCCAACCTTGAACTTTTATTATGGATACTTGATGAATCTATGTTGAACTTTATTGCAATGATATGATCTTGTATTGTGTGAAAAATGGGCTTAAATCAAGCACAAAAAAGTCAAAACATCACAAAAGGGCCAAACGAAGGCATAACAAGGCAAAAATGGGCGAAACAAAGCGGCGGTCTCGGGTGACCACCTGGGGCTGGGCGGCTAGCCGCCTGGGCCCAGGCGGCTAGCCGCCCAGGCCTGGGTGGTCACCCGAGCCCGAAGCGGTGTTTCGCCTGATTTTAGGAAACTTCCTATTTTGACGGGATTCCACCTTCCAAAACACGGATTTCCGAATTTTTTCCTATAAAAGCACATCCAAGGGGTCTCAAACCCTACTAACATTCATTGAGAGCAAGTTATGGAAGCCCTAGACAAGCTCTTGAGTGATTTTCTGAAGGTTATGAGTGCGGAGGCAAGGAAGGAGTTCAAGCGCTACTGCTTGGATCCATTGTTTTCTTTGATGCATGTGAAGCTTGAAACCACTCTTCTTACTGCTGCTACATATTTTTGGGATCCCCAACTTCATGTATTCCGTTTCAACTATGAAGAGCTATGCCCAACAATGGAAGAGTTCTGCGCTCTGTATAGAGTTTCACCTGTAGGACCTTTCATCCTCCCTACTCCACGCTCAAGTTACTTGATTTCCTTCTCCAACTTCCTTGGGATTTCTCAACAAGAGGCCTCCATATTTGTGAAGGATCATAAGGTGAATCTCATGGAAATAGCAACTTCCTTCTTGGCTCATGATAGCAAAGGTACCCTGAATTTCAACCTTCCCACTCAACATGCTCTTGCTTTCTACTTGATTGGTCGCTTCCTTATCTCCACGGGGACTCTCTATGTCCCTATTCAAATATGCGAACTGATCCCTTTTCTTCTTGAACACAACAACCTGATTCCCATAGTGCTAGCTGAAACTCTCAACAGTTTAGACAAAGTTCATGATAACCCACAAGCCCCATTAGGAGGGAGCCCCATTCTACTGCAGATGTGGCTTCTTGAAAAACTTAACTTCTTGTCTCCTACCACCACTAATCCGTACAAACCTCAACATTATTGTTGCCGTCGAGTTGAACTTCCTGGTCAATTTTCTTTGAGGGAATGGTTGGGCTACTTCCAAACTCTCTCATGGCGAAACATCAGGTGGTTTGTCTCCACATGGGGATGCAAGGAACAAATTCTTCTCCGAACTTCTGGGTGTGCTATGGTCAAGCTCATAGGGTTGAGGTCAACTTCATTCTATTGGACTTCAAGAATCCTTCGTCAGATGGGTGCCATGCAAACCATACCTACTTCTGTGGTATTTGATCATTCTGTCGAACCTGTGGGCCCCACAATGGTTAAGTGGGCCAAGACTAGATGGACTGACCAACTGAAACTGACTCGAGTTGAAAACACTGATGGGCCTTATGTCATGAGCCCTGAATACAAGACATGGTTGAAGACTAGCTTGGGTGAAAGAGAAACCATTCGCAGGAAAAGGATTTATGACCTTATCAAGGACACAGGACTTGGATTTTGCAGGGAAGACATTCTGGAAGCAGTGGAAGCAGCACATGCTCATGACTTGCGAAAGAAGCGAAGACTTGAAAGAAAAGAGAAAAAAGCAAACCAAGAAATTCTGAAGAAAATCAAAAGGACTTGAAGACTTTAGAAATAGGATATCTATGGCATGTCAATAGTTCTTTATCTAACACCAATAAATTGCTATGTCAATCAATTAGTTCTAAATGAATTGCCAATAATAATTTAATTTTGAGATTTGTTGTTGTGGTGTTGTTTGGACCGCACCCAAGGTATCTTTATGGGCTGCCTACGTATCCCCATCCTTTTTTCAATTTTTTTTTTTCATTTTTCTTCATTTTTCTCTTTTTTCATTTTTTTTTTTTTTTAGGAATGGGGAATCAGGCCCTCGTAGTTCAAATGCCTTAACTTTTGCCTAGGCCGCCCTTATGGGTTTTCAACCTAGCAGGCCTTACACATAGTACTTCTTCAATTGATCCAAATTGGTAGGGCGAGCGAACTCAATTCCATCCAAATCCATGAGGCGAACAGCCCCTGCTGGTAATATCTCCTTGATAACATACGGGCCACCCCAACTTGGCTTGAACTTCCCTCGTGGATCAAAAATTGGAGCTCTGATTTCTTTCAACACCAAATCCCCTGTCTTCAAACCTCGGTCTTTGACATGCTTGTTAAATGCTCTTGCAACCCTTCGCTGATATCCTTGCACATGATACAAGGCCCTCAATCGCCTTTCATCGAGCAATGCCAGCTCATCATAACGGTTCTTAACCCAATCTGCTTCTGCTATCTGACTTTCCACAGCAACCTGTAATGACGGTACCTCCAACTCAATAGGCAAAACAGCCTCCATCCCATACACCAAGGAATAAGGGGTAGCCCCTGTTGATGATCTCACAGATGTTCTATAGCCCCACAAGGCTAATGGCAACTTCTCATGCCAATCAGTGTAGGTGTCAGCTGTTTTCTGTAGTATCTTCTTAACATTCTTGTTGGCGGCCTCCACTGCTCCATTAGTCTGCGGGCGATAAGGGGAGGATAGATGGTGCACTATATTGTATTTCCGCAAGAGCTCCTTGGTTTCTTTCTGAAAGTGCTGACCATTGTCTGAAATGATCTCATGGGGTACCCCATACCTGTAGATGATGTTGAGCTGTATGAACTGTGCTACCTTCTTGGCGTTCAGGGTCTTGAAAGATGCTGCCTCTACCCACTTAGTGAAGTAATCGATAGCTACCAAGATGTACTCATGCCCATTGGAGGCTTTCGGCTTAATCTGCCCAATTATATCTATTCCCCACACTGCAAACGGCCAAGGCGACGACATGCTTGTCAAAGGCATGGAAGGCAAGTGTTGTCCATTAGCAAAGACTTGACATTTGTGACACTTCTTAACATGTGCATGGCAATCTCTCTCCATTGTAGACCAATAGTAGCCCAACCTCATGATTTTCTTAGCTAGCATATAACCATTCTTGTGCGGTGCTCCAACTCCTTCATGGATTTCACTAACAAGACGTTCGGCTTCTTCCTCAGTGACACACAATAGATGGACCCCATCGTATGACCTCCGGTATAGCTTTCCTCCACACAAAACATAGTGACTCGCTAGCCTCCTCAGTGTTCTCCTATCAATGCGGGTTGCTCCTTCTGGATACTCCCTTTCCTCGATGAATTTCATGATGTCATAGTACCAAGGATGGCCATCCTTTACCTCTCCTTCTCGAATAGAACAGCAATACACAGGTTTTTCTCTACATTCTATCACCAACGGTTTTACATTCCCACCATCCGGGATTTCCACCATAGAAGCTAGAGTTGCCAAAGCATCAGCAAATTGGTTCTTATTTCTTGACAAATAATTGAACTCTATTTCCACAAATTCTTTAGTCAAGGCTTCTAAGTATGCATGATATGGTAGCAGCTTCTCATCACGAGTCTTCCACTCTCCCTTTATCTGGCAGATAATCAGTGCTGAATCTCCGAAAACCTCTAACTCTTTGATCCCCAATTCTAGTGCAGCTTCCAACGCGAGGATGCAGGCTTCATACTCAGCAATGTTGTTGGTTGCTTCAAACCCTAGCTTAACTGCCAAGGGTGTAAATGCTTCTTCAGGTGAAACCAGTAGGACTCCTATCCCATACCCTCTCTTATTTGCAGCTCCATCAAAGTATACTTTCCAACTCTTCCTTCCAATCTCCAGGACATCCTCATCAGGGAATTGATCATTAAATTGTTCTGATGACGCCACAGGGCAGCTAGCCAAGTAATCTGCAATGACACTTCCTTTTACTGACTTCTGTGTTACATACTTTATGTCAAATTCATTGAGAAGAATCGACCATCGGGCAGTTCTGTAGGACAAGACCGGCCTTTCTATCAGGTACTTCAGTGGGTCCATTCGGCTTATCAAGAAAACCTCATACGACATCATGTAGTGACGTAGTTTCTGAGTTGCCCATACCAAAGCCACACAAGCCTTCTCTATGGCGTTGTACTTCACCTCATAATCTGTCATCTTCTTGCTTAGATAGTAAATGGCATTCTCCTTTTTTGACCCCTCAAGGTACTGAGCTAGCATAGCTCCCGTCGCGGTTTCAGTGACCGACAAGTATAACAATAACGGCTCACCTTGTCGCGGAGGAACTAGAATTGGTGGATTACTGAAATACCTTTTGATAGTCTCAAAGGCTCCTTGACATTCTTCATTCCATACCTTCGGCACACCCTTCTTAAGCAACTTGAAAATCGGCTCACACACCATAGTCAAATTAGCAATGAACCTGCTTATGTACTGAATTCTCCCCAAGAACCCTCGAATCTGCTTTTCTGTGCTAGGCGGCTCCATCTCCACAATGGCCTTGATTTTTCCCGGATCGACCTCGATTCCTCTCTGAGTAATCATGAATCCTAATAGCTTGCCTGCAGTGACACCAAAAGCGCATTTCTGAGGATTCAACCGCAAGTTGTACTTCTTTGCTCGCTCCAGGAACCTTTCCAGTGCCATGAAGTGTCCTTCTCGATCCACGGACTTCACGATCATGTCGTCCACATATACTTCCACCTCCTTATGGATCATGTCGTGCAGCAATGTTGTAGCAGCTCTCTGATAGGTAGCCCCGGCATTTCTCAAACCGAACGGCATCACTTTGTAACAATATGTTCCCCACTGTGTGATAAAGGCCGTTTTCTCCATATCTTGCGGCGCCATCTTTATCTGATTGTATCCGGAAAACCCATCCATGAAAGAGAGGAGCGCATGTCCTACAGTACTATCTACCAATACATCAATGTGGGGCAAAGGGAAATCATCCTTAGGGCTTGCTGCATTAAGATCTCGAAAATCCACACACATCCTCACTTTTCCATCCTTTTTAGGCACGGGAACTATATTGGATAACCACTCGGGATACTCCACAACCTGTAGGAACCCCGCATCGAGTTGTTTGGTTACTTCCTCCTTTACTTTCAATGCCCACTCGGGTTTCAATCTTCTCAATTTTTGCTTTACCGGCTTTTTAAGGGGATTGGTGGGGATGAAGTGCTGCACAATGTCTGGATCTATGCCGGGCATGTCTTCATAAGACCATGCAAAGGCCGTTATGTTGGCCTTTAAGAGGGCTATCAGCTTTTCTTTTTCAAGTGGTGAGAGGGTTATCCCAATTTTAATTATCTTTGGCAATTCATTTGTCCCTAAATTGATTGATTCCAATTCATCCATATTAGGTTCGGTGACACCCCTTTTCCTTTGCTCGGCGAGCTCCGGGGGGACGTCATTCCTAGGATCTATATCCATGCCATAAATATCCATAGAAGAGAGAAAGGAAACACTGCAAGCAAACAATGTATAAAAGAAACACACTTCATTAAAGGAACAAACAAAGAGACACAAACTTGAAAAGGAAACAAAACTTGGTGCCACAACTATGAAACGACTCCTAACTCCACAAAGTGGGATAGGCGGACACACTTTATTGAAAGCAAGAAAGACTCTAACTAAAGAACCTACAAGCTACTATCAGGCAAGTCATGATCTTCCTCTTTAAGGATTTCTGCAATGGCTCCATCTTCTAGGTACCAGTTATGAAGTGGCATGGTTGCATGGTGAATTGACGAATCTTGGCAATCTTCTGTTGCTGACTCCCCCAAAGTAAGAACCATATCTTGGAACATGGCGACCATAGCCTCGGTATCCACATGCTCTACCCAGTCTTCTTTCTTCTTTCCCATAGAATTGTACCAACTTGTCAAGCTCTGAGGATTCGGCCCATCTGTAAGTACTTGTCACAAAAATCCTTATCTGCCCATGCTGGATCAGAACTTGGGTAAAAAGTGCAATAGTGTGATGGCTCTTCCTCTTGTACACCTTCAAACCCTATGGTAAGGACCATTTCTTTGAACAAAGTGACCATGGTTTCAGAATCCATGTGCTCCACCCAATCTTCTTCTTTCTTCTCCCAATAACTGTCATTGATGGCTTCATCATCCACCATTTCAGCGGTGATTGGATACCACTCGGTGAAGAAAATCTCAAATCCCGGGATTCTGATCTTGGTTGTTGGATTGAACATAGGCTCTGGGAACCCACAGTACAGGAAGTCATCCCCCTCCTTGATGAAATAGCCATTCAGAGTCGGCCTGTATGGTGAAATCTTAAAGTCTGGCACCCTTCCTTCTGCTCTAGCTTTTCCCTTCTCCTTATTCCTCCTTGTCATTTCTGCATAGTCATTCTTAGTGGGCTCATATCCTAACCCAAAAGTGTAGGAAACAACCCGACTTTGAACAGAATGGGGAATTCCTTGTTGGCGACGCCCTAGGCCCATACCCGGGAAGAAATTCATTTTTCGCATTATCTCACCAACATGTAAATTACCATGGGGACAATAGTCAAGGGGGATCAATTCTTCCTTTTTCAACTCCTTTTCAATGCATTGCACATACTCAAACCCCGACAAGGGTATCTCAACTGATTCTGGTTTTATTTCACATACGGGTACTCCCGCCATTTTTAAATCATAATCCCCTTGAAGTGTAACAATGGCTCCCTCATGTGGGAACTTTACCTTTTGATGCAATGATGATGGTACAGCCCTAGCAGGATGAATCCAAGGCCTTCCCAATAACAGATTGAAACATGACGGCACATCCAAGACTTGAAACTCCACTCTGAACTCCGTGGGTCCCATGATTAAAGGTAAAGTGATCATCCCAATTACTTCTCTACGGGTATTATCATACGCCCTCACTGTCTGCCCAGATGGGGTGAAATCAGTGGGCCCCAAGCCCAAAACAGTTGCAGTTCTCAAGGGACATACATTTAGTGCGGAACCATTATCAATCAAAACTGTAGGAACTCTCTTCCCCATGGTATCAACAGTTATATGCAAGGCTTGGGAGTGGCTTGGCCCACTCTTAGGTAAGTCCGCCTCTGCGAACACTATAGTGGAATTCTTCGGAGCAGGGTTTACTAGATTCACCAATCCCTCAGGGGACAAATCAACCGGAACCTGTATCTGATTTAACAACTTCAACACTGTCTGTCTGTGCTTGTGAGAGGCCATAAGCAAGCCCCATATGGTGATATTGGCATTGGTCTTCTTCAATTGTCGGAGTACTTCATCCTCTTCTTCTTGCACATCAAGGCGCTTATCTAACTCACCCAGTGGATTATCAGATTCCAAGTGCGGAGGCTTGAAATGGCGGCCCCCTCTTGTCATGTGGTCTACTTCTTCATCACTAGCCCATATGTCATCAATTTCATTTGTGTCACCCATCAGGTCATCCCATTCAATCATGTCAATGTCCTCCATCTGCACCTCTTCGGGTATATCATCCTAGCCCGTAGGAATTATGGGCTCACTTGGCAATGGATCAGGATAAAGCACATAGTAATCAAACTTCCCCGAAGGTTCTCCCAATAACCCCACTTGAGGGTCTCCTGCTTCATATCTTTCTTTCAACTGCTGTTGGATGGACTTCTTTGGCAATCGTAGGGTCTTTTGATCAATGAGGTCTTGAACGACCTTTCTCAACATAGCACAGTCCTCAGTGTCATGGCCGGGTATACCATGGTATTGGCAATATTGATGGGGTGTTTGGGGTCTTGGCTTTAGAGGGTGAGGTATGATAAGGCCTTGGTTATAGCATTGGTGAAAGGCTTGGGTCAAGGACATGGGTAATGGAGTGTATTATCTTATGGGTAGGCAAGGTCGAGATGGGTCGGCTTCAATGGTATTTATGGAGTTAGATGAATTATGAGAGGGAAGTGGATTTTGAGTGACATTTGGGCGATTTGGTGGAGTTGGTGGTGAGATGATTTGCTTGTCAAGTAAATCTTGGATCTCATGCCTAAGGCGATAGCAACGGTTGGTTGAGTGGCCTTTGGCTTGGTGGAATTTGCAGTATTCATTCTCATTGAAGCTCTTGGGCAATGGATTTGGTGGTGGTCTTGGGTCGAGAGGTTTCAACAGGCCTCGGCTTTTTAGCTTTTCAAGTACTTTCTCAAGTGGCATATGCAGCTCGGTGAATTGGCGAGGTGGGTTGGTGTCATTTAGGGAGATGGGTTGAATGGGTTGGGCTATGGCATTGACCTCGGCATTGTTTTTCCCAGCAAAGTTCGGCCTGCGGCTCTTTTGGACTTATTCTGTCTTGATTGACCCATCAGCTATGGCATCCTCAACTTGGGTACCTGCCCCGATAAGAGCCTTGAAATTAGGGAAGTAGTGAGCAAAGAGGTGCTTGTGATACACCGGCAATAGGTTCTTAACTACCAACTGAATCTGATCTTCCTCATTCGGTCTATCTGCCATTCTCGAGGCCTTTTGCCTCCACCTTGTAATGAAAGCGGAAAAGGTCTCATTAGCCCCTTGTTTTGTGGTCTCTAGGTCCCTTCTTGTGACATCCACCTCAGTGTTGTACTTGTAGTGCTCTGAAAACTCATTACATATGTCCTCCCACGTTCGGGTTCTATTCTCATCCAAGGCTAGGAACCATTTTAAAGCAGAAGTGGCTAGGGTTTCATGGAACATTTGGGCCAAGAGTTCATCTGTCGCTCCTCGAGGGTGCATAGCTCGTACATACATCTTCAAATGGGTCTTGGGGCAACCCGTTCCATCAAACTTTTCTAATTCAGGCATTTTGAATTGTAGTGGAATACGAGCTTGAGGAAACAAAGATAGGGTACGTACATCCACCATGTCATCTGTCCTACGGATTCCCTTTATAGTTCTCTCCAAGGCTTCTACCTTACTAGCCAACACAGAGTCTGTATCAGAGGTCTTCCCCTTACTTCCCCCTTCTAGGTTAAAAACTTCAGGTGATTCATTCCCCTTGGGCTGAGTGCTTCCCCCATCATTGGTCTTAGTGCCTTCTCCAAACTGGGTCCCATTTTCGGTGTTGTCCCCCGGGGTACGACCATTATTCTGTTCGGGTTCGGACATCTTATGTTGGATATCTTGGGCCATTTTCAAAGCTCTCTCGGATACATCAGTGGTGTAGTCAAGTTTGGTTATGATAGCCTTCAAACAAGTCTCAACATTAAAACCCCCTTCACTAGTTGCTTCATCGGCCATGTCTGACTGGTTGGTAGAATCAATCTTCACTAAGCGCCCTTGCTGGTCGCGGATCCAAGCCAGTACGTCTTCTCACTCCTCTAAGAAAGGGAACAATCAGTCTCTCATCCTAAGGGTATGTCCTAGGCTTCCATATTTGTCTCAATGACCTCACGCCATATATACTCAATTAGTCCCTTTTAACCCAATCACCTTTACAAGGGTCATGGGCGAAAGGTACGTATTAAGGATATAGGGTGCAAAGGTCCTCTATTAATTTTTCCGTTAAGCACATCACAAACACGGTCATGATATCATTACAAACAATGTGGGTGCATAAGGGTGAAACCATAGTGTCCTACAAGTCTGTCTATATGGACTAATGATAAGGGTAGGCTGGGGTCCTTCACTTGCTTGAGCAATCTTTATACCTAACCACATGTGGCATCAGGAACGCCGCGTGGGTCCAGCAGTACGTGATTAACTCATTTAATATACCCAAGGGCAAGCCCAAGGGTACTTGGCAAGAGAGGTTGAGAGCTTTCGCCCCAACTCATGGAATCAGGAAAACCAAGGTTGAGGCTAGGCCCGTCAGTGGCAAGGGACATCGATCCTAACATGCAAGAGTTTGCGCATACAATGCAATAAATGAAAGCACACAATCAAGCGAATGCAATGTGATTGATTTTAATTAAACAAAAGAAATTAACTTAGCCCAATCAAATTGTATAGAGTCTAGCCCACAAATCCCCAGCGGAGTCGCCAGACTGTGAACCCCAAAAAAGTGAGGCCCACGAGGGGTTTTAGGTTTGAAACAGGAAAAGGAGTCGCCACCTTATTTTTTAAAGGAAACAAGGAAAACCCTAAAAAAACAGTTTTGTTTTAGGAAAACAAAAGATTGACTCCATGTTTAAAATGGTAAGGCAAAAAGTCTTTTGGAAACCAGAGAATTCGGGGATTCGGAGGCTAAGTTACGATATGGGAAGGTTCTAGGCAAAGCCTATAGGCACCCATATCGCCCTAAACGGTCTCTTAATTTAATTGGGCTAAATCAAAGTCTTAATCATACACAAATCAACAATTATCATCACAAGACAGCATGCATATCATTTATTCATTCATCCATACAATCTAGTAAATCAAAGAAAAACAGAAAAAAGAAAGGGGGAGAGGAGAAAACCTAGGATACTTAGTATCCTAGGGCGGACTTGAACATCACGAAGAGCGCCTACGTACCATGTATGGAAATACATGGATCAAAGTCCACGTAGTTCGAATAAGGAATAGGGTTATAACCTAATCAAGGCCTATGGTAAACCCTAAGTTTCCTTTCAAGTAAAACATGGTAAGTTTCCAAAATAAATGATTCTCAAAAGATTTTTGGTAAAATATGGAATTTTGATAAGAAATGGAAACCTTGATTTAGAAGGTATTTTTAATTGAAAGGAAACTATAGAATCTACCATACCCCTCTATTAGGAAACAACCCTAGGGGGGGGAGAAAGGGAAAGTTTCAAAGGAAGGAAAGAAGGGTGAATTGGGGCACCCTCACACCCTACTTACCTTAAGCAAAAGCAACCTGTCAAAGTAACCACCCTATTGCATAGGGTAATTACCTTATTTGTAAGATTTCATCTCACAATAGCCAAAATAACCACCCCACATTGGTGGGGTAGTTGCACCTGTTGTACCTGTCAAAGCACCTGCAATTTCCATGCAAAACATACCAAAAATACCAACCAAGCAAGCTAGATTCCAAATCAAGCCATTATCATGCCCAAACATGGGCTAACACATGCTCAAAATATCATATTAAAGACAAATAACAGATCTGGACAGAATTGAAATAAGGTTTAAAATCAACCACAAGTCATGCAACAACATGAATCATAAGCTAACTAAAACCCTAATTCAACCCTACATGCAATGACATGCAAAAAACCCTAAAATCAACTATATGAATGCTAGAAATATCATAGTTATCAAATATGCAGCACATATATGTCAACTATGAAGAAAACACAAGAAAAAACCCTAAGCTATCATGCTATATGCAACTTTCCTAATACAAGGATGAATGAAACCCTAGAATCACAATTGTGCTCAAAATCACATAAAATAACTCTAAATCATGCAAAGCCCATCATAGACATCACGCTAATCATGCATATTAATCAATAGAAGCATCCACACATGAGAAAAATACAAGCTTGCACATGAAATATAGCTATTCTAAACATAAACTCCATTCCAGCACTAAGGAAACCCTAGAATCCCAAACATGCAGCAAATCACATGGAACATCATCCTAGCATACTAAACAGCCCATAAATATTATCCTAATCATGCATACATTCCAATGGAAGCAACAAAACACAATAAAAACATAAGCTCTAATATGCCAAAGAGTTATTTCATGCAGAAAACCATTTTAAGCACCTAAGAAACCCTAAAGTCCCAAACATGCAGTAAATCACATGGAATAACATCCTAGCATACTAAACAGCCCATAAATATTATCCTAATCATGCATACATTCCAATGGAAGCAACAAAACACAATAAAAACATAAGCTCTAATATGCCAAAGAGTTATTTCATGCAGAAAACCATTTTAAGCACCTAAGAAACCCTAAAGTCCCAAACATGCAGTAAATCACATGGAATAACATCCTAGCATACTAAACAGCCCACAAATATGATCCTAAACATGCATGGAAGCAACAAGACATGATAAAAACACAAGCTCTAATATACCAAAGAGTTATTTCATGCAGAAAACCATTTTAAGCACCTAAGAAACCCTAAAGTCCCAAACATGCAGTAAATCACATGGAATAACATCCTAGCATACTAAACAGCCCACAAATATGATCCTAAACATGCATGGAAGCAACAAGACGTGATAAAAACACAAGCTTTGATATGCAATCATCCTATTCTATGCAAAAACCCTAACTTTAAAAGAGAGAAGAGGAGGAAGGGGGGAATACCTATGGTGAAGTATCCTTTTGCTGCTGTAGGGAGTCCTCCTTCTCTTGTGTACTGCTGGGAGTTCCTTCCTTCAAGCCTTCAAGCAATGCTCCAGCCCTCCTCCAAGCTTACTCTCACACTCTCTCACTCAAAGTATAGGTTAAACTACCCTAAGGATGGCTGCCATAGCCTCCAAGTCTCACACATGCCTCACACTTCAGAATTTTCTCTCCCAGTGGCCTCCCAAGTGCCCCTCATTGCTGAAGTATAAGGGGGTATTTATAGGGATTGAGGGAAAACCCTCAATGGTTGGGATTAAAACCCTAGGGATTGATCCAAGGGCTCTTAGAGGTTCCCTTGGGGCTCAAGTAGGTCAAAAAAGGCTGAAATTAGGGTTAAATGGCGGCTAAAGGCGAGCAAATCCGAGAAAATAGGATGGGAGCCGCGTCAAGGCTCAAAATAGGAAAGTGGCTCGGGTGACCACCTGGGGCTGGGCGGCTAGCAGCCTGGGCCCAGGCGGCTAGCCGCCCAGGCCTGGGTGGTCACCCGAGGCCATGTCAGCTTCAGCCCAAATTTGACCCCCTTCGACTTCCAAATGTGTTTCAGGGCCCAAATCAACTCCGATTTTGACGAAACGAAAGCCAAAACGACCGTGTTTCGAAGGGGAATGTAATTTGACTCACTTGAGGGTGAGAAACCCTAGCCATGGCTGCATGGTTGGGTCCTACAAAGGTGGTTAACCGCTATGCCTCACCATCGCTTAGCTTAGGTATGCACATAGGGTTGCACCGAATGCTTTCCAATTCGAAATTCAACCTCCCTAAACACATTTGGGGATGAAATTAAGACCAATCAAGGTCAAATGAGTAGTCATAGAGTGAAAATCATGAACCAATTCGAGCTAACGCGAAGTAGGTCTTTTAGCCAACCTGAGCCTTGCTGAGCCATTCTAATCCCGAACCTTCAATTCATCGAATTGATCCCACAAATACCTCAAATACAACCATATGAACTCCAATTGGCAACTTGGAGATCATTTCAAGGTCAAATGGAAAGTTTGTGATCAAAAAGACAATTATGCCCCTCAAGTCACAAAAGTTCTTATTAACCCTCAAGATCAACTCCAAATTGAACCAAAATTCATACACACCATCCTTAGGACCCTAGAAACTCAATGCAAAAGATTAGACTCAAAAAGGAAACAAAAAGACACATGCAATGACAAACCCTAGCTAAGGTGGCAAAAATGGGGTGTGACAGAGTAGCAACTCCTACTGAAAAGTGATGTGGCGTAATCATTAATCAACATGTGTTCAAGTGCACATGCCAAATCATGTGATTTTTAAAACCAACCAAATTAGAAGAGTTTACTTAGAAACCAACACAAAGAACAAGGCTCACTTTTGCACTAGTTCGTCTCTCTCCTTGCAGCAATTTGAAACCTCTATCAATATCTCCATTTGTTTCCAACCTATTGGCGACTAGAGTTCTCCCTCTTGCAATTTATAAAACCATAGCAATACATACACCATAAAACACAAAAATACTAGTGTAGGCTATGTTATTTATATCTTTATTTATTTTTAATGTTTTAGCCTAACATCATGTTCAACAAATACCCAAGCCCAATCTTTTATATCTGTTTCCTTGTGTCTTTTTTTTTGCACATTTCCTTGATGTGGTCAAACAATCTTATTGTACACCTATAGAGTCTATGATTGTTTTCTTATAGGTAACTAGTTTGTAATTTGAATTGCTTCTATAAATATATAAATACTCTTCTTACCTAAGTTGAAAAATAAAATTTCTCCTTGGCACAATTTTACAAACATTTGGTGAGCATAGAGATATGAATTAGAGTTCAAAGAGAGAGAGAAGTCTTATCTAAGTTTTGTAAGTTGTAGAGGATAACTCGAGTTGGAAGGGTCTAAGACAAATTTGTCCAACACATTGTCTGGTAAGCTTAGGTTTTGCATACCATCAAGAAGCTCCCTTGTGATTGTGAGACTCGATGCACAAAGAGTCGATAAGAGGAACAAGTTCACGGGAGAACCAATTATATGGCCTTGGTTTGGGTTTGCCGTGTTTTAGTTCCTTGGCTTAAAAATCATGTGATTAGCATGTGCCCTTAAAAACGTGTCGGTTAAACATTACACCACGTCACTTTTCAATAGGAGCTCCTACACAGCCTTGGGTAGCCAAACATTGTCCTTAATATAAAAGTTGATTAACTAATTGCCAAATAAGTCTTATTTGTTTAACTGTTGGCCAAATCCCCTGATAAAGTTTGAGCTTGACTCAGGGAAGAACTAGAGAGGGCAGCGGCCATGGCTCCAAAAATTTAGGAATCCTCTTTATATATAATTACATATTAATGAATTAAAATTTTAACTTTCTTATATAGTGGTTCTCCCACAATTTTATTCAAACTCCTCTTTATGTTGCTAAGTTTAAGGAAAAAATTACTCCTATTTTTTTTTTTTCCACTCTATCTATTTTTTATTCAGACAAAATGTTAAAAAAAAAAAATTTAAAACCATGAGAAAAAAAATTATTGCAATTGATTCTTAATATTTTTGGTACCAAAATAAGGCTGGATTCTCAATACTTTTCTAAAACAAAATGAAACATATAATACTACGTAGACTTAAAAATTATTTCATTTTTAGCAATCTATTTAGTATAGCTTCTCATAGAAGTTGCTCCTTTGGGTAAATATTTTATATGTTTTCTTCTATAGTTCCATTGTGCCTAAAATATTTCTTGATTTCTTTTACAATACCACATCACCATAAATATTATATTAAAGGAATAAATTTATCGTCTTCCTGGCTTTTGTTTATACAAATTTATTTATTTCATAAACCTTTTAAGGGAAAATTGGCAATTACCCCATTGAGAGGAATGGTTTTAGTAATAACCCCATCAAAAGATTTTTTAACCCGTTGACCTACATCTAATTATTTTTATAAATAGTAACCCCATCTATTTTTTGAAAAGTCCTAATTTACCCTTATTTGCTTGTAGGGACATTCCTTTTTTGGTTATTAAAGGCACCTTATATAACTAAATTATTTTTTAATTTTCAAAATTTTAAAAGCCTATAACTTACAAGATACATTTCTATTTTTTATTAAACTTGTATTTTGGAATCTACTTGTCTTGATCTTCAAAACAATACCCAATGTGATTAGGTAATTTTGGGAAAAAAAATTATATTACTTTTTGCTCTTAAAACAGTAATATGCAAATTATCCTGTTAAATAGTAATATGTTACTATTTTGTTAAAATTATGTTATTTTTTGCTCTCAAAACAGTAAAATGCAAATTATGTTGTTAAATAGTAATATGTTACTATTTTGTTATTGTTAAACAATAACTTGTTATCGTTCTCTACATAAAAATGAGACTTTTCTTTTCTTAGGTGCGGAGAGGTTGCAATAACATGTTACTCTTCTCTACATAAAAATGAGTTTTTTTTCCTTTTTTTTTTTTGGGCACAGAAAGGTTGTAAAACTGGACCGTGATTCTTATCAAATGCTTGGGTGTTGGGACGAATATTGTTGGAGGTGGTGAGAAATTGATCAACTCATTGAGTTGAGTAATTGTTGTTAGAACTCAAAAGATGAATTTATTAGTTAGCAGAGATAGAAAAACAAAAAAACAAAACAAAATATATTTTTGTAAGAGAAGGGTAATTCCGTCTGTTTGGTGTCAAAAGGGGTTATAAGATTAATGAATTTGTTTATGGAACTATTGTTAAAAAACTCTTATAACATGGGGCTATGATAAAAAAAAATCCCATCTTTTACTGACATGGTTGTACTCTTGCTCTCAATAGACTAACATTAATATTTTGGTTTAAATCGGTTTGTAAAATTAAGAATAATTACATTATAGATGACGCTAATATATTGGATAAATAATTAGAAATTTCGGTAACTACTTATAAAAAAAAAAAAAAAAAGCTCTACAACTATGGTAACCATTATTGTAGGGGTCTAATTATGTTTTTGTTGCATTAAAAAAGAAAAAAACTAGATGGATCAAGGCTTCTTGACTTTTGCTCAGAACATGACCAAAGGCATATTAAAACTGAGACTACTACAGATAAGGAATAGGAGCCGAGTTGAGTCGAGCCATTACCAAGTTATAAAGAATCACATTCGCATAAAACTGTGATTGATAATATCATAATAATAATAATAATCAAATATGCCCTCGTAGGACTTACATGCCTAGCTCTATTAGTTATTTTTCAAATCAAGCATATATATATATATATAGAGAGAGAGAGAGAGAGAGATAAATGATTTAAAAAAATTAAATCACAACTTTTCTCATTCTATATCTTTGAAAATTAAACCAGACTGGGGGTGGTTTTTCACCATGTGCAGACAAGGGGAATGTTCCAGCAATGGGAGGGAGCATGCTGATGGGAAGGGCCGAAAGAGGATCATAAGACAAAGATGATAACGTGGAGGGCTCGATGTCTTTGTTGGAACGGAGTTTGCATTAGCCACCGACACAAGAGATGATAAATGGAAAATTAGTTGGGGCAAATTCTGGCGGGACTCCTGTTACAGAATCTGAGATATCAATTGAGAAGGATTTTGAATTTGAGCAGGAGAATTTTAAGGAGTCTGATAAAATACATAGTTTTACTGCGAGGGATCCAATGGAAATTTTTGGTGTGACTATTGGCGTGAGTTCTGCCCAACCACAGAAGAGGGCAAGGAGTGGATCTAATCAGGGATCAGCTGAATTGGGTAGGGCTTTGGGCCATATTCAATTAGCTGGTGAAGTTGTTGGTGGTATGCTTATTAGAGGGGATGTTCTTTCTTCGGTTGAGGCCCATTTAATGAAGCCCCCTTTGGTTCTTCATGGGCCAAGTGTGGGACCTTCTTTACACAAATTGGGTGCTGTTGATTCATAAAAAGGTAGTATCCAGTGGAAGGAGTCGTTGTTGACTTCCTCACTAGTAAATAGGGATAGATCTGGGGTTAGGGCTAGGAATTAAAAGTGGAGGGCTCGTGGTACCTAAGTGAGGGATGGGGAAATTTTAGTGGGACCAAGAAAGGACAAACATAAGCAAATCGCAGAGGTTATTAAGAAGGGGGCTACTAGTGGTGAAGGTTTAGGGGGCAATGGGAAGAGAGCTCAATTTAAGTCACAATGGTATGGGAATTAGCTTGGTACAAAGGATATATCGGTGGTGACTAGGCACCAGTCCCACCGGGAGCCATGAAAACCTTAAGTTTCAACTGTTGGGGGCTTGAATACCACCGCATAGTTCGTGCCCTTCATGATGTTGTGAAGAGGAAAGCTCCCAGCTTAGTTTTCTTGATGGAGACTAAGCTACTACATAAACATGAAATTGAGAAGGTTAAGTTCTAGTTAGGTTTTGCTAATGGTCTAATTTATGAAGTTAATAACCGTGATGGTGGGTTAGCACTTATGTGGCGAGCGGATAGGGTTGTGGAGGTTCTAAGCTACTCAAATAGCCATATTGATGCTCATCTTATGGAGGCAAGGGCTATTCGATGGCGAATTACTAGGTTTTATGGTCATCCTGAAGTGGCCATGTGGAAGTTATCGTGGGCTTTGTTACTAACACTTCATTCCCACTCAGATCTTCCATGGTTGTGTGTGGGGGATTTCAATGAGATTATTGAAGTAGGAAAAAAATCAGGGTAGGTTCCTCGAGATGAGTGGCAGATAAGGGATTTTCGGCAGGCTATCACAAGGTGTCAACTTAGAAATTTGGGTTTTTAGGGTCCTAAGTGTACATGGTGCAACAATAGATCAGGGGAAGAGTGTGTAAAGGAGAGGCTCGATAGGGCCCTAGTGTCAATGGATTAGAATTGCCTATTTCCTTTTGGGAAGGTGGAGAATTTGGTATATAGTGACTTAGATTATCTACTTATCTTGGTAAATTTGGAGGGTTCTTCAGTAGGGTCTGGAAGAAAGAGGAAGTCTTTTCAGTTTAAGGCAATGTGGGTTCGATTCAAAGAATGTAAGCAGATTGTAAGGGAGGGGTGGGGTTATGAGCGGTCAGGTTCTTCTATGTCTTGTGTCAATAAGAAAATTAAGTCTATTAGAATGCAACTATTAGCATGGAATAAGTCTAGCTTTGGCAGTGTACACAAACAATTGAACAATATGCGAGAATAACTTAGAGCAGTCAAACAACGGCGGTTACTACTCCTATTATTATTGAAGAGAATCATATCATGCAACAAATGGATGATTGCTCAAGAGGAGATCATGTGGCGCCAATGATCGCGTATTGCATGACTAAAAGAAGGTGATAGGAATACGGCTTTTTTCCATGCAAAAGCTTCACAGTGACACAATAAAAATTTGATTAAAGTTTAAGGGACAATCAGGGGCAATGACAAAAAGAAGATAACAGAGTTGAAGGTATTATGGTTGATTATTTTAAAAATATTTTTTCATCCTCTAATCCCCACATCATGGATAATGTTATTGATAGGGTTGGTCACCAAGTCACTAATGAGATGAATAGGGCTCTTATGCGGGAGTTTCAACCTCATGAGGTTCGAGATGCACTTTTTCAGATGCACCCTAGTAAATCTCCTGGTCCGGATGGTATGTCAGCCCTTTTTACCAAAAGTATTGGCATATTGTTGGCCAAGATATTAACCATGCCACATTTTCTTTTTTAAGAAGTGGTACTATGCTTAGAAATTTCAATTATACCTACATAGTTTTGATCCCTAAAACAGATTGCCCTGAGTATATCACCCAGTATCGTCTAATTAGTTTGTGTAATGTAGTTTATAAGATAATTGCCAAAGTTTTGGCTAATCGACTTAAGACCATATTACCTCAGATTATCTTAGATAGCCAAAGTGCATTTGTGCCTGGTTGCCTACTCACGGATAACGTATTAGTAGCCTATGAGTTGATGCATTTTTTAGAAATAAGAGAGAAGGGAGGGACAACTACTTTGCTCTAAAATTCGATATTAGTAAAGCTTTTGATAGGATGGAATAGGCATTTCTTGAAAAAATTATGGAGAAGCTAGGTTTCTCAAGAGATTGGATTTGTTTGATCATGTCTTGTGTAAGTACTATGTCCTATTCAGTAATGTTCAATCGCAACAAGTGTGGGCACTTCCACCCTTCTAGGAGGCTTTGACAAAGTGATCCCCTCTCACTTTATCTCTTCTTACTTGTTGCAGAGGGACTGACCACTATGTTACCTAAGGCGAAAGGGGAGCATAAGTTGACAGGGATCTCCATCTGTAGAAGAAGCCCGAAGATATCTCACTTTTTCTTTGCTGATGACAACCTTCTTTTTGGTAAGGCAATAGAGGTGGAGTGCAGAGTAGTGCTGGACGTTCATCAATATGAGGAATTCTCTAGACAACAAATTAATTTGGAAAAGTCTTCTATCTTCTTTAGTAGGAATACTCGCACAAAATTCTAGGACTCCATCAGGAACATGTTGAGGATTTCTCAAGAGGGGAACTGTGGTTTGGGTTTTCCAACTCTCATTGGCAAATCTAAGAGAAAAGTGTTTAGTACTAAGGGAACGGGTTTGGAAAAAATTGCAAGGCTAGAAAAAGAAATTACTATCGAAGGTAGGGAAAGAGATTTTGATTAAGGCAGTTGCACAGGCCATTCCTACCTATGCTTTGAGTTGCTTCAAAATTCCTTTGTCTCTATGTGAGGAAATAAAGGCCATGACAAGGAATTTTTTGCAGGGACAAAAAGCTACTAAGAGAAAGATCCATTGGTTGTGCTAGGAAATATTATGCTACTCAAAAAAAGGATGGAGGGCTGGGTTTTCGCAATTTTCCTATATTTAACAGTGCTCTGTTGGCCAAGCAATTGTGGCAACTTCTTATCAATGAGAATTCCTTAGTGGCTAGATTTTTTAAGGCCAAATACTTTCCCAGGTGTAGTTTTCTTGACTCAAATCTAGGCGTGAATCCAAGTTACTCTTGGTGTAGCATATGGGGAGCTAGGTATGTTTAGGGTAAAGGAGTCTACTAATGGATTAGGAATGGGCGGTCTGTGGGTATCTAGAAGGACAAATGGCTCTCGACTCTAACTACCTTTCGAGTAGTTTTGTTGAGAAATATTTTACCAGAAGATGCATGTGTCAGTGATTTGATAGATGCTAATAAGAAGGAGTAGAGGATGGAGTTGGTGGAAAGCTTCTTCTTACCTTATGAGGCTACCACCATTTGCCAGATTCCCCTTAGTAACAAGTTGCCTGATGATAAATTGATGTGTCATTTCCATCCTAAGGGTGTCTTCACAGTATGGAGTGCTTACCTGATGGAATTAGACAATGTATGGAGAAGTTATGGCAATATTGCTGGCGAAAGCTCAAAGCCTGTCATTGGTCAAGTGGTGGGCACCTTTGTTTGGAAAAAACTCATTCCCAACAAGGTTAAACATTTCGTGTGGCGAATGCTTAAAGTTATCCTTCCTACTGTAGACACCCCATTTTCATCCCTAGAAGTTTATGAACTCATTTCATGAGTTCTTGAAGTATTTAGGAGACTCTAAGCCTTGAATGACATTTTTGCCTTTTTAAGCTTATGTAAGTAGTTCATTATTGCATACATGTTTTTGTTTCATTTTTGCATTCCATCATTTGCATTTGGTTTTTATGTACGTTTAGGATATGTATGTGTAATTTGGTTCAATTCCAGATAGGTTTGGATAGTTAATTAGAATTTTTGCGACTTGAAGGGCAATTTCGTCTTTAAACTTGTATATTTTCCAATTGATCTCGAAACTTGTCCCGGATTTTTCGAATGAATTTATAATGATGAAAAGAGTCTAATTATAGTGTCAATTTGAGGATTAAATAGGTTTAAGATTGATTTAACATATTATTCACCTATGGCTAATTGACCTTTTTTGGTTAACTGCCTTATTAAACCCAGCCACTTGACCATGGTTGGAGATTTTTGGTTCAAGAATATTCTAGACTTGTTCTTCAGTGAAATATGGAAATTTTGGCTTTTAAATCACTCAATTCGGAGTTAATTTGACTAAGATATGACTGTTTTAAGATAAGAACTCATGATTGGACAAAACCAGAGGGAACTTGAGCTAGGCCTGTGAGGACCCGTTTCCTTAATAGGGATTATTACGGCTTAATGTATGATTAGCGTAGTTAATCCCTTGATTTGTTGGAAAACCCCATGTATGGGTAATCTATGTGTATGATAATATAATTTTATTTGTGATTTAATGCTCGTTTTTATGCATCAAGTGTTTTAAGTGCGTGTTTGGCCTTATTTGCAGCTTCGGGTCTAAGCTGCTGAAATTTGGCTAAGTGTTGGGGAAAAAATGAATTTTCGTAAATCTTCGTTTTAAAGGATAATTTTTGGCGGTAATGGGAGTTTATAATATTATAAGACATTGGTGATTTTATGGGATTTTATTAGCATGTTTGGATTGGTTTCCTCACATGTTTGTTTTAGGAAAATCTGTCGGGAGACGGATTTTGTACTAAAATTGGAAAATGAGATTTTGATATATTAGGAATTTGATTTTTCTGATATTTTATTTGAATTCAAATGGGGGGGTTGTTTGCTTATTTTCATTAAATAACTTAAAGTAAAAGGAAGAAGAAAAGAATGGAGAAGATGAATGAAAATAAGACTGTGGAGTGTATTCTGCCTGTTTGAGTCGACTGAAGTGTGATTTCAGTCGACTGAATTACACAGAAGCTGAGGAGTTCCAATTCTGGGATTTTCAGTTGACTGAATCCTCAATTCAGTCGACTGAATTGTCATTTCAGTCGACTGAATTGCTAAATGAGTCGACTGAATTGGTCTGAAGGCTTATTTTTGCTGAAATGACGCATGTGCCCCTCTGAGGTTATAAAACCCCTTAACCCCGACTTGTAACCCTCATTCTGGCATTTTAGAGTGAGAGAGAGGGAGACTGAGCTTGGGAGAGCTCTTGGGGTGTACGAAGGAGAGAGAGGGAGTTCTCTCTCTACTTTTGCTTAGATTTCAAGCATAAGGGTTTGGATTTCAACATTTCTAGCTTGGATTCACTCATGGTTTACCTCCCTTTCGGATTTGAGAGGTAATTTTCCATATATAAGGCTAAGGTTTGCATTTCTTTTGGGTTTTAGTCTACATACCCTCATATCTTGTGTTTATTCATGTGATTTGTGAGGTTTGGTTGCATCTTGGAGTTGGAATCTCCGTTCACTTCATCAAGCATAGCATTTGGAAGCTAGGGCTTGCTTTGGGAAGCTTTCATGTGCATCCTAGGCCTGATCTACATGTCTATGGCAGTGGTATTGCATTTTCATCACTCATCATTGAGGTAGGGGACATTTTCTCATTTTAAACCCTTGTTGCATGGGGGTTTGGGTATAATCATGTAGTTTTACATGTATTTGGTAGTTTTTGGCATAAATATCATGCATGGGGTATTTATTTGCTAGGTTTTACAAATTGTGGGAAACCTAGGGTTTGATTCACATTATTTTTGTCATAAAAATGTTGTTTTTGAAATCATTCATTTGGAAATGATTTATGGAAGTTATTTATTGTGATTTTATGAACCCACCTATTATATGGTTTTCTAAGAACAAACCTATTATGTGGTTTTGGAAAATTTATATATAATTTTCCGGATTATGGGAGAATTATGGAATTGATAAATGAATAGACAAGTGGTGATGTATGGATGTGATGACAAGGGGTACTTTCCGGTCCCAACGACCGTAGTGTTCCCGAAATGAGGTTACTTTCTGGATCAAAGCAGATCCATAGTGTTTCCTCTTGAGGTTACTTTCTGGGTCCAAGTAGGATCCATAGTGTTTCCTCTTATTTCCGCGCGCGAGGGCCCCGCATGACCTGGGGAGGATTTATCAGTTTGAAAGACTGATGTGATAGATTGCCAGATATGGCGGGTGATGATTATTGGCTTATAAGGCTGTGATGTCATATCAGAAAATGATAGATAAATTATTTGTAAAATGATGATTTTGATAACCTCTTTGAAAAGGAAAAAGGGGCATTGGTATTAAATGATTTAACTTTCGCAGTTTATTTCATTATATTCATATCAGTTTTATTTACGGAGAAATTATATTGCAAACTAATCAATGGTTTTGCAGGGATCTTGAAAAGTATATAAATTATGGTTTTTAAAACCTTGGGATTATTGTGAGAAATGTTTTCCTACTGAGCATGTGGCTCATACCCCTACAGTTTTCTTGCAGGTCGTATTTTCAAAGCTAAATTGACCTTGGGTTTTGGGAGCGCATCGACATGGTTACATTCATGTAGAAAGTATTTAAGATAGGCTTTGAGCCTAGGCATGTATTAATTTTAATCTCATGGCCTGTAATAATTAATTGAGTAGTGGATGCATATCTGAATGAGACCCATGTGACTACGATATAGTCTGAATATTTCTTTACGTTGGAATATTGTGTGGATGGCTGGATATGTTTATAAATGTGTTTTCTACAGGTTTTATGATTAGTCGATAACTTGGTATGTCCTATTTACAAACAGGACCATGCCGGATTTTCTAAAAATGTTTTCAAAAGAATTATTTTTATTAAACATCCACCAAAATTAGCTTTAAAATTGATTTTCTTACTATATAACTAATGGTCCCCATTTCGGGTCGTTACAGAGTGGTATCAGAGCTGGCTAGTAGATCCACATGGGTACATCAAGATATAATGATCGAAATGAGAATAGAATAATGCACATTCATTGCATGCCTGTTCGGCTAAGATTTGCATATGCATCTTATTGCATGGTAGAGTTGTAAGGATGCATGTACTCGCTGCAGATTAGCGAGAGGTTGCATTTAGGATGAGAAATCCTATTGAGGACTTGGGTATATAAATGTGTAGGAACACACGTATAATTGCATATTGGATTGGTCATCACCGATAGATTTTGGGGAGTTGAGTGCATAGTATATGCATCATTTGTAGCCTAGAGTTTTGGGCTTTATGTGAACTTCATATGAGAGTTAGAATGTCTAATCGTTTAGGACATCCCTTACTTCCTTTATGGTTTTCGAGACTGAGTCTATAAAGTCGGGGCTTAACATGCGTATTTTTCCCTTGGTATTATGGGTGACTGGTGATTGCCATGTATTATTGATCTTGTCAACTGGAGATTATCAGATATGATAATCTATGTATTGATATGTTGGTTGTGCTCTGCACAATGTTTATTTAATTAGTTGGACTTTAGAGGTCCATATCGCTATGGATCCAATCTCTTTTGGTTTGAAGGCGGTTAGCCTTGAATGTTGTTAGGTGAATGTAATATATATTTAGCCATATATATATTGGATGATTTGTAATGATTGGGATTGTTGACACGACGATGCGTGATGTCGTGATGTGTGTGATATGTATATATATATTGTGTGCATGGTGGTACTCGTATGAGTACTAACCCTTGTTTGTATTGAGATGCGTGGGTTTCACAAATTGTGATGTGATTGGAATGTTGCTGTGACGAGTATGTGTTTTGGGTTGATGGAGTATACCTATGTGTATCTCTATTGTGAGATATACGTATGTATACATATTGGTTTGTACCTATATGGTTGCTATAAAGCAGCTTTGTTGTAAGCATAGAATGTGATGTGTGACCTTTGTGCTGATGTGATATTTGTGCTGTGGTGATATACAAGTTGACTTGTATATCTGATGTGAAATTTTTGTGATGAATTGTATGTATATGTTTGGGATATATGTGCGTAAGGCACATATATTGTCTTCATTGAGCTCGGACGCGCTCAATTGTTAACGATATAGTTAGATGGAGATATTTTGATGTTAGGTTCTTTGTAAGAACCTTAGTTCATTTGAAAGAGTTATATGGAAAACTCATGATTGGGTGTGAATTGTAATGTTTGATGTGCATCGTAGCCTTGAAGACTGTTTGCTCTTTTGTGTTTGTAATGCTTGTTGATATTGGTGAGTGACACCAATTGTGTTGTGATTTTGTATTGATGTGTGCTTACTTATGAGCTAACCATGATAGTTAGCTTCACTTATGCTTGTGCTTGGTGGATATTCCACATTTGCTTGTTTTGTTTTATAACGAGTTGTCATTACCTTGAGTGTGTTGAAATTCGGGGACGAATTTCCTATTAGGTGGGGGGATTGTGAGGACCCGTTTCCTTAATAGGGATTATTACGGCTTAATGTATGATTAGCGTAGTTAATCCCTTGATTTGTTGGATAACCCCATGTATGGGTAATCTATGTGTATGATAATATAATTTTATTTGTGATTTAATGCTCGTTTTTATGCATCAAGTGTTTTAAGTGCGTGTTTGGCCTTATTTGCAGCTTCGGGTCTAAGCTGCTGAAATTTGGCTAAGTGTTGGGGAAAAAATGAATTTTCGTAAATCTTCGTTTTAAAGGATAATTTTTGGCGGTAATGGGAGTTTATAATATTATAAGACATTGGTGATTTTATGGGATTTTATTAGCATGTTTGGATTGGTTTCCTCACATGTTTGTTTTAGGAAAATCTGTCGGGAGACGGATTTTGTACTAAAATTGGAAAATGAGATTTTGATATATTAGGAATTTGATTTTTCTGATATTTTATTTGAATTCAAATGGGGGGGTTGTTTGCTTATTTTCATTAAATAACTTAAAGTAAAAGGAAGAAGAAAAGAATGGAGAAGATGAATGAAAATAAGACTGTGGAGTGTATTCTGCCTGTTTGAGTCGACTGAAGTGTGATTTCAGTCGACTGAATTACACAGAAGCTGAGGAGTTCCAATTCTGGGATTTTCAGTTGACTGAATCCTCAATTCAGTCGACTGAATTGTCATTTCAGTCGACTGAATTGCTAAATGAGTCGACTGAATTGGTCTGAAGGCTTATTTTTGCTGAAATGACGCATGTGCCCCTCTGAGGTTATAAAACCCCTTAACCCCGACTTGTAACCCTCATTCTGGCATTTTAGAGTGAGAGAGAGGGAGACTGAGCTTGGGAGAGCTCTTGGGGTGTACGAAGGAGAGAGAGGGAGTTCTCTCTCTACTTTTGCTTAGATTTCAAGCATAAGGGTTTGGATTTCAACATTTCTAGCTTGGATTCACTCATGGTTTACCTCCCTTTCGGATTTGAGAGGTAATTTTCCATATATAAGGCTAGGGTTTGCATTTCTTTTGGGTTTTAGTCTACATACCCTCATATCTTGTGTTTATTCATGTGATTTGTGAGGTTTGGTTGCATCTTGGAGTTGGAATCTCCGTTCACTTCATCAAGCATGGCATTTGGAAGCTAGGGCTTGCTTTGGGAAGCTTTCATGTGCATCCTAGGCCTGATCTACATGTCTATGGCAGTGGTATTGCATTTTCATCACTCATCATTGAGGTAGGGGACATTTTCTCATTTTAAACCCTTGTTGCATGGGGGTTTGGGTATAATCATGTAGTTTTACATGTATTTGGTAGTTTTTGGCATAAATATCATGCATGGGGTATTTATTTGCTAGGTTTTACAAATTGTGGGAAACCTAGGGTTTGATTCACATTATTTTTGTCATAAAAATGTTGTTTTTGAAATCATTCATTTGGAAATGATTTATGGAAGTTATTTATTGTGATTTTATGAACCCACCTATTATATGGTTTTCTAAGAACAAACCTATTATGTGGTTTTGGAAAATTTATATATAATTTTCCGGATTATGGGAGAATTATGGAATTGATAAATGAATAGACAAGTGGTGATGTATGGATGTGATGACAAGGGGTACTTTCCGGTCCCAACGACCGTAGTGTTCCCGAAATGAGGTTACTTTCTGGATCAAAGCAGATCCATAGTGTTTCCTCTTGAGGTTACTTTCTGGGTCCAAGTAGGATCCATAGTGTTTCCTCTTATTTCCGCGCGCGAGGGCCCCGCATGACCTGGGGAGGATTTATCAGTTTGAAAGACTGATGTGATAGATTGCCAGATATGGCGGGTGATGATTATTGGCTTATAAGGCTGTGATGTCATATCAGAAAATGATAGATAAATTATTTGTAAAATGATGATTTTGATAACCTCTTTGAAAAGGAAAAAGGGGCATTGGTATTAAATGATTTAACTTTCGCAGTTTATTTCATTATATTCGTATCAGTTTTATTTACGGAGAAATTATATTGCAAACTAATCAATGGTTTTGCAGGGATCTTGAAAAGTATATAAATTATGGTTTTTAAAACCTTGGGATTATTGTGAGAAATGTTTTCCTACTGAGCATGTGGCTCATACCCCTACAGTTTTCTTGCAGGTCGTATTTTCAAAGCTAAATTGACCTTGGGTTTTGGGAGCGCATCGACATGGTTACATTCATGTAGAAAGTATTTAAGATAGGCTTTGAGCCTAGGCATGTATTAATTTTAATCTCATGGCCTGTAATAATTAATTGAGTAGTGGATGCATATCTGAATGAGACCCATGTGACTACGATATAGTCTGAATATTTCTTTACGTTGGAATATTGTGTGGATGGCTGGATATGTTTATAAATGTGTTTTCTACAGGTTTTATGATTAGTCGATAACTTGGTATGTCCTATTTACAAACAGGACCATGCCGGATTTTCTAAAAATGTTTTCAAAAGAATTATTTTTATTAAACATCCACCAAAATTAGCTTTAAAATTGATTTTCTTACTATATAACTAATGGTCCCCATTTCGGGTCGTTACAAGGCCTCGAGTGATTGGTTGGCCCAACCAGTCTAACTGGTTGGCCCGATAGGTCACCCGAGTCCCATGCTCAATTTTGCTTAGTTGCCTATTTTTGTGACTTTAGAGCTTCCTACTTTGTTTTTCTTGTTCTAAAATGACTTTAATCCTTGTTTCAAGGTAACTTTGAGTTATTTAAGGCCCAAGGGAGTTAATAATAGCTTTAAATTAGTTTTATGGTGAATTAATCTCAGCCATTGAATTCTAGGGTTGGTTAGCTATAAATATAGACCCTCCTATTAGCATTAGAAGACTTTTGACACTCTATATTCACTAGAGAGAGGGGGACTACAAATTTCCATACACTTATATACTTTTGAGAGAGCATTCTACCTACACTTTTGAAGAAGAATAAGGAGTTTAACCTTCATAAGAAGGAAGAACGCAGCAAAGGCTTTTGTTGTTATTAGCATTGTCTTTTCTTCTCTATTCTCTCTATCTTCTCATAGTTAGTTCTTTGCATGCTTAGGGTTTAATATTGATGTGAATGCTATGCCTATTTGATATTATTATGTTCATATGATTGCTATTGAGTGCAAGCATGCTAGTGGAGTAGGGTTTTGTGTATTGTGTGCTGAAATTATGATTTTCTCTCTCTAGAATTAGGGTACTTTTGCATATCATATTAGTGGATGTTTTAGGGCTATTATCTCTTCATGGTTCATTTATATGCATGATTTTGAGCACTTTTCATGTAGAACTCTTCTTGCATAGGATTTATATTCATGGGTACATAGATGATTATTCTTTTAGAGGATAATTATCCTTTTTAGAGGATAAGTTTTTGAATGAGTGCTTTTTGGAGTGTGTATAAGTGCGCTATTAGTTTCTTTGCATTCTTAGGTATATATTTTATGTAGGATATGTGAAGAAAATAGTCATACGAAGTACTTTCTATGTAAAATTATCTTTAGATAGTTTTTCTTAAGAAAACTCACCGTAAAGATGCTTATTTAATGTTTTTACATAAAATTCTTACCTATTAATTCATGTTTTATTTTCTTTTTATGTTTTGAGTTGTTATATGATATTTTCATAATAATAATTCATATTTGGCATGTTTTTTTTAATATTTTTTTTATGCATGATAGTGAGTCTAGGGCATATAGGAGCATATTAGGGTTTTGTTTTTATTTTGATTTTTGCTTTTTGCATGATTTTTAGGATGTTTTAGGATATTTTAGTATTCTGTCCAGATTTGATATAGGCTTTTTGTGTGAGCGTTTTCTTACCCCCCCTACGGAAGGTATTGTGGCTTTGTCCCACATCAGAATGTGGGCGCTTCCCATCCTGCCATATTAGCCTGAGCGTAGGCGAAGGGTGTACGACTACTTCTAGAAGTAGTGGTACACCCTTCGCCTATGCTCAGGCTAATATGGCAGGGTGGGAGGCGCCCACATTCCAATGTGGGACAAAGCCACAATACCTTCCGTGGGGGGGGGTAAGAAAACCCTCACACAAAAAGGCGCCTTTTTGTATGAGGGTCTTCTTACCGCCCCCCCCCCCCCCCCACGGAGAAGTAGTGGTACACCCTTCGCCTACGCTCAGGCTGATATGGTAGGGTGGGAGGCGCCCACATTCCGATGTGGGACAAACTCACAATACCTTCCGTGGGGGGGTAAGTTCAGGCAAAATTCCCTCACACACTTTCTAATGATCATTTGAGCATGAATATTGGTTGGTTTGAGTATGATAATTGCCCTATAGCATACATGGCCTAATTAATTGATATTTTCTCAATATTTTTGGGATTATTTATATATGGTAAGTTGGTATATGGTGAGTTTTGTTATGAATTATTATCTTCTCCCTCTTGGGCTATTCTCCTTGCATTAAACTATAATTTTTAAGTTTCCTACTTTCATAAAACTCCTTATTTGTTAAAAGTTCTCTTTTTTCTCAAATTCCTATTTTCTCTCGTTCTTTTTTATTTTGGAAACTTCTTACTTTTGAAAATTCTTCTTTTCTTGGAAACTTAGAGTTATGAGTTTATTGTAAAGGGAGTAACCCCTTCTCAATCGAACTACTTGGAC
Organism: Liquidambar formosana; assembly: GCA_039720395.1. Lineage (NCBI taxonomy): Eukaryota > Viridiplantae > Streptophyta > Magnoliopsida > Saxifragales > Altingiaceae > Liquidambar > Liquidambar formosana. Next base: position 23,788,391 of record CM077824.1, on the reverse strand, counting down.
TTTAACCCTTACATCTTTGCATGTGGGATACATAGGTGCTCATTTAATGTTCAAGTCTGCCCTAGAATACAAAGTATACTAGGTTTTCTTTTCTTTTATTTCTTTTATTTTTTATCTCTCTCTCTCTCTATTGCTTTCCATATCTCTCCTTACTTGTTCATGGATGTTTATGAATGTTTTATGAATGTTTATGGATAAATGGATGGTTATAGATGATTCTTTACATATGTATAGTGATTAGTTAGGAAGTGATTGAAATAACCCACATAAATTAAAAGACTCATTTTGGGGCGATCTAAGTGCCTATAGGATGTTTCCTATAACGTTCCCATATCATAACTTAGTCTCTGAATCCTCTCTTTGGTTTGCTAAGACTTGTTTTTGTTAGAGTTATGCCCTAGAGCCAACCATAGAGATGATAGTTTAGGGATAAAGGAATAATCATTTGATTTCATTTATGTATGTCACACTTATTATTGATTTAATAAAAGGGCTTATTCTATTATGTTTATATGCATCATTTAATATTTACATACTATGTCCATAAAATTAGAGTTGAGAATATATTACAAAGAATTGTAATTATGAAATTGTAAATATATCTCTGTACTAAACTCCCAAATCATTCCTAGTTGAAGGTTCACTATGATGGACAGTAATGAACCATAGGACTAGCACTTATTAGGTTGACTCTATAGGAGGATAGCTGGTCTCAAGCTATTTGTGTGTAGACACTACAACCAACAGGTGGGTGCCTATTAATAGAATAGGTACACTGAATGTGACCAAAGATATGAGATAAACTAAATAAAGTTTTAACCTATCTGTCAATCAGCTTCTCATTATTATAGTGGTACAAGTAATCCTTAGACTTGAGACACCATAGTTGTTTTATGCACATAACTTTAGAAGCTTGATAACACTAAGTATAGATCCTAATCATGGGTCTGTAGGGGTGTTCATTAGTCCTACTGATATATGTATGAAGGCATGTGAGTAATTAACAGGGAATCCATTACTCTCAGGAAAAAGAAAAAGAGAATGTTTTGTATAGCATTCATAATATAACTCATTTAGTCTATGGCCATGGCAGAATGAATATGGAAAGAAGTTTCCATAAGTTCATCATTGAGTTGATATCTATGAATGAGTATAAAGTAATTGAACTAGGGACTTAATAGACTTTCATGTCTTATTAGTTCAATTGGAAACATTGTGTAAATGGAAGGATGTAATTGTAACCTATAAATTATAACAGAAGGGTTCTTTGATAGATATTTATTCACCTCTTTAAGGACAACACCATGAACTATATGCTAGTTGTTATTCATGGTTAGTAGAAGCCCTAATTGATATAAGTGAATTATAATCAATTAGCGAATTGGAAGGAGTTCCAATTAGACCCCAAATGGAAAGAGTTCCATTGTGCACAGCTTGTGCTATTCCTACTACTTGATGATGTGAACCCAATGGGTCACTCACTGATTATGCTAAGAGAGCTTTAAAGTCTATAAGAGAAAGGGTTCTAGTGAATAAAGAATAGTTCTTTGAGGCCTTGTTTGTATTTGATGTAAACAATAGGGGTTATTGTGAAATTTAGGGAAATTGCACAAAACCCTAAAGGGGTTCTCCCCTAGGGCCGACCCCTTTAGTGTGGACTATATAAGTCACACTATTATGTGTGATATCATCACTTGACTCCCAACCCTAGCTGTCCCAATTGTTAGAGGCTTTCTTCTTTCTCTCTCTCTTCTCCACTTCTAGCAACAACAAGGAAGAAGAAGGAAAAGGCTCTAGCTAGGTGTGGATACCGTTGGAGGCAATACACTTGGATTGCTACTACGCTGCTGTCCGGATTCGAACCTTAGAACAAAAAAAAAAAAAAAAAAAAAGGAGAAGACAATTAAACTGTAAGTGTTCTAACCCTCTTTGTAGTTAGGGTTTTTGCTTTTGTATTATGCATAGTTAGATTCATGGGCTGTGGAATCATAGGAAAAATTTTTATATTCTGTACTTCGATTTTTCCCTCTTGTTCGATTCCCAACAGTTTTTCCTTTATTGGAGTCATTTGTTTGGTTTTCAAATGTTTTCCTTTAAATTGATTTTATAGTTTTCCTTATTCCTTAAAAATGAGGTGGCGACTCCTTGCTTTTGCTATTGTTTTTGTGGACTTTAAAAAATAGATTTTTATTTATTTAAATCTCTCTCTTTTAAAAAAGAGTGATCAAAACCCATGGTTCACACCTATGAGAGCTGTTTTTGCGAGGTGAAAAATTCTTGTTGACCCTTTTGTGCCCCATGTGTAGATAGGTGGAGGAAACTATCCCTCATAGTCTCAGGGATTGCAATTTTGCCAAAATGGTGTGGAGGTCTAGTGGCTTGGGTTCGCAAGAAGGAGGAACATTGCAAACCGATTTAGGAGTATGATTAGACGAACTCCAAAAGCATACAGAGAAGGAAGTGCTTTTGCAAATTTTGATAACTATATGGGTGATTTGGCATGGGAGAAATCGTTTAGTCTTTGAGGAAATAGGGAGGAGGTAACCGCTGTAGTTGGGAGAGTGGGTAGGCTATGGCAAGATTTCTCACTAGTTGTTAATAGTCAAAGGACAACGGTTTGCAGGTTAAGGGTCCGTTGGAGTCCACCGAGGGCTGGGGTATTTAAAATTAATGTTGATGGTGCCTTATTTACGAAGCATCACTGTGTGGGGCTGGGCGTGATGGTCAGGGATTGTGAGGGTTAAGCTATTGCAGTAAGATTAAGGAAACTTCTTGGTAATTTTCCAGTGACAATGGTGGAGGCTATGGCTATTCGTTTCACCATAGGCTTTGCGCGTGATTTGGGGCTACAGTTCATGCAGGTGGAAGGGGATAGTGAGGAGGTTATCAATGCTCTTAATTCTAATAAGGTTTTATTAACCCCTTTGGGTCTTATTATTGAGGATATTATGACTGATGCAGCTCAACTCTTTAATAAGGTAACTTTTCCTCATGTTCACCGTGAAGGTAATGCGGTGGCCCATGGCCTTGCCAGGCATGCTCAAAGTATTGAGGATTTATGTGTTTGGATTGAGGAAGTCCTAGAGTTTATTAGGGACCATTTTCTGATTGATTTGTAGCAGGGAGTTGATTTTTAATAGAAAGTTTTTGACCGTTTCTCAAAAAAATAAAAATAAATAAAAACTTTGAAAATTTACATTTACAAATATCACAAATACACAAATTTCTCTAAAACAACCAACAATAAATATGGGATTCTTAAGCTTCATGCAAATCTGATGCAGGCACCTCAACTCATTTTTGTTATCCCTTAGCTATGGCCACCTTTGCCACATTTGCCATCATCAACATCTAAAACTAAAAATAAAAGTAAAAACAAAAAGTAAGAATTTGAGAGATCTTAGATTTCATCAACTACTAAAATTTAAATAAATAAAAAATGCTTGTTACAATATATAGAATACCATCAACTTCTTAGATCTCAAATCTTGTTAAATAAAACTCAAATCCAAATATTGACTTCAAAATTTTTTGTTTATATTACAAACATGTGAGATCCCCTTCTCATGTCTTAGATGCTTCTATTACATGGGTTTGAAATCTTATGAAGTACCTACCTTTCCTCATTCCTTTTTCAAATCTAAGCTTTATATTATATGGATCCACTATTTTTCATCTAGATTTGAGAATACCATTCAATTTTTAATCACAAACAAGTGAGAGCTCCTTCGTAAATCTAAATTATAAAAGAACAGCCCACATTAAGAGAATAGAAATATTTAGAGACAAAAAGAAAAAAAAATAGAGCACACATGATTAATGAGAGTAAAAAAGTTTCCCAAAATTTTGAGAGATGAGAATCAGAGATTAAAAGAGATGAAGGCTATTAGATTTGATAATATCCCAATTTTAAATTGTGTTGAAATATTAACTATAAACTTACTACAAATGGATTATTAACTTGCAATAAATTGACTATCAACTTACTACAAATGACTATCAACTTGAAACATATTGTCTTTCAATTTTCTCTAGGAGTGTTTGGGCCCCAGTCCATTTTAGTGGACTTGTCAAGCCTTAAGTCCACAGGAGAAAGTTATCAAGCCGTAAATCCAACTAAACCTACAAAGACGAAATTACCCCTACTTCTTAGAAGAAATTATACTTAAAACATAAACAATTATACAGCAAAGGAAACTATCCTTCTTTTTGCTCTAATATGCAATCGCACCTATACAGATTCACGCCAATTGATACAACCTCAACCCATTTTCACTTCTGCTAATCCAAACCATTCTCCACGATTTCGTTCAAGAGTACCAATACACAATCGCATTGGATTCACACCAGTCGTTACAACTTTATCTAATTTGCACCATTCTCTACCAATTCAAATCATTCTCTACGATTCCATTATAGAATATAGTGTTTCTGCAAGTTTATCAGAAGAAAACACTGTGAAGAAGAAGAATAAAACATGAAGAAGACAAAGAAGATGAAAAAAACGTGAAAAAGCCCTAGTTGCAAAAATGGCGAAAAAAAGTGAGTACTAGGTTTTTATTTTGGGGATATAACTCTTTCTAGGGTTTTGATTTTGGAAATATAACTCTCTATAGGGTTTTGATTAAGGGAATTTTCGTGCAATCTCTTTGTTTCATTCCATTATAGTGTGACTGTTGTAAATTAGTTTTTTATTTTTTGGTGTAATTGTTATGTTTCTCATTACTGTAATGGGATTTCATTTTATTTTCTTGTCAATTAGTGTATATAAGTCTTGGATTTAATTTGTTGATGTAACTGTTAGGCTTGTCTTTGGAGGCTATTACATTAGATGTACTTGAACTCTAAAACAGTTGCATGTAATTGATAGTTTTCCAGTTTCTATTGCCTGCTTGATGTAACTGTTCATACTGTTTTGCTTAAAAAATATGGATTTAAAGTGTTGATGTAACTGTTAAGTTTAAACTTGGGAATGTGATTTTTTTCTCATGTAACTGTTACGAAAAAATGAGACTTACTATACTCTAACTGTACTCATCTAGTTATTTAAGTCTTGATGTAGCTGTTGATACAGTTATGCTTATTTTGTGTTGCGAAATTATGCATGTAACTATTTTAAAAATCTTGGATTTAACATGTTGATGTAACTGTTAGGATTATCTTTTGGGGGCTTACATTAGATGTACTTAAACCTAAACAGTTACATGTAACTGTTGTAACTGTTATATGTAACAGTTTTAAAAAGCGTTCGATTTAAAGTGTTAATGTAATTGTTAGCATTATCTTTTGGGGGTTGTTAATATACTTAAATCTAACTTACAAGTAACTGGTGATTTTTAACTAGCTATTGCTTGCTTGAAAAGTGTTATAAAATTGTTATATGTAACTATTCTCTATTGAACAATTATATTTTTTTTCTTTTTTAAATTACATTCTCTAATGCGTATAGCTTTAAAAAAAGTTACATGTAATTAATCTTTATTAAGCTCACATTATTGCATGACTTTTAATCCTAAAATTATCAGTCATAAATTTTGAGAATAAAAGATATCTGTTGATGTAACAATTACATGAACCTAAACAGAAACATGATAGATAACAATTGTAATTGTTAGGATCGTTTTGTTTTGTAAAATTATGCATGTAACTGTTTTAAAAAGTCTTCAATAAATTAGCCATTGTTAGGCTTAACATTTACAACAGTTACATGTAACTGTTACCTAAAATAGTTACATGTAACTGTTGTCTATTGACCAATTACGTGTAACTGTTTTCTATTGAATAGTTATATGTTTTCTTCCTAATGTACCTTCTCTGATGCTTATAGTTTTTTAAAAAGTTACATGTAACTGTTTCATGCATGTTATTGTTTAATTAATGTAAAATGTATTACAGAAATGGCAAGAAGGATTCTGGTGTAAAAAAAGTGAGGGATCATCAATTAAGGGGAAAAAGAGTGGGGTTAAAGTGAGTAACGTAAAATTCTTATATTTGTTGCAATAGTTACATGTAACTGTTCTACAAAAGAAAAAGTTTCTGAAGCACCCTATATATAAACAGTTAGATGTAACTGTACTATTAAAATCAGTGTATTTGATATTCAAAATGAAAACAGTTGCATGTAACTGTTTTTTAAAGTTTTGGGTTTAAAGTATTGATATTACTAGTAATTGATTTGTAGTATAGAACAATTACATGCATTGTTTTATATTTTTTTTTTTTTAAAAAAAACTAAAATACCTTTTTTTCCCTTTCCTATTATAGGACATAACTAATATTAATATTGCTCAATCTGTTATCGACATACAAACTGAAGGTCAACTAAATCTTGAAGCATTGCATAAGGAGAATGTGGAAACAAGAGCTCAAATGGAAAAGACAATAAGAGATGAATATGAAGACAGAATACAACATCTAGAAGGGATTAGTCGCGACTTCCAAGAGAAGTGTGGAAAAAAAGACAATAAGATATTACAATTAAAAGCCAAAATATCAGTGCAAGATAAAGAGATTGTAGATTTGAAAGTACATCAAGTAACCCAGAAGTATGATAAAAAAGAAATGATGTAGTCCCCTCAATACAGTGCACAAATATTAGTCCTGAAGCAAAAAATTGAAACCTTAGAAGCAGAAAAAAATGAGAAGCAAATGCGATTAGATGTGGCTTCTGGGAGATTGGAAGCAGCTACACAAGAGCTTGAAAAGAAAAATGCTAACATAGAAAAGCTGCATGCAGATTACACCCATGTTCTTGACCAGCTAGTAGATACATAAGTACATAAAATAACATAACAGGTGAGCAGGGTGAGCGGGGTGAGGCTGAGAAGGGTGAGCAGGTTGAGGATGAAAAAGCTGAGCAGTAGGGTAAACAAGGTAAGCAAATTGAGGCCAAGCAGTAGGGTAAGTAGGTTTAGGTTGAGGTTGAGGTTGGTAAGAAGAAGATGCCAGCAAGAAAACCATTAACAAATTCTCCAAAAACCATCAAAAGGTCATTCTCTTCATCTCTGGCCATGGGTATCAGATTTAGAAAGAAAAAACAGGCATAATGCTTTCTCTTCATCTTCGGCCATGAGCATTAGATCTGGAAAAAAAACAAAAAAACAAAAAAAACAAACAAACAAATATAGTGAGTTTGCTTCTATTTTAGCTGAGCACAAGGACTCTTCCTTCTCATCAATGGATCTATATGTTGTCCAATAGGGTTTAGTACCATTAATGAAAGGCAAAGCTTGTGATAGTGATAGATATAGAGAAAGAGAGAGAGAGAGAACCTGGATCTGTGGGTGTGTTGATTAGTAAGAGAGAGAAAAGAATTAGATCTATAGGTATGTTGACTATAGAGAGGGTAAGGTAGAGCCATATAAGGGCTTTTCTATTACAAAGGCAAAATTGCCATTTTAAAATTTTTTTAGCTCACTCAACCATGAAACGTTACAGTTTTGATTCCATTTTGGACTTAAGGCTTTATAAGATTAGTGTGTGGACTTAAAGCTTTAGGAGTCTAAAAAATGGTACTACACGCTAATTTCCCCTTTTCTCTATTTGGTGTTAGTTTGGGAAGCACTCACTAAATGTTAATTTTGCCACTAAAATATTCGACTTTCCCTCTCCTACAGTCAACCCACTCTCTTTGTATAATTAACCCATACATGTCTCTCTATTTCCTTTCTCCTTTTCCCGTTAGCAACTAGATTTGGATTTGGTGCAGTTAGCTACTTTTATTGTATGGTGTAGTAAACGTAGGATCGATGACATGTGACAAGGAGGAGAAATAGAAGGCTGTTGGGCATTGAATGTTAAATGCATCTCTTGAATTTCTGCCCTCCATTTTGTAACACTCGTAATTTTTAAATAGGGTATTAAGGGTTTAATCTATGGTTAACATGGTTAATCCCACAATTTGTCGGTTTATGATTTGTACATAAGTTACACGTGACCTTTGGACCACTTTTTGATTATGCATGACGTGAGGATTATTGTCATTTTGCATCATACGCATGTTAGAATAAGCATGGTTAGCATTTGAACACGTTTCGGCTCGTTATTGGGCATTTTCAGTAAGGGCCAATCGATCGGGCCCTAAGGCCGATCGATCAGAGGTGCTTAGAATAATTAAATTAGGTTCTACCAGGGTCCGATCAATCGGGCCTCAAACCCCGATCGATCGGGGTATAGCAGAATGCAAATTTTTTTCTTATTTTGCGTCAAATGTCGTATGTGCCCTTCACCCCTTTTAAAAACCCTTCCACCGCGATTTTTAGAGACCAGATCTGGTCTTTTGGGTATATAGAGAGAGATAGAGAAGAAGAGAAGGAGAAGGAGATGGAGGCTCGATGGCAGCTCGTCGGAGCACGGCAACCTCAATCCGACGCCGGCGAGCTTGGATCTAGTGTATTTTGGTCCAATCTACGCACGTATGGTTATGGATTTCGGTTTTTCTCTCTCTCACCTCACTTTGATGCTTGGGAATGCATTATTATGGCTAGATTCATCTTCTTCAATCTCTTGGTGGAGTTTGGAGCTTGCTAATAGTGGTTTGAGCTTGGATTTCATAGGTTTTGGCATGGATTTTCATCCTCCCCAACTCCTTTGCATTTTTAGAGGTATTTTCTCACATTTTAGAGTTAAGGTTTGTAATTTATTTTGGATCATCATCTCATTCTTATATTTTTTGGTTTGTTCATGCATATTGGAGAGTTTTGATGGTGATTTGGAGTTAGGACCTCCATTACCATCATCATTCATGGCATTTGGGAGCTAAAACTTGGATTGGGAGCTTACATGTGCATCCTAGGGCTTGGAGTTCACACCCACAACACTTAAGAATGCATTTCTACACATTTCATGGAGGTAGGTGCAATTTACATAGGTTTAAACTATGGACATGATAATATGGTATATATTATCATAGTATTTGGTATTCTTAGACCTAGAATATGTATATAAATGATTTATGAAATAAATCTTAAAATGGAACTTGGGGTATTTGATAACATAAATTGGAATTATGTTTATTAATGAGCATGGTTTATTTTATACATTCTATGGAACATAGATGTATAGATTTTATGGTTAATTTTTATGTTTAATTGATGTTTTCGATTATGATTTTAAGGCTATAATCATAATGGGAATTTATGTTGTTTATCATAATTTTGGTATAATTATGAGGTTATTTGATTATGGGTTTTATAGCATATTTTGGTAATGATTTGGTCAAAATCAATTTTATGGTTAATTGCGCTGCATGTAGGCATAATCATGTATTAAATGGACTTAATGAATACTAGGTAAAAGTATTGCATAATAAGGGGTCATTGGAATTGAACTACTTACAGTCAAGGGACTTTGTGGTGTTTTCCTTTCCTTTGGTCCTGGGTACTTTCCGATTCCAAGTAGGAACCCTTGTATTCCTGAATCCAGGCTACTGCGGCTCCAGGTAGGGATGTCGTGTTGTGTTGTCCGAAAGAAGAGACTACTTTCCATCCTTGCGAGGTTGTGAGGGTGTAGTGTTGTCCTCTTGGAGGTTGGATTTAAATCTTCCGTTTCCGTGCGAAAACTCCTGTGGGAGTAGTTGGTAATTGATGGAATTAATGTAATTGGACATGAGTCACATGCATTGGGTATTATGCATTATTTATTTTAAGTTATGGATTATAACTTGATTTAGATTCTTTTTAATATACTCGGTTAGTATATTTTGAGTTAAATGATATAATTGGATTTTATTTATATCATTACTTTAGTTTACTATGTTAAATTGTATCTACTGAGTCATCAGACTCACGCTATTATTTTAAATGTTTTTCAGATAATCCAGGGATTGGTTTTTGCTATCATAGGCGGAAGATGCTCTTAGTGGAAATTTCCTTATGTTAATTATTAATGTATTTTTCATGGGAAGAAATATGTATTAATTTGGTTTTCTATTGGGCCAATGTAATTATAATTAAATCAGGGTTGAACTTTAAATATTTAATGTTGTATATGTGGAATGCGATGCATGAGATGAGACCACTTGTATAAATGACAGGAAATTTTTATGGAATGGATTTTCTAAGAGGTTTCATGATGGTATGTCCCATCTACGGATGGGTCATGCCCGAAAATTTTTAAAATTGTTGAGATTTTGACACGTGTCATCTACGTTTTGTTAAAGGATTTATTAAAGAAAACCTTGTTTTATTATTATTGATCATGGCTTAATTAATTTTGGGTCGTGACACATTTCTCCTCCTTGCCTCATGTCGTTGATCCTACGTTTACTGTACCATGCAGTGCAGTGTCCTTGCCTCATGTCGTCGATCCTACGTTTACTGTACCATGCAGTAACTGCACCAAATCCAAATCCTATGCAACTCGCCAAGAAGATGATCGAAATCCGAATACGCAGGTAAAAAATGCTTCTTGCTACAATTTTTATTTATTTATTTTAAATTTGTAACTTTTCTCTTACTGCAAGTCTCTACAACAAACATGTTGGAGTGTCGGACGGTGATCAAAATCTCTTTTTGATGAGTTTGGTGTAATCAAGGGTAGAGCTAGGATTTAAAACTAGGTACAAAACTAATAAAGTATATATATATATATATAGGATGATGATCAAGTAAGCACGTGTTGATATAACTTATATCAACACCCACATTGGGAGTTGTATGTTGTGCATTAGTGGGATATGAGTTATATTAGACCAATGCTATGGATACAACCCCCAATGCATAGTGCTGATATAACTTATATCAACACGTGCTGATGGGAATATAACCGTCTATATATATATATATATATATATATATATATATATATATATATATATATAAAAGCTAATAATTAATTTCTTACTTATGTGTTCATAACTATGTAAATATTCGACCAAAAATATCTACTATATATATATTTGAGAATGAAAATCTTATCGCTGGTTGACTGTCAACATCACTAGTGTTGTCACAGTGGGAGAGAATTGAGAGATTGTTTATCAAAATTGAAAAATGAGATTTTTGTTTATTGTGTTAGTCCTTCCAAAGAAGCTTCCTCCAATACCCTTTCTCCCCATCCCTTTTTATTTTTATTTTTATTTTCTTCGTAGTCCAGTGTGTTTGGATCGGGAATCTTCTCTGGTTCTCTCTTTTCCCCTTTTTATCTAGAAGACTTTAGCCACAAGTCCAGATAATGGGATTTGTGCAGCCATAAGTATACAGTTGTAAGTCCAGATAATGGTTAAATCTTATACAGTAATAAGTTTACATTTATATTTTTCTAACAAAAATGCCCTCACTGCTAAAACCACAAACAGGATCTCTAAAACACGCTTTCTTTCTCCAGCCATCCAAAGACCGGAAACCTTCAAATCCACAAAATACCCCCTCTACACTCCACCACGATCGCCACATCTCCCCTTGACACCTTCTCCGCCCCCACCAACAAATTATGGTTAAGAGAACAACCACCAGATCTATGATGAAGGTGGAAGTGCAGTAACGCATAGTAGGGACATGGCCCCACTTCCCAATGTCGGGCTCTAAAGCCATTTCCAAATAATAAAGGTTGGTGGCTAAGCACATGTTCCCACACACTATTAATGGAATGAGTGAGGCTCTCTTAATGGGGAGAAATAAGTGCTTCACAAGATCTGTGATTTTAGTTTGGGATTTACATTTCATTTTCTTTCTGTGTAATTTCACATCTTCTTCTTCCATTTTTTTCCTTCTTTTTTAAGTTTTGAAATTAATTAAGAGCAGATTCAAGTTTTTGAGATCAAAATAGTTACATGTAATTGTCTTCTAAAAGCATTTAGTATTCTTAGTCATAAACATTTAAATTTAGACACAAAACATTTTAATTTAAATATTTTTAGTTTCAGACACAAATTTAATTGATTTTATCAATTACACATTAAATTTATCTTTTTATGTGACAAGTGAACCCACATATAAAAAGTTACATGTAACTGTTTCGACAAAAGTAATATGTGCTCAATATAATTGTGTTTTTTTTTTTTTTTGGTAATGCATAATTTGACAATCATCATTGGTCTTGTTTCAAAAGTCTTGATGGATAAATTTCAAAAATATAAATTTTATTGAAAACTGATGTATAGATTAAAATTTATGCTATTTTAAAGTTTGAAATAATAACACCTTAAAGGGTATGATTGACTTTAAAGCATCTCCAAGGGTACTAGCTCATTTTTTGCTACTTTAGCTAGCAAAATAACATTTTTTTTTTTAAAATAGCTAGCTAGCTATCCAAGTGAGTACTCAAAGGTACTAGTTATTTTTGAGCTATTTAAAAATAAATTATTAATAATCTTTCTTTTTTTTAATAATTTGGTTGAGAGATAAAGATAGAATGATGTATAGAGAGAGGACAAGTATCACTTTTTTAACTAAAAAAAAATTTAGCTAGCGAATGTTCGTTAGCTAAATGTAGCTAGCCAAAATGACAATAGCTAAAATAGCCAAAAGCGTTGTATAGCTAGCCCTTTTGGAGATGCTCTTACACAATTAAGACTCACAAATATAATATTATTTCACTTAAAAGTGAACTTATGGCTACATAAGTTTTTACAATAGAGTTTATGCCTTCATAAATTTTATATAGTGGACTTCTTGCTAATTTTTCTTTTTTTGTATTATTTTTCGGGCATTTAGTTGCAAGAACTTAGAAAGTCTTTTTTGAGCTAAGGGCTCTCAATTTTTGTCCCTGTTGAGAATAGCTTAAAATTTCATTAATGTTATACTTTTAGTAGGCATTATCACATCTATTTTGTATTTAATTCCGTATTTTATACATATATTATACATAAGTTTTCTTGATACATGCTATTATGCTTAAAGTGGTGTATTAATGCATGTTTTATTTCTGTAGGAAGCCAATTTCCTATGGTCAAGCATTGTTTATTTATTTGGAACTATATGGAAGCTTTGCAAGTTTGAAGTGCATTAATTTTAGAAGATTTTAGCAAAGAAATTGGCAACCCCAAAGTTGGAAAGAAGATTAAAAAGGAAGTTTGGAGCAGTTACCGTATTTTGGCCATAACTTTTGACTCCAAAATCCAATTGATGTGAAATTGGTGTCTCTGGAAAGCTGATTTGAAGTCCTACAATATTGTATTTCACGAATATTTCGTGATTTCAACGTTTAGTAGGTCAAAAACGGGTTACAAGTTAGCCCTACTGGAAAAAACGGGATTCCCAATTTGTTTCCTAATTTTTCTCCTATTTCTCTTGGAAACGCTAAGAGCACATGGAAAGGAAAGGCGGCTGCACCTATATATATTACTTCTCATCTTCTCTTCTATGGGCACCTCTCTCTTGTTTTTCTTCTTCTACCTCTCTTTAGTTTTCTAGTTTTCAATTATCATGAGTAGCTAAACTTTTTGCTAAAGTTAGGAGTGAAGCCACAACAATTGTTTGGTATTTGTTTAATGACTCTTTCATGGATTTAATGTAAGGTTTTATAGTTTTGGTTGATTTTGATTATTTTGAAAAGTATTTATTTTGTATAATTCTTTTATTTATCGTTAACTCCGGGTACGGTGAATGCTTAGAATTTCCTACGAATTAAATTACTAGTTTTCTCATGCATTAAATCAATCAATCTTATGAATCCATATTTTTAGAATTGTTTTGAATAAAATTAATTGTTACATCATCCGAATAGGGTCATCCTTTGTATGAATCTAAGTTGAGTTATAAAATTGAGTCGTTAGCAAATATCTAATATTTGTTGTGAGTGGACCTCTAAACCTTAGTGCTTTTAATTTATTATTTTCAATCAAATTAATTCTTTGCAATCAAGTAACCAAATTTCTAAAATCTTTTCTCAATCTTCTTTGCTAATTATTCCCCTTCCCTGTGGTTCGACCTCGGACTTACCGAAAATTTATTACTTCACGACATCCTGCACTTGGGAGCATTATTAAAGTCGCAGCAAGTTTTTGGCGTGTTGTCGAGGAGTGGTGTGGATAAATAGTAGCTCATTGTTTTTGGTGGAGGTTTGTTGTATTTTGCGAATCTCTTCGCAAATCCGGTAAACTCTTTCCACAAATTTTTACTTTTATTTTTTTTTTTATTTTTTTATTTTTTATTTTATTTTTTTAATGCAAATTTGGCATCGTGATCATACTCATAGTTTGGTTAGAGTTGAGTTTGAAAATTTGTGTAGCAATTTAATTGATTCTCTTGGACACAATCACACACTTGACACTATGTCTGATAATGAGAAACAAGTTGAGAATATTGATAGGGATGACAAAAAGACTCTTAGAGATTATTTGCAGCCTATTAGGAGTAGTGCACCATCTTGTATCATTTTTCCTCTGAATGCTAATAATTTCAAATTTAAGCCTGGCATGATTTCATTGTTACCTAAATTCCATGGTTTAGAATCTGAAAACCCATATTTGCACCTTAAGGAATTTGATGAGGTTTGTGTAACCTTTTATGACCAAACTTGTAGTGAAGAGACCATAAAATTGAAATTATTTCCCTTTTCTCTCAAGGATGAGGCGAAAAATTGGCTTAATACTTTAAGACCTAGATCCATTGGCACATGGCAAGAGATGCAAACTGAATTTTTTAGAAAATACTTCCCACTTCATAGGACTAATGCTCTCAAAAGGCAAATAATGAATTTTTCACAAAAAGATAATTAGACTTTTTACCAATGTTGGAAACGTTTTAAAGATTTATTAAATTCTTGCCCACATCATGGCTATGAAACTTGGCGTATCATTAGTTTTTTCTATCAAAGTTTAACTCCTAAAATGTGCCAATTTGTAGAGATGATGTGCAATGGTGAATTTATGAATAAGGACCTTAATGAGGCTTTTGACTATTTTGATCTGTTAGCTGAGAATGCCCAATCTTGGGATACAACTGATACTTTAGATAGATCCAAACCTTCTACCAACCCATCTGAGGACGGTAAGTACCATCTTAGGGAGGATGATGACTTAAGTGCTAGGGTAGCTACTTTGGCTGGGAAATTAGAAGGCATGGAGTTAAGGAAAGTTAATGAAGTTATGTCTGTGCCTAAATTGAATGATGTTTGTAGTATTTGTGAGACCGTGGGACACTCTACAAATGATTGCCCAACTATTCTTGCTATTAAAGAGGTGTTGCACAATTAATCAAATGCTATAAATATAAATAAAAAGCCTTTTTCTTCACCTTATTCTGAAACTTATAATCCAGGGTGAAGGAAACATCTAAATTTCAGTTGAAGGAATGATAATGTTGTACTACCACCTCAAGGCCATTCTAATTTTGTTCCTTATAATCCTCTTCCTAAGAAGGGTTTAGAGGAAACATTGTAACAATTTATGCAGAGTCAAGCCACCATAAATAATCAGACTTCTCAAGCCATAGGTGACATTAGAAACACTCTTACTAAGTTGACCACTTCATTAAGCATTCAAGAAAAAGGTAAATTTCTATCTCAACCACAACCTAACCCCCAAGGTCAATTTAGTATTAGTGATTCTAATTTATCTGATACACAACTTGAGTATGCTAAGTCCGTTACTACTCTTCGTAGTGGAAAAGTTATTGATAAAATTATTCCACCACCTAAAGACAAAGAAAAAGAAGAATTTTCAAAAACAAAGAGTAATAATGAACTTAATAAGCCCGAGTCAAGTGTAGTTGAGAGATGCCCCATTCCCATTCTTTTTCCTTAAAGATTCCAACCACCTCAAAAAGTGAATCAGAATGCAGATATTCTTGAAATCTTTAAACACTTGAAAGTCAACATTTCTTTGTTGGATGCAATAAAACAAATTCTTTCTTATACTAAATTTTTGAAAGGTTTATGTACGGTTAAGCATAAGCTTAACGTACAAAAGAAGGCATTTTTAACTGAGCAGGTGAGTGCTATTATTCAAAACAATATTCCTTCTAAGTATAAAAATCCAGGTAGTCCCACAATTTCATGTGTTATTGGTAATTTTAAAGTAGAGCAAGCTTTACTTGATCTTGGGGCTAGCGTGAATCTTTTACCTTATACAGTATATGAATAGTTGGGTCTAGGTGAGTTAAAACCTACAAAAATAACTTTTCAGCTTGCGGACCGTTCTGTGAAAATACTGAGGGGAATAGTAGAGGATGTGTTAGTCCAAATTGATAAATTTTACTTTCCTATTGATTTTATTGTTTTGAACACACACCCTATTTTGAATGTTAGTTCTCAAATTCCTGTGATTCTGGGTCGCCCATTCCTTGCAACTTCCAATGCTTTCATAAATTATAGGAGTTGTGTACTTAAATTGTCTTTTGGAAATATGACCCTAGAATTGAATATTTTTAATACTTGCAAACAACCTAGGGATAATGATGATTTTCATGAAGTTAACTTAATTGATACACTTGTTCAAGAACAATTTAATGTGTCATGTTTTTATAATCCTTTAGAGGCTTGCTTGGTTAATTCTTATGATTTAGAGTTTAATAAGAGTCCTGAAATTGCATATCTTTATTGTTTATTGGATTCTACATAGGAGTTGGACTTGAATGCATGGAGGCCGAAATTTGAAGAGCTACCACCCCGTGAGCTTAAACTATTGCCATCAAAAGAGAAAGTGCCTAAGTTGGAATTAAAGCCCTTACCAGTGGAACTCAAGTATGCATTTTTAGGACCCGAGGAGACTTTTCCTGTGGTAATATCTTCTAAACTTGATTCTTTACAAGAAGGTAAGTTGCTGAAAATTTTGAAAAAGCATAAAGGTGCTATAGGATGGAACATTGCTGATATAAAGGGAATTAGCCTCTTGTGTGCACTCATAGAATTTATTTGGAGGACAATGCTAAATCCTTTAGGGAGATGCAGTGTAGATTGAACCCTACAATGAAAGATGTAGTTAGGACTGAAGTTTTGAAATTGTTAGATGTGGGGATCATTTACCCCATAGCTGGTAGTAAGTGGGTAAGTCCTACTCAAGTTGTACCTAAAAAGTCTGGAGTCACTGTAGTGAAAAATGAAAATAATGAATTAATACCCACTCGTGTGACCACGGGTTGGCGCATGTGTATTGACTATAGGAAGCTTAATTCTGTCACTAGGAAAGACTACTTCCCTTTGCCTTTTTTGGATCAAATTTTAGAAAGAGTAGCTAGTCATTCCTATTATTGCTTTTTAGATGGATATTCAAGGTATTATCAAATTTAAATTGCACCTGAGAATCAAGAGAAAACTACCTTTACATGCCATTTTGGTACTTTTGCTTTTCGAAGGATGCCATTTGGATTATGTAATGCTCCTGCAACTTTTCAAAGATGCATGCTTAGTATTTTTAGTGACATGGTAGAGAATTTTCTTGAAGTTTTTATGGATGATTTTTCTGTTTTTGGTGACTCATTTGATGATTGTTTATCTAATTTGTAGGCAGTCTTGATTAGATGTGAAGAGAAGAATCTTTTGTTAAACTGGGAGAAGTGCCATTTCATGGTTTCAAAAGGGATTGTGCTTGGTCACATTGTTTCTTCAAAAGGAATAAAAGTGGACAAAGCTAAAATTGAATTAATTTCTAATTTGCCCACACCTAAAAATATTAAAGATGTTAGGTCATTCTTAGGACATGCTGGATTTTATAGGAGGTTTATCAAAAACTTTAGTGCAATATCTAGACCATTGTGTTACCTCCTATCTAAAGATACTCCTTTTGAATGGACTGAAGCTTGTCAAAAAGCTTTTGTAAAGCTTAAAGGCATGCTTACTTCTGCACCTATTATGCAATCACCTAATTGGAATCTACCTTTTGAAATAATGTGCGATGCTAGTGATTATGCAATTGGGGCTATTTTGGGGCAACGTAAGGATAACAAACCTTCTATTATATATTATGCAAGTAGAACTTTAAATAGTGCTCAAATGAATTATTCCACAACTGAAAAGGAATTGCTTGCAGTGGTATTTGCCCTAGATAAATTTCATGCATATATTATAGGTTCCCCTATCGATGTTTTCACTGACCATGCAGCTTTGAAATATCTTCTCGCCAAGAAGGATGCTAAGCCACGATTGATTAGATGGATCCTTTTACTCCAACAATTCAATATCACCATCAAAGAAAAAAAGGGAGTAGAAAATGTGGTGGCAGACCATTTATCTCGACTTACTTTTGATTCTTCTGTGGATATCATGCCAATCAAGGATTCTTTTCCTGATGAGCAATTTTTTGCTATTTCTACTTTACCTTGGTATGCTGATGTTGTTAATTTTCTTGTTACAGGCAAAACTCCATCTCATTGGAATGCACAGGATAAGAAAAGATTTTTGGTTGAGGTACGCAATTTCTTTTGTGATGATCCATATTCGTTTAAGTACTGTCCTGATCAAATTATTAGGAGATGTGTCCCTGATAATAAAATATTTAGTGTCATCTCCTTTTGCCATTCTGAAGCATGTGGTGGCCATTTTTCTTCAAGGAAAACCGCTGCAAAAATTTTGCAGTGTGGATTTTATTGGCCTACCCTTTTTAAGGATACTCATAATTTTTGTAAAGCGTGTGAGCCTTGTCAAAAGTTAGAAGGAATTACTCGTCGGAATATGATGCCTTTGAACCTTATTATAATTGTTGAGATATTTGATTGTTGGGGCATTGATTTCATTGGTCCATTCCCATTTCTTTTGGAAATCTTTACATTCTTGTACTGTTGATTATGTTTCCAAATGGGTTGAGGCTATTTCTTGTAAAACCAATGATCATAAAATTGTTTTGAACTTTTTGGAAGACAATATTTTGTCAAGGTTTGGAATTCCTCGTGCCATTATAAGTGATAGAGGATTGCATTTTTGCAACCGGCCTTTTAAGGCCCTGATGAAGAAATATGGTATAACTCATAAGGTTGCAACTCCTTATCACCCACAAACAAATGGACAAGCTGAACTTGCTAATCAGGAGGTTAAACAAATTTTAGAAAAGACAGTTAACCCAACTCACAAAGATTGGTCTTTGAAGCTAACCGAAGCACTTTGGGCATATCGTAGTGTTTATAAAACCTCGATCGGTATGTCTCCTTATCGACTTGTTTATGGAAAAGCTTGTCACTTACCTGTTGAATTGGAGCATAAATCATATTGGGCCATCAAGCAATTTAATTTTGGTCTAGACAAGGCTAGTTCTTTAAGGAAATTGCAATTGAATGAGTTGGAAGAAATTCAGCGAGATGCTTATGAAAATTCTAGAATTTACAAAGAACGAATGAAAGTTTTTCATGACAAAAATATTTTGAGGAAACTTGTGTTAACATTAAAGCCCACTATGGGTATAGAAGTAAAAAAAAGGCAAAAAAAGAAAAAGAAAAAAGAGGGTGGCTATTACAACCCCTCAACTTTATTTATACATCCCACTTGTCTTAAGTTTCTTAAGTTTTAATGAAAAATATAAAAGGTTTTAATGAAAACTGGTTGCAATATCCATTAGAAAACATAATTTTGAATAACTTCGCAAAAAAAAAAAAAAATCCCAAAATCTATCATTTAAGTGGAATCTTTGGTCATTTTCAATTTTTGTTTTTGTAAAAATGAAATTGAAACGATAAATAACTAAAAAGTCTATTTAAATGATAGATTTTGGAAAATTTATTTACAAAGTCATTCAAAATGATGTTTTCTGGTGGACTTCAAGGCCAATTTTCATGTCAACCTTTTATATTTTTCGTAAAATTTTGAAAAATGAAAATAATTGAGATGTACAAATAAAATTGAGGGATTACAATCTTTCTGCTTTTTTTTTCCCCTTATTATCTAAACCTTATTTTTGTCTTGTGTATTTTCTCTATGCCCATCTCTTCTTATGTCCCTCTTCTACGCTTATTTCTTCATCAATTCAACCCTCTTTTTTATTTTTTTATTTTTTAATTTTTTATTGTACGATTCAGAGTCTTCCAACTTTAGTCCAAGGCCTGAAACCTATTCCCAAAACGTATTCGGCTACGATTTAATCCAATGCTCATTTTGTGCTTCAAATTAGGGCTTTTACTCTTTTATTAATATTCTATTTTTATTTATTTTCATTCATTATTATTAACCTTTGTTCGTTTGTTTTTTTTTTTTTTTGCCGGCTTGTGAAGAATTCTCAGAGGAAGGCTCATGTCAATTAGAAGCTGTCACTGGTTTGTGACTTTTCTTTTTTGGCTTCAAAAGTAGGGTTTGGTGGCATTTCTATACTTACCTTTTACATGGCATGAGGCAGAAGCCGAGGTACAAGTCACTCACATAGTACACATGAAATTTGGATCATAAGCACTAGGGTATGAGCAATGTACATGGTACGTAGAACTTTTTACATTATATGGTATAGGAATATGTCATGCGACCTAAAAAAGAAGAAAAAAACTATAGAAATACCATATAACTTAAAAATTACTGTGCTCAACATTTTTTATTTGAAACTTGATGATGACCTTAAAATAATGACCATTTTCTAAGGAAGAGGTTTTGGTCATTGTTTTAGGTCATAAACAAATGGTAACTTTCATGGAAAAAGTTGGGCATTATAATGTCTAGATTAAATTGGTCTTTGTATCTTTATACGTCTCTTTCAAAATTATAGGTCACTTAGTTCCAATTGATATAAACATTACCATGCCCTAATTTATCCTCAAAATTTTGGATTTTAAACTTTTGTTCGCTCTTTGTTTGAAAATATTTTGGTCACTTTAAAGTTTTAAAATGAATGGTACAAATCATGGGAAAATTTGGCCATTTGAACGCCTACATAAATGGACCTTTTGGATCTTTTATGGTCACTTCTCAAATTTTGGGTCATATTTTGGACTTGGCATATTGGGATTCATGATATATATTTTGGACTTGGTATATTGGGATTCATGATATCCTTGGTCTCAAAGTCTTAAATTAACGCCAAAGTGGTTACTAAAATGATTGGTTTTCTAGAAAATTGGTAGAATACCTCTCCTCTCCTAATTTTGGCATTACCTTAAGACTTTTGACATTGCTCAGGTCATTTCCAATCATGGTTTCTTATTAACCCTTTTTATTAAAACCATTAGGCAATGTCGTCAAAATGGTACTAATGAAGAGTCCTAAACTACTGGTAATTTAATACCAGAATGGAGGAATTATTCTTTTTTCTTTTCTTTTTTTTCTTTTAAACTTTTGAGAATCTTTATTTCCCTTTTGGCATCATTACATCAATAATTTGAGACTTTTGGGTTCTAAAAAATTCTATTTTTCTTGAAAATGGTTGAAACCCTAAAAAATGGAACTAAGTCTAAAAGGATGGTACATATCTATATCTATATCTATCTATATCTATCTATACTACCTATAAAAGGGTGAATCTTAGAAAAATTTTTGATTCTCTAACATACCCTTATTTTAAAATGTAATGACATCAATACCCTTAAGTAATCCAATCTATATCTATATTTATATCTATACTACCTATAAAAGGGTGAATCCTAGAAAAATTTTTGATTCTCTAAAATACCCTTATTTTAATATGTAATGACATCAATACCCTAAAGTAATCCAAAAGACAAAAAGAAAAATGATACATAATTAATTAAATTATGGAGAAACTTACTTTAATTAAAGTTCTACAATCCTGTTCCACTAACCCATACAGTCCATACGTTTCATTCCCCGTTAACTCATTTATTTTTTGCAGTAAAAAATAATAAGAAAAACTTATACGTCTCCCCCTTTTCGTCTCCCATTATATATCCCTTTAGTATCCCTATGCCAACCCTATGAATTTTACATTCATCTTTTCTTATTCTTAATTGGAGATTGAAAATCCCACATCAAATGTATAGTTTCCTTTATTTTTTATATTCTGCATATATAGATATTTTTGTTTTTGTTTTGGTATATGCTTAATATCTCTTTGACGTTCTCTTAGAGATTCAACGTTTCACCGTAAAAGGTATCTTTTTTTTTTTTTTCCTTTCTTTCTATATTTTATATTTTACCTTATGTTTATAGTGATTTGTTGAATACACTATTTCATTAAGACAGTGTGTTGTAATTACAGGTTATTGTTCCTATAGATTTTATTATTCTTATGTCGATCATTCCTATTATTTTTACTTGGAAATTTTGGGGATTGGAACTGGTTATAGAATACCAGTTGTGCAAAGGTTTTTATTTTCTGAATCCATTAAATGTAAATGCATATTAATTTTGTTTTAGGTTTTTGGGCAATAACTTTTAAGTTGTCTTGTTTAAATCCAGGATACTCAATAATTTTCTGCTTCATAAATATTGTTATTATTATTATTATTATTATTTAATGCTTTGATGTCTTTTGATTTAATATAATGTCATTGAAATTGAAACGGGAAGAGATTAAATAAGATTTTATTTTCAGAAATTCACAGTCAAGTAAACTTTCACTTCCTTAAACTGTTTTCTTATATATATATATATATATATATCTATATATATATATATATATATATATATATATATATATATATATATATACTACCTATAAAAAGATGAATGTGAGAAAAACTTTTGATTGACTAATATACCCTTATTTTAATTTTTAAATACACAATAGGAAATATAGCAATATAAAACACATACCTTAATAAGAATTCTAAGGAAACTATAATTCGTATAATAATTAAATAAAACCAAACCCAAAAAGGAATTCTAAGGAAATGAAAACTATAATTCGTAAAACCCTAACAATGTTAACATATAAATACAAATAGAAACACATTATAAAAATCATAAAACCCTAATACAAGAAAGAACAACTACTACTTCCTTCTTCTACGTCTTCTATGTGCCTTCATTGTGTCTCATTTTTTCTGGTGCTTTGTCTGGTTTGTAGTTTTCAATAAACTTGACTCATATGTAGAAATTATGTTTAAACATTCAAATCTCTGCTTGCATTGCATGATTGGAATTTTAAATTTCTATTTGAATTGCAAAATTAGCAAGAAAAAGAAGAGAATCAAAGACGAATCGGTTGAATGAAAATAAACAGACGCATGCTTAAACAAAAATAAATGAAAACCCAGATTAAGAGGCCAAAAAAAAAAAAAAAAACTTGAATTGCATAAGTAAAGTTCCAGATTTTTAAATAAAAAAAAAAAATCCTAAACATGTACATATTAAGAATATTATTATTTTAATCAAAGACCAATAGAAGTTCTGGATTTGCGTAAGTCTTGATTTCGATCCCGTATGGAGTATTTGTTTTCTCCTATGTTTTTCCAATGCATATATATCAGAGACTACTTTACTCATAAATAAAATGAGATCCTCCCAATTCCATAAATACTAGATTTTTTAAAAGTGGTAGTGCAGGCCTTATTAGGAACTTGAGTTAGCTTCTGTGGCATAAATCTACGGGAGGGGTGTATATTGTAGTACATCATAAAAAAAAAAAAAAAAAAAAAAGGATGGCATGTCCGTAGGGTTTGCAAAGCCGCGCAAGTCTTGGTTTTGATTTTTGTAAGACTAATGTACTAATAATTTGCTATTAAATCTTTCAACTATGGCGTAAATATGTTTTAATTGAAGAAAGAGACAAAGAGTGAAAGAGAGAGCTTTTGTTTTAGTATTGAAAGTTTCACAAAACCTTCAAAGAACCTATGTATAATGAAGTTTCAAAGATAATTTTAAGCACTATGATTTAGGAAAGATAATGGAAAAAAAGTAGGAATCATATCAAAAGAAATAAAAGATTGAGTGATCAAAGTGCTTTCATCTTATGCAAAGGCACGATAAAATTATTAAATTTAAAAAATTATTATCATTATTGAAAAAAATAATTTAACTCAAAAAAATTCACGTGCAATGCACGTGTGCACTAACTAGTTTGTATATATATATATATAAAGAGAAAAGAAAAGTGCTATTAAGCATCATAAAGAAACTCAAGATCCCAATTAGGTTAGCACCTTGAGTTCTTCTAATCATATTCTATTTAAGTCCTTGGATATACATATAACAAACATATTACTTAAATTAATTCACGTGCGACAGACGTGTGCACAAAGTAGTTTTTCAAAATGTCTTGAATATTTTTAAGACTTCTTTTTTAAAAAAATTTGCCATTATAACACCTAGAAAAAGGGAATCTATGATGGGGCACTACCCATTATGGATAGGGATTTGGATTTGGTGCAGTTTGTGACTTTAACTGCACCATGCAGTTACCGCTCGATGGTTGACACGTGGCGATTGCTTGGGTTCAATGGCTGAGATGACTGCAAAGGGTTTGGCGTTAGGCAGTTAACGCCGTTTGCTGCATATGGCTTGAAAAGGGCAAAACGCTGCGTTTGCTCTCGACCACTCTCTCTCCTCTCTCTCGTTCCTCTCTGCCTCCGGCGAGGGCAGTCGGCACGGTGTCTCTCATCTTGGCCTCCGCGACCACTCTCTTTCTCGCTCCTCTCGGCCTCCGGCGAGGGCAGTCGATACGGTACGAGGGTTTCTCCCGCGATTTTCCTCTCTCACCTGCCATCGCCGTCCCCCGTTGGGTTTCACATCAGATCCACTCACCTGCATCCTCGGCGTCACAGCGATTTTCCTCGATCTCTCTCTATGTCTGGCCCGATCTGTCTCATCCACTCACCGGTGGCAACGGCACCCCCCCTCGTCGTCGGCACCTCCCGCCGCCCGCCCCTGCTCGTCACAAGCCGTTGGCACCTTCCGCCGTTGCCCGTTGTCGTGTGCACTCCCCAAACCACAAAGAAATCAAAGAAGAATATAAGATTTTTGGGGTTAGGCAGGAGGTTGAAGGACAGCCGTCGACAGAGTGCGCCCCAATCGTGATCGAATTTTTTGGGTTTCAGATCTGTGCTTACGATGATGAGATCTCGAAACCCTAACCAACCCGACAATGAGCGATGCCGCCATCCCGCCGATGGGGGAGAGGTGTTAGCGCCAACGGTGAATGGATCTGATCGGAGAGGAGAGAGAGAAAGAGAGAAAGAGAGAGAGAATGGGAAAGGAAAGGGACTAAAAACTATTTGCTTTGGGTTGCCTCTCTGGCCAAAACACAGCGTTTTAGCAGCAAGTTGTGAGCTAACGGCAGATGGCGTTAACGTTTGTTTTGTGCTGAATGAAACGACGCCTGTTTCATGCGTGTTGAAGCTCAACCGTTCTTCTTTTCCCCCTGCCACATG
Source organism: Liquidambar formosana (assembly GCA_039720395.1). Classification (NCBI taxonomy): domain Eukaryota; kingdom Viridiplantae; phylum Streptophyta; class Magnoliopsida; order Saxifragales; family Altingiaceae; genus Liquidambar; species Liquidambar formosana. The sequence continues at coordinate 23,763,276 of CM077824.1, read as the reverse complement.
TCGCAATCTGAACGGCTACTGCATGGTGCAATTAAGGTGGCCAACTGCACCAAATCCAAATCCTTATGGATGGACCAGGATCCTCTACCATGCTATGGAAAAGAAGGATCATGCCATAGTATGAATGGAAAAGCAACACGTTGCCAAGGCATTGATCCAGCAGTTGGGATTAATTTTCATTTATTTTTTCCCGCTTTATCTTCAAAAGTCAAAATGTAGTCGTTTGAGGGATTTTCCTTTACTGCCATACCATGGCAGAGGATCTCTGGTACTGGATGGATAATGGGCACCTCATCATCAACCGTTAATTGATCAAGCCTTTTTAAACAAGAAGAAATTTATTGACTGTTACCATGCCAAACCAGTTTTGGTAACTTTTTAACACTCGTCTTTTATATCAATCTCTCTTCCATTACTAGTAATAAATTCTCAATACTCTAAATTAAGAATGTTTTACCCCCCTCTCCCTCACTCACTCAATGAACATTTGGGTGGAGGAGTTCCTTTCCACCTCCAATCATTTTCTACACGTGTCATAAATATTTAGAAAAATATGAATTTAAAAATACAAATAAACAAACAGATACACGGATATGGATATGTAAACATACATTCATATTTACATAAACACATAACACACAAATATGGATTTATGAAAATGTGGTCACAATTATGTAAATTACATGTGAATGCATATATACAATCAATTTTTATTTTTATTTGGACAAGTGATGAAATATGAGTTGGAGGAGGGGAGGAGCTCATTCACCCTTCGATGGAGGCAAGTATTTCCCTTTTTGAATATATTCAACCATGAATTTGAAAATTTGGCTAAACTTTACAAAAATAAAGTAGAATATGGATAACTTAAATGCATCTAGGATTCCATCCTTATTGTTGGAAACATTGATAACTCGCTAGGGTAGCTCACGTGGTAAAGGATCACGGCTCAAGAACTGTAAATCTCGAGTTTGAGTCTCTATTTCCTCATTATCGGATGCAAGAGTTTGTGAGTGATTTGTGCATTAGGGGGGATTAGTGTGAGCTTAATAGCTTAAGATACTCTTTTTTTGGAAAAATAAAATAATAAAATAATAATAGTAGTCTCTAATCTCTTGCATTTATCCCATTTAGGATGTAAATCATGCAATGAGGCATCAAACCTGCTAACCTTTTTTCATGGCTAAGGGGTTCTCGCCGTTAGAGATATTGGCCATTTATTAATGTGGGTCCCATGTGTAATTTGAGATGGCTCCATATTGGAATTAGTTAATCTCCATGTGGAAATTTAATTCGTATATTTAATTGACCAAAATCATTAATAGTTGAATGAGAAATTATTCTCTAAAGTCACCCTTGAATAGTTGGCTGAAGAATGGTAATGAGGCTTATCCCATATTGGAAAACTCTGAATTCCTTAGTAAATTTATACACACATACCTTAGGCCTATAGTTTGGGTGCAAAGGGCATCCAAGTTTTTTGAGGGGGAGGACCTAACCAATATTGGGTTTGAACCCAAAAACACACACGTGCGCCCGCCCGCATCAAGCCGGTTGGGGTGGGGTCAAGAAGACCGACCCATGTGTGTTATTTTTAAGCAAATTTCATTTTGCTAATTAAATTACTACCGTTAAATCTTGTATCTGTCTGTAATTCCAAAACAGTCATGTTCATAAGACGCGTCTGATCAACATGCCTTATAACTATTTTGGAGAGTCATCATTGAGTTTATATATACATCATTTCGTACCACTATTAGGGGTAATCAACATATTAGATTTTCACATCATTTTTGAGTCGTCATTAGAGAGAGAGTATAAACACAGTGTGGGTTCACCAGACGCATCAATTGCAGTGCTTCTTCTATGCGTGCAAATCATTGCATCTTAGGAGGCAGACGTTTGAGAAACTCAAAGCACTAAGTGAGGTGTGAAATTTGTCTTAAGGACATAGCGTCAAATGCTAGCCTTGATCAATCCGTTTCTATTTTAATCATCTTCTGTATTCTGTAAGTTTGTAAATTTCCAAAATTTATTTTATTTGTGTTTTATATGCTTATTATTTTGACAGAATTATAAAAGTAACACATTATTTTCCAACACTCGCATCCTTCTCACTATCTTTCTTTCGGTTGACACCATACATGGAGTTCATTTAGCTCCCCCATTTGAAAACATAAAAAAATAAAAAAATAAAGCAAACAAACACACATTAAACATAAACCAACCTTCTGGGGCAAAGATATGATCTTATGGGGGAGAAGAGGCGATAGGGATGGGTATAACGTTCTGGCAAAGTGAAGTAAAAAATTCCTAATCAAGAATATTGGGAATATATTCCTAAAATAGAACCAGGGAGATTGGCATAAAAGACTTACCAAATAAAGAATGACGAATAAAAACCTACCAATACCAGTGTAGCCCAGCAGCAAGTTTCTTCTTGTTTAAGAAATCTTGATTAGGAGGATGCTACGGTCCGCCCTTCACGGCTGACCATAGCATCCCTCATCTTGATTAATGGTTGATGATCACTGTGAGGTGTCCCGTAATCCATAATGGTGCAATGTCCCATCATAGATGCTTTGCTTAGAAAATAGAAATATAGCATTTTAGACTTAGCTTAGGTCTCTTTAAAGAGGCTTCTAAACACTATTTTTAAGCACAATTGGCAAGTGTTTTTTAAAATGAGGATTATTCATGACATAAAAGTAAACGCATTGTCTCTTTAGAGAAAAACTTACATGTGATACAGTTGACATGATATCACAAGTCAACAGGAATAGAGTAAAGTGAGAATATCGGATATCACGAGCCAATAAAAATAGACCAAAGTGAGAGTGTCGGGCCAAAACTTACTTGTCTCTTCATACAGGGAATTCATTGGAAATGGGGGGCCTTTGCCTAGGGTTCATTGGCTCAATCGCCTAACAAAATGTTAGAGAGGGACATAATAGTATTGTCAAAAAGCACTTGCCATTTATCTTTAAAATGGTTTAAAAGACTACTATAAGTATACTTTTTCCAAATTCAATAAAATTTTCTGAAAATTTAGAACCATAACAAAGTAGGTTTTCTTTGAAAACTTAACGAAACAAGCTCCCCACTTAGAGCTTAAGCAACTCTCTAGATTGAGACCATTCAAGGGAAGGACTAAACCTTTTATCATTATCGTAGTACCCCAAAGTCCATACGAGAATGTGTCCGCTGAGAGACATTGCAAGCTCACCAAGGGGAACTTCCTCTAACACCAACTCTCAAATGGTCCTCCCTATCAACCAACATGTCAAATGAGGATGCTCAAATGGTATTGAAAGGTGAGAGAGAAGATCTTATATCACACACAAGGCCAACTACAGCATTAGCTAGCTACTTATGCAGCCCATGGCCCTGTATTGTAAACAAGGCTCCACATATAGTCACTATTTAAGGACAATTTGGTTAGTTAAATGCCATTACGGTTTTTTTTTTTTTTTTTTTTTTTGTTTTTTTTGCCCCCAGGTAAAGGAATACAGTCTTATCTCACTTCAAGTCAAGGGAGTATTCTCCTTTTGTTTTATATTTTTCTTTTTGTTGTTTCATTTATTACTAATAGCCAAGAATCCATCAAATTACATGATATATAGCACTTACTATTCCAAATCTCAATATTTGGATATCATGTATATAAGTCTTGCATTTGCTCAATGCATAAACATGGAAATGAATCACATTTAGTACATTTGATTTTGAATTCAACATATGAATGAGTTTTTGCAAAGAATCAACAATCGATTAACAAAATTCATAAAGCATAAGATATATAAAATAAATAAATAAATAAAAACCTTATCACGGTTGGCCGGCAATCATGATGTTAAACAAAGATATTTTGAAGGGATAATTTTAGATTGGTCAGGCTACAGGAAAATGGTTACAGTTTAGTATAAATTATTACTAACTTTCTAGTAAATGACTAGTAACTTAACTAAGAATGACTACTAACTATAATTATTCACATTTAACTTGATGACTGTAATTTCCCCTATTTTTGAGTGTATTGTGGTTTCTTATGGAACCGTGATATTACGGCTTTCCTACCTGTAAATTATTAGTTCATAGTAAATATACCATTACGATACACCACCAAACATTCTATCTTCATTTTTGGCAAACCATTACATACCCTTTTACTTGGTGTTTTACAAGTTAGGATTCAATGCTAAGGTGAGTAACCTTAGCATGTGCTGAGTTGCGAATCGATGGCTTGGATGGTGACATCTCAACTTTAAGGTGCAAATCAATGGCTCAGATCTCAACCTCAAAAAGTTGTTGTTGAAATGACAAAAATGATTTTAATGGGAGAAATTTTTTAACTTAAAATTCAAGTAGTTGATTTGCACCTCAACACTGAGGTGTCACCATCTGAACCGTGGCTCCTCGGCTCAGCCGTCGATCCTAACTCGTGATTTACTTATATTAATGGGCAACATGGGTACTACAATTATTCCACACTTTATAGATACGCCAATTCTCATGCTTGAATTTGTTTACAAATTTTTTTTATTCTCTCAGTTTATAACTTAATTGGACGTCCGAGGCTTTAAACTTCAGACCCCTCCCATTCTTTTTCTCATAGCAGGTCCCATTCTTTTTCTCATAGCAGGCTGTGGTGAGGTGCACTCATTCTGCCCAAACTCTATAATAATTCCCTTGCTATGCAACATTTTTAGCATCAACATTAATATGCCCTCTCCTAAGTAAAGATGCTCTCCATCGCAATGAAAAATTCAGCTAAAATTGGATTGTTAAACACTATATGAGTCTCATATGTTTTGGTGAATTCCACCTAATATGAACAGTTTAGATTTCACTCGATCGTCCAGCAAATAAAGAGAATCGCTTCCTCATGAATGGAAAAGGTTACACATTCTAATTTTGATCCTTTAAGACCGCAATTGTCTCAATTCTCTGATATAGAGAAATAGAAGTTATATTCATATAATGTCACTCGAACATAGACGTGAGCTTTACCCCATTGTGTACAAAGTCAAGATAGTTGGGATCTGAAAACTGAGATGCCGAGCATTTTTATTTTTTAAATGTATTTTTGGGATAAGTAAGGCGTAGAGCATTTAGTCTTGAGATATACTGTTATACACTTTGTCTCATGGTACAAGTTAAATACACAATAAGTAAACCCCTGACATGCTTGCCACCTGCGTGACGCAATAAGGAATCTTTGGCCACGCTGTCAAAACAGGAAAGAGTTGTCTTTCAAGATAGACTTATTAAAAGTGTGAAAGAATTAATATTGGCAGAGGAAGAAAAAAACAAGAAAAAGAAAAATTGAAAAATTGGTAGATCTAGTTGCCGATGAATTGACGGCTTTTGGGAGTGCGGTATTGAACTTTGGAAGTCTAAAACAACTAGTAAAATGGTTGTTTGGCCGGCGCCCGGCCATGATTTGGTCAGACTTCCAGTAGCTGTCCAAAAATGGGTCTTCTGACCTCTCACTCTCTTTCTGTAAAATGTCAAAGAGTTGCCCCCCATTTTGGGTATATCTACTTTTTCCCCTTGTAATTCATTTATTGTCATCCATCCTCCTGGTTTGTATCCTACAAAATTCAATTATGCTATTTTTGGATAAGAGATTTTTAGGTAGACTTTGTTTTTTATATGAACTTTATAAAATTTTTATAAGAAATTTTCTTAGCCCTCTATTTGGTTCTTGAATTCTACCAAAAAAAAAAAAAAAAATCAAGGGAAAAAAAAAAAGATGGAAAGAAAATGAAAAGAATAGATAGAAGGAAAATGCTGCTTCACTTATGTTTTGCCACCCATATTTAGTTATTTACCACCCACCTTATGTGTCAAAAGTGTATAAGTGAAAGCAAATATGTGGGTCCAGCATGAAATAAGGAAAAATTGCCGCATATGGATGGGTTGGAGAATGTGGATGAAATAGATGAGTGAAATAGCATAGTCTAAGATAAAATTATATCAAGTTAAAATTATTCCAATTTTTCTTCTTCTATCAATTTTCCATTTCAACCAAATAAGGAAAAATATAATTCCTTATATGTTTTTTTCCTTGATAAAATCTGGGAACCAATAGAACCTAAAAGAATTTTACAATTTTATTTCAAAGACAAATTTCACCTAAAAATCCCTTATCCAAACAAAGCATTATGGAATTAATACTACTAATCTCTTAGCGTGGAAACAAAGAGTAATAAACCAAATGATGCCCGATTGAATTTGTACCATGAATATTCAACTAGAGAAGTTTTTTCATTATTGCGCAAAAAGTTTTTAATTTCAAACTAAAAAGGTCTTATTCTCTCCCTCGGCGTGATGTGTAAAATCAAGGGGAGAAGTAATTCTTGTGTGCAATCATGATATGGCATGACATTTCCATTTTGTTCCATTTCCATTAACTTGTGATATCATATCATCCATATCACGGTTACATATATATAAGTTTTTCTAAAAAACGAGCAATCACAGCGAGGGTCCGTACATGTTATCATAAATTATAGAGGCAAGGAATAAGGAGTCTTATTGTTATTAAAATGATATATGATTCGCATCGACATCCCATATAACACTACCTTTTTGTCTATGTAAGGTCACTAAAATCAGGCACTTCTAGATTATGCCCTTTGATCTTATTTGTTATCTTTCTTTCTTCTTTCTTCCCCCATTTGAAGAGGACAAAAATTAGAATAAGATCATAACAAATATTGTTTCAATGAACGTTGCAATGGCAAGAAATCTGAAACTCTTCCTGTTAGCTCCACGTTGCTGATTTTCGGAGTCGTCAAACATAACCTAATTTCCTATGAATGAGGTACAGTTAGAGACATTAGATAATGTATCAAGATTTTGTTTGTTTGTCTTGATTGAATCACGATTTCAAAATTTTCCAAGATTGGGCCAAAGTTTCGATTAATTTGAATTTGATTTGGGTCCCCAATTCGAGTTGAGATTATGTGTCGATTCTTATTTTAATGAAGTGAGAACTAGCTAATTAATCCCTTTTTTAAAGTAAAAAAAATAAAATTAAAGCATTTTGATTAATCCATTTTATAAAAATAAATTCTGGCTATTTTTACTAGAAATCGGAAAAGAGAAACATTTCAATAGTATTTCCCAAATTATTATCTGATCGTATTGTAAGAACTAGCTAGTGAGCCACATGCAAACCAGAAATTCAATTGAATTCTCAACATAATTGGCAGAATCATTCCATCTTCATCCTGGCATTTGAAGATGTACATCCATGTACTAGTTAGGGTAAAGGAGTTATCATGAAAAGTTGAAGCAATGACACAAAAATAGCAGGAAAAATTAAAATCAGATGACTTGTATCGTTGGATCATAAAAATAGTGAAATATGAACAACATAGACTATCCCATTTAAAATTATACGGAAAAAAAAAAAAAAAAAAAAAACAAAATGAAATCATTTCAACATCTAAAGTAAAAGTGAATAATTCATTTCCATGGATGTGCATGCCACCAACATTCTAGATAAATTATTGCACGAAGAAGATGTGAGAATAGATTAATATTTCAACTTCAACTTCCAAGTATATTGCGTTTGAAAATCTCTCTCTCTCTCTCTCTCTCTCTCTCTCTCTCTCTCTCTCATGGTTATAATATCATTAATTAGCAAAACGAATTGTTTGGAAAATAAACAACCAAAAACTAGCATCTTTGGCAATTTTTCAACCATTCAAGTGAATTTTTGTGTCCAAAGTTGATCCCATGCGCTAACATGTATTTAACGCCATTAGCTTCTTTTACTCTACCATTATTCCTAACTCCTCTTAATATTAACAAATGAGTATCAATACTTCTTCATAAGTAAGTTTAAACCTGATTAAGATCACTCACTTAATGAGTAGTAAGACAAATACCACTAAACTACAATGCCGTTGGCACAACAAAATTTAATGTGCATATATAATTTTTTATATTTATTATCTTTGTAAGCGCCATCTTTTACAAAAATACAACACCAATTAGTTTTAACTCTTTTTTTCAAACCAATGCTCGGTGTATCTTTCTTTTTCATTTGTGAGTGTCATGAAGTAAAAAAAATCCATATATAAATATTTTATATAGTTAATGACCTAATAGGTTGTACTATAGGCGCGAGGTACGGGGCTTGTATATTTTACCATTTGGCATCCTAATTAGTACAAGTGCTCCATCTGAAAAGTAAAATTTTGCTTCTTATAGAATGGTATAAATTTCAAATTAGACAAAAAATGAGGGAGAGAATCAAATGTATAACTATTTTGTGCCAGACTGAAAACCAAAAAGAATAGTACATATATTTCTATTCAAAAGAAAGAATATGGCTCAAAAAAACAAAAGAAAAAAAAGGAGGAAGATCTGTTACCACTTACCAGAAAAAAGAAAAGAAGTGAAATGAGTAAACAAAACGTCCTTTTCCGCTGGGACAGCCTCGTCACCTTTGTGAGCGGGCGGTTTGGACGGTCGCCTGTGCCGCCACTATGAGACCAAAAAGTGCCACTTTCATTTGGGTCCAATTACGGAATAGTCCTCTTTAATGCACCAAAACTTCGTCTCACCCATTATGCCCATTTTACCATAATTTATTTTTTTTCGCATTGTGTACCCTTTAGACAAGTTACTAGCGCTGGGTAGGGTGAAATATATAATTAGGATAGCTTAGGATTTGAACCTTTTTAATTGTATAAAAATAATAGTTCTTTTTTAATTTTAGGATTTGTTTGGGAATTCCAAAATTTTTTGGATAAAATTGGGTCTACACCCTAATTATTATTTGGTTTTTAAACCATCCAACTCACAGTTGGTTTTAAGCGAATTTCTATTTATTCGAACGTGACCTTTGCATGGTTACCTAGTTCAACCCCAATTGAATGACTTGAGAGCCTAATCCGGGGCCGATCCCTCGATTGATCTATAGCCCCGGTCGTAGCTTGCTTGAAAAAGAGGATAGCATCCTAAGTGACAAGCACTGCGAGGAAGGTAATGCTCCCCTTTCGTAATAAGGGATGGTGAACAATAAAAAAAAAAAAAGGGAGAGAGAGGGAGGTATGTTTATACTTTGAAAAATGCTACTATCTTCATCCCATAAAAATAGTCCTCTTTGAAAAATCACATAGATTAAGAAAAGCAATTAATGCATTGATTTGTCATTCACTCAACAGTTTTTTACAAAAGTACCCTTATTCTACTATTTATGCATTGGTTGTGTTTAAAGTTTGATTTACTAAAGAATCGTATGGAAAAGTTATAAAAAATAGGGTAAAATGCAGAAACCCCCTCTATTTATACCCATTTTGTAGGATACCCCCTTCTAAAAAAAAACTCAACAAAATGCCCCTCATATTGATTAGGGTTTGCAGATTACCCCCTGCCGTTCAATAAACATTAGAAAACTAACGGAAGAGTGCACGTGATTAGCACGTGATACTAATTATTAGATTTTTATGCCAAAAATGCCCTCCTGAATATTGATTTTTCTCTCTCTTCCTCTACCCCTTCCACCCTATTGTTGCCGGCAACCTCGCCGTCGGTAACCTATTATTCTTCTTTGTATGATGATCAAGCCCCCCTTCACCTTTCCTCTCTCCCTCCATCACTACCGATCGATGACTAAGACGAAGACGACGACAGCGAGAATGGATGAGTTCTATGAACACCAATTCACCAACGATGAGAATGGAGAGGGTGGGGTTTTTCAGATTTGAAAGGATGGCTTTGCAGTGCCACCGACAGTGAGCTTCGTGCTTGGCAGGGAGAGGAGCCGGTGGTGAGACTCGTGCTGCGATAGGGAGGGTCACACAGTTCGTGAAGGTCTGTCATCTTCACCGGTGATCGAATGCCAGAAACCGGCGAATTCCATGCGCCCACAGCCACCACTTCGACGAATCTGGCAAAGCCCCAACAAATCTCTACCCCGAACCGAAGGCAGTTGATGATGCAGATCCGAGTTCCCATCACAGTGGCCGTCGATGGTGCAAATTCAACCCAAATCGCAGCTTATGCTTTGATCGCAGGCAATTGGAATATTTTCTCACCCAAATCGCAGCTCATACCTTCATCTCCCACCCCCACCTACCTTGATCTGGATCCCATTCCCTTTGTCTGCCCTTGAGCTTAAAGAGAGAGAGAGAGAGAGAGAGAGAGAGAGAGAGAGAGGAAAAGAAAGAAAGAAAGAAAAAAACAGGGGCGAGGGGGGAGCGATGGATGCCCGCGTCCATGGTCTCCTTCTTCTTCTCTCACATTTGGCCATGTGTGAGGTGAAGCTTGTCGTCAGAAGAAAATGGAGATGAGATGTTGATGCTTGTTGCCGGAAATATTGGAGTTCGTCTTGGTCGGTGATGAAATCGTGCCAGCGGTAATGGTAAGAATGGAGGGCTGTGTGGGTTATGGTTGTGATTTGTGTGCACAGTGGATGGGGAAGGAAGGGTCGCCGGAAAATCTCCATTGCCGGTAACCTTTCTTTCTTTCTTTCTTTTTTTCTGTATTTTTTTTCTATATTTTTAAAAAACCATTTAAAAATATCAAAAACTAATATTTTAATATTTTTCCGTAGAAGGGTAAAATGGTCTTTCAACCTTACCGTTAACGGCGTTGTCCCCTGGAACAATATGGGGGGTTTGTTGCATGGTTTTTTTTTAGAGGGGGGTATCTTACAAAATGGGTAATAATAGAGGGGGGTTTTTTGCATTTTACCCTAAAAAAAAAAATTATAATTTGATTTTTTCAAGTGACAAACATTTTGGGATAACCAAAAAAGGAAAAAATGCCTATCTTTGTGGGATAAAGGAACTATATAAGACAAGACTAATAGACCGAGACTTAATGTCGAAAGGTGCTAAAGACAGTCTTGCCCATTGACTTTTTCCCTCTCTCACTCTCTTATCCCTAATATATATATAGGATGACGATCAGGTAAGCATGTGTTGATATAATTTATATCAACACTCGCATTGAGAGTTGTACCTTGTGCATTAGTGGGATATGAGGTACATTAGACCAATGCAAGGGGTACAACCCTAATGTTTGGTATTGATATAACTTATATCAACACGTGTTAATGGGAACATAACTGTATCTATATATGTATATATATATATATATATATCAAGCTTGGATCACGATCGTCCATAAGCGACATACGCGGGCGCGTAAATGCGCATGTATCGCACACAGACAGTCGTGATACTCCAGGATATCGCACACATGATCAGTCCTCTATATATATATATATATATATATATATCTATATATCTACCTTTAATAATAATCACGTGAATCTCTCACTATCTCTTTCTACCTCTTCTGATATGGAATCCATCCCCTCTTCTCTCTCTTATTTACCCACCAGGCCACCACCAAATACAAAACCCACTGTCAAAGACCCAACAGTCAAAGCACTATAGATGCTCCAGCGACGTACTGCGACTCTTTTCTCTCCCATTCTTAAAGCTAACCAGTCATATATATCTTAGTCATTAGATTAGTGTAACATTCCATATCTTCCAAACAACATAGACATCCCCTGTTCGTTCTTTTATTAAGACCCCAGCTAATGAATTAGCTAAATGCAATCCTAGCAAGGCATGTAGGCAACCATTCGGGGAGTTGTGCATGATAGTAGAATCTTTTTCATTATGGATTTTGCAATCAATAGTGGTGTACTATTATTCTTAAACTTATAGGCAATTATATTTGGGCTACAAATAGCACACTATCATTAGGCCTCACATTGCTTACTTGTAAATATATTTTTCATCCCATTCAACATTTTTTTAAAGCAGTAATTAGACTTCTTCATATATCAATAAGATATTGTTGATAAACTACTTTAGACTTTTGCATGAGATGAGTTAAAGCAAAGTCAATTGCCCATAAAACAAGCAAATATAGCTCATCGGGGTCCAAAATGCAACTAAAGGTAAAATAAGGGTTTATTTTACGATTGAGCCATAATTGCAACCAAAACCTTTTGGAAATCATTTTAATAATTTGAAAACATTAATTAAAGCTCAATTAATACCAATGTGGCCATTAGTTTGAAAATTGAGATCAAATTAGAAATTAGTTTTAAGGAAAACTGATGAATGGAACTCAATCGGGCATACTATGGATCATTCCTAACTATATTAATTCCAAACCTCACCAAACTTTAAAGCAAGCCTTTAAATAACATCTTAAGGACTTTAAGACCATCTCGGGATGAATTTGGTGGGAATTGGATACCAAACAAGAGCTATGCAGGTGAAATGACGAAAATGCCTCTAAGTCGCAAAAGTTCTTGTTTGCTATCAAAACTCAACCAAATTGAATCTCGGAAGATACCATAGATTCTTTGGAATGTGTAGAGTCTAACTAGAAAGATTTGGTGCCAAAATGATGTAATTCTCTATATGTGATAGTGCTCCTAAAATGGAAAGGTCAAATGAAAAGGGATAAAAATAGGGTGTCTACATATACACACAAAACCATAAAGAAAATTATATTTACTCATGTGAACTCAACCCCATTAGATGTAACTCATATAAATACATGTACCGACATTTCAAAAATATGAGATTCATACCCAAGATATACAAAAACATGTCTCATTCCATAATCCAAGGTGGTATACTTAACCTTACTATCATAGCAATGGTTAGATACCATGAAAATTACACCTACTTAAAAGAGTCGAAGAAAATGCAAAAGATGAGGATATAGAAGAGAAATCCAAGCCAAAAGTTGAAATCCAGACTCTCAAGTCTAGGGATGGCGAGGAAGACAAATCTGTGCCCTAGAAATGCATCGACAAGCACGTACCACAAAGTGAGTTGGGGTGAAAGGGCTGCACAAGGGGTACGCGTATAATTCACAAGGGAGGAGTTCATGCACCATTTTACCTTTTTAAAACCAACTAACATGTGTTTTGGTAGGTTTAGTCTATAGTCGATTAAATAAAATAGAAATTAAAACAAGTACGTTATGTTTAGTCGACTATATCAAAGTTCCTTCACTAAAAGTATCAGAAGTGAAATGAAGCCGATTTTAGTTGACTATAAGGAGGTTTAGTCGATGTTCAAAAATGGCTCACTACAATGCTAAAAAGTGAGCCTCTAACTTCATCAAAATACACCCTAACTCAAGGGCAACCATAACTAACATGAAATACACATGAAATGAATTCAAACAGCATTATATGTGCTCATAAAAAACCATGCTAACATGCAAAATACATGCCATCAACATGCTAAAAAATCATAGAACCTATGAGATTCCAATGCAAAACAAAAAAACACCAAAAACTCTCAAATGATGTGTTAAGCTTAAATGGGTAGAGAACATCTAAATTGAGGTGAGATCCTATTTCAATCCAATTATTGGGATTCATAGTATTTTTTTGAAAAAAGCTATTCTCAAAGTACTTTAGCGGTAATGTCGCCTCTCACATGTGGTGGAATTCATGTGATTCCCTAAAAGTACTACTAACATTTCCCAGACCAAAATAACTATGGTTACCATTGATTGATGCTATGGTAATAAATAGTCTTTTTTAAAATGATAATTGCCCTAGGATGTTTATAATATCATTTATGTATTATAATTTTATTAAAATCATTTTAGATAATGATGTGAATATTCATTTGAATCAAATTTATAGGAAGGCAAATAAATTAGTGAATTTCTTAGCTAATTTTCTTCTTAAAGATATGATTGGTATTTTATTTATTTATTTATTTTGATTAACGATTAGGGGTATCTCAAATTTTATTCTTGTCGGTTTTAATACATACTAATCCCTTAATGACCAGTGTAAAACTTCCCATACCCAAACAGATAATGATAACTCTAAAATGTCAAAAAAAATAACTTTTGAAAAGTACACTCAAAACATAACTACTTGACTAAACTGGAAGGCCGCAATGGATATTGTTGGAAAAATTTAGTGTGCGTTTGGCATACTGTTTCAAAATTAAAAGGCCTTTTGGAAAAAGGCATTTTCAAAATGCCATTTTTAAAAAGGCATTTGGAAGAAATTGAATATTTGGTAAACGTACATTTTAAAAGTCATTTTGTATAAAAAAAAATAGATAAACATTAATATTTTTTAGTTTTATCTCTTACATTCTTTTGCCTTTTTGCAAACGTCATTTTGAAAAGCTATGCTCAATAACTTTTGCTAAACGGCTTTTTGAAATAAATGAATTTTTCTAAAAGGCATTTTGAGTAGTTCATCAAACACTCGATGAAAATGACTTTACTTTTTAAAAGTTATTTTAAGGCCCCTGAAACGGTGCGCCAAACACGAACTTAATCCTAGATGGAGATGTAAACTGTGAGACAGATGGTAACTCGACATAGGGTGCAGTCGTAATTAAAACGGAAACCTAAGGCGCAAATGTGTGGGATCAAAATCATGAGGCAGCGTTCCCAACCCAACCATTCTCCGATTGGGTGTTAACGGGCCCACCTAGTGGGCCACAACACTTAAGTAATAAGCACTATTTATACGAAGAGTCGATTCTCTCTCTCCTCCGTCTCAACTCTCAACTCTCAATTCTCTCCGTCTCAACTCGTCGATTTGCTTTTCAAAGAACAACAGCACAAAGGCTAAAAGCTCCCGACTCCTAAAGCAAAAACACTTCCGTCTTTCTCAGGCAAGCAAACCAATCTCTCTTCCCCCCTTGTATTCTTTTATTTATTTATGTTTCTTTCCGATCTCTCTGTGTTTATCGTTCGCTGTTGTTTTCTTTGTTTATGGAATCATATACATATGTTGGGAGTGTTTGGTTTTGTTTTCTTTTTTCGTGATGATTCATCTAAATAAGATCTCTGTTGTGAGGCGTCAACGATGGTTCGTCTTTAGAGTATCGGATCGATGCAATTCGAATCCGTTATGATCTCTCTAAAATAAGTGGCAGTGTGTTTTTGTTTTTATTTTCTCTGCTTTACTGTGTGCTGTGATCGATGAAGCATCTTACTTTTAATTCCTTTTCGGGTATCGGATTGATGCGATTAGAATATTACCCTTTTTCTTGAAGCTATTTGTTATCTGATTGTATATACATATATACTTAAATGAGTGTGTGTTGGATTGGATTGGATTGGATTTGGTGTTTTTATTTTCATTTTCTGACTTCACTGATCCTAAGCTTATATTTGAAAATTTTCGATCTTTGAGTCAGGGGAAGGCTCTGGTTGGCTCTTGATCGTCCGTTTTCGTCTTCCCTCGTCTGATCTGCATTTTTTCACGAACAACTTTGAATTAAAGTTTTTATTTTTTATTTATAAAAAATTCAATTATTATTCTAAATAGAATAAGAGTATTTTCTTTCTGGTCAATAACTTAATTTTATAGACATCTTTTCCTGAAAGGAAAATAAACTATATATTTTAATGGGCAAGAATTATTTCTAAATTTTATTTCCATATGTTTTCCCCGTGTGGTGGGTTGGTAAGAGGTGATTTAGTACGTGTGTAAGCTTTTATTAAGGTTAATAAGGTAAATTAGCTTTCTTATCGTCCAATTTTTACTTTTTGATGCTTGAAAGCAATAACTGGGTTCGATTTTTTCGCTCCTCCTTGAAATTATAATCATCAAGCAAAAATTTATTTGTGGTGTAAACGGATGTTAAATGTATCGTAAAAGGTTTGAATATTTATTATTC
The DNA here is from genome assembly GCA_039720395.1 of Liquidambar formosana. NCBI lineage: Eukaryota > Viridiplantae > Streptophyta > Magnoliopsida > Saxifragales > Altingiaceae > Liquidambar > Liquidambar formosana. Next base: position 23,747,608 of record CM077824.1, on the reverse strand, counting down.
AAAAAAATTAAAAAAAAAAAACCTTTAAAAATAACTCTAAGTGATGAAAAAATAAAATAAAAAAATATTAAATAGATTTCAGTGGGCCATTCATCACAATGGAAAATATTCTTTGTAACTAGCATTTACGTTTACAGCTAGTGTTATTGGTTGTCTTTTCCTAAATTAACTCAACTACTCCTATCTTTTCTCTAATTTGACAAGACAATCCTACTGCTGAATTTGTCTTTTTATGAAACTGTAAGCACGATATGGTAATTAACTTAAACTCTTACAAAAAAATGACAAATGAAAGGGGCCTACGTAGATCCCAGCTGTCCACGGCTCCACGCGCAAACGTTTGATCGAATTTTGAAATTAAAAGAAGGAAGAGATGGGGTGCCAAACTTGGTGGGGGCCCACACACCATTCAAGCTTTGGCATTTTCAATTCTGAAGCTTAGATCTTAAGAAAATTAAATTGTTGATTAAAAGCATCTTTCTGTCATCATAGATTAGTAGTGAACGCCTCATTATCCTTCGTAAATTGCTTGTACAAAGAAAACTGGGGGCCACAAGGTAAATGGCCCATAGGAAATTCACAGCGCAAAATCAGGTGATATTTGGTTCTATCCCTATCCCTGCGCGTGCGTGTGTGTGCGCCTCACCCCCAATCCTCATCCCATGATTTATCAGCCCTAATCCTATCCTGTGCTCAACGGCTGCAATTTTAGTGGGTTGGTTTGGGTCACATTGATGCTAGCTAGAGCTTAACCCTAGCTAGAGTTCAGCCCAACTTGACCCTCTTAGCTGCCAAAATGAGCTTAGGATGGTTTGTTATTTTGGGTTCATCGAATGCGCAGGTGGCAAACAAATTGCCAAAAAGACTTAATTAAGTTTTGCGTAAGGTGGGTTTCCCAATACCTCAACTCCAATCCCAAGTTGAGGTCGGATTGGGACTTTACCTAACCCGTGCTTAAGAGTCCGACTGGGCTAGGTTCAACCCGATCGATTTGTAGCTCTGCATTCCATGAGGTTGTTTAGATTACTTGAACTAGACAACTCCATTGAAATGGTGACAGCTAGACAAACATTAAGGGATTGATCTTCCGCTCCCTTGGGTGTTTTGTTATTCGCCCTTTCTTTTCAATTGGTTCATGCTATTATTTAGTGTTCAAGTTGGAAAAAAGTTAATGGAAGAAAGACATTAAAAACTAATAGCGTTAACCAATAGGAAAGATGGGGCAGATAAAGGAGTGTATCCAAGGATGTTGAGGATCCCCGTTCTTAATGCAAGTTGTAAAAATGCTGATGTTACGCGAACGAATAAGAAAGAGGGGTAGATAATTAAAGGGACATCCAAGGGAGCCAGAGTATACCAATTCAAGGTGTCGCCATTCTCCTTATGGCTAGCTCTAACCTTTCGGATGCCTCCCAATCACGTTCGTCAAGTAAGTTTGGGATCAACCTGTTTAGGCTGAAGAAGCTTGGAAACCTCCATATTTAGAACTCGAGACCTCCCCTTGTAAGAGAGGGATAGATACCACTAAGCCATAAGTACTAGTAATTTTTGGTTAATTAGCCAATGGCCTAGAATAAGGATTTGTATTATCCTTTGTGAAACCTTAGGGTTAATATATTTACCCTTATTAAAATCCAGACAAGTGACCTTTGGATGTTGGGGGGTTTTATTTTGATGGTTGAGATTGTTAATAAAAATTCACCTCTCAATTGTCGGGTGTTTTCTCAACCATCACCTCCTTGTTAAGTTTTGTTGTCCTTTATAATGAGCCCACAATAGTTGTTGAAGTTTTATAAGCTTTAGTTTAGTGATTGAAATCTTTATCAAATGTCCATGGTATGTTTATGAGTATTTTTCAAGTGATAGTGGTTTCTAAAATTGAACAATGAAAGAAAGAAGAGCCTACTAACATGTCATTAATTAGTGCAAATCAAGAGGTTATGAGGGGAACAGTTGAACCAATTAATGACTGCAAGATTTCACCAAGTGTGTGTTGTCAATAGAGAAAATATTAAGGGCAATTGTTGAATATTTTGTCACTAAACTAATTCGTACGTATGAAATTGCAATGGTCACAAAAGGACAACAAAATTTCATGAAAGGGTGATGATTCCGGAAGCATCTTAATGTTAATTGGACAATTTCAATTGTCATTCTCATCCATGGGAACAAAATTATTTGCCATTGTAATTTTTATTTCTGATAAGGGTAAATATGTAAACCACTAGATTTTATGAGGGACGATGCCATTGGCTGATAAACTAATGGAATGCTAATTTATTTTACATCACACAAATAGTTAGATTTAAATTTAAACCAAGGAGGAATCCTAATTGCATCCTAATTAGACATGAGACATTGGAATGATGGCTTAGTTGGTTTTGGTATCGACCTCTTAGGCCATGTTCGTTTGGTTGAAATGGAATAGATGGAATGGAATCCCATTCTAATTTTTTCCAAACAATATGTATAGATAAGATAATTAAATCGAAATAAAATCAAATAGTGGTAGTAAATTATAATAATATTCATTCTGCATGTTGATTTCAATCTTATTCCATTCCAAATTATTTTTATCATGGAATTAGATTCCATTCCTACTCATTCCATTCCAACCAAACAAACATGGCCTTAGTGTTTAAGAATCAAATTAGATAAATGTTTAGTGTTTAAGAATCAAATTAGATAAATGTTGGAATAAGGTTTAAAGTTGTGAAACAGTACCTTTCAATCGTCCAGGTGTCTTAGTGTTGCAGGATACTCTTGTAATTTATTATAAACTCAAGAGGCAAATGAACATCATAAAGTGCATAGCACTCGGTCTCAACCCTTCGTCTATGTGGCTTTCCACGGGACCCATCAATTGTCCCACGTCACTCCTCACTAGCGTCCTACTGGAAAAGGGTTCTCTCACTCTTTCGCTTTCAACTTTCATCATCATCATCTCCGCTCTCTACGTCCCGTTCTGTTTTTTTGTTTTGTTTTGAAAAATAGAAAAAGAAAAGCTCGGCAAAAGCAAAAACCATTTCGTCTTTGTCAAGAGGGCACTGGCAGGCAGGTAAGCAGTCTCATCTCTTTCCCTTTCTGCTTGTTTTTCTTTCTTTCTCTCCTTACTTACCAGTCCCTTTGAATTATATTCACCTGTGTTTTTTGTTGAATAAATTGTGTGCTTGATGGTCTTTCTATTGGACTTGTTGGGAGATGTTGTTAGATTGGAATCGCTATGATCAGAATGAGTTCATCTTCATATACACTTTTCTATGCTCTTCTTTGATTGATTTTGTATTTTTTTTTCCTTTTAAAACGTCTGGATCGCATGTTAAAATTGAAGAAAATTAAGATGAAAGACGAAGCTACAGTTAATTTCTGATCGTCGATTTCTGTTTTCTCTTGTAGCCGATCGCTCAATTTTCTTGTTACCACTCTCCATCATGGATTTTTTTCTCTCTCCCTCCCTCTTTTATTTTATTTTTTATTTTTTTTATTTTATTTAATAAATATAATAAATTCATTTAAAAAATTCAGTTTCTTATGTTTTATCCGATTGATTTTTCTTTCTAAAAATCAGTCACTTATGTTTGGGCTTATGTATACAGCTATACGCACATACTTTCTCTGTTCCTAGCTGACTGTCCAATATATATATATATATATACCTAGATGATGATCAAGTAATTGATATAAGTTATATGAATATCCGCATTAGGAGTTGTATTTTGTGCATTAATGGAATATGAGGTACATTAGACTAATGCAAAGGATATAACCCTCAATGCATGGTGCTGATATAACTTATATCAACACGTGCTGATGGGAACATAACCATGTATATATATATTTATATATATATATATATTCCCTCACCACTAGGCTAACTCTAATGGCTTTTTAGGAATCTTTTTAAATGTTTTCACATCAATACAAATATTTGAACATTCTAATTTCACCCTCAAATGTACAAAATATTAGAAAAAGGTAAAATATTCATGTGAAGGGACATTTTAGAAAATCAAAATACTTTCACATCAATACAAATGTATGTGCTTACTTCATTTTTTCGTTGCAAACAAAACCAATAGTTCATCATAGATAAGTAAGTGAACTTATATTTATTTATATTTATACCACTTATAAAAGTCTTTAAGTAAGACAAAACTTTTGATTGAACCCTCAAAGGGTAGTTTAGATGGTAAAGGATTGCGACTCAGGAATCGTAGGTCTCGAATTCAAGTCTCTGCTTTCTCACTATCGAATGCATGGGCTTGCGGTTGGTTTTTACATTATAGGGGATTAGGGTGGGCCTAATGGTTTGGCATACTCATCATTTGTGCCAAAAATAAAAAAATAAAAAAAATAATAATATCACACATATTTTATTGACAATTATGTTCTTATTTAAAATTATATATACTTTTAGACCTTTGGTTTGAGATAAAAATGGTCTACACCTAGGTTTAAGATAAAGATGGTTTACATGTGTTAATAATGATCTTTATCTTTAACCAAATAATAAAATCTTAGAACAAATAAAAACACAATATTCAATAAGACATTCTTACTTTGTTACTCGACGTTTTTTCTTGATGAACAATTTATCAAAGTCCATAGATTTCCACTAAAATAAATAAATAGAGTTTGAAACCAATTTGAAGTGTCACGTATATACACACCAAATAAAATCCTCCCCCTTGGTCCTTGTTGTTTGCCAAGTACGTAAAGTCATTCTTCTATGGTTATTTTTTCACGCACGCACTCACATATGTGTATATAATATATATATTTTACGTTTGGTTTTGATGGGTGATCATGATACATTTTTATTGATTTTTCATGCGATGATACTAATGATTCAATGATTAAAATATAACAAGATTTTATGCTGTGATATTTTACAGATAAATTATTTTTATGTTGATTTTTTGAATAATTTTTTTTTTCCATATTAAAAATTAATGTACAATGCACGTTTGATATCACTAGTTATACAAAAAGGGTATAATGCAATCGCCTAATAGAATTTATATATAGAGTATGAAAAGGTAAAATTATAATTTTATCCCATCAATTTTTACTCAAAAACATTTTATACTCTATTTTGTTTTTAAGCATTTTGACCACTTAATGTTGGGGAAATGATATTTTATTCCTCACAATCAACGGTTTGGTTTTTTGACGAAGAATAGTCACGTACAATGCACGGGATCCACTTTTAATAATTTTAAGATGATATATATGGTGGAGAAGGTAGATTGGTAGAACCAAAAATTATATATATATATATATATATAGTCCTAATCAAGCCAGTACGTGTTGATATAAATTATTTCAGCACCATGCTATGGGGGTTGTACTCCGTGTATTGATTCAATATACCGCGTAATTTATTAATGCATGAGATATAACTCCTAATTTGGGTGTTGATATAAGTTATATCAACACGTGTTTACCTGATTATCATCCTATATATATATATATATATATATATATATATATATATGGGAGAGATCCGTTTACACTCGGTGTAGAGCTTTTTACTTTTATATCCCTTAATATCTTATTGTAGGAATAATATTTTGCTAATCAAACTATTGGATTAGGTATTTTCTTAATACATACCATGTATGCCAAATTTCAAGTAAATCTGATATTGGGAAACGTTTGATCTACATTTCTTTTTATAAATAAAACTATAAATTAGGATATTTTATAAATGACATAACTCCTAATATCTGATTTAATTTGACATGCGTGACACGCATAAATAGAGAACTTAATCCAACGGTTAGATTGACAAAAAATTATTAAGATATTGAAAAATGTAAAAGTAAAATGTTTTACACCGAATATAAACGGATATATATATATATATATATATATATATATATATAGCACACGTACGTTGCACATGAATATTTTTAAATAATATTAGTTATACAAAATAATAAATACATAAAGGTTTTATATTTTTTTCATAAAAGATAAAGTTTAAAATTCAAAAGTATTTTTTTTTTTTATAATAAAAACTGTCAACGAAAGATTAAAAACTTTTTAGATATACATTCAGAATTTTTTTTTCTTCATAAAACAGAATATTTAAAGAGTTTATATTCATATTATTATCATGCAACTAGATAGTTGTTTAAGGAAAAAGAATTTGAGTAAGAATTTAACTTCAATTTTTTAAAAGTTTGATTTAAAATCTAACTTTTATTTGTTACCAAATGATAAGAATGTTTATTATCTATTTCAATTACAAGAATGGTAAATATGTATTTTTTTTAAAAAAATAAAAGTATATTGGTCGTTTAAAAGTTTTTTTGAGATTCATTTTTATAGGTAAGATATATATATATATATATGTGGTGAGGGTATATTTATTAAATTATTATTTCGGTTAACGGCGTAAATAAAATACATTATCAAAAACATATGGTCAAAGTATATCCGTAAAATTACTAAAATCTTTATATTTTAGGGGGTTAAACTGTAATTTTATCCAAAAAGAAAATTTGTAACAAAACAAAGTGAAAGTAAATCAAACTCAAACAGGATAAAGAGTTAGAATAATAATACGTTGAATGATTCGATGCGGTTCAGCTGTTGCTGATACAGCCTATAGTGTTACGATGTGTGTAGGTTGTTGTTTTTATTTTTTTTTCCCCTTTTTGGGTGGCGCACGGCATGAAATGGACAAACCTATCCTTCTGTTCAACTTCATGTAATTATTGAACTTTAGATGGTTAATGAAGGTTTTGTAGTAATTTAAGGTAGTTGGTAAATATGGAAGCTCTCATTTAACGGCATCCCGCCTTCGGATCTTTCATCATTTACTTATTAAAAATGAAAAAAAAAGTCGAGTAGATCCAGGCGACAATTGGTGGAAGGGAAGAAAAGAAAAAAAGACAAAAGTTATTGTCCGTCGGAATCTAGTTTTATCCCACATATATTTATCAGGTTTGTTGCTGCTTTTATCGTGTTATGCTATAGTCTGTAATTGGGCCCGAACCGGACCACTTTTAAAAGTTGACCCGACTAATGATGCTACCTTGCATTGTTCTGCATTTGCCATGTCGTTTTATATGTACTTTCTTATCCGGAATTGCATGCGTACCGCAGTGCCCGGCCAGGAGTGTAAACGGCGCTGCTCACTTTTGGCATCCTTGGCGCCGTCTCGTAACCGAGTCATCCCCACTCTCACTATAGAACGGCGGTCTTAGAAGGGGTTACTGGTGCTCTTCCGTTTCTATATAATATTATTTGCTTATTATTAAAAAAATAATAATAATACTTTATTCGACCTACAAAAATAGATTATTTTATTTTTTTTGTCCTAAAATGTTTGTTTACATTAAAAATTCAAATTACAAATTTTTTGAACTTTTTTATACTATCTTTTGTTATTTTAATAATTGTTTTCAACAAAAAACCCAATACTAGTTGGGATTGGGTACTTTTGGAAAAATAGAGTTTAATAAGTGACAAGTCAATGAAGTAATGATTTTTCTGGAAATGCATGTTTTGTCAAATTTTGCCTATCTTTGTGAGACAAAGGAAAGAAATAGTAAAATCGCATAATTTACGATCAATTCATTAAGTATTTCCTTTTTTTAGAAGGAAAATTTTTATATTTAAATTATGTGTTAGATGTACTAATACTGCATCCCATCCATCTGGAAATATTGGTTTAAACCCTTTCGATTCTGGGTGAAAGATGCTTCTTCTTTGCATTTATTACGATTCTTTCTCTACGAGTATCGTAATTGGAATAGTCTTATTTTGTCATTTTTTCTATTATATATTGGTTCTTTCCCTTCTATTTATCTCTTTGCCTTTTTTTTTAAAAAATTTTTTTTTTCCTCTTCTGGGATGGGGGATTGGGTCCCTTTATGTTATGATGATAGTTGGTTGCTTGTCCTCTGTCTTGGTAGCGTTATTTTAAAGTGCATATGACGCTGTCACAAAAAAAAAAGGAAAAAGAAAAAAAAAAAGACATTCTCTCTTCGCTTCACAAAGATAAATTGTTTTTCATATATATATTTTTGTATTAAAATGTTTGTTCATTTTAAAAAGTCAAATTATAAATTTTTTAAGTTTTCTATATTATCTTTTGTTATTTTAATAATTACTTTCAAAATAAAATCCAATACAAAAAATAAGTTAATATAAAGATGAATTGTTTTTAATCTCCGTGTTTTATCAAATACTTGAAATGATGTATTTTTGTGGGACAGAGAGAATGATTTATTTAATTGTTTTCTGGAGCCGTGTAAGTGTCTAATTGCATTTGTTTTTTGAACTAGCAATTGTTCCAAACGGGGTCCCTGGCATCATTAGACCAAAAGAGCCGTTTGGGTGTTTTGGGTCCGGGAACGTGCGAACCAATAATTAGGTGACGATGTTACCCCGTCAGGTGCACATTTCTATGGGCCTTCATCTTCTTCAGAATAATACAACAAAGGTCAAAAACAGCCTGTCCCCCAGCACCCTAGACGATCATTGTAGGAGTACGTGTCATAGGTACCCTTCCCAGGTTTCCACGTCATCTTTGTCGGCGCGCACTCCAAATCACAGTCGACAGTGACGCTTTTGTGATCTGGTGTGAAGGTGCTGCACTTCCATTACATTAAAAAAGCGACATTTTATTCCTTGCGAAATCGCTCATTTGCTCTTCTGTCGTTGCAACCAACGCCGCCGTTTTGTCTCTGGCTTTGTCTTTCAACTTTTGTTGTGCTGCCTCAGAGAGAGATTTGAGTGAAGTCCCGCAAATATGATGCTGAATCATTTGAAGATATGGGGCTGTGTTCTTTATTTAGTGCCTGACTTGTCTCGTATTTCGTCCCACTGTGAACTAATTGCGGAATTTTTTTTGATAAAGCAGAGTCACAGAGAAGCGACAGCGTTTTAGGTGCAGCTTGGGTTTAGATCCGATATGGAAGAAGAGACGCATGCAAGTTCAGATGTTCCGGTGATGAAGGCTGTTGAAGAGGACACCAACATTATCACTCATCCCATTAAGGTAATTCTCAACATAAAAAAAAAAAAACACTCTTTCTTGAGGTTGATCTTGAGCCACACTTGTAGCAACAGATTTATTAAAAGAGAGAAGAGGCTACAATGAGAGCTCTCTCTTTATTTTATGGGATACTGCACAAATTTTGAAACAAGGCATATACAAAATATCAATTCGTTCACACGTGTTGGTCGAAGGTTGATAAATTTTTTCATCAATTTTGACTCACTATGTGGGTAGAAATTTTCCTGTTCGGAATTCTGGACCGGGAGTGAACTCCATGTGTGGGTTCATTTGAACATGCTTATGGCTGAAATTTTTTTAGTAGTAAGACCTTCTCAATGTGAGAAAGTTGATGATGGGACATATTTCTTAAATTATTTGTTTGAAGGAAAATGTTATTTGCAGCAATTCTTGTGCTAGATGAGATGATATCAAATGATTTGTTATTTTTTTTAATGAGTTAGTGTCACATCATCAATCACGTGAGTTGATGCAAAGAATTGATATATATCTATATATATATATATATATATATAGCACCACTTAAAAGAATGGGAGAACTCATGGGAAGAGGGATGAGCCCAGCCTTGCTCTCACTACAAATGAACCAAGTAATGCTTAACTTGTTAACTTAAAGAAACTTTGGTAGGGGGTGGAACTTTTCAATGGATCACCCATATCTACTGCAACTAAGTGCAGGCAATGCACAGGGGAAATTCCTGCTTTTAAGGCTGTACCATGTCAATGCGTGGAAGACTCCGCACTCCGCAGAACTTCATAACCCTGAAAGCAAGAATTTTTGAACTTCTTCCTGCACTTGATTGTAGAGGATATTGATTCTATTAAGATACCATGAACTTTGGGCGTCCGTGGACCTCCTAAGGAAATTAAATTTAGCCCATTTTATTTGAAAGCAAGATCCACCCTTCTGCAATGGGGGGCATTAACAAAAATATTGGAGACTTGAGAGAAACAAATAAGCTTGTTTTCATTGTGGCCAAAAACACAATGTAGTACTCATTTCAAATGGTCTATAAAATGCAATGGACTTGTTCAATCTTCACAAGACATTCAAACACCCAATTATTTTAGCCGTCATGCATTAACATGCAATCATCACACGTGAAAATCTCCAATAAGATTGCTGTAGTTAAGCCCCACTGTAGGGCAGTTAAACATTACCCCCCTGAACAATGTTGCTGTTGCTGTATCATTTTTGAATCAGATGGGTTCCTTTTTCTGGAGTGATAATATTAACTTCGCAGTATGCCAAAATTTTTATTTAGTTCATTAAAAGATTATAAGCCTTTCAAGAGGAAGATGGGTAATCAACTAATCATCATCTTGTTCATCGGGATATGGACTATCGCCACCAGCAATAGTCAGGGAGTGAATCCAACTATGCAGGTTTCTAGGCTGCTGTTCTGTTTCATGGATTCTGATTATCTAATTACAGGTGATAAATGGGGACTTGCATCAAAAGGAAAAGGAAGGAAAGAAAGAAGAGGAAGAAAATGCCTTGGAGGGAGAATTCATTAAAGTAGAGAAGGAATCATTCGACGAAAAGGATGGTTCTCATACAGCTGAAACAGCTTCTGCTGAGGCCCACAAGCCATCTGTCATTGAAAGAAGCTCAAGCAATTCCGCCACGAGCAGAGAACTACTAGAAGCCCAAGAGAAGATGAAAGAACTTGAGCTTGAATTGGAAAGAGTAGTTGGAGCACTAAAGCATTCAGAATCTGCAAATACTGGGCTAAAAGATGAGGTATCGCTTACAAAGGAGAAGTTGGAGGAAAGTGGAAAGAAGTATGAAGAGCTTCAACTCAATCATAAGAAATTGCAAGAGCAAATCGTTGAAGCGGAGGAGAAATACAGTTCACAGCTCAACATTTTGCAAGAGGCATTGCAATCTCAAGAAGCAAAGAACAAGGATCTCATCAATGTGAAGGAAGCATTTGATGGTCTCGGCCTTGAGTTTGAGAGCTCGAAAAAGAGGATGCAGGATTTGGAGCATGAACTACAATGTTCAGCAGGCGAAGCACAGAAATTTGAGGAGCTGCATAAGAAAAGTGGTTCACATGCCGAATCCGAGACACAAAGGGCCTTGGAGTTTGAGAGGCTGCTTGAACTGACGAAACTGAGCGCAAAAGAAATGGAAGATCAGATGGCTTCCCTTCAAGAAGAAGTCAAGGGCCTGTATGAGAAGATTTCTGAAAATCAAAAAGTCGAAGCAGCACTTACGGCTACAACAGCAGAGCTTTCAGCAGTTCAAGGAGAGTTAGAGCTTTCAAAATCGCAAGTCCTGGATATGGAGCAGAGGCTCTCTTCAAAGGAAGCCCTTATAAATGAGCTGACCCAAGAATTGGATCTGAAAAAGGTTTCAGAATCTCAGGTTAAGGAAGATATCTCGGCTCTTGAGAATCTGTTCTCCTCAACAAAAGAAGATCTTCAAGCAAAGGTTTCAGAATTGGAAGACGTCAAGTTGAAGCTGCAGGAGGAAATGAGTGCAAAGGAATTGGTTGAAGCTGGAATGAAGACCCAGGAAGCCCAGGTTTCAACAGTACAGGAGGAATTGGCAAAAGTAATCAAAGAAAAAGAAGTTCTTGAAGCAGCTGTGGCAGATCTCACTAGTAATGCAGCGCAGTTGAAGGAGCTCTGCAGTGATCTAGAGACAAAATTGAAGTTGTCTGATGAGAATTTCCTTAAAGCAGATTCTCTTCTGTCTCAAGCTTTGTCGAAGAATACAGAGCTGGAGGAGAAGTTGAAATCTCTAGAAGAGCTTCATCAAGAATCTGGAGCTGCAACAGCAACTGTGACACAGAAGAATTTGGAGCTTGAGGATATAATCCGAGTTACCAAGACAGCAGCAGAAGAAGCAAAATCACAACTGAGAGAGCTTGAGACACGTTGTGCAGTGGGAGAACAGAAGAATGTGGAGCTTGAGCAACAGTTAAATCTGGTAGAACTGAAAAGTAGTGATGCTGAAAGAGAGTCGAAAGAATTCTCAGAGAAAATATCTGAGCTGAATGCTACGTTGAGAGAGGTGAATGAAGAGAAGAATCGTCTGAATGGCCAAATACAAGAATACGGGGATAAGATAAGTAAACTGGAATCTGCCCTGAGTCAATCATCACTGCGGACTTCAGAGCTTGAGTTGGAGTTGAAGAATGTTTCAGAGAAATGTGCTGAACATGAGGGCCGTGCCAATATGACCCATCAGCGCAGCCTCGAACTGGAAGATTTGATTCAGATGTCTCATTCCAAAGTAGAGGCGCATGGCAAGAAGGCAGGTGAGTTGGAGCTATTACTTGAAACAGAGAAGTACAGAATCCAGGAACTTGAAGAACAAATAAGCACATTAGAAAAGAAATGTGAGGATGCAGATGCAGAATCTAAGAAATACTCTGATAAGGTCTCTGACCTTGCTGCAGAACTTGAGGCATTCCAAGCAAAAACATCAAGCCTCGAAATCGCTCTTCAAATGGCTAATGAAAAGGAGAGGGAATTGACTGAAAGTTTGAATGTCACAACAGATGAAAAGAGAAGATTGGAGGATGAATCGGACAGCTCCAGAAAGAAGCTTGCTGAAGCTGAAAATCTTCTCGAGGTTTTGAGGAATGAATTGAGTCTGACGCAGGAGAAGTTGGAAAGCATTGAAAATGATCTTCAGGCTGGTGGAATGAGAGAAAGCGAGATAATGGAGAAGCTTAAATCTGCTGAGGAGCAACTGGAGCAACAAGGAAAATTAATACAGCAAGCTACTGCAAGAAACTCAGAGCTTGAATCATTGCATGAATCCTTATCGAGAGATTCTGAGCTAAAACTCCAAGAAGCAATAGGAAACTTGACCAACAGGGATTCTGAGGTGAAATCTGTGTATGAAAAACTGAAAAATCTTGAAGAACAAGTAAAGATGTACGAAGAACAGGTTGTTGAAGCAGCTGAAAGATCAGGATCTCTAAAAGCAGAATTGGATCAGAGTTCTGTGAAACTGGCCTCTGTGGAAAGCACCAATGAAGAACTTGAAAGACAGATCACAGAAGCAAAAGATAAAGCTGCACAGTTATGCTTAGAAAATGAACTGTTGGCTGAGACAAACATGCAGCTCAAGAGCAAGGTTAATGAACTTGAGGAATTACTGAGCTCTGCTTGTGCTGAAAAGGAAGCTACTGCTCAGCAAATTGTTACTCATGTGAACACCATCTCTGAATTAACAGACAAACACTCAAGAGCCACTGAACTTCATTCTGTGGCTGAAGCCCGCATCATGGACGCAGAAACACAGTTACAAGAAGCCATTCAAAAGTTCACTCACAGGGATTCAGAAGCTAAAGACTTGTTTGAAAAGCTAATTGCACTGGAAGGGCAAATAAAAATGTATGAAGAACAAGCTCATGAAGCATCTGCAGTCTCTGAAACTCGAAAGGTTGAGCTGGAAGAGACTCGAGAGAAATTAAAGCATCTGGAAACTGTTTTTGAGGAACTGCAAACTAAGTTGGGTCAATTTGAAAATCAGAGTGAAGGGCTAGCTGAAGCAAATTTAAAGCTTACTCAGGAACTGGCCATGTACGAGTCCAAAATGAACAATTTACTGGCAGAACTATCTGCGGCTCTTGTTGAGAAGGATGAAAACTTTGAACAGCTTAACTCTTCAAAGAAAGCGTTGGAAGATATGACACAACAGCTTACCTCTGAAGGGCAAAGACTACAAGCTCAGGTTTGCACTTGTGAAATGGTTCACCATTTATATTGCATAATGTATAGCTAATTATTAAGTATTTTTTAGTTAACAATGATATAGTGATTTCTTTATCCCACATTGTTCTGATCCATAATAATATGTTTTAATGTTACAGATATCTTCTGTTATGGAAGAGAACAACCTTCTCAATGAATCATATCAAGGTGCCAAGAAAGAACTTGAAACTGTGATAATCCAGCTTGAAGGACAATTGAAACAACAGAAAGAAAATGAAGATGCTTTAAAAGATGAGATGGAGAAGCTCAAAGCCGAGACTGTTGAGAAATCTGTTTTGCAAACTCAAATGAAAGAACTTGAAAAACAATTGATGATAGCTGAGGCTCAATTGAAAGAAGAGGTATTGCAATTATTGATGAAATCCGGTAGGATGAAGAAGAAAATAAAAATGCCAGATTAAGCATTTCATGATAAACTATACTTGAATGATCAGTTCTGACAATCCAACTGCCTGTAGGTTGAAAGAGTTCAGGCAGCCTCTGCTGGAAGAGAGGCAGAATTAACGTCAAAATTGGAGGATCATGCACAGAAAGTCCATGATAGAGATATGTTAAATGAACAAGTGCTACAACTTAAGAAAGAGTTACATCTTACTCAGACCACCATTTCCGAACAGGTTAGCCATTGGTTTATACGTTGACTGATTTTATACTTGTGTTCTATTTTGCTGTTGAAATTTGTTTTAACAATGATCGATACTAGATCTGCAGAATACATAGAGCTCAAGCTTAAACTGCTAATCTCTGATATTACCCTAATACAAAGATTACACTCTCTAGGGAGAAAATTGATGTCACTTTATCATGTGGAAATTTTTAATACTCTTTATATTTAAAGATAGAAAGAAGATTGAAAACAAATGTTTGAAGAACTGACTGTTTTAGGTTTTATTTCCAACCAAACAGAAAGAAGCTGATTCTCAAAAAGAGTTGGAACGAGAAGCTGCTGTGAGGCATTCCCTTGAAGAACTTGAAGCTAAGAATAAACAAGTTGTACTACTGGAAAAGCAAGTCAAGGACCTTGAGCAAAAATTGGAGCTGGCTAATACTATATTAAAAGAAAAGGTCCTGCACACTTTTTCATTGCTCTTTAAATTGGATTATAAAATTAAACACACAAGTTTAGGTGAAGAAATTTACTTCCTACAACAATTAACATCGAAGTGTCTCCACTTAACAGTGCAAAAATATGTATTTTTATTCAGCAAATTACAAAAGCGTAATCCTGGGCTGCATGGAGACAGATCTATGTTCATATTGAAATTAGATATCACTTATGTTACATAGACACTTCAAAATGTGTGACGTACCTGTGTCAGGCATGTGTGACGTACCCGTGGCGGACATGTGTGACATGGGTGTACTCCCACCGGACACTTCAAAATAGTGAAATATCTTTGGAAACTAAAGGAATTTGGACACATACCTGAGTCTATGTAATATAGGAAATCACAGCTAATGGTGGAAGTAAATTGGTTTACCCCTTTCATTTTCCATGAGAAATTTTTTTTCCTCCCGCAAAGCGATTTTTTAAAACCTTCATTCTTTAAATGTTTTTGTTTTCAAATGAACAGCATGGTCCCAAATCGCATTTGTGATATTCAACTTTAAGATTTATTGTCAATTTATGATGGTCAACCCCAACTGTGATTTCCGTTTCCAAAATTATGAAGGCAGGACTGCACCAGTACTACCCTATGACATTCAAGTCCTCATGTTTTTTAATGTGTTCTTTGTGATCAGTTTTTCAGTTCTAATCTGAATTAGCTGCCTACATAAATCATGTTGCAGGTTGATGTTGGCAGTCCAACAGAATCGAAAGATGGAATAGAAGTGAAATCAAGAGATATTGGGTCAGCCATTTCAACTCCATCGAAAAGGAAGAGTAAGAAGAAGTTGGAAGCAGCATCTTCTCAAACCTCATCCTCTTTACAGACCCATACTCAAACCAGAGAGGTTTCTCATGCCATGACCCTCAAGCTTGTATTGGGAGTAGCCTTACTGTCAGGGATCGTTGGCATAATTCTTGGTAAAAGATATTAGCTTTGGTTTTGTGGTTTCTGGTTTTGCTTTGCCTACATATTTTGTAGTTTTGTTTTATTTTTATTTAAATTATGCACAGAAGATTGGAAGGCTTTGTTTTCTATGTAGTTAGTCTTGAATCTGGTAAGGGAATTTGTTTTCATTGCCATCCCTTACCTGTTTGCAGAGAGAAAAAAAAAAAAAAAACAATTGCTTCATGTATTTTCAAGTTTGTATTTAGTTGTTTATTGATTGTATTTGAAATGTTTCTGATTCTAATCTTGATAAAATCTCTAGGTTAATTTGCTGAATTACAAGCCGTCACTCATAATTTCAATTTCCTTAGGGAGAGTAGGGAGAGACGGTACCGTAAAACAACCATCCTTTCAATTTCCTTAGGAAGGCCCGGGAGAGACTATAAAACAGCCATACTATCAATTTCTTTAGGGAAAGTTGAAAGACTGTAAAACAACTATTATTTCTTCTTCCCTTGGTAGAAGCGGAAGAGACTATAAAATAGCCATCCTTTCAATTTCATTAGGGAGAGCCAGGAGAGTATATAACTACCATCCTGGCAATTTCTTTAAAATTTCCTTATGGACAGCCAAAAGAGACCAAAACTACTATCTTTTTCAATCACCATTTCAATTTGCTTTGGGAGAAGCGGAAGAGACTATAAAATAATGTGAATAAATATGGTGATCATGCTTGCATTGGAAGAACTCTGAGGAGGGCAGTTAATGGCAAAACTTAGAAGAGAGAAGAAAATAAAAAGTGGTGACAAACTTGAGAAACAGTTAAACTTGCTCTGAGAACATGTGAAGTTCATCCATAAAATAAGCAAAGCAAGAAACCATCTTACAATATTTGAAGCACACTTTAACACAATATTTTAGTAGTCATTTAGTAATTACATATATTGATTTAGAAAAATAAAGAAGAAAAATGGAAACAAAGATCGAAACATTCTATATAATATGAGTAATTTCATCCTCAGGAATCAGATGTGTTATTATGAACTAGCGTTATCCTTAGGGCCTTTCTGTTTAAGGGCTGCTCTCACCTTTTGAATGGAAGGAAGTGGGATAGCGGAGGTGATTTCGGTAATTAACAGAGGAAAACAAAGGGATTTGGAGAATCCTCTCACTCCCACAAAGCATCTGCAATACAAATTCAAAATTTTAAGCTAATATAGACTTGCATCATTATCATCATGTTTAACAAGCGGACTGATGCAAAACTAGATGAATTATTCATTTCATCACCAACAGTCATTATGTTTGTCACAGGTCTCTCTACATATGCAATACTTCTACTAGGCATCGTTTGTATCTCAGAGAAGCCCACCCCCATTTCGTGTTTAATCATCCGATCGACCCTACTATCATTGCAGAAGCTCACCCCTTGCCTTTCCATTTCCTTCCAGAAAACAAAAGCCTTCCCAGTTCTCTATTTGAGTTCCCAACTTAGGATCACACCAACAACAATTTTTTCTTTTCTTCTTTGAAAAGAAAATAATACTCGATATAAAACAAATAGAAAAAGAAAGCTTCAAGCAATATCTGATGGAGTTGGTCCTCTACTTCTGCATGTAGGGTCGACTGGCGACTGCATGTCCACACTGGCTGAGACTTAAACTCTATTTGTTACCACTTGAAGAAATGGATCTTTGATGCGATGCATACTGAATACTGAGCTAAATTTACTTTGACTGAGCTAGCTGTTCTGGAGATGTGTCCACGCCAAAAAACACAGAAAATGAATCATTGGTGGCGACTAGTTTAATGCTATTCTATGTGAGGGTACTGCTTCACACCGTGACCTGGGGACGACCAATTCTAGGGATTAGATATAATAAATCAAAGCCTTTGATTTGCCTTTTGTTTTGGTTGTTCTCAAAGTCTTACGGCTTACAAATTATAGTTTTTGAATTTGAGTCTTTACTCCCATGCACAAGTTTGCGGATTGTTCGTGTATCATGAAGAGATTATTTTATGCCCAATAACCTAGGTTAGTACCCCTAAGTTGACACCACCCAAAAAAATAAATAAATAAATAAATGGAAAAAGTACCCCTTTTTGACAAAATAATCGGCCTCATTAATGGTCCATGGGATCCACCTTAAGGCTCAGTGCATCCCTACAGAAAGTCACATAGGGGTCTATTTAAGTACAGCTGGACTGTGACTTCTCATCGTTCATACTGTAAAGCTGACGCCAAACTTTTGGACTCCGTTACTCACAAAGTTTGCATATATGGTCTGCGTTCCCTCATTTCATATGGATTTCAAGTGTACTGTTTCCCATAATGTCATGTTTGTTTGATTGGAATAGGATGTGTGGAAATATAATATGATTCCATATTTAAAATAGTTTGAAATAAAATGAGATTGAAATAAACATTATGAAATAAATATCATTATAATTCATTATTAGTGTTTGATTCCATTCTCATTCAATTACCTCATCTAAACATGTTATTTTGAATGAATTAAAATGGGATACCATTCCATCTATTCCATTCTAACCAAACAAACATGGCTAAGCATTTTATAGTTTTATGCTTGCACATCGATGAGCCACCCACATTTATTCCTTAATTAATTTAGGGTTGGGTTATTGTCCCCCCTTAATTTTATTTGTACCTCTAATTTATTTTAGTTTTTAAAGATTTTATGAAAAATATGTAAAAATTTTATGAAAACTGGCTCAATGTCTATTAGAAAAATATCATTTTAAACACCTTTATAAAAGAAAGTTTTTATAAAATCTGTCATTTAAGTGAATTTTTTTTTTGCTATTTATGCTCTCTAAATCATTTTTGACAAACATATTTTGTAAAAACTTTCTTTGTAAAGTTGTTCAAAATGATGATGTTTTCTAGTAGATAACGTTGTCATTTCTTATAAAAACTTTTTACATTTTTCATAAAATTTTAAAAAACTAAAATAAGTGGGGGATACAAATAAAATTAAGGGATGGCAATAACCGCCTTCAATAATTTATTATGTGGATTCTTCAAAGTTAGAAGCAAACAATAAAGAGCCAATTGGCGTGTCTAATGTGAAATTAAATAATTTAACCAAATTTCCATTTTAAAGGCCCAAATCCATCACTTGAATTGATAAATTTAAGAAAATGATTGTAATGATAAATAAGAATGAAAATTCAAAATAATGACATTTCATGAATTTCTTTGAATTGATCATAGAACATCAAATATAATGATGAGTCATTTTAAAATAAAATAAAATAAAATAAAATAAAAGAAGGCTGGAAGGGACCAATCAAAAAAGGATGTGTATGTATGTGAGCATATCTACCATCATCTGAAAATTTCCAAAACTAATAGAGAGGAGATTATATTTCGTGGGAAAAAACATAAAGAAAACAACAAAAACACATAGTGAGAGGAAAATCATTGTGTTGGAATTTTGAAGGAGTGTGTAGGTGAAGATAGTTTGTCCAAAAACAGGTATTTCAAAGAAGAAGGCGCACGACCCATGTTGGGGCAATTCCGACCAGAAGGTAATGGGTTACTTTCAAGTTTGCACTTTTCCAGAGACTTTTGGAAGCATTGTTGACTTTTGGGCACAGGCTGGCTTAAGCCGCCGTCCAATTATAATATAATCCGGTGATTAGACGTGGTTTTGTTTTTCATTGTGCTTGTTGGATCAATGGACAAAGTTTGCTAAACTTTATGTAGTGTTTGGTACGAGAGGGAAAACTCGGAGGATGAATTTGTTGTAGTTCGCACGAGGGAGACGAGATCAGAGGAGAGATTGAGAATCCTACATTTTCACATACATATGTTAATTGATTACTCAGATTGCTCCAAATTTAGCCAAAAATTTCCTCATTTTCTTCCAACTTTTGCCAAAATTAACAAAAACATTATAAAATAAAATAAAATAAAAAATCCTCAATAATTTTAGTGCATTCTCTAAATTTTTTTGGCCTAAATCTAGAGTTTAAAAAATAAATAAATAAATAAATCTAGGGACACATTGATAAAATTAAAACATAAGAAGAGTTATTTGCTGACTCCCCATATTTCAGGGATTTTCTACAATTTACCCAAATAAAAGGGTAAAATTTTATTATCAATTAGTAAAAAATTGAATGTTCATTACATAGAAAAATGTTTTTTTTTTTTACATGCAGGAAAATGATCTTGTTTTGTTCTAGTGCTTTTTTTTATTTATTATTTATATTTTTGGTACGAAGGAAATAACAACAACAAAACACGAACTACCTCCTAGAATTGTTTTAGTGCTTCTACACAGGGGAAAGAACAAGTTTTGAGTAAATGTAGTATAATTTATTATCCAAAGCAAGAAAATTAAATATCTTTCTTGTAAAGCAATGTGCAAAAGCAAACTCGTTTTAATTCATGTGGCTTTTTGTTTAAAAGGTCAAAAAGGTAGACAATATGTCATAAGAGGCATTGTTTACCACAAAAGTTTTGGGAAAGGTGCAACAAACTAGTTTTGAGATAGGTATTATTGTACTATTGATTCAAGTAATGCCCAATGGGTATAACAAATAAACTATGAGTACAAGCTGTGAGAATATTGGAAATTGAGTTGTTTTCCACTAAATGCAGTACCTTGCATCCGTGAAATGGGATATTCTAAACCCCATGACCACCACCTGCAACTTCAATATCGTTGGCTCATTCTCACGGTCCTGATACCCTCACATGGTTGCTCATCACCTCATCATTGTGCACCATTGCTTAAAATCTCGATGAGAGGAGCGTCCATGGCCAAAAGAGAGAGGTGTCCATAGTTGGATCTAAGTGGAGGAGGCGTCAATGTTCAATGGACGAGGAAGTCGCTAGTGTTCTTACTTGTACGAGAGTTGCTGGTATGGGGGAGAAAGATAGAAAAGGAGATGTAAGGAACATAGAAATAGGGGCAATTTTGTCAATAATGAGCCAAATGGACTAAATGAGTTAGATAAAATGTTAGTTGACTAATTGCTAAATAAATGTGAATTCCATCCTATATAGGAGAATTAAAATAGTTTTAAAAATAATATTATATTTGATAAGAGTAACATTTTCCTACAAAAAATTAGTTGGATAAGATTGATATTTGAGAATCCCATCCTTTTTTTCTTTTTTGCTTTTGTTTTTGTTTTTGGAAATTGTTTACTTGCTTTACTAAAGCAGCTTTCTACTCCTTTTATTTATTTATTGGCTTTGTTTTAGAAAATAAAAAATTTCGTAAGAGTTGTGATACATAGGATAACTTATGTGGGATGATTCTGTTTAATGAAGGTTCTTTGTAATTAGCTAATTTGAATATCATTGTTTTATCAGCAACCTACTTTATTAAATGCTCGAACCTACAAAAGGAAGCTCCTGTCATTTTTGTGATTCTGCCATATCTTCCCGTGGTTTATGGTTTTGGCATACTAAACATATATTATGTATATTTCCATAATAGAAGGATGAACAAATTGATTTTTTTAACTTAAAAAATTAGTTAAAATTAAGATAAAATTATTTTAACTTAATTTTGAAAAAATTCTTTAAGATCCAATCCGCAACATCACAAAAAAAAAAAAAAAAAAAAAAAAAACCGATTAAGAAGAAGAAAACAATGAAGAACAAGTTAAAACTCACAAATTTGGATCGATGACCCAACACATTAAAGATCAAAATCAAGATAAAATTATATTTAGTCATTAAGAAAAAGAAAATAAAACGGAAAATTAAATATAAAAATCAACGATAAAAAAGAGAGGATAAAATCATCTAGTTAATTTTACCAAGTTAAAAAATTTAAGCTCTAATTTCAAGTTAAAAAAATCAAGTTTAGAGCCTAGTTAAAATGAAGATAATTTGTCAAGTTGAAAAATCAAGTTTTAAAACTTGACTTTTCATGAAAAAAATCATGTTAAATACAACTTATTAAAAAGGAAATTCAAGATCAAATTACATTAAATTTCAAGATAAATCCCAACCAGCATAATAAGGAAAATAAAAATAAAAAATTTAAGAAAAAAGGAAAAAAAGGAAGAAGAAAAAGAAGAAGACCACGCCCACACCATACACATCCGTCCAGTTCCATCTATTGTGCGACAGAGGTTCGACTTGTGACTAGTGCAATCATGGTAGCCTTGGCTGGTATGATAGTGGTGGAGAGGGAGAATAGAGAGTGGAGAGCTCAAGCGCTCGAGAGTTCCTCCGATTTGTGTCTTTTCAGCCTAACAATCATTACTCGTTTCATAAATATTCCAAAAATTTACGCTTTTGCTCCCTCATATTTTCCATTGAATTTTTGTCCTAATTTAGAAAGGTTATTTACAAGCAACGAAACTAAAATGGCAACATTGAATTAGAAGTTAGCTTAATATGGCTTCAAATGTGTAAATGCCAAAATTTTGTACCTTGGAAATGATTGATCAGTACATAAAATCTTTGTTGATCGTTGATCTATGCTGATTCCGCATCTATGCAAAAAAATTGAAGTAAGAGGTCAGCGGTAGCAGCTCCGACACCCCATCATGAGCCGAAAGAGGTATCCCCATCATGTGGGATACCTTGATGTCTTCTTTATTTTAATTTAAGACAAAAGGTACTTAAACTTAAATGAGTGTTCATAGTAATTAGCTGGATTTTTGGGACGAAATCGAATACATTCTCAAACACTTCAAAATTTGCGAGTGGCCTTATCCGAGGAATAACGCAAAGGCATCCATAGACTCAGCCAAAGGACTTGGTTGGTAATCCAAAAAAGAACAAATAAATAAATTAGGTGGTTGCCTTGATGGATTACCTATATAAATTTATTTGAAGTTATACTACAAAAATAGGTGGTTGCCTGAACCACTGTTTTGGGATTTGGGCAGGTATACAGAATATCAAATCACATAAATTATTGAATAAATTTTTTTATACAAAAGTATTATCCCCACTCATTCCTAGTAGCAGCGTGCAATTGCACAAGCAGTCAATGCCCTGCTCCTTTGATTTGAGTTTGCTCACCCAAAAGAAGTAGCAAATCCCTGTCATTCTCCTACGTGGACGCATTTGTGTGGGGATCCATCTTTTGGGGGTCTACGGCACTACAACTCTACCAAGAGGCTGATCACTACACTTCCAAACTGATTTTTAGTACCTCAAAGAACACTGAACTTCAAAATTTGTGTTTTTTTTAATTACCTCAAACTTTTCGAAACCCTTTTTCAAAAGTTGCGACTCCAAACTTGCATGAGAGCAAAACCGTATGTAAATTTAAGATCTTTAAATACTAAGAGAACATAAAATAAAACAATTACAACCAATTAAATATTAAATGAAATTTACTTTAACCAGCACCAACAGAACCCCCCAAAAGCTGCCTCCAAATTGCTGGGACCATTTTTTCTTCTTCTTCCTTTTCTCTTTTCAAATGTTGGAAGATAAAGGAATGCATATTCCTCTTTCAAAGAATTACAACAAAGTGAACAAGTGAGAACTTCACTTGGAAGCTACAAAATCTCCTTCAAAAGTGTACCATATATGAGGAAGAGATGTCTTCCTTGCTCATTATTATTTTAAAAAGAGAGCCTCCCCCACCTATTCATCAAACTTATGTCGCATCCAACATGATGGGTCCAACCATCATCATCATCATGTTTTTGTAGCACTGCATGCTGATCCATCCCAATAACTCTGATCCATCGATGACGGCCGCCAATTACAATCCATTTTAATCGATCAAGCAATTCAATCGGACGGCTGCCAAGCAGAGGCAGTGAGCAAAGACAAATCCTTCCACCCCAATTTCAAACACCCATTCTCCTCAACCAGAGTATACCCTTTCCAAGGAAGCATCCCAAGCAACAGACTGGCCTGGGCGGCCGGGTTTCCTCCGAGCGAGATGGGCAGAAACCCGACCCGCCTCAACTCATCCCCCCACCTCTCCACCTTCACCTCGCCAGTCCTCTTGGGCCCACCTACGGCCACAATGTTCCTAATCTCACAGCCAAACAACTGCTGCTCCACCTGATGCCTCTCTAGGCTGTCCACACCGAATCCATCGCCCAATGCATCGAACAAGGCCGAATAGTAGTGCAATGCCTCCACAAACCTCCCTAGGAAACTCCCTCCGTGACTAAGGTCCTGTTCAACGATCGTGATCAACTTTGGTCTCAACAAAGTCAACAATCTCAACGTCCCTAAATCACTCCCCGTTATGTCGTACAAGCAGTGGTGCATCCAGTGCACCACTATAGCCTCGCTCGGCCTCACCCCGAGTTGACTCAGATCACTTATGTTCCCCACTTTCCCTTCCAACGGCTGAAACTCGAACGGCAGGCCTAGTGAACTCGCGAAATCGGCGAGTCGTCGCCCCGTCGCCTCCAGCAACTCGATGGATGATCCGACTCCGGTAATTCTCATGGATCGGATCTTCCTCGATCTTGAAGCTAAGATGTGGAACAGTCCTGGCCATTGAAGGCCTTGCATGATATCGAGATCGATGACGTGGACGCGATCCTCGCCGTCCAGTGCTTGGAAAATGGCTTGATTGGCCGTGAAGTGTGAGAACTTGATCAAGGGGCCGATCGAATTGTAGGATTGTAAGGCGTTGAAGATCTTCTGGGACTGAGCTAGGGTTAGGGTTTTGACGGTGAGAGGGGAGTAGGTGCCGAGGCATGAGCTGATGATACGAGCCTGAAGCGCGTGTGCGAAGTACGCCGCGACTCGCTCGGGTGAAGACCCGAAAGGTGAGGAGAGCTCGGAGATTTCGGGTAAGAGATCGCTCGCGTCGTCGAGGTTGTCCATGGCCACGCACTCGGCGCATTGTAGCAACATCCCTAGGAGGCGTAATCCCGTCGACTCGCCTTCGATCGCGGGCTCTTCTTGGTCCTCGTGCTCCGCCGTCTTCTCCCCGGAAACCGTCGCCTCCCCGGAGGTGTTCGGACGCTTGCGTGTGGACTCGTCGACGGAGGACTCACCGCCGGCGATGTCGCGGTCGATGCGTTTGGCCTTCATGGTGGAATTGGGGTTGGAGTTGATGGGAGATTGATGGACTAGGCTCTGAAGCATGATCGAAGAGGGGAGAGAGAGGATTTTAGAGAGAGAAAGATACAATTTTAGAGAGAAAAAGAGAGAATCGGAAGGGAAAGAGCTTTTTGGAAAACTTTCGGGAGAGAATCGACAAATTCGAGGGAGAAAGACAAGAACAGTGTGTGCAGAGAGTTGCAGAGGGTGTCAGAGAGCGTTTGGAAAGAGAGAAAATTGAAGAGATATAGAGAAAAAGAGAGACCTGCAGAGAGAAAGGTTAAGATCTTTTTTTTCGCTCTTATCGACGTTAGACGTTAGTTTACTCCGTTTGGGGTGTCGTTAAGTCCGTTTGTTTTTGCTGAGCGATTACAGTGGGAAAATATTAGATTAAATCGTAATTAGGTATTAATATTCCCTGATTGCATCATCTTTGGATTCTTTGGTAGTTGTTTTGTGAAAAATTAAGAGATCAAAATTTGTCTCATCTTTCGGAAATTGATATATCTTATATTTATATTTCCTTATTTTAGTTTATCTTCCTATACTAGACGATGGTCTATGGCGATTATTCTACTTTGTGTGGGGTTATATCAAAAAGTCAAGTCGATCTCTTGAATAGGAGTGTAAGTCGGTGCGGTTTGGGCGGTATAGAGAGGTTTTTCCACGAAACCGATCATTTCGGATTAAGTATTGACCAACCGAAACCGCACCAACACCAATACCACTTATCCTACACCAACCAAATTTGTATTGGTGCGGTTTTCGGTTCCACCAAAATTGAATTGAAAACTCTCTTTTCCTCATCTACTTAGCACAAAAAACTTGAATCAAACATGCGATTTGATTTGAGTTAGAAATTTCAGGTTTAATTTCATATAATTTCCCAGTAATCAAATAGAGAATTAAACAAAAGCTGAGATAACAAGAGAGGAGGAGATAGAGAAAGCTAGACTGAGAGTAGGGACTATGTACTTAACGGCGACGAATGTGCAGTAAAAGGGAGACCACGACGGCGATGAATATGGCCTGTGATTGAAAGAGAATGAGAGATTAGGATATATATATATATATATATACACACACACACACACACACATAGAGAGAGAGAGAGAGACGGAGACAGAGAAAGAGACGGAGACAGAGAGAGAGAATGAGGGATTGAGAGATAACATACCTTAAAATACTTGTTGCTGTCGATCTGGTGCGCCATAGGTTCGCCGATGGTGTGCTGGAGAGTGAGACAGAGAGAAGGTAGAGTAGGGTGGGTGTTGACGGCGCTAAGGCTGGTGTGGGGGTTATCGAATGAATTGAAGGGGGGAAAATTAGGGTTAACTGTTATGTATATATAGTGTGATATAAAACGACGTAGTTTTGGTTTTAAAAGTAACATATATAAACCGGTTCTGTTCGGTTTAATTGGTCCGGTTTTATGCTAAATCGATACTGAACCGAAACCAAAAAAACATAAAATCTTAAACCGAACCGCCCAATGTTAGTTAAAAAACCGACCAAAAACCGATAAATCGGTTCGGTCCAGTCCGGTCCGGTTTAGCCGGTTTGGTCGGTTTGCTTCCACCCCTACTCTTGAATGTAGAAGATTTCTATAGGGGATATAATTTGGGCAATTTCAACGTAATCAACTCAAGTGAATTGTATGCTAGTCTAATGATAGTTTTTTTAATTTATTAAGTGAAGGATTTCGGGTTCAAGTTCATTAAAAAAAAACCTTGATATTTATTTTTTAATATTATGGGGGTTTGAAGATATTGAGACTAGTCTAAGGATAAGAAAAAGTGGATAAAGAATAGGGTTACGTGAGATTAGGGGTTCAAACTCCAATTATGTATCTATCTGTATATATATATATATATATATATATATATATATATATATATATATAGATAATGAGGGTTTGGGTAAAGGTAGATTCTATTGATTGTCACCCAAAAAAAAAAAAAAAAAAAAAAACCTCAAATAATTCGAGTCTATTATTCTCATCAATCTATAAACCTAGGAACAAGATTTTAGGTCAAGGTTGAGCTTTGTCTCACAAATCTTATTGTAACACCCATGTCATTAAATAAGTTTAATTGCATAGTTAATAGTTGTTTTGTCAGGCATTAGCTTGCGTGTGCTTGACATGTGATAATTGTGATGATGTATGACATGTGGTTTAATGTCATTTTGCATAACATGTATGTTAAATAAGTATGAATAGCTTAAATACACATTTTTTTTGTTTTTTTGTTATTAGGCAATTTCAGTATAGGTCGATCGATCGGGGATGGGTTGAAACTACTCTTGGAAACGCTGCTAACCCGATTGATCGGGAGCCCTCAAACCCCCTCAAACCCCGATCGATTGAGGTACGGTAGTTTTGTTTTTAAAAAATGGGCGAAATGACTCATATGCCCCTCAACCATTTTACATATCTAAGGTTTGATCCTTAAACTCATCTTGCTGCATTTTGAATTCCTTGCATGGGCCGCGATCTTTTGAAGTTCTATGGAAGTGTAGGAATATGGTGATCTTTGAGGGCAGTGAAGTTACACCCTCTAAGATGTTATCTGATATAGAAGCTAAGAAAGCTGAATTCATTGCCTCGATTACTCCACTTGAGATTGCTAGCATCTCCCATATTTTCGATTAATTGGGAATGTCCTCCAGTTGATTTTGTGAAATTGAACTTTGATGCCATTATCGGTCCTTTGAAATGTAGTGTAGCAGGGTTGGGTTGTGATCATTTTGAAAATGTTTTAGGAGTGTGGTCCTATATCTTTGAAGGTGTGGACCCGAGGCTAAAGTAGCCAAATTAGCTGTTAAGATGGCGAGGGATAAGCAATGGAGCAAATTCTGGGTGGAAAGAGATTCTCAGGTCATTATTAATCTTTTCTCCTCATCTGTGGATGCCCCTTAGCACTATGAAGTTATTATCTCGAATATTTGCTATGAACTGGGTCTGGTGAACTCTTCTTCTTTCCATAAAATCCCAAGAGTGGCTAATGGGGTGGTTGATGCTATAGCAAAGTGGGCTCTCAAAGTGGGTTTCTCGAGTTTCTTGGATGCCTCCTTTCTCCTTAACCCGGTTATAGAAGCCTGTCGTTTTGATCATTGTAGTTGGGTTTGGTTTTTTTTTTCTTGCTTTTTATTTTTTATTGTTTTATTTATTTTTTTTTTTGTCGGTTGGTCTATTTTTGCTTTGCTTTCTAGTTTGTTTTCTTGGTTTTTGTAGCAAAGGAAAAAACAAAGAAGAGAGAGGAAGAGAGAGAGAGAGATAGAGAAGGTATGGATGTTAGAAAGAAAGAGAGAGATTTACCTTTGCATGTTGGGATTTTTGAACTTCATTCTTCACTTCAAGACCGTGGTTACCCATCTTGGAGTTGGATTTGTTATTCTCAACAAATTCTTCAAAAATTAAAGTTTGATTTATAGAGTTGGGAACTCATTCCTTCATCCTAGGCTTGGATTTAATCTTCTCAACACATTTTCTCTACATTTTATGTATCATACTTAAGGTAGGTGTAATTTTCATGAGTTTTAACCTTAAAAATGATAATGAGGTAGGATATAATCCCTTGCATGTCAAATATAAATTATGATTTGCAATATTTATGATTTTACATAATTTTTTGGTGTACTATTATGTGATTTTTGGAATGTATGTACTGAGGGGTCTAGTATGTATACTTGTGAACCCCCAGAAAACGGCCCACAAGGGATTTGGCAAAAGATGGAAAAAAGACTACAAACGAAAAGGAGTCGCCACCTCATTTTTTAGGGAAAAGAAGAAAACCATAAAAATGTTTTATTTTCAAAAATCACATGACTCCATTAAAGGAAAAGCGAAGTCTTTGAAATCAGAAAATTGGATTCGAGGGCTAAGTTACGACGTGGGAAGGTTCTGAGCAAAGCCCATAGGCACCCACATCGCCCGAGTTGGTCTCTTAATTTGATTGGGCTAATTTAAGATCTTTTCCACTCAAATATCATCATATATCATCACAAGGCAGCATGCATAACATATATTCCATCCAATCATCCATGCATAATCAATCAAATAAAACAAAACAGAAAAAGAAGAAAAGAGAAGAAAAGCTTAGGATACTTGGATCCTAGAATGGACTTGAGCCTCACGAAGAGCGCCTACGTACCATGCAGCGAAATACATGGATTAAAGTCCACGTAGTTCGAAAAAAATAGGGTTACAACCTAATGCAAACCTATGGTAAAAACCCTAGGTTTCCTTATTTGAAAATGTATTGAATAGTCCAAAATTGAAAACTTTCACAAGAGGAAAACCTTGATAGAAAACCAGAATTTTATTAATGAAGGAAACCCTTGATAATTACCATGTGTTCATATTAAAAAATAACCCTAGGAGGGAGAAGAGAAAAGAAAGTAAGGAAAAGTGAATTAGGGCACTTCATACCCTACTTACCTGAGCGCAAAAGCTCCAAGCATTAGCAATTTCAAGCAATAGTAGCCCTATTTGCAATAGGACAAGCATTGTACCTGTTTGTACCCTTACAAGTGCACAAAACCATGCAAGAAGAACACAATACTAATTTGGACAGAATCATAATAAAGCCTAAAATTATCCATTTATCATGCAAACAACAAGAATAATGAATAACTAAAGACCCTTACTCAATCCTACATGCAATGACCTGACTAATATGCATAAAAAACCTACCAAAGACACTCTAACAATCATGAGAGACTCTCCCAATATCAATAAACATGATAACTAAGTCCATTCTTACCCCAC
The DNA here is from genome assembly GCA_039720395.1 of Liquidambar formosana. Lineage (NCBI taxonomy): Eukaryota > Viridiplantae > Streptophyta > Magnoliopsida > Saxifragales > Altingiaceae > Liquidambar > Liquidambar formosana. Next base: position 23,718,047 of record CM077824.1, on the reverse strand, counting down.
AAATGATATTTTATGTAAAATATGAAGATAGGCCTTCCTACGGTAAGCTTTTTTAAGCGAAACTATCTTAAGACAGTTTCACGTAAAAAGGTCGTTATGGGGAGGTGCAATCATCATATCCTACGTAAAATATATATATTAGAATACAATAGAAGCGATTTCATGCAAACACATCACAGAAAGCCCTCATGCAAAACCCTACTCAACGAAAAGGATAATTATCCTTAGAAAAGGATAATATCTCCAAAAACCCTATAAAATCTACTATATGAATGCAAACACTACAACAAAATAGGCTTTCCACGACTTGAAATTAACGACGTGCATGATTGCAAGTCGTTGATATGGGTTTTTTACGACATACTTACTTAGCATGTCGTTAAAAAGCCCCATGTAGACAATATTCACGACGTACAGGAGAAGCGCGTCGTTAATGAGATCTATTACGACTTGTTTTGTGTGTCGTAAATACTGTACCGAGATTTGCCTTTTCACGACATGTTCTACACGTCGTAGATGTTAAGTCGAGGATTCCACTTATTATTTACGACGTGTTCTACACGTCGTAAATGGCTTCCCGAGAATTGCTTATTAACGGCCTATTGTGCATGTTGTTAATAAAACACCAAAAGTCCCATGAAATTTTTAGCGGGTAGTTTGCCTCGCTTTACTAAATTCGCAAGTTCCCCTTTTATTTTTTTATTTTTTGTTGCTTTACTCTTCCTGTCTTCCATCTCGCAGAGTCACTCTCACACACTCCATCTAAAGCACACTCCCTCAATCCCTCAACACCCCTTCATCTCGCATACTCCCTCAATCCCTGTCGAGTATCGATCCCCCTCACCATCTCCGGCCGTCGACGTCTCATTACTCTGCAAAACCCAGGTCAGATTTTTTTCAAGCTAGGGCTCGTATCTCTTGGGATCAAGGGCTAGGCTTAATCAGGCTTTTCGTAGCGCTTCCTCTGCCGATTTCGTATGGGAATCGAAGCTTCTGTCTGATTATCAGTTCCTTATTGATAAATTGTTTAGTGAGTTCCCAAAAAATTTTGTCAAGAAGGAGATTTACGGGTGGCTGTGTCGACCCAATTCCTTTGATGGTGGCACCAAGGTATTTCCATTTTTTTTTTTAATTTTTAATTTTGGGTTTTTCTTCTTATGGTTTGTTTGGTAGCTGAGAAATTGTGGTAAAATAGGAGAAATTGAAGGTTGAATCTCTAAGCTTTCGTTATTTGGGATCCGAGAACATAGCAAGTTAGGGGTTATACGACGTATGCCTTTTTATGCTGACCTTTTATTTTTTAGACATAAGATTCAAAAAAAATTTCTTCTGTTTTCTTGGAAGCCAATCAGAGCTTTTGTTATTTGAGCTTAATATTTTGAATTTTTAAAGTAACTTTGTTTGGGATTCGAGAAAGTTAAACCCCATACACAGATTTGGGGTTTAACTTTGTTTTGAATTTTTCATTATTTAGACGTAAAAATGAAACTTTATTTACTTCTCCTCTTTTCTCGGAACCCAGACACAGATTTGGGGAATTCGTTGATCCTGTGGTGTTAGTTTTGTTGTTTGAGGTTTGTTTGTTGATGGGTTTTGAGAAGGATGACCCATAGTTGGAGAGTGGGGGGCTTGTATGCCCTCAAATTGTTGTATAATAGATTGTTTGGAAGATATAAAGCTCATGTTATTGCAAAGTGATTCACCCTTTAACTAGATGGGCATATGGTGTCGATTATTTCGAGACTTTGCTTCTTCTTTTGCCAAACTTCGCTCTATTTGTATTGTCCTTTCCATTGTAGCCAACAAATGCTAGCTTCTACACTTTCCGAGTGTAGAGAAAGAGTTTAAAAAAAAAAAAATAGTTATATTGGCATGCATTGGTTGAAATATTTCTTTGTTTGGTCAGTACATCAGCGAAGCGCTTCCCATTCTCTACTTTTCAAGTCATTCTTTTGCCTCTTTTTTTTTTTTTTTTTTTTGGAAACATAGGTTTTTAATTCTTGTATTTAGGATTTCGTATTTATATGCATCCTTATTGGTTTGGTCGAATCAAAACAACTGAAGTTAAAATGGGAGGGCTTAACACCTTTTATTTCCTTTTGGCTTGACTTGAAAATGCTCCTTTTTTTTCCCAATCTATAGCAAAGTTACACGAGATAGAAGAATCCATAGATATCTTTGTGGAAGAACTTTAAAAAATTACCCACAGGTATGAATTATCATAAATAATTGATGGTTTAGGCCTAGAACTTATCACAAATTTTGTCAACGTAGCATAGCCAAGGATTATAAAAATAACTTAACATCACGTGAGGCTCTTCTGAAACCAAGTTTGGTGATCCCAGCCCATGTGGAGTTTATTGCAAATTAGGCATCCCTAGCTGATAAGTGAGTTCAGAGGCAGGCTATTGAGATGCTGCTGTTGCTGCTTAGGGGCTTTGATAGGCCACGAATTTACTATCTTGGATTTACATGAGTGGTTGTTTTGTTTAATTTACTCCCTAAAAGTGTGACAGCTAGCATGAGCTGGCTAGTGCATTTTAGAATACTGTGGCTTAGTCGGATATTTTGCTACATGTTTATTTAGTTTATTATGGGCCTCTGCCTAATTTAGTATCTGCTGGTACTAGTATCTATTTGTTTTAAATCTCATAGAGTTCTTCCATGTTTTGCATTATGACAGGCCCACTCTATACTGGGACTTGCATTACTAGAGAGGGAAGAATTTGCTGAAGGCATCAAGGAATTGGAAAAAGTATGAAGTGATCTATACTCTGGCTTATTCTTGATCATTCCTGTTTTTAGTTTTGTGGATGTGACAATTATACGTAATTCTTTCATACACATTGGGAATAATTTGAAAGTAAAATCAATAAATTTTGGATTGATTTAATTTGCACTTCTTTATAATTGCTTTCAACTATGTCACTTTGGGCCAATTGGACAAAAAATTTCTTTAAAAAATTTAGCATTCATTTCCTTCCAAATATGCCAAATGAAGGTCGTGACCTCACTATTCCAAATTAATTTACCTTCTTTTAACCAAAGCCTAGAAAGTAAGCTTCCAAGAGGGAGGAAATATGTCTAAGAGTGATCCACGTGGCATTAGCCATTTGGAACAACTTATGCCACACTATTATTACTATGGGACAATGAAGGAGGAGATGTTTCACCAATTATTTATTAGCATAACACATCACACACGTAGTAGGTTAAAGAAACGATGAGCAATGGCCAAGTCATAGCCTTAACTCTAGTGATGTTTCACCAACTATGGTTTATGTCTATTTTGAGCTGATCAATATGTCGGTTGTGCTATTGTGGAAATCTTTCTAAGAGTTTTTAGTTTTATATTGCTCAAAGTCTTTTTTTTATTGTCTCTCTAATCAATTGTCCTCATATTGTGAAAATTTAGTGAATATATATATATATATATATATATATATATATATATATATATATATATTTCTAACTGTTTGAGGGACGTAAAAAAAAAAGAACTTATTCACAACCGAATCAATCCCAAAGTCAAATAAACTAGCAATCTATTTAAACAAATCACCAACTGAACTGATAGGGGGAAACTAACCAGCTTAACTGGAAATACAAAATTTCACATAATTTGAAAACTCAGAATGTAATTTATTCCAGATGCATACCAACTTGTTACAAATATATATATATTCAGCACATAGGGGAAGGTTAATTGCACTTTACACTTAGAGAGAGAGGGAGCTACGAGTTTGGAGAGCTAGAAGGACATCAAGAGGAGGCTCTTCAACCCCAAGCAAGCAAGGAAACAAGGAATTTGAAGACAAGGAAGGTTCTACAAGAGGTAAGTACTCTTCTTGAATGCTGAACATAGGCTTTCTCCTTCTCCTTCTGCTTCTTCTTCTATGATAGTTCTAGTGCATGATGTAACTCCACATGTTAGGATAGTTCAATGTTTTTAGGATGTATTATGAATGATTTTGAGATGGTTTATAGCTTTATGTGCTTAATAATCCCTGGTTTACTAAGGAATAGATGGTGTTATTCTTCTTATCCTCTTAAATCATGCATAGTTCATATGTCTAGGTTGCTATGATAATTGTCATGAGTTGATGCTCCTGTTAGTTAATATATATGATGTGAATGATATTCATGATGATTTGAGCATGTGTTAGAGTCTTTTCATAGGTTTTTATGCATAGTTGTGAGATTAGGGTTTCGATAACCCTAAAATCACACAAGTCTCATACAGCATGCCTAGCTTTACTTTGTGAGTTGTTTCTCATCATAGTCATTCTATATATGCTGCATATAGTTGAATCATGCTAGGTTTCACTACAACAAATTAGGCTTTCCATGACGTGCGAAGCACGTCGTAAAAGGCCTTTTACGACGTGCCGGCGCATGTCGTGCATCGCGATGCCGTGGAAAGTCATGACACATTTACGACGTGCAATGTGCGTCGTAAAAACCTTTTTAATGGCTTGCACTACACATCGTAAATAGTTATTAACGACGCACAATGAACGTCGTAAAAAACATAGCAACGGTATGCCTGCACTTTTAACGACGTGCAGGGTACGTCGTGTTAAGTGTTTTACGACGCACGCTGCACGTCGTGAAAATGTTATTAACGACGTGTTCTGTGCGTCATTAAAACATTTAATACGACATACGCCGAACGTCGTTAAAACTATAGGCATACCCTTGCTATGTTTTTTACGATGTTCATTGTGCGTCGTTAATAACTATTTACGACGTGTAGTGCAAGTCGTAGTAAATTATTATTACTATTATTTTAATTACCTACATTGCTTATCAAATGCCAACAATACATTTTTTGATAACCTTTTGTCTATAACCTATTTCCTGCTTTGCTTATCAAATGCCAACAACACAAACAATGTCTATGATTTAAACCAATTGAACCTAATTCAAAAAATATATCATTCATCAACATCATTTTTTTTCCTAAGTGCATTAATCTACAATTAACCTAAACTCCCAACCAGCCATGTCTATGATTTAAACCAATTAAACCTAATTCGAAAAACATTCATACATCCACAAAGTTTAAGTACATGTTTGTAAACTGGACTAACAAAATTTATATATAGAATGTCAAAATAAAGTTCAAAAAAGGAGAATGTATATATAACAACAAAACATTTGAGTCGACACTACTGCAATCTCCCATTAGCCCCCTTAATCTCAAAAAATAGAAGACCTTGAGTAATGGCTCAACCAAATGTCCCTGAAATGGAAAACAACAAAATAATTTATTAAGGTATAAGTACAAGTAAAAAGCATTCTTCTCCATTAAAATCTAAATTTCTAAACATATTGATGATACAAATTCACTTCCATACCTTTAAAAATGGCAATTCCAAGAATTGATAGGAATTTGAATATAGCACTATACCCATATAAGAATAAATTCTGCAAATCAAAAGGACAAAAAGTCAAAATCACACAATAAAACCTTTCTTTATTCATATAAAACTCACAACTTGATCTTGCTTAACCTCTCCTCATCATTCTTCTCTGGTCATTATGCTCTGCATATGAACTGAGGTGCCTCTACCATCTCATCAGCCTTATGTGGTCTACCTAGCTACCTCCCCACCTAAAATTCTACTAGCAACCAGAGGCAAAGATCACGATGATTTCTATACTATGCTAAGTTCTGAGCATTGAAACCATACAAGAGGTATAATTGAACACCTAAACCCATTTGTAAGTCTCATAGCATATCAATCAAAATATCCAAATATATATATATATATATATATATTAAGGAGTTAGGATTGAAATATAGAGATGAGATAAAAAAAAATACATAGTTCCCACCAAAACTCTTTGAAACTTGTTGAAACGCCTCAAAACTCATTGAAACTTCTGGAAACTAACCACACATAACTTCCTAAATTCTGAACAAAAACAAAAAATTCCATGCTAAAGTAGCTAGACCCTATTCACCTCGATATATACAAGTAATACAACCAGCACATGGATTGTAAAAATCATGGATTACATTTTGTTTTGAAGTGTGACACCTTTCTCCTTAGTTATGATTATAAGACTCCATCAAAGAGTAAAATTAGAAATGAAATGTCAAAATATATAGAATATGCTTCACTTTAATATCAAATAGATTTGTAAGTTCAATTTTTCTATAGATATTTCTCCTATAATAATGATAATTTTTAGCACTTTCACTTATGTTCCACATGCTATATACTTATATCAACAGTCACTCTATAAGTGGAATTAATTTGTGATTGTTTATGGAGGTTAATTAAAATTCTTAACAATCCAACCAAAAGAGCTCTATCCACCAAAGTCTGAAAAATTTGGTGCAAATCAATGGAAGTATGTTGCTGCGTCTTATCATTTCATTTAATAAGATACATAATATAAGCAATAAACTTATGAGATAGATAATATAAATTCCTACATAACCAAAAGAGCTCTTTCTTCTTCATGTAACTACAGAAAAAATAGGATTTAGATGTAAATTAACTAAGTAGAGCCTTATATCCAACTAATCCTCTTCTTTTCAGGCTCTAGGGTAATACATTTTGTTAGTTCACATTCCCTAGCTTAATTTCTCATGATGTCAAGACACTAAGCAAAGATATATATACCTGTACTTCCTTAACCATCCAACTGGATAAATTGCCTTGGCTAAGCTGTAGTACTTCCTTTTGCCTCGTTAAGTGAGGACATATCACTTGTAGGGCGAAATAATATCACATTGTGTATTACTCGATCAACCTAAACTTTGAAAAATCTAGGACCCAAAGGCATGTGATGCATATTAGACTTGGGATCAGTTGATACAATCTTACCTTCTGCAACTGCTACTATATCTGTCCCCACCCAATGTAATAGTTTGCATTTCCTATCCTCCAAATTTTCACCACTTTGTACGTCCAGGCTAGCACTCTGCCACAACCATAAAGACAAGGGTTTTTGAGGAACAAATCTATATGATAAAACAAATTTTATAGCCAAGCATAGTTTATACACATTTACCTGTTGAGTAGAAGCTGTATGCACAGGAGTGTGCATCCTGTCTTCATCACCTCCACTCCGAACCTATAAACATTACACTTCATGATTTGAATTAATATGCATCCATGAACCAATCACAAGGTGCTAGAAAAAAGAAGATGAGCCATTTCTAAAAAATATGTTAGAAGTATGACATGTTATCAAGTAATCTAGGATAGCAAGTAAATCAAAAAAGAAAAAAAAAACATCACATTTCTAGGATAGCAAGTAATATGAAACAACATAATGAGAACTGATGGGAGAAGAAACTATTAAAAGAAATCACATTTTTATATCCAACCATAGTTTATACACATTTACCTCACATTTCTTGGAAGATCCACCCATTCTTTATCCATTGTGACTAGTCACTAGTGGCCCACTAGCTAACTACTTCCTACATCAACCCAGCATCCACACAAACCAATCATTAGTGAATAACCATGCTTGAAAAATTTTGAACATATATATATTACTTGATCAAAAAAGAAAAAAAAAAAAAAAATATATATATATATATAGATTGCTGCTATAATTAATATCAAAATTAATTCTATGTATGCTTCAAATATGTCATTGAGATGCATTCATTTATTTCTCTTTTTTTTTTTTAAGGGGCAACGTATGAGTTAGAAATGTCTAATTGTTTGAGGGACGTACAAAAAAAAGAACTTATTCACAACCGAATCAATCCCAAGTCAAATAAACTAGCAATCTATTTAAACAAATCACCAACTGAACTGATAGGGGAAAACTGACCAGCTTAACAGGAAATACAAAATTTCACATAATTTGAAAACTCAGAATGTAATTTATTCCAGATGCATACCAACTTGTTACAAATATATATATATATATATATATATATATATATATATATATATATTTTTTTTTTTTCTTTTTTGATCAAGTAATATATATATGTTCAAAATTTTTCAAGCATGGTTATTCACTAATGATTGGTTTGTGTGGATGCTGGGTTGACGTAGGAAGTAGTTAGCTAGTGGGCCACTAGTGACTAGTCACAATGGATAAAGAATGGGTGGATCTTCCAAGAAATGTGAGGTAAATGTGTATAAACTATGGTTGGATATAAAAATGTGATTTCTTTTAATAGTTTCTTCTCCCATCAGTTCTCATTATGTTGTTTCATATTACTTGCTATCCTAGAAATGTGATGTTTTTTTTTCTTTTTTGATTTACTTGCTATCCTAGATTACTTGATAACATGTCATACTTCTAACATATTTTTTAGAAATGGCTCATCTTCTTTTTTCTAGCACCTTGTGATTGGTTCATGGATGCATATTAATTCAAATAATGAAGTGTAATGTTTATAGGTTCGGAGTGGAGGTGATGAAGACAGGATGCACACTCCTGTGCATACAGCTTCTACTCAGCAGGTAAATGTGTATAAACTATGCTTGGCTATAAAATTTGTTTTATCATATAGATTTGTTCCTCAAAAACCCTTGTCTTTATGGTTGTGGCAGAGTGCTATCCTGGACGTACAAAGTGGTGAAAATTTGGAGGATAGGAAATGCAAACTATTACATTGGGTGGGGACAGATATAGTAGCAGTTGCAGAAGGTAAGATTGCATCAACTGATCCCAAGTCTAATATGCATCACATGCCTTTGGGTCCTAGATTTTTCAAAGTTTAGGTTGATCGAGTAATACACAATGTGATATTATTTTGCTCTACAAGTGATATGTTCTCACTTAACGAGGCAAAAGGAAGTACTACAGCTTGGCCAAGGCAATTTATCCAGTTGGATGGTTAAGGAAGTACAGGTATATATATCTTTGCTTAGTGTCTTGACATCATGAGAAATTAAGCTAGGGAATGTGAACTAACAAAATGTATTACCCTATATAGAGCCTGAAAAGAAGAGGATTAGTTGGATATAAGGCTCTACTTAGTTAATTTACATCTAAATCCTATTTTTTCTGTAGTTACATGAAGAAGAAAGAGCTCTTTTGGTTATGTAGGAATTTATATTATCTATCTCATAAGTTTATTGCTTATATTATGTATCTTATTAAATGAAATGATAAGACGCAGCAACATACTTCCATTGATTTGCACCAAATTTTTCAGACTTTGGTGGATAGAGCTCTTTTGGTTGGATTGTTAAGAATTTTAATTAACCTCCATAAACAATCACAAATTAATTCCACTTATAGAGTGACTGTTGATATAAGTATATAGCATGTGGAATATAAGTGAAAGTGCTAAAAATTATCATTATTATAGGAGAAATATCTATAGAAAAATTGAACTTACAAATCTATTTGATATTAAAGTGAAGCATATTCTATATATTTTGACATTTCATTTCTAATTTTACTCTTTGATGGAGTCTTATAATCATAACTAAGGAGAAAGGTGTCACACTTCAAAACAAAATGTAATCCATGATTTTTACAATCCATGTGCTGGTTGTATTACTTGTATATATCGAGGTGAATAGGGTCTAGCTACTTTAGCATGGAATTTTTTGTTTTTGTTCAGAATTTAGGAAGTTATGTGTGGTTAGTTTCCAGAAGTTTCAATGAGTTTTGAGGCGTTTCAACAAGTTTCAAAGAGTTTTGGTGGGAACTATGTATTTTTTTTTATCTCATCTCTATATTTCAATCCTAACTCCTTAATATATATATATATATATATATTTGGATATTTTGATTGATATGCTATGAGACTTACAAATGGGTTTAGGTGTTCAATTATACCTCTTGTATGGTTTCAATGCTCAGAACTTGGCATAGTATAGAAATCATCGTGATCTTTGCCTCTGGTTGCTAGTAGAATTTTAGGTGGGGAGGTAGCTAGGTAGACCACATAAGGCTGATGAGATGGTAGAGGCACCTCAGTTCATATGCAGAGCATAATGACCAGAGAAGAATGATGAGGAGAGGTTAAGCAAGATCAAGTTGTGAGTTTTATATGAATAAAGAAAGGTTTTATTGTGTGATTTTGACTTTTTGTCCTTTTGATTTGCAGAATTTATTCTTATATGGGTATAGTGCTATATTCAAATTCCTATCAATTCTTGGAATTGCCATTTTTAAAGGTATGGAAGTGAATTTGTATCATCAATATGTTTAGAAATTTAGATTTTAATGGAGAAGAATGCTTTTTACTTGTACTTATACCTTAATAAATTATTTTGTTGTTTTCCATTTCAGGGACATTTGGTTGAGCCATTACTCAAGGTCTTCTATTTTTTGAGATTAAGGGGGCTAATGGGAGATTGCAGTAGTGTCGACTCAAATGTTTTGTTGTTATATATACATTCTCCTTTTTTGAACTTTATTTTGACATTCTATATATAAATTTTGTTAGTCCAGTTTACAAACATGTACTTAAACTTTGTGGATGTATGAATGTTTTTTGAATTAGGTTTAATTGGTTTAAATCATAGACATGGCTGGTTGGGAGTTTAGGTTAATTGTAGATTAATGCACTTAGGAAAAAAAATGATGTTGATGAATGATATATTTTTTGAATTAGGTTCAATTGGTTTAAATCATAGACATTGTTTGTGTTGTTGGCATTTGATAAGCAAAGCAGGAAATAGGTTATAGACAAAAGGTTATCAAAAAATGTATTGTTGGCATTTGATAAGCAATGTAGGTAATTAAAATAATAATAATAATAATTTACTACGACTTGCACTACACGTCGTAAATAGTTATTAACGACGCACAATGAACATCGTAAAAAACATAGCAAGGGTATGCCTATAGTTTTAACGACGTTCGGCGTACGTCGTATTAAATGTTTTAATGACGTACAGAACACGTCGTTAATAACATTTTCACGACGTGCAGCGTGCGTCGTAAAACACTTAACACGACGTACCCTGCACGTCGTTAAATGTGCAGGCATACCGTTGCTATGTTTTTTACGACGTTCATTGTGTGTCGTTAATAACTATTTACGATGTGTAGTGCAAGCCGTTAAAAAGGTTTTTACGACGCACATTGCACGTTGTAAATGTGTCATGACTTTCCACGGCATCGCGATGCACGACATGCGCCGGCACGTCGTAAAAGGCCTTTTACGACGTGCTTCGCACGTCATGGAAAGCCTAATTTGTTGTAGTGAAACCTAGCATGATTCAACTATATGCAGCATATATAGAATGACTATGATGAGAAACAACTCACAAAGTAAAGCTAGGCATGCTGTATGAGACTTGTGTGATTTTAGGGTTATCGAAACCCTAATCTCACAACTATTCATAAAAACCTATGAAAAGACTCTAACACATGCTCAAATCATCATGAATATCATTCACATCATATATATTAACTAACAGGAGCATCAACTCATGACAATTATCATAGCAACCTAGACATATGAACTATGCATGATTTAAGAGGATAAGAAGAATAACACCATCTATTCCTTAGTAAACCAGGGATTATTAAGCACATAAAGCTATAAACCATCTCAAAATCATTCATAATACATCCTAAAAACATTGAACTATCCTAACATGTGGAGTTACATCATGCACTAGAACTATCATAGAAGAAGAAGCAGAAGGAGAAGGAGAAAGCCTATGTTCAGCATTCAAGAAGAGTACTTACCTCTTGTAGAACCTTCCTTGTCTTCAAACTCCTTGTTTCCTTGCTTGCTTGGGGTTGAAGAGCCTCCTCTTGATGTCCTTCTAGCTCTCCAAACTCGTAGCTCCCTCTCTCTCTAAGTGTAAAGTGCAATTAACCTTCCCCTATGTGCTGAATATCATGTCCTTTATATAGAGAACTGACCCTCTAAACCAATGGCTAAGATTAATTCATTAAACAATGATCCTAGGGCTATTAGAGACTCTCTTAGTGCTCAAACAACTCAAACTTACACACTCCTAAGAGAAAAAAAGTTGCAATGGCGGAGGAAACCGTCAAAAGAGGGAGAGAAGAGTCAGAATTTCACTTAAAGATGGAGTCTCTCGGGTGACCATCTAGGCCTGGACGGTTAGCTGTCTGGGCTTGGACGGCTAATCGTCCAGCCTCGGACGGTTATCCGAGGGGCTCTTCTATTTCACTCCGGTTTTGACTCCTACTCGCTGTAGAAGTCCTAGAATGTTCAAATTAAGTCCGATTTTGACAAAATAAAAGCCAAAACAACCGTGTTTCGAAGGGGAACACATTTTTAAGCATTTTAGGACAAAAAATCCTTAACCGTGGGTGCATGGTTAGGTTTTACAAAGGTAGTTAAACATGGTGCCTCACCGTCGCTAAGTTGGGTTTGTACACAAGGTCAAACCAAGTGCTTTCCAAATCGAAATTCGATCTTTCTAAACATACCTAGGATGTAAATAAAGCCCAATTGAAGTTAAATGAGAGAAAATTGATCGGGTCTTGTGAGTCAATTTGAGCAAACCAAGAAAGGGTCTTTTAGCTAACCCGAACCATTATGAGCCGAATTGATCTTAAACCATTAATTTATGAAATTGAACCTATATATAGACTCTATGTAACCATATGAACTCAAAGGAATGACTCGGGTTTCATTTCAAGGTCAAATGGAAAATATTCGGCTTAAAAGATGATTATGCCCTTAAAGTCGCAAAAGTTCTTATTGACCATCGAAATGAACTCCAAATCATTTCAAAATTCATACACATGATATTCAATGCCATAGAAACTCAATGCAAAAGACTAGACTCGAAGAGGACTCAAAATCCTACATGAAATGATATGTCCTAGCTAAGGTGACAAAAATGGGGTGTGACAGAAGCCCCTATGTTAAGTTTATTACTTTATAACAATTGAGGGTATTTTGACTAGATATATATGTTGGATGTATATTTTCTCTACATATGCTGTATAAATTGTTCGTCTGTTTTCCAAACGTTTTACATAGCCCAATTGTATAGGGGTTTTTCCCAACCTTGGATGAAGAATGATGGAATAGAGCTGCAATCACACCGTGCGATGGACCTACAAACAGTAAACTCAAGGTCAGAAGGTGGCCGAAGTGGGTTCGGCCAAATCCTCTCTGACGGTCTAGTTAGTGGCAATTTTAAAGAGAGAAGGAGCGAATATTTCAAGGGCTAAGGTTAGGTCATACCTAAATTATGTTACAACATGTTCTATTTATAGATTTATGTATGGACTAACTCAGGCTGGTCTAATAACTGTTTGGGTTAGGTTAACCATAACTTGAGTTAGGTATCCAGCTGTTTGACCAGGGTTTATCAGCCTTGGTTGAAATCGGACTGCAGTTTGGGTAACTAAGTTCGTATTTCACGGGGATTGGTTAGAAGTTGATCGGTACCGATGTGGGGAGATTGGGCTCCCATATCATGAGGTCGGGCATATTAAGCTCCCATGATTGTATTTTACATTGGAAGATTTTTCATATTGGGTTGATGAGAGGAGCCATAACTAGTAGATCGAGCTGTAGGAATTTTTCATGGTTGTAGTGTGCAGGTTAGTATTTTCTTACACAATTTGCCTCAATTATAATTGCCCTGATGTCGGGGTTGTCATAATTTATAATCATTTCTCATTGTTTCTGTCCACGTGATAGTCCAGCTGTCAAGACGGTGTGTCGTTTCATATTTCGAGGAAATGACATCATTCTAGCAGTTTTATGTCGTTTCAGTATTTAATGCTCATAATGTTTAGGTATAAAAAAGAGAGAGAGAAAGAGAGAGAAACCACTGTTCATTTACTTTCTCTTCTCCTATTATTGTGTCCAAATTTCTTCTGTACTTTGCCTTGTCTTCACCAGAGAAATCCATTGCCATCGCCAAATCAGGCTCTTCTGCCACCAGTGCTTCATCATCGCCAATCCTCCTTCGTTGTCTAGTGATTTTTGTGCTTTTGGGAGCTTCAGGAACCTCAGAGTACTCTTCGTTGCTTCATCTCAGCCTCTGTTTGCTGGATTCTCCATCGTTTCAAAGCCTTTAATGTCTTTGTTCTTTAGTTTCAAAGCCTTTAATGTCTTGTACTGTCATTTTTTCAGTATCTGAAAGGGCTTCTTGAGAAGAGGGAAATCCCTGGTGGTTTCCTACCCTTGGTGATTTGAATTCTTGAATTGATGGGGGAATGTGTTTTTGCAGTCTCCCTACCGAACTGATTGCCCATGAGCAGTTCGGGTGAATTTTGACCCTACTTTAGAACTGCTTTTGGTTCGGCTTTGTAAAATAAATCTAGACCTAAATTTTAATCGACCTCAACACTTAGGTGGAATCAAACAGAACTCACACTTTTTGACCCAAGTATTGATTTAATCTGAAACTTTTAGACTGACTCGAACATTATATTCGAACATTATATAGAGTATTCCCTGATTGATTTTAAACTTTGCAGATGGTTGCATTTGAAATCAAAGACTGACCTAAAAGAACGGTTGAGTTTAGATCTAAGTTCGGTTTTAAAGGGAAGCTTGACTTCCGTTGCGCCGTACCTGATGAGGCGATCTCGGTCCAAGACAAGGAGGGGGTCTAACTATCCATACTGCTGCTTTTTTTTTTTTTTTTTAAGGCGGAGTTTGGGTGCCTTTCTGACCACTTTTGGTTGAATTTTTAGAATACACCCATTTAATCCCAACCCAGGTTGGGATTAACACTTTCAGAATTATCTCATCCTTTGATAAGCTCAACATCGAACTGAGGGTTCAAATTGGGATTTGTGAGATTTTCCACCAGTATAAACTCAGCTTGACCAGTAAGACCCATTTTTATCTTTCTGCTCAGGTGAAAAAAGAGCCACTTGTCACCCACCTACCAGACTCTAATCCTGGGGCCCAAGTTTATACTATTTTTATATATGGTTCAGTGGACGGGCCTAAGCCTCAAGTTCCATGAGTTGCTTGCTTCCCTTGTAAGTTGTAGATCAGTTTCTTTAATTCATGTTCTATTTCTTTACCTAATCTAACACTTTACCTTTTCTTTTGCAATTGCTTTCATGAATTACCCAGAGGGCAAAGTGAACTTTGAGTTCATAAACAAGATCTTTGCCTACCAAGACAAAGACGAGTCCTGAGCTTGTCATACTTTTCTTGGTTATATCCTAAGGTATAAAACCTATAAGTCGGCTAGTCTTCCCGTGCACTTGAGGCCTGAGCCTAAGAAGAAAGGAAAAAAGAAAAGGCCTAAGAAGGGTGAAGACTTGTAAGGTGTTAGGACTTCTAAGCCCTTACAGGCAAGAAACAGCTCGAGGAAGAGAGCCTAGACTCCTTCACTTGAGCTCGATCCTAGTGATCAAGCAGAAAAGTGAAGGAAGTAAGAAATGTGATAGAAGTGGAGGTAAAAAAGAAACCAAGGAAGGAGTTGAGGGAATCGGGGAGAACGATGAGAGTTCGGCATAAAGAAGACTGGTTTTGAGGAAATAGACCTTCCGATTTTTAAGTCGAAGCCCGTTCTAGTTAGAAATACAAAATGCTAGCACCAAAGAGCAGCTCGGTTGTTTAACTTAGAGAGCTTTGTAAGTGCTATTAAAGCCTTATCCCTGGCCTCATAGTCAAAGGAGGGATCTACACCATCTGCCACATCTCTCCAATCTGCTATAGTGCCCACATCTTGGGTCTCTGGTCAGATTGCAAAGACTAGACAAGTTGCTGATCGAGCTCAGTCTTCAGAGGATGAGGTACAAATCCTCAACGTAGTTTCATCTTGGAATGAAGTTGTCCCTTCAGCTCAGGAAGCCTCTTCACACCGAGTTGAGGCTTTGGTATCAAAATCTTCTTCTAGCCTCCAGAAGAAAAGGAAAAGCCCCAACCCTATGATGGGACTACCCGAGTTTAAATCCATCAATCCTCATGAACATCGGTACATGGAGCATGCTTAGTACTTGACCTCTTCAAACAACACTATTTCTACTAGATTGGGGGCCGAGTATTCTTACTGGAGCTGTGGGAATGCTATCCGATTCCCCATTGATATGGAGGCTTTAAACCAGGGAAGCCCCATTGAGATGTCCCACAACACGGTTCATTTGATGCTAAGGGTAACCGAACTTAAAACTCTTCCTCTTTCTTTCTCTTTGTATGCATATTTTTTACATCTCTTAGGTTAGTTCTTATTTTCCAGGGCTGCCAACAAGTGTTAGTGATGGGTGATTTCTTAATAGAGAAAGAGGATTTTACTAGTGTTGAGATCGCGAAATTCAATGCTGCTTACGAGTAAAAGCAAAAGGATGTTGAGGAATCACTAAGCTCAACTATCATTAAGTTGGAAAAAGCCAACAATAGCATCAAGAGCTGGAAAGCTGAGGTGAAGAAGGCCCAAGAAGTTGGGCTGGTTTAGAAAGACAAGGCTGAGGTTTTGGAGAGAGAGAAAAAGTTATGGGACTCCAAAGTGAAGGATGTTAAAGACAAATTGACCAAACTGGAGGCTGAGAAGAAAGACTTAGAGAAGAAGTATGACGAAGAAGTATCAGCTTAGGAGGAGGAGATCAATGCCGTTTGCACTGAGGTTGGCTAGAGAATGGGTGCTTAGGTCAGGCCTATGGTAGATAGGACCTATTAGCTTGCCTGGGACACCTTGGCCACTCTAGCACTTCTTTAATTCCTGGGGATCTCTGATATTCCCTTTACCTAAGCTAATCTTCCTCTGACTTCGGCAGTTGAGCTCGAACAAGATCAGCTTTTAGAGCCCAAGCTTGACCAACCTTTGGAACCTAAACAGCCTCAACAAAACCTGGAACTAGTTGATCTCCTCCAGTATAATCCAAACGAGAAGAAAACTGTCCGCCTCAATGGGGGTGCGTACGCAACCATGAGAGGTGCGTACGTAACCTGTAGGCGTATCCCAAAATCTAGAAAAAAAAAACAAAAAACAATACAAACTACCCTAAAACTAAATATCTAGAATACTACAAGCAAATAGCTTTACTACGAAATCAGAAGAATGAATGTTTGCCTAATATATCAATATTAATATCATTAATTGATAATAACAATGATAAACGGGCAGTCAGTCGGTCCTATTCAGTTTTAACCTACTCCACTATTATGGCATGATATACAATAATTATACAACTTATTCATCCTAAGCATGCATTCTAACATCATATTTCACCCATAATCATGCATAATGAGATCAAATAAATAAAAGAGAAAAAGAGAAAAGAAAGTGATTTTCGTCACTTTATAATAGTAGCAACTTCAATCGCATTTTTGGGTATAAAAACATTGGAATTGGACAAAACTCGTGAAATACAAAGTTGTAGAGAATTGAATTATCTTTTTAAGAAGACTAATGTCATCCAATTCCAACTTCGGAGTCAAAAGTTATGATTAAAATACGATTTCTGATTTTAGAAAATTGTTGCTGAATTATGACAAATTTCACTTTCTAACAACCCTACTCTTCTAAATCATGCATAATAAATAAATAACACACATCAACCAGCATGCATATTATTATACCAACATTAATTCCATCATCCATAACCATAACCTATGAAACTGAATAGAAATTGATAGAGAATTACCCTCAGGTTTACGCGCCTTCAAATCCGCTTAATTCCTCCTTGCAAGCCTCCAAAATCACAGCATGAATCCTCAGTTTAGGGTTTTTGGGTAAATTGTATGTTGGCTCCTTGGATTAGGAGTTCTAGTCCCCCTTTCAGAATTATAATGGTGTATATATTGAGATTCTTAGGGTTTTAGGAGTCCTTCCCGGGTTGCTAACTGCAATTGCATTCGAAATAGGATTCTTCTTTTTAATTAGAAGTCATAGGGAGAAAGAACTACTAAATCTGGAGTTTCCATAAAAAGGGAGGGTGCGTACGCATCCCAAGTGGTTGCGTATGCAGGAATGCGTCCGCACCCATTACAGGTGCGTACGCATTAGGGCTGAATAAAAAATGGCTGCAAACTTAGGATTTTCACTGTGACTTCATTGGCTCGTTTGGAATCACTTCGCATTTTGTCAAGACGAATAATAAACCTCATCATTGGGACCACGAGACTTTAAGATGACAACGGGTACAAAATGGGGTGTCTACACTGGTCTTTCTACTGTCAAACTAATTTCCGTTATCTGATATAAAGGCTCTCAGACCCCGAATCGAGTGATGATATTTTCCCACAAAACCTTAATGATGTCGGAGTCCTTGATTGATGCAAGAGTTATGGCTTCCACCTATTTCGTGAAGTAGTCTATGGCGATGAACAAATATTTCCTTTTCTCTGAGGCCTAAGGTAGAGAGCCTACCAGATTTAGACCTCACTAAGGAAAAAGCCACAGGCTCACAAGTAGGTAGAGCTCTTGAGCTGGTTGATGTATCTTGTCTGCGAATAGCTGACACTTCAGACATATCTTAACGAACCGAACTGAATCCTTTTGCATGTATGACCACCAAAAGCCCTGTGATATTGCTCGATGAGCTAGGGACCGACCTCCAGTATAACCCCCACATGAGCCTTGGTGGAGCTCGACTAACAAATTCTCAACTTCTGATGGGTGTAAGTATCTGAGGTAGGTGCCTGAATACGATCTTCTGTATAATATCCTAGATGAAGAGAGCCAAAACCGAGCCTCCCTCACCCGTATTCTATAGTTTTTATTTTTATCCTCTGGGAGTTCATCCTTCTGTAATTAAGCAATAATTTGGCCCATCTAACTCGGAGGTATGACCCTGATAGTGTAAACTGGTTTCTCATTCCCAATGCTTGGTTCATGTAGCATTATGACATGGATGGTTCTTGGTTCGTAAGTTTCTAGGGTGGCTCCCAGTGCAACTAGGGAGTCAACATGCCTGTTTTGATCTCTAAAGAATCGTTTAAACTCAATTTCCTTGAATTTAGATGCTAACTCCTATGCTATCTGTGTGTAGGCTTTCATCCTACTATCCTTGGTCTCATATTCTTTGTTCAGTTGTCTCACTACGAGTTGAGAATCACTGAGAACAATGAGTTTTCTTACCCTAGCTGCTTTAGTAATCTCCAGCCCGGCAAGAATTGCCTCGTATTCGACTTTATTATTTGAGGGCTAGGAATTCAAGTCTGATTGCTTGCTTGCTTAATAACTATCTTCCCCAGGGTGGTCAATACTATTCTAAGACTTGCCCCTTTAGTTTTTGAAGTTCCGTTAACCATAAGCTCCCAAGTTCCTTCCTTACCCCCTCGTTTGGTCAAAGAAAACTGAACTTCCGTCCTTTCTCAGTATGTCTTTAAGAAGATAATTGGTTAGCATGATTATTGGGTGAGATTGGAAGTAATGTTGGAGTTTTCTTGAGGTAGTAACAAGTGCGAGGAGGAGTTTTTCCAGAAGTAGGTATCTGCTCTCGACATCTAACATGGTTTTACTAACATACTAAACCGGTTTCTACTCCCTAACTCATTGTATGACCAGAACTCCACTTAGCACATGAGTTGATATATTAGGCAAAGATAGAGAGATTCATTGATATGCAGGTTGGTAAGTACCAGTAGTTGTTCTAGGTGGTTCAAGAGTTGTGTGCATGCTTCTTAGTAGTCTGGATTCCACGCTGCACTTCGGCTCTTTTTGAGGATTTGAAAAAAGAGGTGGCACTTGTCTGGGGATCTGGAGATGAAACGACTTAGAGCTGCGACCATACTATTTAGTTGTTGTACATCTCTGACCCGAGTTAGAATTTTCAAATTTATGATCACCTCAATTTTGCTTGGATTGGCCTCGATCCCCTTTCTAGAGACTAGGTGCCCCAAGAATTTTCCTGAGCTGACCCCGAAGGAGCTATTTTTAGCATTTAACTTCATATCGAACTGCTTGAGTCTAGAGAATGCTTCAACTAAATCAGCAAGGTGTTCTTTCTCCAAATTGCTTTTTACTATGGTGTCGTCGACATAGGCTTCCAAGTTCTTCCTAATGAGCCCCTCAAACATTTTACTGACTAAGTATTGGTAGGTTGCCCCGGTATTCTTTAGCCTGAATGGCATCACTTTGTAACAATAAGTTCTAATTAGAGTGATAAATGAGGTCTTCTCTTGATAATGCTTGACCATTGGTATCTGATGGTATCTAGAGAATGCATTAAATATACTTAGTATTGCATATCTTGAGATAGAATCGATTAGCTGATTAATCTTTGGGAGCGGAAAACTAATCTTTTGGACATGACTTGTTGAGGTCAGTAAAATCTATACAAACCCTCCAATCCCCTATCTTCTTTTTTACGCGGACCGGGTTTGCGAGCCAGCTCGAATACTTGACTTCTCTAATGAAACTAGCTTTAAGTAGCTTGCTAACCTCATCTGTTATAGCCTAAGCTTTTTCATCTGAGAGTGCGTTGTTTATGAACAATTAGCTTTTGATTAGGGTAAACCTAAAGCTCGTGAGTCATCAAACTTGGGCTTATACAAGGCATTTCATGTGGAGACCAGGCAAAAACATCGACATTTGCCTTCAAAAACTCGAATAGTTTGGTTGCATTTTTCTCGAGTAGAGAGTCACCAATCCAAAAGAATTTCTCTATGTTCTTCGGATCGATGACCATCTTCCTGAGCTCCTCTCTAGTTGGTCCGCCGGCTCAGATGTGGTTTTTTCTACTCCGGGCTGCCTGTTCTTTAGTTGTTATAAGGGATCCATGTCCTTCTTTATAACGACCCAAAATGGGGACCGTTAGTTATATAGTAAAAAAAATCAGTTTTAAAGCCAATTTTGGTGGATGTTTAATGAAAATAATTCTTTTGAAAACATTTTTAGAAAATCCAGCATGGTCCCGTCTGTAAATAGGACATACCAAGTTATCGACTAATCATAAAACCTATAGAAAACCCATTTATAATCATTTCAACCATCCACACACTATTCCAAAAATAAATAAAACTACAAGCTGTATCGTAATCACATGGGTCTCATCCACATCTGCATCCACTACTTATCTTTTTATTACAGGCCATGAATTAAAATTAATACATGCCTAGGCTCAAAGTCGAAATAAAATACAATGATCCTCTATATGAATGCAAGCATGCTGATGTGCTTCCCAAACCCCAAGTCAAGCTTTATTTTGAAAATATGACCTGCAAGAAAAACTGTGGGGGTATGAGCTACACGCTCAATAGGAAAACATTTTCCCAAAATAACCCAAGGTTTTAAAAACCATAATTTATATACTTTTCCAAAGCCCTGCAAAACCATTGATTAGTTTGCAATATAATTTTTCGGTAAATAAAACTGATACAAGTATAACGAAATAACTGCGGAAGTTAAATCATTAAATAGCAACACCCTTTTTTTTTTTAAAGAAGTAAGAAATAACTCAAGTTATTTGTTATCAAAATCATCATTTTACAAATGAATTAACCATCATTTTCTGATATCATATCACAGCCTTATAAGCTAGTAACCATCATCCGCCATATCTGGCAATCCATAACATCAGTCTTTCAAACTGATAAATCCTCCCCAAGTTATACGGGGCCCTCGCGCACGGAATAGGAGGAAACACGGCAAGACATCCCTATTTGGGACCGCAGTAACCTCAAGAGGAAACACGGCAAGACATCCCTACATGGGACCGCAGTAACCTCTATTTGGGCACATAGCCCAGGACTAAAGGATAGGAAGACACGGCAAGATGTCCCGTTCCTTTGGGACCGCAGTAATCCTATCTCCAGTAGCCCTCATCACCATATCCATATCATTAACACTTTTCTTTTCATTTACCAATTTCATAATTCCCACATAAACTGGAAAATTATATATAAATTTTCCAAAAACCACATAATAGGTTTGTACTTTGAAAACCATATAAAATAACTCCATAAATTATGGTAATCATTTCCTAACCATTTTCAATATAATAGTTTCAAATCATTTATATAAAAATGAAACCCAATATTCCAACCACACAAAATAGTCCAATAGGTTTTAAAAACCAACCTATTTAAACCCTTAAACATATAAGAGTTTCATAAATAACAAGAATATAACAAAAAGGAGGAATGTAAACCAACCCATTGTACCCTAAATCATGTGAGGGTTTGAAATGTAACATGCATATGACCAAATAGGGTAAATACAAAACCCTAGATTTTCCTAAAATTTATTAAAACCCATAAAATATGCCCATATGCATGATATTTATGCAAAGCATGCCAAATACATGTATTTTTACATGATTTAAACCCAAAACCCCCATGCATCAATGGTTTAAGATGAGAAAATGCCCCTACCTCAAAAATAGAGTGAAGAAATCCAAATCCACAACCATACGTGTGTAGATCAGGCCAAAATACGCTAGATCCAAGCTCGCCGGTGTCGGATCGAGGCTACCGTGCTCTGGCGAGCCACCGTCGAGCCTCTCCTCCTTTCTCCTTCTCTTTTTCTCTATCTTTCTCTCTTGGCTGGGAAGGATGGGTAAGAACCCTCTAGAAGTTGGGTTTATAAATGGGGTATAAGTGAGGGGTATGATGGTCTTTTTACCCCATTAAAATCTAGCCCAAAAACTGAAATTCGTGCGTTATAGTCGACTAAAACTCCCCAAATTAAGTATTGTAACATTCTGCCTGACAATATAGCCGACTATAACTCATTATAGTCAACTAAATTTCTCAGCATGCACAAAAGAGGTTCTACCTGATAATATAGTCGACTATAAGTCACTGTAGTCAACTATATTGCTCAACATACACAAAAAGAAGTGTTAGGCTCACTAAAACCTACCTTAGCACATCTTAACCCAAAATTCTCATAAATCAAGCCTTGGGTCCTCACATTCTTAGTCTTCTTCTTTTGCTCTGGTTTCTTTGAGGGCTGAACTTCTGTGTCTGAGCTAGGGAGCTTAGCTATCTTTGATTTGAGCCTAGATGAAGATGGACTTGAGTGTCCGGTGTACTCTGTGAGGAAGCATTCCCTAGCTATAGCTTGGTTTCCTCTGATCTCTATAATTCCCCCCGAACAGAGAAACCAAACTGATTGATGATATGTCAAGGGCACAGCCCGGATGGCGTGGATCTAAGGTTAGCCCAGAATGAGATTGCAAGCAAAGCGTTCCTAAATTACCACAAAAGTTTCCATGGTCTGAACTGGCCTTGCCCGAACTGCTAGATAGATCTGCTCGAGGGGGAAAGTAGTGTTTCCAATGAAGGCTCTGAGGCTTACATGGCGGTTTTAGATCTGAATCTTTCAGACCGAGCTGGTCAAATAGTTTCTTGAACATGACATTTATTGGTGCCCCGTTGTCAATGTACACCTTCTCGACATCGTAGTTTGCGATGAGCATTTGGTTTGTCATAACATACTGTTAATGAAAGTCAGCAATTTATGCACCTACTATACCAAAAAAAACATAAAGAAATGCAAAGCAAAGAAGGTGCTCCAAGTTATAAATAAAAAAAAATTTTAAAAAAAAAAGCCAGAAGCCAAATACTTATGTTGAATAGGTGTGGCGAGGTGGAGGTAGGCAATCACAAATTGTTGGTATATATGATGCAGCAGCTTCTTTAATTATTTTTTTTCCCCTCCATATAAACAGTTTTTTAGAGTTCTAAAGAGATAAGTGAAAAATTTTACTATTTTGTGAAGTGGTAAAATTTTACAGTTTTTTGAAGTATTATATTTGATTGAGCCAAATAATAAAATTTTACAATTTCAATTTTTTTTAATAATTACCTAAATAATATGGATCTTGTTTCGAAGATGTCGATGAGTAGGTTCCAAAAATATAATTTCTCTTGAAAACGGATGTACATATTGCAAGTTATATGCTTTTAAAAATTAGAATACTAAAAAATCTAGTTACATAGGTGTCACACCCCATTTTTGTCACCTTAGCTAGGACATATCATTTCATGTAGGATTTTGAGTCCTTTTTGAGTCTAGTCTTTTGCATTGAGTTTCTATGGCATTGAATATCATGTGTATGAATTTTGAAGTGATTTGGAGTTCATCTCGATAGTCAATAAGAACTTTTGCGACTCAAAGGGCATAATCGTCTTTTAAGCTGTATATTTTCCATTTGACTTTGGAATGGATCCCGAGTCATTCCGTCGAGTTCATATGGTTATATAGAGTCCATATATAGGTTCAATTTCATGAATTAATGGTTTAAGATCAATTCGGCTCGTAATGGTTCGGGTTGGCTAAAAGATCCTTTCTTGGTTTGCTCAAATTGACTCATAAGACCCAATCAATTTTCTCTCATTTAACTTCAATTGGGCTTTATTTATGTCCTAAACATGTTTAGAAAGATCAATTTTCGATTGGGAAAGCATTTGGTTCGACCTTGTGTACAAACCCAGCTTAGCGACGGTGAAGCACCATGGTTAACTACCTTTGTAAAACCTAACCATGCACCCATGGTTGAGAATTTTTGTCCTAAAATGCCTAAAAATGTGTTCCCCTTCGAAACACGGTCGTTTTGGCTTTTATTTCGTCAAAATCGGACTTAATTTGAAGATTTTAGGACTTCTGAAGCAAGTAGAAGTCAAAACCGAAGCGGAAATAGGAGGGCCTCGGGTAACCGTCCGGGGCTGGACGGTCAGCTGTCCAAGCCCAGACGGCTAACCGTCCAGGCCTAGTTGGTCACCCGAGGAATCCTTCTTTAAGTCAAACTCTGACTCTTCTTTCCTCTTTTGACGATTTCCTCCGCCAAAACAACTTGTCTGAGCTTAGGAGTGTGTAGGTTTGAGTTGTTTGAGCACCAAGAGAGTCTCTAAGAGCCCTAGGATCATTATTTAGTGAATTAATCCTAGCCATTGGTTTAGGGGGTCAGTTCTCTATATAAAGGACATGTTATTCAGCACATGGGGGGAGGTGAATTGCACTTTACACTTAGAGAGAAAGGGAGCTACGAGTTTGGAGAGCTAGAAGGACTTCAAGAGGAGGCTCTTCAACCCCAAGCAAGCAAGGAAACAAGGAGATTGAAGACAAGGAAGAGTCTATAAGAGGTAAGCCTATCCCTTCAATGCTGAACATGAATTTCTGCTTCTCCTTCTTCTCTTTCTTCTTCTTCTTTTAAGATAGTTATAGTGCATGCAATTGCTTTTCTTGTGGATTGAATTCAATGTTTATGTGATGTTATATGAATGATTTTAGGATAGTTTATGGCTTTATATGCTTGATAATCCCTGGGTTACCAAGGATTTGATAGCCTTATTCATTCTATCTTCTTAAATCATGCATAGTTCACATGTTTAGGTTGCTGTGATTATTATCATGTGTGGATGTTCCTGTTAGTCAATATATGCTATATGAATGATATTCATGATAATTTGAGCATGTCTTAGAGTCGTTTCATAGGTTTTAATGCATAGTTGTGAGATTAGGGTTTTGATAACCCTGAAATTGCATAGGTCTTATACAGCATGCTTAGCTTAGCTTTTTGAGTTGTTGCTCATCATAGTCATTCTATATATGCTGCATATAGTTGAATCATGCTAGGTTTGCATTCATATAGTATATTTTATAGGGTTTTTGGAGATATTATCCTTTTCTAAGGATAATTATCCTTTTCGTTGAGTGAGGTTTTGCATGAGAGTCTTTTGTGATGTGTTTAAGCATGAAATCACTTCTGTTGTGTTCTAGGGTATATATTTTACATAGGATATGTTGATTGCACCTCCCCATAATGACTTTTTTACGTGAAATTATCCTAGGATAGTTTCGCTTAAGAAAGCTCGCCGTAGGGAGGCCTATTTTCATATTTTACATGAAATATCATCTTTTTGGTTAGAATGTGCTTTGTTATCATGTTTATTGATATTATTGGAGTCTCTTATGCTTGTTGGCTTGTCTTTGGTAGGTTTTTATGCATGTTAGTCGAGTCATTGCATGTAGGGTTGAGTTAGAGTCCTTAGTTATTCATTATCCTTGTTGTTTGCATGATTAATGGATGATTTTAGGCCTTGTCAAGGTTCTGTCCAGATTTGCATATTGCTTTCTTTGCATGATTGTGTGCACTTGTAAGGGTGCAAACAGGTACAATGCTTGTCCTATTGCAAATAGGGCTGCAATGGTCTGAAATGGCTAATGCTAGGAGCTTGTGCGCTTAGGTAAGTAGGGTTTGAAGGTGCCCCAATTCACCTTTCTTTTTCTTTCTTTTCTCTTCTCCCTCCTAGGGTTACTTCTTAATACAATTCTATGGTCTTAATCAAAGGTTTCCTTCAATAATAAATCCTGTTTTTTTATCAAGGTTTCCATTTTGTGGAAGTTTTCCTAAATTCAAACTTGTTTATTCAATTCTCTTTCAAATAAGGAAACTTAGGGTTTTTACCATAGGTTTGTATTAGGTTGTAACCCTATTCTTTTCGAACTACGTGGACTTTGATCCATGTATTTCACTGCATGGTATGTAGGCGCTCTTCGTGAGGCTCATGTCCGTTCTAGGATCCAAGTATCCTAGGCTTTTTCTTTTCTTTTCTTTTCTTTTTGTTTTGTTTTATTTGAGTGATTGTACATGAGATGATTGGATGAAATATATGATATGCATGCTGTCTTGTGATGATATATGATGATATTTGAGTGGAAAAGATCTTAAGTTAGCCCAATTAAATTAAGAGACCAACTTGGGCGATGTGGGTGCCTATGGGCTTTTGCCCAGAACCTTCCCACGTCGTAACTTAGCCCCCGAATCCAATTTTCTGGTTTCAAAGACTTTGCTTTTCCTTTAATGGAGTCATGTGGTTTTGAAAATAAAACATTTTTGCGGTTTTCCTTTTTTCCCTAAAAAATGAGGTGGCGACTCCTTTTTGTTTGTTGTCTTTCACCTCTGTATTTTTTGCCAAACCCTTGTGGGCTCCGCGCTTTTTCGTGGGTTCACAGTTTGGCGACTCCGCTGGGGATGTCGAGGGCTAAACTCATTTAATTTGATTGGGCTAAATTAATTTCTTATTATTAATTAAAATCAATCACATTGTATCCGCTTGATTGGGTGCTTTCATTTATTGCATTGTGTGCGCTACTGTTGCATAATCACTCGATTGTCCCTCGATGTATCCTTGCCAACTGATAGCCTAGTTCGACCTTGGTTTTCCTGATTCCATGTATTGGGCGAAGCTATCAAACCTCTCTTGCCAAGTACCCTTGGGCTTGCCCTCGGGTATATCAAATGGATCAATCACGTACTGCTGGACCCACGCGACATTCCTGATGTCACATGTGGTTAGGTATAAAGATTAGTACAAGCAAAGTTGAGGACCCTAGCCTACCCTTTTAAAAGAAAGAATTGCATGTAATGGGCCTTCTAGGACACCGTTGGATCACCTATATGTACACACGTTGTTGTAATGATATGCTGCCGTGTTTGTGATGTGTTGCCATGCTTTGTTGATTGAGTGGGTAATTAGAGGAAACTTTACATCCTACATCCTTAATACGTACCCTTCCCCATGACCCCCGCAAGGGTAATTGGTTAAGAGAACTAATTAAGGGTGTACGTTGTAAAGATTTTGAGATAATTATGGAAGCTTAGGATGGACCCTTAGGCTGAAAAATTGAGTATTTGCCCTATGTTAGAGGGAGAGACGTGCTGGCTTGGATCCGCAATCAACAAGGGCGCCTAGTCAGTGTTGATTCCGTCATTGAGTCGGATATGGCTGAAGAAAGAACTAGCAACTGGGGTTTCAACCTTGAGGCCGCTTTGAAAGCTATCATGGAAAAGCTTGATCACACTACCCAGGTATCCGAGACCGCACTCAAGTTAGCTCAAGACCTTCAACCGAAGAACTCTGAACCTGAATCTAGGGCCCGTGCCACTGATAACAATCAAGGATCCAATGAGTCTGAATCCGCTGAGGAACCATTAGGAGAAGGGGGAGAACTACCCAAGACCAAGGAAGGGGAAACCAAAGCCACATCAAGGGAGAGCTCAACCGTCCTGGCAAACAAGGTCGAGGCCTAAGAACGAACTCTGAAGGGAATCCGCAGGTCTGATGATATGGTGGACATCCGCACTTTGTCCTTGTTCCCAAAGGCTCGCATCCCATTACAATTCAAGATGCTAGAGTTGGAAAAATTCAATGGGATTGGCTGTCCTAAAACCCACCTCAAGATGTATGTGCGAGCTATGCACCCTCGAGGGGCGAACGATGAGTTATTGGCTCAAATGTTTCATGAGTTATTAGCGAGTTCTGCCTTGAAATGGTTTTTGTCATTAGAGGAGAATAGAACCAAGACTTGGGAGGATGTGTGCAATGCATTCACGGACCATTACAAGTATAACACTGAAGTGGATGTCACGCGAAGGGACTTGGAAACCACTAAGCAAGGGGTTAACGAGACTTTCTCCGCCTTCATCACTAGGTGGAGACAAAAGGCTTCCAAGATGACAGACAGACCGAATGAGGAAAAACAGATTCAGTTGGTAGTGAAGAACTTGCTGCCCGTATATCACAAGCACCTCTTTGCTCACTACTTTCCGAACTTCAAGGCTCTTGTTGGGGCTGGCACACAAGTTGAAGATGCAATCGCCGATGGAACAATCAAAACGGAGGAGGTCCAAAGGAGTCGAAGGACAAACTTTGGAGGAAAACCCAATGCTGAGGTCAATACCATTACCCAACCCATTCGCCCTTTCTCCTTAAATGACTCCACCTCACTTCGCCAATTCACCGAGCTATACATGCCACTCAAAAGCGTCTTTGAAAAGTTGAGAAGCCGTGACCTCCTGAAACCCCTCGACCCAAGGCCTCCCCCAAACCCATTGCCCAAGAACTATAATGAAAATGAATATTGCAAGTTCCACCAAGCCAAAGGCCATCTAACCAACTGTTGTTACCGCCTCCGCCATGAAATCCAAGATTTGCTCGACAAGCAGATCATTGCACCACCCACCGCACCAAATTGCCCAAATGTCACTCGAAATCCCTTCCCCACTCACAATATGCCTCCTCCCAACAACATAAATGCCATCGACCTTGGCTCGTCCCAATCCCGTCAACCCATAAGGCAATACACGCCGCTTCCCATGACCTTGACTCAAGTTTTCCACTAATGTTGTGATAAAGGGCTCATATTTCCATGCCATTCAAAGCCGAGGCCTTCGACTCCTCACCAATTCTGTTTGTACCATCAGGCGCCCGAACATGATATGGAGGACTGTGTTATACTGAAAAAGGTAGTTCAAGACCTTATTGATCAAAAGGTTTTGGTATTGCCAAAGAAGCCCATGCAGCGACAATTGAAAGAAAGGTTCGAGGCAGGAGATCCTAAAGTGGGTTTGTTGGGAGAGTCGTCCGGAAAGTTTGATTACTATGTACTCTACCCCGACCCTATCCCTGATGAGCCTATAATCCCCATGGGTTGGGATGAGTTACCAGAGGAAGTCCAAACGGAAGAGATCGACACAATCACATGGGATGACCTCATGGGTGATGTAGGTGAGATTGATGACATGTGGATGAGCGATGACGAGGTGGAGCACATAACTAGAGGGGGTCGCCATTTCAAGCCTCCGCACTTAGAATCTAACAACCCATTGGGAGACTTAGAAGGTAATCACCACCTCGACCTGCAAGAAGAGGAGGACGAAGTGCTTAGGCAATTGAGAAAGACTAATGCCAACATCACTATATGGGGTTTGCTCATGGCCTCTTACAAGCACAGGCAGACAATCCTGAAGTTGCTCAACCAGATACAGGTTCCCGTTGACACATCTCCGAAAAATTTGGTGAACTTGGTGAATCCAATCTTGAAGAACTCAACCATTGTGTTCTCAGAGGCAGACCTACCTAAAAGTAGACCTAGCCATTCACAAGCCATGTACATCACTGTTGACACCATGGGAAAGAGAGTTCCAACAGTCCTGATTGATAATGGTTCCGCTCTTAATGTGTGCCCTCTCAGAACTGCCACCGTCTTGGGATTGGATCCTACCGACTTCATGCCATCCGGGCAAACAGTGAGAGCCTATGATAACACCCGCAGAGAAGTGATTGGAGTGGTCACTTTGCCATTGATTATGGGGCCTACAGAATTCAGAGTGGAGTTCCAAGTGCTGGACGTCCCGTCGTGCTTCAACCTCTTGTTGGGAAGACCTTGGATTCATCCTGCAGGGGCTGTCCCTTCTTCATTGCACCAAAAAGTCAAGTTCCCTTATGAAAGGGCCATCGTCACACTCCAAGGTGATTATGACTTGAAGTCGTCGGGGGTACCCATTTGCGAGATCAAGCCCGAGCCCGTTGGAGCACCATTGTTTGGGTTCGAGTATGTTCAATGCATAGAGAAAGAGCCGGAACAGAGAGAGTTGATACCTCTCGACTTTTGCCCTCGTGGCAACCTACATGTGGGGAACATAATGAAGAAAATGAGTTTCTTCCCAGGCATGGGACTAGGACGCCGTCAGCAAGGCATACCGATTTCCGTTCAGAGCCGCATTGTCACCTACACTTTCGGATTGGGGTATGAGCCTTCCAAAAAGGACCATATGGAGATGCTGCAGAGAAGCAGAGAAAGGGCCAAAGCAAAAGCAGAAGGAAGGGTGCCAGATATCCGAATCTCGCCATATCGACCTACTTTGAATGGTTACTTTGTTAAGGAAGGGGAGGACTTTCTATTCTGTGGATTTCCCGAACCATCCATTGACAAAGCAACCAAGGCGAGAGTTCCAGGGTTTGAAATATTCTTTACTGAGTGGTATCCCATTACTGCTACAATGGTTGATGATGAAGCGATCGATGATGACTATTGGGAAGAGAAGAGTGAGGATTGGGCAGAACAGATGGATTCAGAAGCCATGGTTACAATGTTTCAAGATATGGTTCTTGCTGTAGAGGAATCGGATCTCGAGTGTTCTTCAATTCACCATGCAGCTGTGCCGCTCCTTAATTGGTATCTTGAAGAGGGTACCGTTGCAGAAGTCCTTGAGGGCGAAGATCTCGACTTACCTGATAGTAGCTTGTAGGTTCCTTAGTAGCTTGTCTTAGCTTTCCTTTCAAATAAAGTGTGTCCGCCTAGCCCACCTTGTGGAGTTAGGAGTCGTTCCCTAGTTGTGGCACATGTGTTTTCATTTCTTTGCTTTGTTTGGTTAGTTCAGTCAATAAAGTGTGTTTCTTTTCATTATTTGCAGTGTTTCCTTTCTCTCTTCTATGGATATCTATGGCATGGATATAGATCCTAGGAATGACGTCCCCCGGAGCTCGTCGAGCAAAGGAAAAGGGGCGTTACCGAACCTAACATGGATGAATTGGAATCAATCAATCTAGGGACAGATGAATTGCCAAGGATAATTAAAATTGGGATAACTCTCTCACCTGCTGAAAAAGAAAAATTGATAATACTTCTAAAAGCCAATGTAGAGGCCTTCGCATGGTCTTATGAGGATATGCCTGGTATTGATCCAGATAGTGCAACATTACATCCCCACTAATCCCACTAAAAAGCCTATAAAGCAAAAATTAAGAAGATTAAAACCAGAATGGGCTTTGAAAGTAAAAGAAGAGGTAACTAAACAATTAGATGCCGGGTTTCTCCAAGTTGTGGAGTACCTGAGTGGCTGTCAACATAGTGCCTGTGCCTAAAAAAGATGGGAAAGTGCGAATGTGTGTTGACTTCCGCGACCTTAATGGCGAGCCCAAAGGATGATTTCCCTCTACCGCATATCGATGTGTTGGTGGACAGTACAGCAGGCCATGCTTTCTCTCCTTCATGGATGGGTTCTCCGGTTACAACCAGATAAAGATGGCGCCTCGAGACATGGAAAAGACGGCTTTTATCACGCAGTGGGGCACGTATTGCTACAAGGTAATGCCTTTTGGCTTGAGAAATGCTGGGGCTACTTACCAAAGAGCTGCTACGACCCTATTGCATGATATGATCCATAAAGAAGTAGAGGTGTATGTGGACGACATGATAGTCAAATCTGTAGACCGGGAAGGACATTTCGCGGCATTGGAGAATTCCTAGAACGGGCAAAGAAGTACAACCTCCGACTGAATCCTCAGAAGTGCGCCTTCGGAGTCACCGCAGGGAAGCTGTTGGGTTTCATGATCACTCAGAGGGGAATTGAAGTTGATCCAGGGAAGATAAAAGCTATCACGGAGATGGAGCCACCAAGAACGGAAAAGCAGATCTGGGGTTTTCTGGGGAGAGTTCAATACATAAGTCGTTTTATCGCCAATCTGACCATGGTATGCGAGCCAATTTTCAAGCTACTTAAGAAGGGCTTTAAGGAATGGAATGAGGATTGTCAAGAAGCCTTTGAGACCATTAAAAGGTATCTGAGTAACCCCCCAATCTTGGTTCCCCCGCGGCAAGGTGAACCAGTCCTAGAATGTTCAAATTAAGTCCGATTTTGACGAAAATAAAGCCAAAACAACCGTGTTTCGAAGGGGAACACATTTTTAAGCATTTAGGACAAAAAATCCTTAACCGTGGGTGCATGGTTAGGTTTACAAAGGTAGTTAACCATGGTGCCTCACCGTCCCTAAGTTGGGTTTGTACACAAGGTCGAACCAAGTGCTTTCCAAATCGAAATTCGATCTTTCTAAACATACCTAGGATGTAAATAAAGCCCAATTGAAGTTAAATGAGAGAAAATTGATCGGGTCTGTGAGTCAATTTGAGCAAACCAAGAAAGGGTCTTTTAGCTAACCCGAACCATTATGAGCCGAATTGATCTTAAACCATTAATCATGAAATTGAACCTATATATAGACTCTATGTAACCATATGAACTCAAAGGAATGACTCGGGTTTCATTTCAAGGTCAAATGGAAATATAGGCTTAAAAGATGATTATGCCCTTAAAGTCGCAAAAGTTCTTATTGACCATCGAAATGAACTCCAAATCATTTCAAAATTCATACACATGATATTCAATGCCATAGAAACTCAATGCAAAAGACTAGACTCGAAGAGGACTCAAAATCCTACTGAAATGATATGTCCTAGCTAAGGTGACAAAAATGGGGTGTGACAGAAGCCCCTATGTTAAGTTTATTACTTTATAACAATTGAGGGTATTTTGACTAGATATTATATTGGATGTATATTTTCTCTATATATGCTGTATAAATTGTTCGTCTGTTTTCCAAACGTTTTACATAGCCCAATTGTATAGGGGTTTTCCCAACCTTGGATGAAGAATGATGGAATAGAGCTGCAATCACACCGTGCGATGGACCTACAAATAGTAAACTCAAGGTCAGAGGGTGGCCGAAGTGGGTTCGGCCAAATCCTCTCTGACGGTCTAGTCAGTGGCAATTTTAAAGAGAGAAGGAGATATTTCAAGGGCTAAGGTTAGGTCATACCTAAATTATGTTACAACATGTTCTATTTATAGATTTATGTATGGACTAACTCAGGCTGGTCTAATAACTGTTTGGGTTAGGTTAACCATAACTTGAGTTACGTATCCAGCTATTTGACCAGGGTTTATCAGCCTTGGTTGAAATCGGACTGCAATTTGGGTAACTAAGTTCGTATTTCACGGGGATTGGTTAGAAGTTGATCGGTACCGATGTGGGGAGATTGGGCTCCCATATATGAGGTCGGGCATATTAAGCTCCCATGATTGTATTTTACATTGGAAGATTTTTTATATTGGGTTGATGAGAGGAGCCATAACTAGTAGATCGAGCTGTAGGAATTTTTCATGGTTGTAGTGTGCAGGTTAGTTTTTCTTACACAATTTGCCTCAATTATAATTGCCCTGATCTCGGGGTTGTCATAATTTATAATCATTTCTCATTGTTTCTGTCCACGTGATAGTCCAGGTCAAGACGGTGTGTCGTTTCATATATTTCGAGAAATGACATCATTCTAGCAGTTTTATGTCATTTCAGTATTTAATGCTCATAATGTTTAGGTATAAAAAAGAGAGAGAGAAAGAGAGAGAAACCACTGTTCATTTACTTTCTCTTCTCCTATTATTGTGTCCAAATTTCTTCTGTACTTTGCCTTGTCTTCACCAGAGAAATCCATTGCCATCGCCAAATCAGGCTCTTCTGCCACCAGTGCTTCATCATCGCCAATCCTCCTTCGTTGTCTAGTGATTTTTGTGCTTTTGGGAGCTTCAGGAACCTCAGAGTACTCTTCGTTGCTTCATCTCAGCCTCGTTTGCTGGATTCTCCATCGTTTCAAAGCCTTTAATGTCTTTGTTCTTTAGTTTCAAAGCCTTTAATGTCTTGTACTGTCATTTTTTCAGTATCTGAAAGGGCTTCTTGAGAAGAGGGAAATCCCTGGTGGTTTCCTACCCTTGGTGATTTGAATTCTTGAATTGATGGGGGAATGTGTTTTTGCAGTCTCCCTACCGAACTGATTGCCCATGAGCAGTTCGGGTGAATTTTGACCCTACTTTAGAACTGCTTTTGGTTCGGCTTTGTAAAATAAATCTAGACCTAAATTTTAATCGACCTCAACACTTAGGTGGAATCAAACAGAACTCACACTTTTTGACCCAAGTATGATTTAATCTGAAACTTTTAGACTGACTCGAACATTATATTCGAACATTATATAGAGTATCCCTGATTGATTTTAAACTTTGCAGATGGTTGCATTTGAAATCAAAGACTGACCTAAAAGAACGGTTGAGTTTAGATCTAAGTTCGGTTTTAAAGGGAAGCTTGACTTCCGTTGCGCCGTACCTGATGAGGCGATCTCGGTCCAAGACAAGGAGGGGGTCTAACTATCCATACTGCTGCTTTTTTTTTTTTTTTTAAGGCGGAGTTTGGGTGCCTTTCTGACCACTTTTGGTTGAATTTTTAGAATACACCCATTTAATCCCAACCCAGGTTGGGATTAACACTTTCAGAATTATCTCATCCTTTGATAAGCTCAACATCGAACTGAGGGTTCAAATTGGGATTTGTGAGATTTTCCACCAGTATAAACTCAGCTTGACCAGTAAGACCCATTTTTATCTTTCTGCTCAGGTGAAAAAAGAGCCACTTGTCACCCACCTACCAGACTCTAATCCTGGGGCCCAAGTTTATACTTTTTATATATGGTTAGTGGACGAGCCTAAGCCTCAAGTTCCATGAGTTGCTGGCTTCCCTTGTAAGTTGTAGATCAGTTTCTTTAATTCATGTTCATTTCTTTACCTAATCTAACACTTTACCTTTTCTTTTGCAATTGCTTTCATGAATTACCCAGAGGGCAAAGTGAACTTTGAGTTCATAAACAAGATCTTTGCCTACCAAGACAAAGACGAGTCCGAGCTTGTCATACTTTTCTTGGTTATATCCTAAGGTATAAAACCTATAAGTCGGCTAGTCTTCCCGTGCACTTGAGGCCTGAGCCTAAGAAGAAAGGAAAAAAGAAAAGGCCTAAAAGGGTGAAGACTTGTAAGGTGTTAGGACTTCTAAGCCCTTACAGGCAAGAAACAGCTCGAGGAAGAGAGCCTAGACTCCTTCACTTGAGCTCGATCCTAGTGATCAAGCAGAAAAGTGAAGGAAGTAAGAAATGTGATAGAAGTGGAGTAAAAAGAAACCAAGAGGAGTTGAGGAATCGGGGAGAACGATGAGAGTTCGGGCATAAAGAAGACTGGTTTTGAGGAAATAGACCTTCCGATTTTTAAGTCGAAGCCCGTTCTAGTTAGAAATACAAATGCTAGCACCAAAGAGCAGCTCGATTGTTTAACTTAGAGAGCTTTGTAAG
Organism: Liquidambar formosana; assembly: GCA_039720395.1. Taxonomy (NCBI): domain Eukaryota; kingdom Viridiplantae; phylum Streptophyta; class Magnoliopsida; order Saxifragales; family Altingiaceae; genus Liquidambar; species Liquidambar formosana. Next base: position 23,682,510 of record CM077824.1, on the reverse strand, counting down.
TGCTATTAAGCCTATCCCTGGCCTCATAGTCAAAGGAGGGATCTACACTACTGCCACATCTCTCCAATCTGCTATAGTGCCCACATCTTGGGCTCTGGTCAGATTGCAAAGACTAGACAAGTTGCTGATCGAGCTCAGTCTTCAGAGGATGAGGTACAAATCCTCAACGTAGTTTCATCTTGGAATGAAGTTGTCCCTTCAGCTCAGGAAGCCTCTTCACACCGAGTGAGGCTTTGGTATCAAAATCTTCTTCTAGCCTCCAGAAGAAAAGGAAAAGCCCCAACCCTATGATGGGACTACCCGAGTTTAAATCCATCAATCCTCATGAACATCGGTACATGGAGCATGCTTAGTACTTGACCTCTTCAAACAACACTATTTCTACTAGATTGGGGGCCGAGTATTCTTACTGGAGCTGTGTGCTATCCGATTCCCCATTGATATGGAGGCTTTAAACCAGGGAAGCCCCATTGAGATGTCCCACAACACGGTTCATTTGATGCTAAGGGTAACCGAACTTAAAACTCTTCCTCTTTCTTTTCTTTGTATGCATATTTTTTACATCTCTTAGGTTAGTTCTTATTTCCAGGGCTGCCAACAAGTGTTAGTGATGGGTGATTTCTTAATAGAGAAAGAGGATTTTACTAGTGTTGAGATCGCGAAATTCAATGCTGCTTACGAGTAAAAGCAAAAGGATGAGGAATCACTAAGCTCAACTATCATTAAGTTGGAAAAAAGCCAACAATAGCATCAAGAGCTGGAAAGCTGAGGTGAAGAAGGCCCAAGTTGGGCTGGTTTAGAAAGACAAGGCTGAGGTTTTGGAGAGAGAGAAAAAGTTATGGGACTCCAAAGTGAAGGATGTTAAAGACAAATTGACCAAACTGGAGGCTGAGAAGAAAGACTTAGAGAAGAGTATAACGAAGAAGTATCAGCTTAGGAGGAGGAGATCAATGCCGTTTGCACTGAGGTTGCTAAAGAATGGGTGCTTAGGTCAGGCCTATGGTAGATAGGACCTATTAGCTTTCCTGGGACACCTTGGCCACTCTAGCACTTCTTTAATTCCTGGGGATCTCTGATATTCCCTTTACCTAAGCTAATCTTCCTCTGACTTCGGCAGTTGAGCTCGAACAAGATTAGCTTTTGGAGCCCGAGCTTGACCAACCTTTGGAACCTAAACAGCCTCAACAAAACCTGGAACTGGTTGATCTCCTCCAGTATAATCCAAACGAGAAGAAAACTGTCCGCCTCAATGGGGTGTGTACGCAACCATGAGAGGTGCGTACGTAACCTGTAGGCGTATCCCAAAATCTAGAAAAAAAAAAAAACAAAAACAATACAAACTACCCTAAAACTAAATATCTAGAATACTACAAGCAAATAGCTTTACTACGAAATCAGAAGAATGAATGTTTGCCTAACATATCAATATTAATATCATTAATTGATAATAACAATGATAAACGGGCAGTCAGTCGGTCCTATTCAGTTTTAACCTACTCTACTATTATGGCATGATATACAATAATTATACAACTTATTCATCCTAAGCATGCATTCTAACATCATATTTCACCCATAATCATGCATAATGAGATCAAATAAATAAAAGAGAAAAAGAGAAAAGAAAGTGATTTTCGTCACTTTATAACAGTAGCAACTTCAATCGCATTTTTGGGTATAAAAACATTGGAATTGGACAAAACTCGTGAAATACAAAGTTGTAGAGAATTGAATTATCTTTTTAAGAAGACTAATGTCATCCAATTCCAACTTCGGAGTCAAAAGTTATGATTAAAATACGATTTCTGATTTTAGAAAATTGTTGCTGAATTATGACAAATTTCACTTTCTAACAACCCTACTCTTCTAAATCATGCATAATAAATAAATAACACACATCAACCAGCATGCATATGATTATACCAACATTAATTCCATCATCCATAACCATAACCTATGAAACTGAATAGAAATTGATAGAGAATTACCCTCAGGTTTACGCGCCTTCAAATCCGCTTAATTCCTCCTTGCAAGCCTCCAAAATCACAGCATGAATCCTCAGTGTAGGGTTTTTGGGTGAATTGTATGTTGGCTCCTTGGATTAGGAGTTCTAGTCCCCCTTTCAGAATTATAATGGTGTATATATTGAGATTCTTAGGGTTTTAGGAGTCCTTCCCAGGTTGCTAACTGCAATTGCATTCGAAATAGGATTCTTCTTTTTAATTAGAAGTCTTAGGGAGAAAGAACTACTAAATCTGGAGTTTCCATAAAAAGGGAGGGTGCGTACGCATCCCAAGTGGTTGCGTACGCAGGAATGCGTCCGCACCCATTACAGGTGCGTACGCATTAGGGCTGAATAAAAAATGGCTGCAAACTTAGGATTTTCACTGTGACTTCATTGGCTCGTTTGGAATCACTTCGCATTTTGTCAAGACGAATAATAACCTCATCATTGGGACCACGAGACTTTAAGATGACAACGGGTACAAAATGGGGTGTCTACTGGTCTTTCTACTGTCAAACTAATTTCCGTTATCTGATATAAAGGCTCTCAGACCCCGAATCGAGTGATGATATTTTCCCACAAAACCTTAATGATGTTGGAGTCCTTGATTGATGCAAGAGTTATGGCTTCCACCTATTTCGTGAAGTAGTCTATGGCGATGAACAAATATTTCCTTTTCTCTGAGGCCTGAGGTAGAGAGCCTACCAGATTTAGACCTCACTAAGGAAAAAGCCACAGGCTCACAAGTAGGTAGAGCTCTTGAGCTGGTTGATGTATCTTGTCTGCGAATAGCTGACACTTCAGACACATCTTAACGAACCGAACTGAATCCTTTTGCATGTATGACCACCAAAAGCCTTGATATTGCTCGATGAGCTAGGGACCGACCTCCAGCATAACCCCCACATGAGCCTTGGTGGAGCTCGACTAACAAATTCTCAACCTCTGATGGATGTAAGTATCTGAGGTAGGTGCCTGAATACGATCTTCTGTATAATATCCTAGATGAAGAGAGCCAAAACCGAGCCTCCCTTACCCGTATTCTATAGTTTTTATTTTTATCCTCTGGGAGTTCTTCCTTCTGTAATTAAGCAATAATTTGGCCTATCTAACTCGGAGGTATGACCCTGATAGTGTAAACTGGTTTCTCATTCCCAATGCTTGGTTCATGTAGCATTATGACATGGATGGTTCTTGGTTCGTTTTTAGGGTGGCTCCCAGTGCAACTAGGGAGTCAACATGCCTGTTTTGATCTCTAGGAATCGTTTAAACTCAATTTCCTTGAATTTAGATGCTAACTCCTATGCTATCTGTGTGTAGGCTTTCATCCTACTATCCTTGGTCTCATATTCTTTGTTCAGTTGTCTCACTACGAGTTGAGAATCACTGAGAACAATGAGTTTTCTTACCCTAGCTGCTTTAGTAATCTCCAGCCCGGCAAGAATTGCCTCGTATTCGACTTTATTATTTGAGGGCTAGGAATTCAAGTCTGATTGCTTGCTTGCTTAATAACTATCTTCCCCAGGGTGGTCAATACTATTCTAAGACTTGCCCCTTTAGTTTTTGAAGTTCCGTTAACCATAAGCTCCCAAGTTCCTTCCTTGCCCCCCGTTTGGTCAAAGAAAACTGAACTTCCGTCCTTTCTCAGTATGTCTTTAAGATAATTGGTTAGCATGATTATGGGTGAGATTGGAAGTAATGTTGGAGTTTTCTTGAGGTAGTAACAAGTGCGAGGAGGAGTTTTTCCAGAAGTAGGTATCTGCTCTCGACATCTAACATGGTTTTACTGACATACTAAACCGGTTTCTACTCCCTAACTCATTGTATGACCAGAACTCCACTTAGCACATGAGTTGATATATTAGGCAAAGATAGAGAGATTCATCGATATGCAAGTTGGTAAGTACCAGTAGTTGTTCTAGGTGGTTCAAGAGTTGTGTGCATGCTTCTTAGTAGTCTGGATTCCACGCTGCACTTCGGCTCTTTTTGAGGATTTGAAAAAAGAGGTGGCACTTGTCTGGGGATCTGGAGATGAAACGACTTAGAGCTGCGACCATACTATTTAGTTGTTGTACATCTCTGACCCGAGTTAGAATTTTCAAATTTATGATCACCTCAATTTTGCTTGAATTGGCCTCGATCCCCCTTCTAGAGACTAGGTGCCCCAAGAATTTTCCTGAGCTGACCCCGAAGGAGCTATTTTTAGCATTTAACTTCATATCGAACTGCTTGAGTCTAGAGAATGCTTCAACTAAATCAGCAAGGTGTTCTTTCTCCAAATTGCTTTTTACTATGGTGTCGTCGACATAGGCTTCCAAGTTCTTCCTAATGAGCCCCTCAAACATTTTACTGACTAAGTATTAGTAGGTTGCCCCGGTATTCTTTAGCCTGAATGGCATCACTTTGTAACAATAAGTTCTAATTAGAGTGATAAATAAGGTCTTCTCTTGATAATGCTTGACCATTGGTATCTGATGGTATCTGGAGAATGCATTAAATATACTTAGTATTGCATATCTCGAGATAGAATCGATTAGCTGATTAATCTTTGGGAGCGGAAAACTAATCTTTTGGACATGACTTGTTGAGGTCAGTAAAATCTATACAAACCCTCCAATCCCCTATCTTCTTTTTACGCGGACCGGGTTTGTGAGCCAGCTCGAATACTTGACTTCTCTAATGAAACTAGCTTTAAGTAGCTTGCTAACCTCATCTGTTATAGCCTAAGCTTTTTCATCTGAGAGTGCGTTGTTTATGAACAATTAGCTTTTGATTAGGGTAAACCTAAAGCTCGTGAGTCATCAAACTTGGGCTTATACAAGGCATTTCATGTGGAGACCAGGCAAAAACATCGACATTTGCCTTCAAAAACTCGAATAGTTTGGTTGCATTTTTCTCGAGTAGAGAGTCACCATTCCAAAAGAATTTCTCTATGTTCTTCGGATCGATGACCATCTTCCTGAGCTCCTCTCTAGTTGGTCCGCCGGCTCAGATGTGGTTTTTTCTACTCCGGGCCGCCTGTTCTTTAGTTGTTATAAGGGATCCATGTCCTTCTTTGTAACGATCGGGGACCGTTAGTTATATAGTAAAAAAATCAGTTTTAAAGCCAATTTTGGTGGATGTTTAATGAAAATAATTCTTTTGAAAACATTTTTAGAAAATCCAGCATGGTCCCGTCTGTAAATAGGACATACCAAGTTATCGACTAATCATAAAACCTATAAAAACCCATTTATAATCATTTCAACCATCCACACACTATTCCAAAATAAATAAAACTACAAGCTGTATCGTAATCACATGGGTCTCATCCACATCTGCATCCACTACTTATCTTTTTATTACAGGCCATGAATTAAAATTAATACATGCCTAGGCTCAAAGTCGAAATAAAATACAATGATCCTCTATATGAATGCAAGCATGCTGATGTGCTTCCCAAACCCCAAGTCAAGCTTTTTTGAAAATATGACCTGCAAGAAAAACTGTGGGGGTATGAGCTACACGCTCACTAGGAAAACATTTTCCCAAAATAACCCAAGGTTTTAAAAACCATAATTTATATACTTTTCCAAAGCCCTGCAAAACCATTGATTAGTTTGCAATATAATTTTTCGGTAAATAAAACTGATACAAGTATAACGAAATAACTGCGGAAGTTAAATCATTAAATAGCAACACCCTTTTTTTTTTTTAAAGAGGTAAGAAATAACTCAAGTTATTTGTTATCAAAATCATCATTTTACAAATGAATTAACCATCATTTTCTGATATCATATCACAACCTTATAAGCTAGTAACCATCATCCGCCATATCTGGCAATCCATAACATCAGTCTTTCAAACTGATAAATCCTCCCCAAGTCATACGGGGCCCTCGCGTACGGAATAGGAGGAAACATGGCAAGACATCCCTATTTGGGACCGCAGTAACCTCAAGAGGAAACACGGCAAGACATCCCTACATGGGACCGCAGTAACCTCTATTTGGGCACATAGCCCAGGACTAAAGGATAGGAAGACACGGCAAGATGTCCCGTTCCTTTGGGATCGCAGTAATCCTATCTCCAGTAGCCCTCATCACCATATCCATATCATTAACACTTTTCTTTTCATTTACCAATTTCATAATTCCCACATAAACTGGAAAATTATATAAATTTTCCAAAAACCACATAATAGGTTTGTACTTTGAAAACCATATAAAATAACTCCATAAATTATAGTAATCATTTCCTAACCATTTTCAATATAATAGTTTCAAATCATTTATATAAAAATGAAACCCAATATTCCAACCACACAAAATAGTCCAATAGGTTTTAAAAACCAACCTATTTAAACCCTTAAACATATAAGAGTTTCATAAATAACAAGAATATAACAAAAAGGAGGAATGTAAACCAACCCATTGTACCCTAAATCATGTGAGGGTTTGAAATGTAACATGCATATGACCAAATAGGGTAAATACAAAACCCTAGATTTTCCCAAAATTTATTAAAACCCATAAAATATGCCCATATGCATGATATTTATGCAAAGCATGCCAAATACATGTATTTTTACATGATTTAAACCCAAAACCCCATGCATCAATGGTTTAAGATGAGAAAATGCCCCTACCTCAAAAATAGAGTGAAGAAATCCAAATCCACAACCATACATGTGTAGATCAGGCCAAAATACGCTAGATCCGAGCTCGCCGGTGTCGGATCGAGGCTACCGTGCTCTGGCGAGCCACCGTCGAGCCTCTCCTCCTTTCTCCTTCTCTTCTTCTCTATCTTTCTCTCTTGGCTGGGAAGGATGGGTAAGAACCCTCTAGAAGTTGGGTTTATAAATGGGGTATAAGTGAGGGGTATGATGGTCTTTTTACCCCATTAAAATCTAGCCCAAAAACTGAAATTCGTGCGTTATAGTCGACTAAAACTCCCCAAATTAAGTATTGTAACATTCTGCCTGACAATATAGCCGACTATAACTCATTATAGTCAACTAAATTTCTCAGCATGCACAAAAGAGGTTCTACCTGATAATATAGTCGACTATAAGTCATTGTAGTCAACTATATTGCTCACATACACAAAAAGAAGTGTTAGGCTCACTAAAACCTACCTTAGCACATCTTAACCCAAAATTCTCATAAATCAAGCCTTGGGTCCTCACATTCTTAGTCTTCTTCTTTTGCTCTGGTTTCTTTGAGGGTTGAACTTCTGTGTCTGAGCTAGGGAGCTTAGCTATCTTTGATTTGAGCCTAGATGAAGATGGACTTGAGTGTCCGGTGTACTCTGTGAGGAAGCATTCCCTAGCTATAGCTTGGTTTCCTCTGATCTCTATAATTCCCCCCGAACAGAGAAACCAAACTGATTGATGATATGTCAAGGGCACAGCCCGGATGGCGTGGATCTAAGGTTAGCCCAGAATGAGATTGCAAGCAAAGCGTTCCTAAATTACCACAAAAGTTTCCATGGTCTGAACTGGCCCTGCCCGAACTGCTAGATAGATCTGCTCGAGGGGGAAAGTAGTGTTTCCAATGAAGGCTCTGAGGCTTACATGGCGGTTTTAGATCTGAATCTTTCAGACCGAGCTGGTCAAATAGTTTCTTGAACATGACATTTATTGGTGCCCCGTTGTCAATGTACACCTTCTCGACATCGTAGTTTGCGATAAGCATTTGGTTTGTCATAACATACTGTTAATGAAAGTCACCAATTTATGCACCTACTATACCAAAAAAAACATAAAGAAATGCAAAGCAAAGAAGGTGCTCCAAGTTATAAATAAAAAAAAATTAAAAAAAAAAAAGCCAGAAGCCAAATACTTATGTTGAATAGGTGTGGCGAGGTGGAGGTAGGCAATCACAAATTGTTGGTATATATGATGCAGCAGCTTCTTTAATTATTTTTTTTCCCCTCCATATAAACAGTTTTTTAGAGTTCTAAAGAGATAAGTGAAAAATTTTACTATTTTGTGAAGTGGTAAAATTTTACAGTTTTTTGAAGTATTATATTTGATTGAGCCAAATAATAAAATTTTACAATTTCAATTTTTTTTAATAATTACCTAAATAATATGGATCTTGTTTCGAAGATGTCGATGAGTAGGTTCCAAAAATTTGAGTTTGTTGGTATTAATGAGATTAATCCATCAAACAAAAATGGGTTGTTCTTTGATCATTGGCTTGCAAATGAAACTTGTTCACCAATGAGGGGCTTTTGTCACACCCCATTTTTGTCACCTTAGCTAGGACATATCATTTCATGTAGGATTTTGAGTCCTTTTTGAGTCTAGTCTTTTGCATTGAGTTTCTATGGCATTGAATATCATGTGTATGAATTTTGAAGTGATTTGGAGTTCATCTCGATAGTCAATAAGAACTTTTGCGACTCAAAGGGCATAATCGTCTTTTAAGCCGTATATTTTCCATTTGACTTTGGAATGGATCCCGAGTCATTCCGTCGAGTTTATATGGTTATATAGAGTCCATATATAGGTTCAATTTCATGAATTAATGGTTTAAGATCAATTTGGCTCGTAATGGTTCGGGTTGGCTAAAAGACCCTTTCTTGGTTTGCTCAAATTGACTCATAAGACCCAATCAATTTTCTCTCATTTAACTTCAATTGGGCTTTATTTATGTCCTAAACATGTTTAGAAAGATCAATTTTCGATTGGGAAAGCATTTAGTTCGACCTTGTGTACAAACCCAGCTTAGCGACGGTGAAGTACCATGGTTAACCACCTTTGTAAAACCTAACCATGCACCCATGGTTGAGAATTTTTGTCCTAAAATGCCTAAAAATGTGTTCCCCTTCGAAACACGGTCGTTTTGGCTTTTATTTCGTCAAAATCGGACTTAATTTGAAGATTTTAGGACTTCTGAAGCAAGTAGAAGTCAAAACCGAAGCGGAAATAGGAGGGCCTCGGGTAACCGTCCAGGGCTGGACGGTCAGCCGTCCAAGCCCAAACGGCTAACCGTCCAGGCCTAGTTGGTCACCCGAGGAATCCTTCTTTAAGTCAAACTCTGACTCTTCTTTCCCTCTTTTGACGGTTTCCTCCGCCAAAACAACTTGTCTGAGCTTAGGAGTGTGTAGGTTTGAGTTGTTTGAGCACCAAGAGAGTCTCTAAGAGCCCTAGGATCATTATTTAGTGAATTAATCCTAGCCATTGGTTTAGGGGGTCAGTTTTCTATATAAAGGACATGTTATTCAGCACATGGGGGAGGTGAATTGCACTTTACACTTAGAGAGAGAGGGAGCTACGAGTTTGGAGAGCTAGAAGGACTTCAAGAGGAGGCTCTTCAACCCCAAGCAAGCAAGGAAACAAGGAGATTGAAGATAAGGAAGAGTCTACAAGAGGTAAGCCTATCCCTTCAATGCTGAACATGAATTTCTGCTTCTCCTTCTTCTCTTTCTTCTTCTTCTTTTAAGATAGTTATAGTGCATGCAATTGCTTTTCTTGTGGATTGAATTCAATCTTTATGTGATGTTATATGAATGATTTTAGGATAGTTTATAGCTTTATATGCTTGATAATCCCTGGGTTACCAAGGATTTGATAGCCTTATTCGTTCTATCTTCTTAAATCATGCATAGTTCACATGTTTAGGTTGCTGTGATTATTATCATGTATGGATGTTCCTGTTAGTCAATATATGCTATATGAATGATATTCATGATAATTTGAGCATGTCTTAGAGTCGTTTCATAGGTTTTAATGCATAGTTGTGAGATTAGGGTTTCGATAACCCTGAAATTGCATAGGTCTTATAAAGTATGCTTAGCTTAGCTTTTTGAGTTGTTGCTCATCATAGTCATTCTATATATGCTGCATATAGTTGAATCATGCTAGGTTTGCATTCATATAGTATATTTTATAGGGTTTTTGGAGATATTATCCTTTTCTAAGGATAATTATCCTTTTCGTTGAGTGAGGTTTTGCATGAGAGTCTTTTGTGATGTGTTTAAGCATGAAATCACTTCTGTTGTGTTCTAGGGTATATATTTTACGTAGGATATGTTAATTGCACCTCCCCATAATGACTTTTTTACGTGAAATTATCCTAGGATAGTTTCGCTTAAGAAAGCTCGCCGTAGGGAGGCCTATTTTCATATTTTACATGAAATATCATCTTTTTGGTTAGAATGTGCTTTGTTATCATGTTTATTGATATTATTGGAGTCTCTTATGCTTGTTAGCTTGTCTTTGGTAGGTTTTTATGCATGTTGGTCGAGTCATTGTATGTAGGGTTGAGTTAGAGTCCTTAGTTATTCATTATCCTTGTTGTTTGCATGATTAATGGATGATTTTAGGCCTTGTCAAGGTTCTGTCCAGATTTGCATATTGCTTTCTTTGCATGATTGTGTGCACTTGTAAGGGTGCAAACAGGTACAATGCTTGTCCTATTGCAAATAGGGCTGCAATGGTCTGAAATAGCTAATGCTAGGAGCTTGTGCGCTCAGGTAAGTAGGGTTTGAAGGTGCCCCAATTCACCTTTCTTTTTCTTTCTTTTCTCTTCTCCCTCCTAGGGTTACTTCTTAATACAATTCTATGGTCTTAATCAAAGGTTTCCTTCAATAATAAATCCTGTTTTTTATCAAGGTTTCCATTTTGTGGAAGTTTTCCTAAATTCAAACTTGTTTATTCAATTCTCTTTCAAATAAGGAAACCTAGGGTTTTTACCATAGGTTTGTATTAGGTTGTAACCCTATTCTTTTCGAACTACGTGGACTTTGATCCATGTATTTCGCTGCATGGTACGTAGGCGCTCTTCGTGAGGCTCAAGTCCGTTCTAGGATCCAAGTATCCTAGGCTTTTTCTTTTCTTTTCTTTTCTTTTTGTTTTGTTTTATTTGAGTGATTGTGCATGAGATGATTGGACGAAATATATGATATGCATGCTGTCTTGTGATGATATATGATGATATTTGAGTGGAAAAGATCTTAAGTTAGCCCAATTAAATTAAGAGACCAACTCAGGCGATGTGGGTGCCTATGGGCTTTTGCCCAGAACCTTCCCACGTCGTAACTTAGCCCCCGAATCCAATTTTCTGGTTTCAAAGACTTTGCTTTTCCTTTAATGGAGTCATGTGGTTTTGAAAATAAAACATTTTTGCGGTTTTCCTCTTTTCCCTAAAAAATGAGGTGGCGACTCCTTTTTGTTTGTTGTCTTTCACCTCTGTATTTTTTGCCAAACCCTTGTGGGCTCCGCGCTTTTTTGTGGGTTCACAATAGGGTGCCCTTAAAAACAAAAAAATGAGTGCCCTTAGTAACAATAATAAACTAGGTATTTTTTTATTTTTTTAAAAAGGTGAGTAATTGCTAAATAAGTTTCACTCCCATTGACTAATTGAATTAAAAAAACTCTTGCTTGATTAATTGTTAATCTTTTGCCTAATTATGGACTAATCGACAATTTCCCAATTTTTAAAAGTAAAAGAGAAGTCTACATATTTTTGCCAAACCTCAAGAGAGAGGATTGAACTATACACAAACACTTTTGAATTGTGAAAAATATATGAAATAATGTTAAAAAATATATTACATTAGACTTGTTACTCATAAATATCATATTGTTTTTTTTTCTTTTTTCTTTTTTGCCAAGCAACGAGGTTTCTAAACTATTAGAGCCCGACTAATCTCCGCTCCCCATGCGAGGCCACCACCCCATGAGGTTGTTTAATGTTCAAGCTAATAGCCCCAATTGGTGGCTGGCCAAGAGAGATTGATTGGTTTCGAACCCGGGATGTCTGAGTTTACAGCTCATCCTTTTGCCGCTAGACCAAGTCTCGTTGGTTCATAAATATCATATTGTTTGGGAACATATTTTAGATGGGAAGCAGATAGGGTAGACAGTATCTTTAATTAAAAATGCTTTTGGTGACACCAAACAAAAAAAAAAAAAAAAATCAATTCAATTCAATTCTCATTTTTATACAATAAATTTTTTAGTATCCTGTAGGTAATATTAAGCACTTTTATTTTTATTTATCATTAACAAAAAATTGACAATCATATCATGTATAAAATTGTCCAAAACAATACAAAGAAAATAAATAAAATTACAGAACTTAATTTTATGATGATTTTTAAAATGTCTAAAGCCTATTAATAAATTTTTATAATAAAATTTATCACATAAATATACTTTTGAATTTTATTTCATAAGAACTTAAACATTTTTCTCTAGATTTTAAAAATTAGAGATAATTAGTTTTTTAATTTTATATACTTTATCTATTTTTCTCATTAACTTTTAATATGTTTTGTTTTTGTTTGTATGCAATTTAAATTAAATAATAATAAATAAATATAATTACTCATTTAGTACATTATTTTAATATTTTTCAAATAAAACACTAAAATATTTGTAGATATAATAAATTTATTTTTTAAGTTACTTCCTTGTGTTGCATGGTGGAGATTGAATCAACCATTCGTATAAGATGGTTGAGTAGCAATTCTGATTGATCCATCTAATTTAGCAAGTACATAGGTTTTCTACAAGTACACCTTTAAAGATATCATGAGTCCAACATTATTCATGTAATATTAGATTCTCTCCACGATAAAATGAAGGTTAAATTTGAAAAGTGCACATATGTAACAATATAGTCATGATTTGCACAAACTATAGGAGTTAGAGAAAGTCTTCAATTATTGTTTCATAAAGTTACATTTTAGTATTTATTATTTTATTTATTTAAAAACTAGTTTAACTTTATTTGTATTAAATTAATTTATCACATTTTTATGGACAACTAAGTTGTTTTTGTTTTCATTTTTTGAATTATTATTACTAATCTAGCTAAATGAATAGTTTTATGCCATTGATCTTTTTGTTTTTTCATTTGGGCTTTTATCTTTAAATCTGTACATAATGCAAATCCTTTAGTATTAATAAGAGAGACTATGTCACCATAAGATAAAATATGATAATTTATTATTCCATTATGAATACTTCTTAATTTTTGTTTAATTTTTCACTAAATAGGGTTGGTAAGCCGGAGATAAATCTTTCTTTCTAATAATCATTGTAACAATCTTCTTTAAGAAAGATTCTACTGAAAAATACATCTTTATACCATCTAAAATCCTCAAGTTTTGGACACCTTAAATTGGATAATATTTCACTTGATCTATTAGTGATCGTTAATGGATCTCCAATAAAATGTTTTATAATTGTATATACGAGAATATTAATATTATCTGGTACTGGTTGACCAGTAAGATCTAAAACTAGATTTCTATTGTCATTTACTTTGTTGTATTTATAATATATTGGTGATCGTGCTCTAGAAGATAATAATCCCACCAGCCTTTAAGTTTGCCAATAAAACCTATCAATATTAAATGTAAGGCTGAATTCTCTGAGGCATTTTGTTTTCGTTGATGAATCAAGAACTTTTGTTTCTTTAAAAGGAGATGCCTTTAGTGTATTATTTCTTACTTGGATACAAATATTTCCTAAAGCAGGATGGATTGATTGAATTATTTTGTCTTTTGGAGTTTTTCATGTTGTATAGTCTTTAGTAGTAACTTGTATTGTCTTATCAGATGGGGGAGTATTTATTTTCTTTTTCACAAATAATGGATACCATGTGGAAAATGTTATATTAACATTAAATTTTTGACAATATGTATTGTACATTTTATGTAATATTTTTCTTTCAATTCGATGAGTTGCTTTGTGAGGAATATTGTTATCTTGGCGATATTTTTTAATTATGTTTTCAATGGAGTTAAAATATTCTTCTATGGAATCTACTTTCAGTTGGAATGATTCAGAATAGTCTTCCGTTAGCATATGTATAGCTAGATCGTATCTAGTATATTCCACTTGTGATCTTGTTGGAGACATATTATCATCCGTATTTTCTAAGCTCTGTGGATCTATTGTATAATATGGTTGACTAATATTATTATTATTTCTTAATCCTGTTAATCATTCTAAATTTGTTCTAGTAGGGAAAGGTGTTTCTAATGGGACTCATGGACTTGGTACTAAAAAGGATGGTCGAGGTGGAACAGATGTCCTTGAACTACTTGGTGTAAATTCTGAAATGTTGAGTGTTATTTGTTTAGAAGGAGTAAACTGAACATCAACTCTACCATCTGGATGTTGTATAATTTGATCTAATTGTCTGTATTCTATGTTCTTGGGTGGAACTATATCTGGTAGTGAACAATTTTTGGGTAATGATAATTCGTTCCATTCTATTTGTTTTGGAACTGCTACATTAGATTTATGAGTTTGGGCTTGTATTAATGTTGTATATCCTTTGGGACTAGTATATAAAGCTTTTGGAGTTATGCTAGTCATTACTTTATAATATATCCTATAAACCAAAGCTAATCCCACAGCTCCTTCTTCTATATCATATCCATATGTTTTAATATTTAATGTAAATGATTTTAAAATGGTTTTGTCATTTAACCATACTGAATAATTTGGAAAGTAATTAAAATATACGGGTCCATTACAAAGACTAGATTCTACTAATCCTAGTATAGAATCACCAAATTGTCTATGTCTAGCATCTCGTAGACATACTAATGTCGAAACTTTTAATCTATCTCTTGTTAATGGCTTAATGGCTATTTGTACACAACCAAAATGTATGTAATTGTATTTTTTCCTAATATGTTCTAAAATGGTTTTTCTAGATAACAATTGGATTATTTCATGGGTAGAACTAAATGGCATTGTTTGTTCAACTATTTTAATAGCATAATCAGTTTTAAAATCTAAATATCCTTTTTGATATATTGTGGTTGGATTAATCTTTGGTATAGCCCAATTAGCTAACGTTTTATCTACATCTTTATATATTTCTTGTTTACTATTTACAATGGTGGTATTTGAAGAAAAATCTAAAATAGAACTACTAGTACTTGGTTCAGCAGATGAAGTATTAGACCTAGTAGAATTACTTCTGAAAAATCTATTCATTTTGTATTTAAGAGACTGAAATCCTAGATACTGACTATTTTCACACTATTATGGTGACCACACGGTAATCACATACCTTAACACCTAACACAGTATCTCGGAAAATAGAGAGATCAATTTAAGACCAGATCAAATCGAAAATACAAAATAAATAAAATTCTCATAAGTAAAAGCAACATGGCTCTAATACCAAATCTAACAGTAGATATTATACAAATACTAAATTAGATTACAAAACCTAAAAATTACAATACTGAAAATAAAGAAAGAAATACTTACAAAGGGTGGTTGAGAAAGAAGCAAAAGGCTTATAGTAAGAAGAGAAGAAAGTTCAGAACTAGAGGATTTTAGAGAGAGAGGTAGCTGGGTATAATTACAAATTACAGGATGCCTGAACCAACTACTTTGGTTCTTATTTATAACCTAAGAATTGGCGGATTTCAAACATATCCGTAAAACTTTTGGCGGATTCCAAACAAATTTGTAAATTGTGTTTGTCCTCTTGTTGCTACTGGAAGATAGTAGAATATCTCACAGTTGGCTAGTGGAGCTAGAAATCATAAATGTGGCTGACAAAAGTAGGCATGATGTGAACAGTGAACAGTAAGTACTGAAAGTATTCTTTTTCTTTTTTTTTTCTTTTTTCTTTTTTTGTTTGTTTGTTTGTTTGTTTGTTTTACTATTCTTATCCTTTGGTGCTGAAAGCTATCCTTGGAAATAATGATGTCTGGAATTATTGTTCACGAGCAATAATGGAATCCAAATGAACTATTCACCAGATTGTTGTGTCGGTGGCTGTGGAGCTTGAATAATTCTAGAAGTTTGGGCTAGGCTTAACACTATTCTTGTAATGGCAGATGGGTTACATCTGTGAGAAAAATTCAATTCCATAACAATCGTCCTCATTCTGGTTGAAAGGATGGGATGAGGAAGCTTCATCTGAGTGTTCTTCATCTGAATCTGCTTGTGACAGAGCCTCAAGCAAATACTTTTTGTACTCAGACTTGGATTTGGATGATGCTATTTTGGATTGCTTTTTGGATTTAACTGCTAGAAATTCACTTGTAGAATTTTCTTGGATTGGTCGTTTATAATACTTGGGATTTTTTTGAAAGAAAAGAATAATATTTGGGACATATGCTTTTTGAGCATTGGCACGATCCCACCATTTGAAGGAGAACCATCGACATAAATGAGGAGTAGAAGGATGAGATCCAATGGGTGAAATAACATAGTCCCATTTAGAGATCCATGGGAGCTGAAATAAGGCAAGAAAAATAAAAAGAGGAGGACTATGTTCTTGTTCTGGGAATGATGAATGATTAAAGAAATGTTTAAATCCCTCGAGAACAGGAGGGGGAAGTATTTGGTTATCTGGTCCAAACCAGAAAAACCATTGGTTAAACCAAGTTGGGAATTTATAAACTATGGTTTGGCAAAAATAAAAGAACCATTAATGGTTTCTATTGGAATTTTGGAAAGAAAATGTTTTATACCAAGCATCAATATAATCAAAGTAGGTATAGGCTAGAGGATAATGTTCTTGGGAGAAATTTTTGGGAGTATGGAGAGCTTGGTTCCAATCATAATATGATAGGACCTTAAGGATCCTACATTTAAAATGTGCTGCATTTTTTTTGTCTCGAACATGGGTAATTAAGGCAGAGTCTGTATCAATAAGAATAAATTCATAATAAGTTTGAGACTTATCTCCAAGAGGAGAAAGCCAATGTCGTTCAAGAAGAAATACTTGGTAGGGAATTACTGCCCTAAATTCAGGTTCTATGGCTATTATAGGCAAGAGGTTATGATTATAAATGTATTGAGAGGGAACTACATTTTCGGGAAGAGCTGAAGGCTCTAAGAATTGTGATGGGTTTTGTACTACTGGAGAGGATGTTAAATGTAAAGGACTGGCTACTACTTTAGCAAATGTTTGTCCTTTTGAAAGGTTAGAAGAACTTGGAAGTTTTGGAAAGTCCAATGGAGCAAATGGGTTTAGCGAAGTAGGGAACAAATGTGGAGGATATGATTGTTTTCCTGAAAGGGATAATGGAGGTCTAGTACATGTGGGCCGAAGGCCATGCTGTGTAATTGGAATAGAGTGAAATAAAGGTGTCTTGGAAGAAGGAAATTCCTTCTTTTTCATAGTATAGTCTGCTTTACTAGTTGGTTTGGGTTTATCACCCATGAGAACCCTGCAAGAATTCCCATAAGAGGAAATCAGGTAGGCTATTGTTTTCTCCTTTAATAAATTCTATTTCAAAATAAAAAACACTTAAAATGGCTTGCCATCTAGCAAAAAATTGTTTTAAAGCAATGTTTTTGACATCTTTTTCTAAAACTGTCTTGGCACTCTTACAATCAACTCTTAATAAAAACTTTTGATTTAAAAGGTCAAACTGGAATTTTGAAATGCATAAAATAATACTTAAAATTTCCTTTTTAATAGTACTATAATTTTTCTGGGAGGAATTCCAAATTCCAGATGTAAAGCGTACTAATTGTTCTTGATCAATTTTTTGTTTCAGAATACCACTATATCTTATATCGGAAGCATTTGTTTCTACTATTTTAAAGGCTTGTGGATTGGCAATTTGTAACAATGGTTGATGTGTTATTCTTGTTATAATTAGTTTAACAATGTGTGTATGTTGAGATGACCATGTTGGAGGAATTTCTTTAATCTATCATATAAAGATTTGCATATTTTATGCAAATCTTTATAAAAGCTTCCTATATAGTTTAAGCTTCCTAGAGACCTTTGCAATTGTGTTTTGTCCTTAATTTCATCTAGAAATTTGCTAGAAAATTCTAGACTTTGTTCTATTGGGGTAATGGTGCCATGATGAATATACTGTCCAAGAAATCTAATTTTTGGTTGAAATAGTATTATTTTAGATTCTAAGAGTACTAAACCACTATGTTTGATTACTTTAAAGAATGTGTGTAAATGTTTCCAATGTTTTTCTATTGTTGGAGAATATATTAAAACATCATCAATATAAACTATTGACCATTCTGTGTATGGACTAAAAATTTTATTCATAATATTTTGGAATTCTGATGGAACATTTTTTAATCCAAATGACATAACATTCCATTCGTATTGACCGAAAAGAACATTAAAAGTTGTTTTGTACCTATCTTCTTCTTTGAGTTGTATTTGCCAAAATCATGATTTCATATCAAATTTAGAAAATATTTTGGCATTATATAACCTAAGTAGATCTTGTTTATTAGGAATTGGGTACTTATCCATTTGAGTACTTTATTTGATGGTTTGTAATTAATAACTCGCCTTGGAGTTCCTCTTTCTATTTCAGCTGGTTTATTAACATAAAATGCTGAGCAATTCCATAGAGACTTACTTTTCCTAATTAATTTTTTGTCGAATAATTCTTGAATTTTTTTTGGAAATATTCTAATAATGTTTGATTCATTTGTATGGGTCGTGCTTTTGTTGAAATTTGTGATTCTTTAAAGTTTGATTCATAAGGAAGACTAACAACATGCTTCTTTCTATTCCAAAAGGAGTTGGGTAGATTAGAGCAAACTGTTTGTTTTAACAAAGAATGAAACGGGTTTATTTTTGTTTTCATTTCTGGAATTTCTAATGTTTATTCTATTTTGAGTGTTTGGACTTCACTTTGGAGATGTTTATTATGCTGAGTCTTTCTGGAAATTAAATTTAATGTTGTGATCAATTGAGATTTAAGAATGTTAATCTTATTAATTTCGCGAGTTTGTGGTTAGTCAATAAATTTAAATATTAAATCTCTTCTTGTTAGTCGCGTATGTATACCATCTTCATGTACACTAAAAGGAGTAATGAGTCCTAAAAATGGGGTTCCTAATATAACTAGTTTAGTTAAGTCTTTTAATAAAACTAGTTATTGCTCACATGCGTTGCACGTGAATTTTTTGTCAATAATAAAATGATTTAAAGATCATCAATTATTTTTCTTAAATAAACATATAAAAGATCAATGCTTCCCAAGATCTTTTTAGCTTGAATAGGGATTGACCCTTTTCATGTAACATAGCCTCTCATCGGGTAATTATCAATTCAATATTGTCCATATCAATTAAATATAAACTTTATTTACTTAAGGAAGGTTATGCGGCCATTTTTCTTTAACATTTAATCCATATCAAGTGTGAAGATTTGAGATGTTAAGAAATTATTTATTACTTCATAGAAGGTTTTAGTCCGTGTACATCAAATGATCTGGAAAGAAATGCTAATACATAATGACACGTAACTATCAAGAATCTGGATAAATAACTTATTCATTGTCCACCAATTTTCTATACATCTACAATAAGAAACATATCAATGAAGAAGTAAAAAAGAAAATAATTAGAACCAAAATAAATGGAGAAAGTATATACTTAATCTCTAAAGAGAATTTAATTTGGTTGAATTGTTAACGATATGGCAAGTCCATTGTATCATAGAACTTATATGCAAAAGAATAGACTAAATTTATTAACGAATTAGTAGTTTATATAATGTGACTTACACATCAACAAATTCTAATACATTTTGGATCACTTAAAGAATAAGTACATGCTAAAAAAGACAAGAGTCATAACACCATATTACTATAATGGGATATTATTCCACTTCATCCAAATGAAACTTTACTACTACCTCTCTTCAACTTCTTTGTATTTTTTTTATTTTTTTAGTTTTTTGGCTGAAGAATTTATGGATCCCCACTTTGTAGCAAGACATTCCACAATTCATCATTGGAGCTCAACATCCCATTAATTGAAACAACCAAAGATAACATAGCACGAAAACTAATATTAGGATTCAAAAAATGGGAAAAATTACAAATCAAAAAAATAAGGCAAGATTCCTCATCAAGAACATTTAGAAACTTAAGGCCCTTGTTCTCCGACCCACCCCTCAAATCACCCATAAATAGTGTAGTCTTGAGAATGGAATTTTAATCTCCAAGAAAAAATCAGAAAGACAATATAGAGATTGAGCAATTAAAAAAAAAATAATAAAAAAAAATACATACCTCTTACAAGGGATTTTTTATCAGCAAGAACAAATGAGAAAGAGAATGAGTTTCCTTAAAATACGAATTATAGTTTCCTTAAAATTATTGTTTATTATATACGAATTATAGTTTCTGTTTCCTTAAAATTCCTATCTGGGTTTGGTTTTATTTAATTATTATATGAATTATAGTTTTCTTAAAATTATTATTAAGGTATGTGTTTTATATTGCTATATTTCCTATATATGCAGAAGGGTCGTTGTATAGTTTCCTTAGAATTCTTATTAAGGTATGTGTTTTAGATTGCTATATTTCCGATATATGTAGAAGGGTAGTTGTGTAGTTTCCTTAGAATTCTTATTAAGGTTTGTGTTTTATATTGCTGTATTTCTTATATATGCAGAAGGGTAGTTGTGTATTTAAAAATTAAAATAAGGGTATATTAGTCAATCAAAAGTTTTTCTCACATTCATCTTTTTATAAGTAGTATAGATGAATAGTGTCTTTATATAAGTTTTTTGGTTACATACTTGGACATTATCAAGTTTGAAATTGATTTTCATTTTTGTTCCGTCAGTTGCACTAAGTTGTTCAATTGTTCTTTGTACAAAATGTGTTGGTACTAATCCTTGTTGAATACAATTCATGTTTACACCAAAGTCAACTAATGCATGTGTTAATACAGAATGCTTCATTGATTATAAGGGTTACATAAACATGCCATTTCTAGTAATCTATCATTGTTGCTATTTGTATAGCATCTAGATCCTGGCTTTCTTCGTCTTGACGTTTTGGAGTGATATTAAATTCTGTATGTTTAAGTTCAAGGATTTGTTGGGTTAGATAATCTTGTTAACATTTAAAGTCTTGCATTTGTAATTTTAGTTGTTGTAATTCTTGTACTTGTGCTTTGAGATACCTTATTTCTATTTTTCCCAAATTAATTTCATATTGTAAGTCTTCAATTGTAGTTGGTCTAGATTTATTTTTATCAAATCTATTTATGATATTGGTAAGATTATAATTAGGGTAAGTATTGAAGGTTAGCATAGATGTTTGGCTAGTTTGGGATATGGTATTGGAAAGATTATTTAAGTATGTTATTCTAACTTTGGGGTCTGGTATAGTATCAACAAAATCTACTAATTGTTTTTCTTCTGCTGTTGAAGGCATTAATGTTTTATCTTTGTTACAACAAGCTGTTGTTGTACAATTTTGAACTTTTTCATTATTTGATTCAATACTGTAACCTGAAGAGGAAGACGATTCTGGGATATCATCTTGGGGCTGATTTTGTTCTAATTCATTAAGTTCTTCTATTGATTGGGTTTCTAATTTTGGGTTGGAATTTTCTTTTAAAAGATTGTTTCAATGACCCGAAATTGAGACCATTAGTTAAGTAGTAAGAAAACCACTTTTAAAGCCAAGTTTGGTAGATGTTTAATAAAAATAATTCTTTTGAAAATATTTTTAGAAAACCCGGTATGGTCTCGTCTGTAAATAGGACATACCAAGTTATCGACTAGTTATAAAACCCGTAGAAAACACATTTATAAGCATTTCCAGCCATCCACACAATATTCCAAAATAAAGAAATCTACCAGCCGCATCGTAGTCACATAGGTCTCATTCAGATATGCATCCACTACTCAATTAATTATTACAGGCCATGAAATTAAAATTAATACATGCCTAGGTTCAAAGCCTATCTCCAATATTCTCTACATGAATGCAAGCATGCTGACGTGCTCCCAAAACCCAAGTCAACTTAGCTTTGAAAATATGACCTGCAAGAAAACTGTGGGGGTATTAGCTACACGCTCAGTAGGAAAACATTTCTCACAGTAACCCCAAGGTTTTAAAAATCATAGTTTATATACTTTTTAAGAACCTTGCAAAACCATTGATTAGTTTGCAATATAATTTTCAATAAATAAAACTAATACATTTATAGTGAAATAAACTACAGAAGTTTAAATCTTTTAATACCAACACCCCTTTTTATTTTTAAAAAGGTAAGAAGTAACTCAAGTTATTCATAATTCATTATTATTCTTTCCAAATTCTATATCACGGCCTTATAAGCCAATAATCATCATCTGCCATATCCGACAATCCATAATATCAATCTTTCAAATTGATAAATCCTCCCCAGGTCATGCGAGGCCCTCGCGTGTAGAAAATAAGGGGAAACACTATGGATCCTACATGGTCCAGAAAGTAACCCATCATGAGGAAACAATATGATCCTACTTGGACCAGAAAGTAACATCATATTTGGGCACGTAACTCAGGACTAAAGGATAGGAAGACACGGCAAGACATCCCGTTTCTTTGGGACCGCAGTAATCCTGTCTCCATTAGCCCTCATCACTCTATCCATATCATCAACACTTTCCTTTTCATTTATTAATTTCATAATTCTCACATAATCTGGAAAATTATATATAAATTTTCCAAAAACTACATAATAGGTTTGTTCTTAAAAAAAACCATATGAAATGACTCCATAATTTCCATATAAACCGGAAAATTTTATATATATAAATTTTCCACGAAAACCATATAACAGGTGGGTTCATAAAAATCACAATAAGTAACTTTCATAAATCATTTCCAAACGAATGATTTCAAAAACAACATTTTTATAACAAAATATTATGTGAATCAAACCCTAGGTTTCCACAATTTGTAAAACCTAGCAATTATATACCCCATGCATGATATTTATGCAAAAACTACCAAATACATGTAAAACTACATGATTTATATCCAAACCCCCATGCCACAAGGGTTTAAAATGAGAAAATGTCCCATACCTCAAAAATGAGTGATGCAAATGCCAAACCATCCCTACACACACGTAGATCGGGCCAAACTATGACGAATCCAAGCTTGCCGGCATCGGATCGGGGCTGCCATGCTCCGGCGAGCCACCCACAACCTCCCCCGTCACTCTCCCTCTCTCATTTTCTCTCTCTCTATTGGTTGGAAGAAAATGGAAAGAAATTCGTGGGTTAAGAGTTTATATAGAAAAGGAGGGCAAAAGGATCATTTTAACCTTTTATTGAAGCTGTCCGCCGACACTTTCAAATGGCTGAAAAATATTTTCAACCGGCTGAAAGTGCCCAACACAAAACATTTCTCTCTGGAATTTTCAGTTGGTTGACATGAACTTTCAGCCGGCTGAAAATAGTCTTTCAGACAACTGAAACATGTTTCAGCCGTCTGAAATATACAGACAGCTGAAAATAGACAGTCAGTCAGGCAACTCTCCATCAGCACAGACATCAGCCTTATTTTCATTTGAAACATTTAAGTAAAAGAATGGAGAAGATTACTTTAAGTTATTTAATGAAAATAAGCAAATAACCCCCCATTTGAATCCAAATAAAATATCAGAAAAATCAAATTCCCAATATATCAAAATCTCATTTCCAAGTTTTAGTACAAAATTCGTCTCCTGACAGATTTTCTTAAAACAAACATGTGTGAAGCTCAATCTAAACATGCTAATAAATTCCCATAAAATCACCAATGTCTTATAATATTATAAATTTCTATTACCGCCAAAAACTATTTTTAAAAACAAAGATTTACGAAAATTCATTTTTCTCCCACACTTAACCAAATTTCAACAGCTTAACCCAAAACTACAAATAAGGCCTAACACTCACTTCGGATACTCAATTCATCAAAATAAGCATCAGAACACATATTATATTATATTATCATACACATAGATTACCCTTACATGAGGTTATCCAACAAATCAAGGGATTAACTACGCTAATCATATATTAAGCCGTATTAATCCCTATTAAGAAAACAAGTCCTCACAATTGTATAATGCTAACTTGAGTTCATCTGATATTTCTAAAAAATCGATCTTGGCCTTTAATGGGCAATTATTCTTGTAATGGCCAATTTTTCCACAATTCCAACATTTTGGAGTTTTTTTAAAGGATTTTTAGAATGTCTTGATTGCTGTTGTCTATTTTGATTTTTTGAATACTTACAACTTTGGTGCTTTGTTGGATATTTTAACCAACTATATTTTCTACTTTTAAATTTATATTTTGGAGGATTAGAACGTTGTGATCTTTTAGATATTTTTCATTGTTTTTTGTGTTTGTAAGATGGGGCTTCTAATTTAGTATAGCCAAATTGTTCACAAAATTGTCCTAATTCTGCTATTCCTAATCTTTTTTGTTTTTTCATTTGGGTTTTTATCTTTAAATCTGTACATAATGCTAATCCTTCAGTATTGATAAGAGAGACTATGGCACTATAAGATAAAATATGATAATTTATTGTTCCATTATGAATACTTCTTAATTTTTGTTTAATTTTTTCACTAAATAGGGTTGGTAAGCAGAGATAAATCTTTTTTTTCCAATAATCATTGTAACAATCTTCTCTAAGAAAGAGTCTATTGAAAAATACATTTTTATACCATCTAAAATCCTCAAGTTTTGAACACCTTAAATTGGATAATATTTCATTTGCTCTATTAGTGATCGTTAATGGATCTCCAATAAAATGTTTTATAATTGTATATACGAGAGTATTAATACTATCTGGTACTAGTTGACTAGTAGGATCTAAAATTAGATTTCCATTGTCATTTACTTTGAGATGTGGAATAATGGATCACCTCCTCCTTAGCTTCGATCTTACATGAAACATTCCGACACTCAAGTCAATTATGGGACTAGGAATGAGGAATTGGTAGAAGAGTCATTTCTTACGTCATTATGGTGAATCATTGGGATATTTATAATTTACTAGTTAGTGCGCACGTGTGTTACAAACAATTCAACCAATTAATAGAAATCAAAAATCAATTTTTTTCCCATGGAGTTTTTTCCATCTAAGATGACAATAATAAATGGTACTTTTTTTTCCATGGGTGATTATCAAAATATCACTTATAGGGGCCGTAGGTATGGCCATTGCCCCTAACACACTCATTACTCACTTATATGAGGTATTAGCCTGACTTCTGATGCCTTAGATCGATTGTTTATTATTGTAGTTAAGAATAGTTTAGTTTTTGAGGAAGATGATGAAAAATTAAAGAGAGAATCAATCTATACTACTATGAAAGAAGGTGAATGCAAGGAAAAAAGAAAGTGATGTAGAGTAAATTCAATGATGCAAACTAAATTGTAATTTTTTTTCTTGTTTTTTCTTGTGTGAGCGTACATGATTTTCTAGTTTACGATGACATCGAATTATATATGAAATCTGAGTGAGATAACATAAAAATAAAATTGAAAATAAGAAAAGCAAAAGTGATGGCAAACAATAGAAAATTAAGGTAAAATTGAATCTAAAATGTAGTAGTAGAAGAAGGATTTGATGTTGGTACAATGAATTACCCTAGTTTTATGACAAGGTTAGACTTTAGACATTGATTATAAATTAAATAAGAGTGTTCAAAACTCATAACAACTCCTTCAATCCCAAGCTAGATCAATATTTATCACTCTCACAGTCCAGTACACTGGTATGAAAACCATATATAGATATGGAAGATTGACTCTAACACGTAGGATTAACGTTGGACGACAGCGGTAGTATTGGCATGATATCAATTAAAAGAGGGACAAATAAGTATTGAAAATTTAAAATAGGGGTGTAATGGCCAATCAAAGGTTTTTCTAAGACAAAACTTTTATAGATAGTATAGATATAGATATAGATATAAATAGATGATTAATGGGATTGGTGATAAGCAAAACTGACAAGTGTCAACCCTTTTAGAGTTCAGTTTGTCTCATTTTCCTTTACCATGAAAACATGACATCGAAAGATTAGTTGAGGCATATCAATTTGATAAATTTACTGAAGAGGACCATAGTTTGATCAACTGCATTTCCACTCAATTTTTTTTATCTCCAAAGCCTAGTCTCCTATTTAAGCAAGCAGATTCGTATTCTGCCTTCATTTACAATCTTATATCATTTACATAGTTGACTTGCCATATGGTAACAATCACAATCAATCTGTTGAAAGAGATTAGCAACCCATTTGGTAGGATGGAAGAGTGGAGAGTAGGAGAAAAAAAAATGAAAAAGAAAAAAAAAAGAGAATTTTAATATTTTCTTTTGCTCTTTTAGCATTTGTTTAGTGAGGAAAAAAATGGAGGAGGATGGGTAATTTAAGTGGAAAAACTCTTGTTTGGCCACAAAAATTACACCTCATAAATGAAGGGAAATTCTATGGCACTGCATGGCTCTTCTTCGGTACCCATATATACAAGATAGGAAGTTAACCATATACCTTGTTGGGGGCTATTCTTTTTCTTTCCTAAACAAACCAAAGAAAATGATTGTTTTTTTCCAGCCAAAAAATAAAGAAAATGGTTAAGCCGTTTTTTCTCCCCCCAATTCTCAACCCTACGCTATTTTCTCGTGAACCAAACAAATTATAAGTCAGTACGAAGAATGCCCAAACAAATTATAAGTCAATACGAAGAATGCCACGACATATGAAAGGAACACTTTTTCTGAGAGAACGAGGTTAATTAACTTTTTCTCTCATGCCTGTTTATATATATATATATATATATATATATATATACAGAGGTGATCCCATCAGCACGTGCTGATGTAAGTTACATCAGCACTATGCATTGGGGGTTGTACCCCTTGCATTGATTCAATTCCCCTCACATCTCACTAATGCACAAGGTACAACTCCCAATGCAAGTTTTGATATAAGTTATATCAGCACGTGCTTACCTGATCATCATCCTATATATATATATATATATATATATATACTACCTATAAAAAGATGAATGTGAGAAAAACTTTTGATTGACTAATATACCCTTATTTTAATTTTTAAATACACAACTACCCACCCTTCTGCATATATAGGAAATATAGCAATATGGAAACTATAATTCTAAAACACATACTTTAATATATAAAACATAATTCTAAAACATATACCTTAGTATATAAAACACAAATAAGAATTCAAAGGAAACCCTAAATCAAATACTCCATTTAATACTATACATATAATCCTAAAGCACGTTGACTTCGTATCTCCCTCTTCCTCTCATTCTCTAGCAAACGAGAATGGCCTATTAGAGGCACACCTATTTCCCAGCATAGACACAAACCAAATATTCACATCATAGAGACGATACATGGAGACGATACTGGATCTTAAGGGCCTATTGCGTGAATGTTTTATACTTTTATTATGTATTTCTTGAAATTTGGTGAGAATTCATATAATGCTGAATTTGTTTGTGGTTGGGGGTGGTTGTTTTCGAAGATTTTGGGTAGACTAGGAAAACCCTTGAATGTGTTTTGATTGTAACGTGGAAATTGTTGGAATGGGTCACATATGTATATGATAATTATTGTTATTATTTTGCTTGAATTTGGTTGTTGATGGGAAGGGAGTGGGAAAAGAAAAAGGAAAAAAAAACAAAGAAATGGGGAAAAAAAAATGAAAATCTCGATCTCCACTCTCTTTTCAATCTCTAAGTGAACAAAAAAAAAAAAAATGTAGATGATGATATCATATAAAAATAAAATTGAGAATTTATTTTTAGAAAAAGTAAGAAAAACTATATTATGAGGGATCGATTTCACTTATTAAAAAAATAAA
Organism: Liquidambar formosana; assembly: GCA_039720395.1. Classification (NCBI taxonomy): domain Eukaryota; kingdom Viridiplantae; phylum Streptophyta; class Magnoliopsida; order Saxifragales; family Altingiaceae; genus Liquidambar; species Liquidambar formosana. Next base: position 23,654,898 of record CM077824.1, on the reverse strand, counting down.
TTAAATAATATTTAAAAGCAGGGACGGAACCAGGATTTTATCTCAGGGGTGGCCAAAGTATGAATAATAAAAATTTTACCTTTCAAGTATGAAAACTATACTAAGATTCAAGATTAAATATATTAATACATTGAATGGAAGGTAAATGACTTGACCTTACTTATACTTCTCTAAAACCATGACAAAAAAAACAAAAAAGAAAAAACAAACCAAAACAATACCAAAAAAAAAAAAAAAAAAAAAACGAAATGATTTTTTCCGGTAAGATGTTTTCCGCCAACCGTTACCCTCTAATATGCTCAATGATTTTGTTTGATAGAAATCTGGGGTAAATCTAACATTTTAAAAAATAAATAAATAAAAGCTAATACGATCAATAAGAGAAGGTGTTTGTTTTTTGTTAATTATTTTAGACATTTTACCTTTTGTATATATTAATTTTAGCTTTTAATCCTTGGGTATAACTTGCCTATTTGACTTTTAAGAGAACATGTGAGGAACGTTGTGCTGATTGGGAGGAACCATTCCTAAATTGTGCCTAAAAAACTGTAACAAGTAAATTACGTTTTGGTGACCATTTAGCAATGTAACACCAAAACAAAACCCATTAGTAGTCATTTCATAATAAGTTGATAATCTATTTGTAACAAGTTAACAGGTAATACCTTGTTTTGATATTAGCTTTAAATCTGGTCACCAAACAATACTTTATCAAGACAATTTTTTGGAAGTGAGGGGGGGCCATAGCCACCCCAGGCCTAAGTGTAGGTCCATCCCTGTTTAAAAGCATCAAAAATATAAAATATAGAAAATAAAAATAAAATAATTATGTTTGCTACTTCCCTTTGGAATGCACATTTCAAATTGAAGTAGTGCATTCCAAAGGGAAGTAGCAAATTGCTACAGCCCACATAAGGTAGCAAAAGACAGATTTGTTACTTTTTTTTTTTTTGGCTACCTCCCTTAAATATGCTCTTGTATCACATATTAAATTATATTATATCTATACTACTTATAAAAGTTTATACTTTAGAAACACTTTTGATTGACCATTACATCTTTATTTTAAATTTTAAATTTTAAATATTTATTTGCTCCCATATTTAACCAATTAAGAATGTTTTATATTTAACCAATTAAGAATGTTTATTTTCTAGCAAAAAAGAAGGAAAAAAGATAACACAATTTATGTTCACTTCATAAATTCTATACAGCCTCCACTACTATGCATGTGTTCTAGCTAACTTTTTATTCCTACCATAACTCCTAACAATTGAACGAATTTTGACCTATTGTGTTGAGCGTTTATTCTAATAAGTTAAATTAATACAAAAGTAACAAATAATTAGATTTTCATGTTCAATATATATATATATAATTTATAAATTTTTTTATTTAAATAATATTCATGTGCAAGGCACGTGTGCCCATATATACATAGATATATTACCTATAAAAAGTTGAATGTGAGAAAAACTTTTGATTGACTAATATACCCTTATTTTAAATTTTAAATGCACAATTACCCTTCTACATATATAGGAAATATAGAAATATAAAACACATACATAAATAGGAATTCTAAGGAAACTATAATTTGTATAAATAAATAAAACCCAGAATTGTAAGTTAACTCTATTTCATAACATATATCATCTATTCATTAACAATGGGATTCTAAATTCTACTTTCTCCATTAACAGTAGCTTCAACCTATTTTAATAGAGCCCTCATCTTCTTTTCTTTTTCGAAATATAGGGTTTTAGGGTTTGTTCTAATTGCTATAAAAAATACTGTTTTCCATGTGGGTCAAGTATTTCATATATTTCTATAACTTTGGTTCTCCTACCTCTATTTTTACTGAATGCCCTACCTACAAGATTTCTTGCAAATGCAGTAGGGTTCTATTTTAGTTATGTTAGATATTATTACTTTTGAGTATTTTTTTTATTTTATTTTTTTGGTGTAAGTTTTTGACAAATCGTGATTCACAAATATTTTATGAGGATACATTTCTTTTTATTTAATTATTTATTTTTGGAGTTGGTTTGTTTTCTCACATAGAACCTTTTATTAAAATATAATATAATAAAACCAAATGAGGTTCCTAGACTATCAAAAATTGGCATTAAGAAAACCAAATCCTATATGTAACGATGTTAAAAATTCTACTTTATTTGGTCAATAGAGCATCATCTCAACAAAGGACAACTCAGGAGGATTCCTATGTTTTAGTAAGCACATTTTTCATTGAGAAAATTTAAAAAATAAGTATATTTATCATAATTTCATTTAATTTTTTATATTATAAAAAAATTTTATAAAAAAAACCCAACTTCCCCACTCATAGAATAATATTTTCGATGAGTTGGATGACATTTATTTTAATTTATTTCTTATTTCTTTGAATTTAAACACGATGTTATTTGTTCAATTTATTTATGAAATAATTTTTTTTAAAAATTATTACTCTTTAAAATAAGTACATAACCAAGTTAGTTGCCAAACAAGTTCGAAAAAAAGGGTTAAACTATTTAGCTTTTTCCTTACAAAAATAAACATATATATACACCGACAGAGCCATGAGAAATATCCTTTTGATAGGCAAGTGTACAACTGAAATTTACATATATTTTTTATATTTATTTAAGTTATTGATGACACATTTAATTAATTTATTAGTTTTGGCACTGATTTTTTTTTTTTCCCTATCATAAAAATCTATTCTTTTAAAGACAATTTATATGGTCCACTTTAGCATAAATTCATATACCATTGATGAAATATTTATTTTATAATCCAAAAATATTCACGTACAACATACGTATGTACCAACTAGTATATATATATATACTAACTCACTCATTTATTTATTTATTTATTTTTCCTTGGATTTCTTTTTGGGGAGGGGGAACCGAAAGTAGATGTCATGTGAGACACGTAGACAACGTTGGCGTTTCCCATGGACTTTATCAATTACTTTTCAGTGGTCGTTTTATGAGAAGAACAGGAAAGTCCAATTTTCTTACCACCACTAAAATATATGAAAGCAATTTTTTTTTTTTTTTTTTTTTTTTTTTTGGGGGGGGAGTGGGTGTTTAAGTAGAAAATATGAAAGCTCTATTGGGATGAGGGGAGGGTGGGGGGAAATATTATATGATATTTTCACTGTCAATCTAATAAAGATTAGTCATCTTTTTTCTTTCCTTTCTTTTTTTTTTTTTTTTTTCAAAATGTTTTTCTTTTAATTACTAAACTACAAGAATAAACACACATTCACCCACACATTCGAGTTGAAACCAAAGTCATCACATATCCACGTACATTCTTTATGGGGCATGATGTGCCACCAGACTAAAGGATTATTGGCAACCTAAAATGTTTACCCATATCAAAAGTCAATGCATGAATAATGTTTTTTTCTCACAATATCCTTTCGACTTTTAAGAATCATAAATCTTCTTTCATTTCGACGGAGAGCATGATGATACTGGAAATAAATAAATAAATGAGATGTGGTCCATGTGGATGCATTAACTTAACATCTTTAATATGTGTGCATTTTTAAAATGATCAATTTGTGTGACTCGGATGAAGTATCAAATTAAAGTTTGTGCTTTAACAGACCCGAGTACCCGACTTACATGAAAAGCATGTAATGTAAAAATTGAAAGAACAAAAAAATGTTTGAGATTCACCATATGATATGATGCATCCTTTTTCGTCTGACTGTACTAAAAGGTAAGCTTGATTTGATGATTATATTATTTTATTTTAGCTGACAATGAGAACAAATTCGAGATGGACCCAAAATTGTCATGCTTTTGCTTGTGTTATACTTTTTAGTTTTTACTCCTCTAAAAATAGTCATTCTAATATCAAGTGCAATATACCGTTGTAACTTTATATCAACTGCTCTTCAACATTTTTACTCGTAATTTATAATTTGTGAAACCAATTATCAGATTAAATAATTTTTTTATGTAATTAATTTATGTCAAAAATTATGTTAATTCGAAACTAATTGCTACTCGATCAAAAATCTATAGACATTTATGGATAATAATCGTTTATTTATAGATATCTATGGATAAAATAATTCTTAATCTTAGATCAACTTGATTAATTGTTGGTATACGTGACCTATTGGATTAGACTATTTAAAATAATGGTTGGTTTCACAAATTACAAATTATGGATAAAAATTTTAGAGTGTACTTGATACCAAGTTGTATCAAGTGCACTTAATACGGAATATTAAATATCTTTGGAAATAAAATTCTTTCAGGAGTATGATTTTGCTTAGGGATTAGAAACCCCTTTTCAACGTGGGGGACCGAGTGTCTTGAATGGCTTCAACAAGAAGCAGCACTTCTTGATATAGGTTTTGGGCCATTATTTTGTTACTTCAATAAAATGTTTCCATCTTGGATAAATTTTAAATAAATAAAAAAAAGTATATTAAATTAGAAGTGCTTCCTAACAATAGTACCAAACATGATAAGATGATGTTATGTGCTGTTAATCAAGAAACATTAGTTCCAACATTGCTTTCCTGATAATTAATTATTAAAGGCGTGGCTGATCAATTATGCACGGATCTGAGAGGTTGGAAAGTCTGAAATGACTTTGCTCTGGAAAAAATCCATGCGGCCATACGCTATTGAGTGCTTGTTGTCATGTCACATGCTTCTTTAAATAATTGAGAAGTAAATTTAAAAGGCCTCAAATCCTCGATGAACGGTGAAGTTGTGCAAAATTGATGCATTAGGAACACGTGAAACGAATGATCTGGGTTGAAATAGGAAAAAGTTGGAAAAAGATACTTCTGACGTGGGTTGCTCAGCGCAGGCTAATGATGTCATGATGTAGGAGAACACAGTAACCCATGAACAGCGAAGTTTGGTGCAATGCTCGTGAATAGTAGTGGATCAGGAGGGATTTGGATTTACTCAAGTTGGGAGCAAAAACTGGACGCTCAAGTTCACCGTAGATCGCCGCCATGTGGAGAAAAAGCGAATCCAACGGCTCCCAGTGAAAAACGTTGAGGCTGTGCATAACGCCTAACGCCATTAGGGGGGAATGCCATTCCAAATCCAAACGATGCCGTTTTCACTACAAAAACAAAACCAAAATCGTGAAAGGTGGGGGGCGGGATTCCAGATCCAAATCTGGATTTGATTTTGGTTCCTCTCTCTCTCTCCTCCATTTTCGTTTTCGAATCCACTCCTCGTCTGGTCTCCTCCTCTCCGGCGAAAATAGAGCTGTGGTGTGGAGGTGAAGCTTCCCCCCGTCGGCAACCTTCTTGTCTTCTCCTTTGTCGCCAGCAGTAAGTCCCTCAAAGCCTGACGGTGACTTAGCGCAGTCAGTCACCATTCCCGCCAGTAGTCGCGCTCCATTCTCTCCTTTCCACCCCGCCAGTCGTGGAGACACCATCATCTCTCCGCTCATTTCTCCCGCCGGTGAAACCCTACAAAAGGTAATCTCGATTTAAAGAGATTTAAGGAGCAGATCGGATCCCCTTCCCCGGCGACGGCACCGAGCAACTCCCCCATCCACGGCACAGTGGGTCTCCGACAACATCACAGTGGTTCCCTCTCTCCACTTCATCTTCCCGTCGGCATCAAATAGGTGAGTTTAGGGTTTACAAGTTGTTTGTTTGTTTGGTTTTTTTTTTTTTTTTTTTTTGTTGAAATGAAATGCAATAGATGATTTTTGCTTTTCGATTTGTTGGCTTTTTGGTTGTTGGTAAGCTGCTGTGGGATTTAGATCTAAAACCCCCAATTTTTTTTCCTCCCTGCGACTGTGGTTGTGTTCTGTTGTAATCAACACTAGTTTTTTTTCTTTTGTGTCTTTTTGGTACTGGAGTCGGGTCTTGTTTATGCTTTTGACATGATGTCATTTGGGTCTTTGGTAATTCGCCACCATTGCTTAACACACACTCACCATTGCTGTGTTTTGTGGTTTGCTTGGTTTGAAGTAATAAAAAAATATAATAAAATGCTATTGGCTCCATGGCAGAAATTTGTTGCCATTTCTAAGTTTAGGTACTAAGGCATTTTAGTAACATCACTTTGACTGCTTGTTTTATAAACTACCAAAACTTCAGGATATTGAGTTAGTAAAATTTTCTAATCCCTCAAATTTTAGAAGTAACTACTAAAATTCTACCACCTCACCACCATCATCACAATCACCACCACCACCACCACCACACCAACTCATTACCATCACCACCATTTTTTCTTTTTTGATAAAGAATTACCATCACCACCATTATCACTACTTATTACTATTATTTTTCATGTTTTATGTTTCCCAAACATTTTTTTTCTCTTGTTTTGTAAGTTTTAAAATAGTTTACAGTTAGTAGTACTTCCAAACATGCTTCTTTCTTAAAAATTGAAAGTGCACCATAAAATGTATTTATACTCCGATCTTTAAAAAGTAGAAAAAATGTTAGTGCATCACAACATCCAAAGGCACTTGTTAAAATGTAGCATATGCTTGCACTCAACATTATTTGGAATAGTCATAATTTTCAAAATATTATACACTTCAAAATCTGGTTACTTTGCATGTAATTTGGGACTTAAAATTAACTTAGCATATGCTTGCACTCTAAAATTATTTGGAATAGGTCATATAATTTTCAAAAAATTATACACTTCAAAATCTGGTTACTTTGCATCTAATTTGGGACTTCAAATTTTGGAGAATCTGGTGACAATGGCACCATCAAACCATCTGTAATCATATTTTTTGTTTTCTATTTTCAGTTTTCTGAATAATGTCTTAAAGTTTATTTTTTTCTTGCTTTTTTCATGGTTAGGGAGGGTGTGATGAGGAAATTAGCCTGTTTCTATATAGAGGGCATGTGGATAAAGAGATTATTACACGGCTGCAAGGGAAGCAAATGGGTTTTCGTGAACATGGTCAGTTGATTAAGGTGCATGTAGTTCCCTATATGAAACTCTGGCAAATGACAGCTGATGCAAAGACACTAGTCGCCATTGCCTTATATGAAATGGCCAAGAGAGAAGCGTTACTGCCTCGGAAAAGCTGATCTACTGGCTTTTTTACGTCATTTTTCCTTTTTCCTTTTTCTTTTTTCTTTTTCAAATATTTGTGGGTCTAGTGGATGAGTTGATTTTGGATTATGATTTTTCTCTTGAGGACTTGAGGTGTAAAGTAGCCTTATCCGACTGATATATGCTTATTTTGTATACTTATTTTGTTTGTATCACTGGCTTCTATTCATGTTTAATTTGCATTTAGAGGGGAATGCCTAAGCCGACGGTAAGGTTGCCAAAATGGAAATTTTATCATAACCTGTATAATGATTTGAAATGCCAGGATTTTTTACCTAATTTTTTTTTGATGAAGCAGAATTTTTTACCTAATTTAGACCTCGCCTGAGTACTTAAACCAATTAATGAAACAAAATTAGAGATGATGATATAGATGCTTGAAAACCTTGTTTGGCTTTCTACAGAATTTGAGTGTAAACAAGAACACACGAATGATAATCAGGTTGTTGGTTTGATCATACACAACTAGAAACCAGGCATAACAATTTGCCACTTGCAGTAGTTGTGCTTGAATAATCACCAAGCATAACAATTTCCGGACTCATGTTTGTGATCAAGTGCAATTGCAGCCCTATTTCAGAACTGACATTAGCATCTAGTCTCCTCATTGTGGCAGCTTTCTCATCTAGGTAACTAACTAATTCCTCTGTTTTTATTAGACGAAATTCTCGAGTTTCTTACATTGAACTTGCTGCTTAGAAAGTTCAAAACTAGAGACTACAATCCTTTTATTAGTAAACAAGGGGCTTACGAAAAGAAAAGGGCAATGGCAAAGGCAATTTTCATTAAATTAATGGAATATTTGCAAGCATTTAACCTCATTCGAGGAATTTACAGAAGAAATTTTCGTTTAAATCAAATTTCCATAACAATGCATTTACAAAATAATTGAATCTCTATATAATTCTCCCTTTGGCCACTACTCTAACCCCGGAGCCTCGCAATTAAATTCTATCAAGAAGTGATATCGCTTGTAACCATTGCTTGAAAGCTTCATCAAAACTATAGGCTTGTCCACTATGACTTTCTAAATTTAGGCAATCTAGCCCAAAAAAAAAAAAAAAAAAAAAAAGAAACTTCCCAACAACCAACTTTAGGCTTGTTCGCTCTGGCTTTCATATTTTACATCTGCTTCAGTAGCAATCTGGCAATAAGAAAATTTATATAAACAATGTTAGATCAATATATGATAATATATTAATTAGTCATAAATTAATCACAATAAAATCTAGCATAACCCTACCCATAATTAGGACATTTCAAGTTATCAACTTATCAAACCTATACAAAATCAAACAACTACTAACTATTCATTTAGTAGCCAACAATATATTAAGGCACCAAATTTTTTGGAAAATCCCACATGACCCTGTTTATAATCAAGACATCCCAAGTTATCGACTTATCAAGCGTGTACAAAATCAAACAACTCAATCACAAATAAAAACAACATATCCTGTGCATCATTCCATTAAACCAATATCAAGATATCAATTTTTTTTGAAAATCCGGCATGACCCTATCTATAACTAGGATATCCAAAGTTATCGACTTATTAAACCTATACAACAACAAACAATTGCTCACCATTCAACCAATAAACACATCATATGGTAACAAAAATCATATAGCAACAATTAGTCTTAAATAGCAACAATTAGTCCCCAATAATGATAAATTTTAAATAAAAAAAAATGGAGTTTACATCCATCTTCACCATACAAATCAAACCAAATCCTTTAAAAATTATAACCCAAAATGAATCAAACAAAAATGATTGGGGACAAAAATCAATCTTTTCAAATCATTCCATGCTTTTGGCAATCAATTGGTAGGTCCAAAAGGATTGTTCATTAACACCTAAATGGAAAAAAGTGAAAAAGAGAAAATTAAACGGTAGAAGGGTTATATTGTTCATCAATATAAAAAAATGAAATAAGCAAATGAGGCATCATGCCTACCTCAATATATTGCTCGGCACTTTCTATAACTATGATATTGCCGATTAAAAACAAATAACATTTGAACACACAATTCCATCCTCCAAATGGAATCAATTTAAAATTAGAGTCATTACTCCAAACGATATTTGCCAACCAAATAGAGCCTAAATGATCCTCATGGACGCAACACATGTATTTATATCAAACTAACTTAAACTTAAAATGCATCTCATTTATATCAAACTAACAGAAAAATGTAAGGAATATAATTTACATTTTATAGAATTATCAACACTAGTTCTTATTGTTGTAATTATACCATCTAAGTGGCCTCAACTAAGCTAAATATTCTATATGTTTAATAAAAAATTAAGCTAGCACATTCTATCCATATGTCCAAGATTAACACAAGAACTAAAGAAATCAACTTTCAATAATACTCATGAAGGCATAATGAATTTTTTTTTACAGATAATGCATACAATGTTTCAACCAACCAGCAATCCAATCACAAAGAAATCAAACAAATAAATAAATAAATAAATAATATCATTCTACCTACCCAAAATTCACCCACAAAAAATAAAATAAAATAAACATACCTAGGTTTTGAGGGGTAAGAATCTACCGACGGTCGAAGTCAGAGTGCGCGGACAGTGAGGGGGATCGGGACTCAAGAGAGATCGAGCAGGGTTAGGGAGCGCCGTCCAGCCGATGGGGGAGAGGCTCGCCGGGAAGAGGAGAGAGAGGAGCGAGAGAGACGAGAGAGTGGGTAAGAGGGAGAACGAAAGGGGAAGGAGCTCCTCGCCGGGTCAAAATCCCAGATCTGGTCCGTGCCGGAGTCTGCTGCTACTGCTGGTTCCGTGGGGAGAGAAGGTAGGTACTCGCGCCAGGGGTGGCGACGGAAGGAGGAGAGAGAGAGTGGAACGGCGGGAGGGGAGAGAATGGAGCGTGACTGCCGGCGAGAATGGCGACTGACTGTGCTAAGTCACCATCGGGCTTCGGGGGACTGACTGCCGGCGACAAAGGAGAAGACAAGGAGGTTGCCGGCGGGGAGGAGGAGACTAGACGAGGAGCGGATTCGAAAACGAAAATGGAGGAGAGAGAGAGAAACCAAAATCAAATCCAGATCTGGATCTGGAATCCCGCCCCCCACCTTTCATGATTTTGGTTTTGTTTTTGCAGGTGAAAACGGCATCGTTTGGATTTGGAATGGCATTCCCCCCTAACGGCATTAGGCGTTATGCACAGCCTCAATGTTTTTCACTGGGAGCCGTTGGATCCGCTTTTTCTCCACGTGGCGACGATCGACGGTGAACTTGAGCGTCCAGTTTTTGCTCCCAACTTGAGCAAATCCAAATCCGAATTGGAGAGTTGCAACTGATACGTTTTGCACGTGAAAAGGACATCATTGAAGTTCATGTGTGGGTTTATCTAATGTTTGAATAAAAAGAGATAGAAAGTTACTTGATGAACAGTGAATAAACTCATCACAAATGGGCTAAAGTCTTTTGAATAAATACTGAGTTTCAAACCTAGTGGGCATATAATTTTAGGTTTTTCGATTCCCCTATCTCTCTAATGAAAAAAACTTATATGTAATTGTGATACGATTGACATAATATCATTAGCTAATAAGAATGGAATAAAGTGAGATTGCTATAGTATTTTTCGACATTACAATCTCAATTTACTTGATTCTTATTGATGGTCTCACAATTATATGGAAGACTCGCTCCTCCCCAATAGCAACAACATCATGTGCAATTTTAGTGCCAATTCAATCTTCAATTAATAAATAATATTAAAAAAAATATAAGGAATAGGACAATCGGCCGAAAAGTAGCGCTAACCTTATTGGTACATGGACTTGTTGAACGACAACATCAATGAGATATAAAAATAACTATTCACTTAATTACTAGTTAATTAATCAAACACAGATGGTATAGATGACATCATGCCAGACACTTGTACTAATTCAAATGGCCTTAATTTTATACGAATTCCAAATATGAATCAAATTGGTCCCCTATGTGACTACGCATCAGAGCTCTCTCTCTCTCTCTCTCCATCTCTCTCCATGAGAAATTTTTATTTTCATGTCATTGTGAAGTTTGTTGAGTCATAATATGTACAATTGCCATTAAGAAGCTTATTAAGAGCATGATGGAAAGAGGTGACAAAAGTTTACTGTAAAAGATAGTGAGAGGATGTCTATAATATTATCGAATTTACTCCAAATCTAGGAACATTACTAGGGAATTTGGACTACAACTCTAAAAGTCATCGTTTTGTTGAGTTTTAGCCATGCATAATTTTTTTTCTTTTCTTTTTTCTTTTAATTTGAGTATTCAAATTTTTGGCCCACCTAATTTGTGAGTAAAAATAAGACCATTATCCATTCTATATGGTTTAATGTACAAAATAAATTCTAACAGGTGACGAGCATCATATCAAAGAATGAAAACTCGAAATCAATACTTTTCCTTCATCAAAAACTAAATCCTAAGAAGAACCACTAATCTACCCTCGAGGTCGGAAGCTCTTGCATACTTCTTCATTATTATTATTATTATTTCATTTATTTTTGGGCTTGAGGAAGTAACTTCGAAAAAGATTTAGGTTGGCGGTGGCATAGCCTTTTGGAGGCCTCAAATGGCCTTAAGATCAGCAAATGATGAGTACAGTTTTTGAGAGACAATTTCTTCGCATGGTGCAAAGACACCAGTTAACCATGTATCCTATATTCGAAATTTGGTTCTTGTTTCTAGAAAATAAGATATAAAAATAATTTTTTTTTCAAACCAACTGTGAATTGATTTGTTTAAAAATCAAATAATAATTATAAGGGTAAAATGCAATAATCTCCCTTCTATTATTACTCATTTTTCACTTTACCCCCTTTTATTCTAAAACTCGACAAAAAAATCATTATACTGTCCCGAGGCTTATGCGATTAACAAAAAAGTGAAAAGTCTTTTTTACCCTTCTATGGAATTCTTCTTTTAATAGACTAACTTCAGTACATGTGAGGGTATTTTTGTTTTAAAGGTGATAAATAGTGTCATATGCCACTATGCTATTAATTTTCCTAACGGCAGATGGACGATAAGGGGCAATCTATCAACCCTAATTGATATGAAGGGTTTTTTGTTCACTTTTAGAATAGAAGGGGGTAAAGTAAAAAATGAGTAATAATAAGAGGAGGTTTATTGCATCTTACCCTCATTATAAATTAGATGTAGATTGATTTAGTTTTGGATAAATTACATCAAGACCCCTTATAGAATTTGACAAATATAGATATACCCCCTCACGTTTATGAAATTACACTGACATCCCCTACTTTACAAAATAAACTACAAAGAAACCCCTCCCTCTAACCTCCGACTATTAATCCCTTAAATCATGCTAATTTTTTTTCAAAATACCCTAACTATCAACTTTCATGTTAAATGCATATAACTCATCACTCTTACTCATTCATCTAGCAAATTTGAATTTGTTTTTTTTATTGATAAACAACTAAAAGATAATTTTTATATATAAGAAAAATGAGAAAAGTTTAAATTTTATGTCCAACTGATGTGGTAGCCGTCAAATTTGCTCATTAGAAAAAATTGTTTATTTAATTAAATTTTTAATTGATGTATAAAAAAATTGATTTGCTAATTTGCCACCTCTATACGTGCATCCCTATTGTAATAATTCTTTCAATTTATTTCTACATATGAGTAATGCTACATAGCCCTTCTTTTTTTTTTTTTTTTTTTTTTTTTTCTTCTTGCCCAAATCTACTTACTTAAATGAGGTGGCAACTTAGCAAATCAAAAAAAAAAAAAAAAAAAAATTGTCAAATCAATTAAAAATTTAATTAAATAAATAATTGTTTCTAATGAGCAAATTTGACGGTTACCACATTAGTTGGACAGAAAATTTAACCTTTTGGCATTTTTCTTTTATTATATATATATATATAGGGCTGATCATGTGGGATATCCCGTAGTATCCCGTTCAATCACAGCCGTTTGTGAGCGACACGCGCGCGTTCACACACGCGTGTGTGTTGCTCATAGATTGTCATGATCGAACGGGATATTCAGAATATCCCACACATGATCAAAGCTTTATACATATATTATATATTTTTTAGTTGTTTATCAATTTAAAAAAAAAATCGAATGTACTAGATAAATGAGTTGGATTGATGAGTTGTATACATTTAATATGAAAGTTGTCATCTAATAAGGATAGTTAAGGTATTTTGAAAAAAATTTAGCATGATTTAACAGATTAATGGACGAAGATTAAAGGAAAGAGTCTCTTTATAATTTATTTTAAAAAATAAGAAATATCAGTATAATTTCATAAATGTAAAGGGATGTATCTATATTTGTTATATTCTACAAGAGTCTTAATGTAATTTACTCTCTAGTTTTTGAGGTTTCAAACCGGCACTGCTTAAATTATGGTTAGGAAAATGGAAGATATGAAAAGAGGTCAACAAAAAAGTGGATCCCGATTCTTTGGTGAGGCTGACATGACAGGTCACGGTTGGTCATGGAAAAACCACAATAATAACACAAGACTTGGCTCCACTCTGATGAGTACCTCTGATCAGCTCCAGAAAATGACAATTGGAACCCACCAAAAGGTGAGACAGAGGTCCAACTCAGAGGCCATATAGGTCCGGATTCGGGACATTGGATGGTCAGATGTAGGATTCATCATCAACTCAAGCTCCCAACTTTTTCGGGTTTGGACCCTTTCGAAGAGTTGAGATCAATTCATGCGGCTCATAATGATCCAAACACACCCACCAACCTCTTTATATATTAATTAAAATTAAAGTATTATAAAATTTAGTATGACTTAAAATGTGTATAATGCAAACCAAAAATATTAAGGAAAATTTTTAAAATATCATTAAAATTCAGTAATCAAGTCATAATCAGGTCGGTTTAACAGGAGTTGGCACAGGATGACAGGTTTGGGCCAGGCTTAGAAAATAAATTACGTCACTGCACACATTCCATGAAGGATTAGTGCCTCTCTGGCTTTGAACAAACTTAAAGGAAGGATAATGCATGTGGCGACGCTCGTTTTTAGTGGATCCAAACTAGTCCAAGAGCCAACCTCTGTTGAAAGGAAACGGCTATTGCAACCCCCCATTCCTATAAGCCCACCCCTCATTCATTAGGTTTTTAAGGTTTTATGTAAAATATAAAAAGTTTTTATAAAAACCGACCGTGATGTCTACTAGAAAACATCATTTTGAACAACTTTGCAGAAGCAAGGTTTTCCAAAATCTATCGTTTAAATATATTTTTTAACCATTTATAGCCTTTATTTCATTTTTTGCCAAAAAATCTATCTAAACAATAAATTTTGGAAAAACTTTCTTCTGCAAAGTTGTTTAAAATAATGTTTTCTAGTGGACATCACGGCCGGTTTTCATAAAAACTTTTTATATTTTGCATAAAACCTTAAAAACCTAAAGGATAGGGGGTGGGCTTATAGGAATGGGGGGTTGCAATAGCCATTCCCCTGTTGAAAATCTTAACCAAGACTCTAAAAAACTCACTTTCGACCCTTTTCTCTCCGTCACGAATATTATTATTGAACTAACATGGCATACACACAGCAGGTATGAATTGAAATCAGCAGACAAAATCATTTCTAAAAAATCATGACTTTCAAAAATTTTCTCAAGAAAGAGCAGTCCAGTTGTGAATAAATCCACCAAACAACAGCCAAAAAGGATGACATTATCAAACGTATTGTTCTCCTAGCTGCATTTAATTTTGAATGAATACATGCATTTTTTAAAATTTTTTTAAAAAAAAAAAAAAAAAAAAAAAAAAGGGAGTACCACAGGGGAAATCTTGGGTACACATGCTTTCAATTCCGAGCACCGATAAAACAGTACGTAGTGCCTAGCACTCTTTCATAACCATGGGAAACCCTAAGCTGCTGCGGGTGAGGGGGTGAGTGTCACCTCAGCTAAGCATACTCGTATACAGTGATTGAGAAATAAAATTTGACAACCACCACATTTCCTCATAATAAATCTAATGGACTGGATTCCTGCCCACACATCATGAAGAAAATTGGAATCTTTAATTGATAGTACGAAAATCCATTGATGAGCTGCCTTCAAGGTTATGTGACTTTTCTCATAAGTTCTGACCAAACTGCTTTTTAATCTAATTTTATTCCTATTTTTTCTTCACGATTAAGGAGCAAAGTTACCAAGAAACATCCATACAATTATATAACACCAATAAATGCATTATTAGATTAAACATCCATATGGAGAAAAAAAAAAAATTACAAGAATATCATTGGTTACAGTAGGCTGGTTTGAGTTCAATTATCTACGCTTCAAATAGGGGCAGCTTAAAAGCAAATGAGTGGGGACAATGATCAGACACATTCAGCTCAAAAAAATCAGCCTGATCATAATGCTATAACTGTAAGATCCACAGTTGGCTTCTTCTCAGGGTTTCAAAGTAAAAGAATGCACAGGTGCCTAGAAGACAAATGTAGCTTCTTTTGCAGAACCAATGGTGGGACACTCGGCAGCCAATTCTACCCACCCACACACACACAGGGAACATCTGCAACGCCCACAGCCCAACAAGGAACCATTAAAAAACCAGGCTCTCGACTTTGAAATATCAGAATCTAATCAGAACCAACAATCCTAGTTTCCATTCACTTTAAAATCTGGGTTTATAAGGAAAAAAAAAAAAAAAAAAAAAAACACAGAGAGAGATAGAATGAATGAAGATCTCATTCACTTTAAAAACTGGTACAACAAAACTGAAGGATGGAAAGGAGTCTTCACACTGATTCTAAATCATGTAATCAATTAGGCTATGTTTGGTATACCAGATAGGATAAACATATCATTTTAATGTACTTTGTGCTATTTTAAAATAAGAGATATAATATCCACAGGATATTTATATCCTTCATATATGGGATATAATAAACCCGCCAAGGGAGGTGGAATATTTTTATCCTAGAATATAATCTCATTTAAAAAACCAATGGGATAGAAAATTGTCCAAGAGACCATCTTCCCCACTTCAAACAAAGTAACCAAAGATTTTTTGTTCATATAATCCTATCCTATCCAACCTTCTAATCCGGCGTACCAAAGCCTTAATCATATTGCTCTGTTGCCAGTAGCACTATGACTTTCAGATAAAGAGTACTAAGAACTTTAGATGTAAGAGATAGGCAGAGAGACCATAAAAGGAATGCATCAGTAGCCAACAAATTATACAAAGCCACAAAGTATCCAAACTCCAGACAACACGGATCATAGAATACAGCAAAAGTAAATGCCATTGAACTACATATCCAAAAGGACAAAAATTTAAAAGCAGGAAACATCGAATGTCCATTAACTTCACACCCTACAAAGTGGCTTAAACACAAATGGGTGGGAGGAAACATAATTGGATCCATGATCCATCAATTCAAAAACATTGTAAACTTATCCAAAAGACTAGTAACTTATCTACAAATGGGTGGGAAGAAACAATTGGATCCATGATCCATCAATACAAGAACACTCTAAACTTATCCAAAAGACTAGTAACTTATCTACAAGACTAGTTAAAGAAAGAATTCACAAGAATGTACTCTCAATATAACATTCAATGAAGTTGATAACAATAACATTATCAAAGCATTCTGCAAGAAATGTTTACTGTCCAAGAATTAGATGTGTCTCCTCCCAGGTATATACATATTTTTAAAAAAAATAAAAATCCATTTGATAAGAGGGCAGCACCAGCAAAAACTTGGGAGTTGGGACTTGGAACCACAATAGTTCATGCCAAAGTGTACCAAGAACCATCCATGTTTGATGATCTTAGCATTTCAGTTTCAGTCAAAATATTTGAACTACTATATCTATATGTTTCGAAAAAGAGTGTGTATCTATGACAACTAAAAGTTATCCAAACATGATGTTTTATGCACAGCTGGTCTACTAAAAGGAAGTAAACACTCAATGCATTACGCCAAACAAAGCTATCCAGACTTTGTTCTAAACACCCTCTATACTTACTAATAAATTGGTTTAATTGCAATGAAGCATGCCAAAACCCAGAAATATTTCATCAGAACAGGGTCAAAACCAGAGCATACTCAAAATTACTATATGTGCGCACTACAACAAAGTACATGATCATATAAACCCATTAATGTATCAACAAATATAATAAACTATTAACAACTAGCAAATTTAACCTGCAATGAAATACAATAACAGGAAGCCAAAAAAAAAAAAAAAAAAGAAAAAAGAAATCCCATCAAACCAGGTCTAAACTCAAAAACACACCCAAAATCAGCCAGAAGCCCCTACTAAAACTGGTCCAAACATTGTTCTGAAACAGTACTAAAACAGATCCTAGAAAGATAGCACTGAACGACAGTAAACCCATTCCAGAAAAAATCAACAGGTCTAAACTCACAAATAAACTAAAAATCAGCTCAAAAGCAACTACAAAATCTGGTCCCAAGATTCTTCTTGAACACTACTAAAAGAGGTTTAAGAACCTAGGCCTAATAATCCATTTCAATTGAAGGATGGTTCACAATGCATACTCATTTACCAGCCACCAGATAATTGGCATATCAAACAAAACGCAACTATATTAGCAAATCATATTGCCAAGAAAAGTATTAACTGAGAAGCATCTCATGAAAATGGGTCCATACTCAAAATATATTTCAATACAAGATCACAAAACACTACATAACAATCACTAAAACTGTTCCCACAGACCTAAAAATGAACCCATTTTGGCCAATATATATATATCTATATCTATCTATCTATCTATATATATATATATATTATATATATATATATATATATAGAAACCCAACAATTGTAATAATGTTGTAACACCCATTAACATATTACTACAAAAGTACTATAAGTACATTAGAGGCATAGAATCAATTCCAAAATTTTAAGTAAAATAGTGCACTGCATTCATTTGGTGTGGCTTAAAATGGCTGAAAATGACTTATGGCAAGAAATCCCAAAAATTTTTTCCCCTCTCCTAGAAACATTGGGCGGCACTGTTTGAGCATCTCCTTGTATTTTATTTATTTATTTATTTTTTGGTATAAGCAATGGAAAATTTTATTAAGAAAGCAAAAAGAAAAAATACATGAGGATGAGAGGTCCTAAAAAAAGGCAAAGAAGGGAAGAAAACAAAAAGAAAATCAGTACATCCCCCAAACTGCCAACCAATTAGAAGAAATAAGGAATAAAGGATCCTTGTCTTTTCACCCCTTTCGAGTATTCAATAGTACGTTACAAGCCCTGCATTGACTGAAATTTTCTTTCAAATTCCAATAACAGATCTAAAAACCTCTCCCCTTCTTTAATATTCTCCTCTTCCCTTTCCCACCTTCTTTGCTTTCTCATCTTCACAAGTCACAACTATCTTCCAGACTTCTTTTGACTTACTATGGAAGTGACTTTATTGGGGCTTTAGTTGTAGAGATGAAATCCTTACAAGTAATCAATCAGATAGTAGCACTGGCACCCCTATATAGTGTCATTCATAATCTTGTCTCCATCATGGTTGATGGTTGTACACAGCATAGATATAGTGAATAATCCATGTTTGAGATACAACAAATGCTGGAAATCAATATCACTAAAACAAGGTTTTTGGGGGGGGGGGGGGGGGGGGGGGGGGGGGGGGGGTTGAGGTATGCAACCGACCTCCTCAAACTTATATACTATAAACACGGATACTTCAAAATACCCAAGGAATCTGTATTATATCTGTATCAAATACCAATACCCCTAGGATAATCCCCAATACATATCTAATACTTTCTGTATGTACCAAAACAGTAACAAACAATGCAAGATCATTGGATACTTCTCGGATATGCGTTGGATACACAACGAATACATTTGGGATTGGTTTAGGGTTAATTTGTAATTACTTTTGCTATAAACAGGGGATTAGATGAAAATTTTTTTAAAGATACACAATAACCAAAGTTTGATTGTAACAATAAATCCATTTTAGTTCTCATCTTTATTCTCTTCTCACTCTCTCTCCCCCCCTAGGGCAACCATTGTAGAGCAATAGAAAATAGTTATTTTGAATTAGTGACGTCATTGTGGGTTTTTTTTTTCCCCCAAATGAATGATGAATATAGTTGATGCTTATGGATATGTTTTTTTGGACATTTATTCTCGTATATTAATCGATTTTTGTAGATGTTTTAAACTTTTTTTATGCTTATGATTGATATTTTAGACCAAATATTAATATATTTAGGGTAAATTGCACTTTAGGATCCAAAGTTGGAATCAAGTTTCACTTTAGGGTCCAAAGTTTAAATTGCATCAATTTAGTTCTTGAATTATTAGTTGAGTTGCAATTTGGGGCCTACTGTCAGAATTTTCTTTATTTTTCATACTTTGCCCTTTTTATGGGTTTGAAAACCCTATTTTACCCCTATCAATATTTAATAAACCTTTAAATTTTGACGAAATCTGAATCATTTTGCTATCAGATTTGTGTTGATAGGGGTAAAATAGGATTTTCAAACCAATAAAAAGGGCAAAGTAGGAAAAATAAAGAAAATTTTGACGGTAGACCTCAAATTGTAACTCAACTAATAATTCAAGTATTGAATTAATGCAATTTAAATTTTAGACCCTAAAGTGAAACTCAACCCAAACTTTGGATCCTAAAGTGCAATTTACCCGTATATTTATTTATTAATGTATTCCAAAATTGTTGAATCAGCGTATGAGCCCTGTTTGGCTAAGCTTTTAGATAGTCCAAAATTACTTTTGAAGCCTAAAATCACTTTTGGACCTGTTTGGCAGCCTAAATCATAATCACTTATAATCTCAAAAAGTGATTCTATAATAAGCAGACTATCTCTAGCTTTTAATCAAAATCAAGGTATCAGCTGTTGCAGAGGGTTTTAATAAATTTTCATATTTCTAAAACTACCATTAACGTTTGAGTATGAAAACAATTTTTTCCACCCATATCCTTTAACAAAATGATAATAGCCCCACCTTAGACCCAAGTACTCTCCTCTCCTGCGGTTGTGCTCCTCTCTCCTACCGGCATCAATGTTTTGATAATTTCAACCAACTTGGACTTGTAGGATCTTAATTTAAATTTCAAATCTTTTTTTTTTCTCCCTTCAATATTTATTGATTTATACTTGTTAGAATTTTTTCAAAAATTGATTCCATAAAATTTGGATTGGTAATAATTTTTTTTAAAAAAAAATATCAATTCATGCTCTCTTTTTTTTCTTTGTTTTAAACGTGAAAAAAAATAATTAAAAATAATAATAATAATAAATAAATAAATAATAATAATAATAAGCAAAATCCCTAGTAATATGCTTTTGTGGGGTTGGTCGAGTAGTCAAGTCTTGTGTGTGTTTTCTAGAGGTTATCGTTTTGACGCCTCGCCACTCTTGTTGTTTATGTGGGTATGGGACGTTTCACCTTAGCTATTAGGGAAACAGTCTAAGCTCAAATTTCAATAAGAGTACAACCTAAGATACCCCCAATCATTACTATTAAAAAAATATATCACTACTAATACTAAATAGAGTAAAAAAAAAAAAAAACAAACAAACAAACATTAAAAGAATAATTTATCATAAGAAATAGTTCAGTCAATTCAAGATTATAACAACTTCAACAAATGTTTTTCCCAAACAGATAAAAATCACTTCTAGCTCTAACAGCACTTGTGAAATACAGTTTCTAAATAGAAACTAATTCTCTTCTGCTACTCGTAACTTCTAATACTCTTCTGTTTTTGCCTAAAAGTGAAAGTTATAGTTTTCCCAAACAGGGCCTATATCATATTGTATCCATATCCAAGCTTCATAGCCTATATATATATATATATAGTATACACATTTTTGCGAATTTCAAATTCAATCCTTCTAAAATCACATCTTCACCCCTTGAAATGTGTTTTTTATATTTTACCTTTTTCTTTATTTAACCCCTCTTCTCCCCCCCCCCCCCCCCAACAAATGAATTTTTTTTTTTTTTTTTGTTGCTAAATTTTAGTTTTCTCTCTCTTTCTATACTCTATCTCAAAACCTTAGATTTGTCTCTCACTCTCTCCTCAATGATTTCTAAATTCGTCATACACACCCACACAAATAGAGAGATAGAAAGAGAGTTGAAAATTCAAATGAGCTTTTCTTAAATTAAAATAACATCATAGCGACACGCATTTGAGCTGAAATTCCAAAGCTAAAAGCCTAAAATACCTACTTTTGATGTAGCCTTTATGGAATTTAAGTCTACCAACAACAAATGACCTTATTCAATTAGATAAAAAATAGATATAATACACAGATGTATTTAGAAAGACTATCCTTGTCTTTGTTTATGTCTAAAGTCAAAACAAATTACTATAATTCATCCTGCCTATGGATCAGTCGACATTTTTCACAAATTTTGCAAATAGAGGACCATATTTTGAAACAAGTAAGCGTAATTCCCAGTCCTGCTAGACAATAAAAATATGTTGACATGAGGAACGGATTTACTAGTTATAGACTATATTATCTGCAATGACCTGAATCTCGAGACTTCTTCAAACAAATCATAGAGTTTTTCTAAATTGATTAAACCAAGGGGACTCCCCCTCTAAGAATGTATATGACAATCTCATCTCAAACAGCTCAAGCTGAGTGATCCTCCTCTTCAACTACTTCAACCATTTTTGAACACCTCATAGCATTTGCAAAGTGTTTGAAGGATTTGAACATTGATGTATGAATGTATGGTCTGATGACTGATTTTACTTAAAATCAACATTTTGAGCCAAGCAAATTTTGGAGCCGCTTTGTGATAATGAAACCAACAAGCGAAAAGCATCAACATTGCAAAGACCAATGCACCAATTTCAGTACAATAGAGTCGTAATTATGATCTGGCCAATCATTCATGATTGGTTATGAGACCATATCAATGAAATGTAAACTGTCCCTGAAGAGATAACCAAAAAGGAAAATCATTCACTGAGATGTTTGTGCACTAAGGGTTGAATGAACTGAGTATTCAACTTTCTTATAGTCCTATTTAGGCTCTCTATTTTTAAATAAGAAATAAAAAATGCTAATATAACATCTTCTCTGAAAAATTAAGAAAAGAAGAAAGAAAAAGAGAACTACAAGAATAGAAGAGAGCCCAAAATATAATAATAAAGGAAAATGCTAAAATTGAAAATGATTCTTACAGGCAGGTCCATATATAAAATTTTTCAAAATTGTGATGATTCATATATCAAAAATAACCACATGCGACGCACATGCTCCTTCCCTAGTATAAGCAAATGTAATTGCAATGAAGCTTCACAAACCACTAAAAAAAATCTCATTAAAACAGGTCTAAAATTCAAATTTTTTTCAAAAAACTATAAAAATTAACAGATAATCCCTCACAACAACTACCACAAAAACTTGAGCTATCATAAATCTAATGTTCAAATAAGAACATATCCATTTGGCGACAACCCAATACGATCTCATTTCAATAAGAACCCAACAATGAATTAACAAAAATAATTGAACGGAACAATAATAAACCCACAAAACGAGCATTTTCATATAACAAACATTAACAAAGTAGTAAATGTAATTGAAATGAAGCATAATAAACCCATAAATATTCTGTCAAAAGCTGATCCAATCTTCAAAATTAGTTCATAACATTCAAAATTACTAGTAAAACCGAGATCTCATGAACCTAATACTGAAATAACAGTAAACCCATTTGGGCATAACCCAAAAAAAAAAAAAAAAAAACAACCTCGTTTCGATTAGGAAACTAAGAACTCACTCAGAACCTGAGCTTGCTGAAGAACCATCGGTTCTTCCCTGTCTTGAACCTCTCCTCGAACCGTGCCTTTGTCTCCTTGGCGGCCGTAACCTTCTTGTCCCTCGACTGAAGCGACTCAAGGCTCACCACATCCTTGAGGTCGACGTCCAGGGTATAGCGAGTGGGCATCAGGTGACTGTAGTTCACCAGCTTGATGAAAGCCTTCACACGCGACTTCTTCGCTGTCTTCTTCGCCGAGTCCTTGCGTATCACCTTCTTCGGGTATTTCGCTATACCCGCGACCAAACAGTGCCCGTACGGGCGGTCACGAGTGCCGTCGTCGAACGATCGAACGATCACCCCTTTACGGCCCGCGTATCGGCCTTGGAGTATGATTACGGCCTTGTTTTGCTTCAGGAACTTCACCATTTTCACGTACTCTCCCTCTTCTCCTCTCTCTGTCTCTCTCTCTCTCAAAAATGAGGACTAAACCCTAGCGATGGCTATTCGGCGGTTAGACGCACATATAAATGTAGGGGACGGGCTTGTTGAAACCCTAGCGGGCCTTGCCCTAAATTGTGTTTTGTAAAAGGCCCATGGTTCAGTGGAACATCCGGATGGGCCCGGCTGTTGTCACCCATTTGGATCAGTAGTCGATTTCTAACCCCCCCCCCAAAATTTTTTTTTTTTTTTTTTTTAATACCCCACTAAAGTACCAAAATTCTCCTAACCAAATAAATGATTATTAGGCAAATTCATTAGTAAACCCTCCAACCACCACCCTCCCTCACCACCCCCCCCCCCCTCTAATACCATGACTGGCACAAAGAAGAACCTTAGAAGCCCAAAACCTCACCTAAGGCGCAATTTGCCGACAAGCAAGAGGTGAATGTCGGCGACTGAAACCAAACAATATTTATATTGTTGCAATGTTCAGTCTTAGGAAACCGAACAATATTTATATTGTCAGTTGTTTAAAACTGAACATTCATATATTTAGTAGTCACATAGAACCAAACATATATGTAATTTTTAGTAATATAGAATTGAACTGTAAGTATTAGCGACTTCATAATTCAAAAGGATATGTTCAGTCATGTTAAATCAAACATATGTATATTGTTCGACCTTCTAATATTGAACATTACTATATAGTTCAGATAACCAGTTACGAATAGGAGCGAATCTGTATTTAAATATAAAAAATTAAAAATTAAAAAAAACGATTTCTACTTAGTTTCAATGCGAAATCCATATCTCATAGTTGCCAATATCGTCCCAAATTACTCTTTTCTCGTCCATTACTCATTAAAAAAAAAATATGTAAAAGCCGCTAAATATAGGAGTCTTTATGAATTTTTGCTTAGAGATGGTTGTGAGAGAGTGAAGGATGAAGATGATACATTGCTTGTGATAGAATGACGGAAAGTGAGGGATGGGGTATATTATGTTGGGTTTGGGAGGGGGTTTCAAATAAAAATGCATTTAGGTTTTTAATACTAATGTCCTTTTTGGTAATTTTGCCTAAGGGTATTTCTAATAAAATAAAATTGAGGGGGGGGGGGGGTTGTTGATCAAGATGGGGTGTGGCAATAGCAGTTTCCATCCTGATACTAGACCGAGCTGAAATTAACTTGGGCTACTTACCCAACCAAAAAAAAAAATAAAAATAAATAAAAAGGCCTCTATTGACACCCGAAAACTTGCTTTTCATCCCCTCTTATTTTACATTTAAAGGTTTTATGGAAATATAAAAGGTTTTATAAAAAGCTGACAGGCAATCCATTAGAAAACATCATTTTGAATAACTTTGTAGAAAAAAGTTTTCCTAAAATCTATTGTTTAAGTTGATTTTTTGGCTATTTACAATCTTTGTTTCATAAATAGCTAAAAGGTGCTCTTAAACAATATATTTTTGAAAAACTTTCTTCTACAAAGTTGTTCAAAATGATGTTTTCTAATAGATTATGTGATATTTTTTATGAAATTTTTTATATATTTTTTATAAAACCTTAAAATGTAAAATAAGTAGGGGTTGAAAAGCAACTCTTGGGTGCCAATAGAGCCCCCCCCCCAACCCACACCAAAAAAAAAAGAAAAAAAAAAGAAAGTAGCAAATTAATTGTGCAAAAGGGCCGTTAATGCAACTTTGCAAGCCCATAATTTTATTTGTGCACTCTAATAATTTTTATTTATCAAGGTTTTATAGAAAAATATAAAATTTTTTTATTTATTTTATTTATTTTAATTTTTTATAAAAATTGGTCACGTGATGCACTAGAACAACTTTACAAAAGAAAGTTTTTCTAAAATTTGTCGCTTAAGTAGATTTTTTTGTCATTTACCTTATGTCTTTCATTTTTGTTCAAAAACTCTACTTAAATGAAAAATTTTGAAAAAACTTTTTTATGAAAAGTTGTTAAAAATGAATGTTTTCTAGTATACAGCGTGACAAATTTCCCTCCTTTTTTTTTTTTTTTTTTTTTTTTTGTAATTTTCTAAAGTAAGTTAAAGGGTTGCAATAACTGGTCCTTAGTCTATAATCATTCATGTTAGGGAGCAGTGACCCCTTAAAATTTTATGAAAATAATAAAAAGTTTTTAGAAATTGGTCATATTATCACTAGAAAACATTATTTCAAACAATTTTGTAGAATAAAGTTTTTTCAAAATCTGTCATTGAAGTATACTCTTTGGCAAAAAATGAAACAGATACTGTAAATGGCTAAAACGTCCACTTAAATTACGGATTTTGAAAAACCTTTCTTCTGCAAAGGTTTCAAAAATGACATTTCTAATAAACATTGTGATTGATTTTCATAAAAATCTTTCATGTTTTTTAATAAAAACTTAAAAAATTAAAATAAGTGGGGATACAAATAAAATCAACGGGTTTACAATAGCCGCCCCCTTTCATGTTGGCAAGATTCGTCCATTAAGCCCAGCCAACCCCTCCCTAGGAGAAGCCCAAATAAGTGGGTCTTTAATTTAGGCCGAATTTGGATTCAACAAGGTGCTCAAATTGAGTTCACTAGTTGAGAATAAAATCCGATAGAGCGGCTGAAGCATAGTAGTAAAATGATATTTGTCTTATTTGTTAAGTGTGTGATATTGGATTCAAATTTATAGAAAAACATTGATATTTATTTGTTAATAGTAAGAGAGTTCCCTAAGGGTAAGGGTAGGGGGATAAATTCTATCGATTGTCGTAAAAAAATCTTTTAAAAAATTTATTAAACCAAAAAAAAAAAAAAACAGATGTATAAGCTTTCACTATTACACTATACATGAAAAGTTCGACAAGGAGGTAAAAATGGAAAATGTCATATTGTTTCCATTATTTTTATTTATTTATTTATTTTTGTATTTTATGTTTCTTTTTATGTTTTTTTTTTTAAAAAAAAATTAAAAATTTAGGGTTCAAAATTTTTTGCAACAAGCCAACAAGTTTTGGTTTGGGCCCTAAAGTTAAACAAATTAATTAAAAACCTTGGTTAGGACTTGAGATTTTATGCATAGGACCCATTATTTGACCCTCTGGAATAGCTAAAGCATTTCTCATGCTTGAAGGAGTTGATGTCTCGAATTTCCTAGTTGTCCTAGGTGTGAACATGAACCATCCATCGGATCTAGGGCTGCAACTTGGACAGATCGGGTGGGTTGAGAAGAGAGTAGGACACCTCATGGGAAAAGAATCTAATCTATTGTATTAGCTCACCTAACAAAATTAAGCGTCAACATCCATATGGGTTTCCCAAAATCAATGACTACCTCAATCTAATGAGTCTAGAGCATATATTTTTCCTATCGTTGAGGTACACGAAACATGAAAATAGACAATTGGACCATCCTACGTACACTAGGGGTGCAACTATTGCTGTTAGAACCTCATGGAACAAAACTCCATGCGTATAGTCCCCTGACCAGTGGAGATTTTTCAAGACATCAATATAAATTTCACTTTTTCTTTTTGTTTTTTTGGGTAAGACAATATCGATTTAATGCTTCTGTGCTAATGCGCCTATATGACCACAGAAAGCATTTAAAACAAAACAAATTGTGAATAGCAAGCTTCTTGCCTCTATAAATAGTAGGACTTGAAAAGCCTTTCCATATGACCAAAACACTACTCCCTACTCAAACACAACAATTTCATCAATGGCTTCTCTCCAACAATCAAACTTCGAAAGCCATGTTCCCTCGGAGCTTCTTATAGCTCACATTGTGCAAATCCATGGGAGCATCTACAAACTCGAATCCCTAAGGCCTTCGAAGCAAGTCAATAGCCTCTTCACTCATCTTGTGAAGTTATGTACCCTCCTGTTGTCTATAGACATCCAAGGTTTACCCCAAGAGGTGCAACTCATGCGCCAGAATTGTTGGTCACACGAATTTCCTGCAAAACAAATTAATGGTTGGGAGAAAAAAATTCAAATAGGATTGAATGACTATAATAGAGTTGGGATTTCTTTTGTTGGGGATATTTGTGGATTTTGTGAAATTCGTCATAGAATATTTATTCAAATTAAACATGAATACAACTAATAACACAAATTAAGAAATCACAAATACAATAAAATTGAACACGGATAAATCTCTTAATAATCATAATTTAAATTAACAAAAATCAACACAAGAAATATTGAATTAAAATTAAATAAAAGAGTA
This sequence comes from Liquidambar formosana, assembly GCA_039720395.1. Taxonomy (NCBI): domain Eukaryota; kingdom Viridiplantae; phylum Streptophyta; class Magnoliopsida; order Saxifragales; family Altingiaceae; genus Liquidambar; species Liquidambar formosana. The sequence continues at coordinate 23,627,321 of CM077824.1, read as the reverse complement.
AGAAGAGCTGGCCTGTGGGAAGGCACGTGAGATCACGCTGTCCTAAAGGAACTATCGCCTCCCTACGTACAGGTTCTGGCGGACGATAGGACCTCCAAGATACAACCCCAAAGCTCGCAGCTCTCTCTTCTATGGGTACGTCCACAAGAAGAGTATAGTAAACCCGTCCACGATCAGTTGCCCGTAAATACAAAATATAAAATAACTCAATAAAATTCTTAGAGAAATATAGTAGAAAAGGATTGAGAAGACAATGTAAAAACCCCCCTTTGTTCATGTAGAGAAGCCCACTATTTATATAAGTAAAATGCTGAAATTGGTTTGGGCTAATAAAGGCCCAAAATAAATATCATAATGATTCTTATAACAGCCCAATTAATAATATGAAATAAAAGTCCAACGGCTAATAACGGACACCCATAAATTATAGAAATTAAAGTCCAACGGTCAAATGAAATAAACTCATATAAATAGGCCATTAAGTCACTCGTATGCTACGTCATGCGCCACATCACAACACGGCCGGCCGGTCCGGGTCGAGGTGGGTTATGAAGGTGTGCACACGTATGTGGTTCGAAGTTTTAAAGCTTTAAAGAAAATCACATATTTTCTAACAATCCCCCACAAGATTTAAAAGTTCGACAAATAAATAATTAAACAAATTAAATATATATAAATATATGAACAAAATATATATATAGGGCAACTATATACTATGCAATAGGTGTAGGTGTCTTCTGGACTTGAACCTCACTTAGTGTTAACCGTTTCCATTTGAGGAATCATAGTGGCAAAGCCTTGAACTAGACCCCTTGAGCCAAATTTCAACAAGTCACACATATAGTATTGATATGGGACTTGGTTCTAAGCGGGTTAGCGCGATTTATGACCATGCGCTATATCTTGATTTTCATGAGAGTTTCTAGGGTCAGCCCAAACCCATAGCCGCGGCCTCACGGCGGTTCTCACTTAGGTAAGTCCTCCAAGGGTACTGTGACTGTACCCTGCAGGAGTGTTCCTGCCTTGGGCTTATTCAGAGTAAAACTCTTCCTTACTGTCACATTAATAGCACTCTCACCATAGGGATGGGGAGGAGACACTCTCCTAGCAAAAAGTGCTTTTTGTGAGTCACGCTTTGCAGATTGTTTCTACCCATTGAACTTCCTTCATGGGATCTCCACTCACAAAGGTTGGGTTACTTCCGTTGGTGACTCCCTGTGGGCTAAAGCCCCATCCCCCTCGATGGATAAAATAACTACATTTTCTACATAAGCCTTTAGTTGGTTGATCAGCCACTTTTCACACCATATTCTGCATCTCATATTGGCATTATCATTTCCTGCATCACATAATGCTTCACATAGACATTAGCCAAACTTTAGATGATATAGATATGCCAATACAGTGAACCCCCACAGTTATGAATATTTTTCCTCTTAACATAAATTGAATATCTATAATTTCTGACAATCATCTCATGAACAATGCATATTTTGTCTCAAAATCAAACTATATTCATGATTGCATTACAAATTCTAAATAAATAGAATATGGTAAATATCATACAATTTCTCAAGATATATAATAATCACAGTATCATGTCATCTCCAAATATATATAATCCTCACATAAAATAAAAAATGCCATAATAATCAATACTTGATAATAAACCCCCACATTCAAAAGATTCTATAATATGCCGTACAGAATTTCACTTGAAAATGAATATCTCATATTTAAGACAATAGAATATCTCATATATCTCATAATATTTAATTTTGAGTTCACAAAAAAATAAACCATATATACTCATTGGATAATTACTTTAAATAAACAATTAGATGAACAATTTTTATCAAGAAAATTCCTAGTTCACAACAAGATAATCCAATCAAAATAACTTGTTTAATGCATATTTGTCTCACATCATACAAATTTCGAATATTACACAAGAAAATTAAAATTTTAGACCAAGATCATAATCGCATGCACAAAGTATTTTATTTAATTCATATAGTAGATTGAAAACCTCAAATTGAAATTTTTTATTTTTAAAGAACAACCTCAAAAGGTTTCTCTTAGATAAATCTAGCACCCTAGATTCATATCTTTTTTTTTTTCTTTTAATTAAATTTAAAAATAAATAAATAAAATAAAAACCAAAGGTCACATTATAATATATACGAGAACAATCCATACATTGTAACACATGTATATATACACTTGGAATACAAACCTAATACTATTTGAGACAATCTAATAGTTTTAATTATATTGTTACAAACTTGTGGTCATCCAATATCGCATCAAAATCAGCTATTTATTAAAATTTCGTATTACGATGGATATTTAACCAATTAAAAATAGAAATAGACATGTAAACTAAATATCATGAATAGACTAAATATCACATACTGTACGTACATATAGCAAATGGAACTTCCAATAATAGGCAATAAAGGAAATCACACAAAATAAAGTAAGCTAGCCTAGGGATATTCCAATATCTTCCCTATGAAATTGCAAATTTTATGAAACAGCATTGCTCCTACTCTTAGGAGGTAAGTTGATGTTAGCTCACCTTGAAATACCAAGGGCCCAATAGGGAAAGGTTCCTAGTAAGAAGATCCAAATCCCAACAATCAAGTGGCTGCGTGAATAGCCTAACCTCTAGGCCAGTATTCGGATAAAAGCATACCACTGTAAATCAAGCTTCACGAAGAATGGACATGATTCCAAGACTTAAATGTCATGTATAAACAATATGATGTAAATATATTTTTAAATAGGCATCCCATATTGATGTGTAATAGCTGCTGAACTATCTCAAACAAATAAAATTTTATTGCTACCCTTTCATTGTTACAACTCACAAACACAAGATGTTATGAATCTAAAACATTCCAGTACTATAATATTAACACAAGGACTCAAATCTAATCATTTTTTTTTAATTTAAAATATATATTTTATTTAATCCAACCTCAAGTACAGGTTAAAAATACACATCAGCCACTACTCAAACTCAAGGATTATCAACTGAATGCCACAAGGTGATCACAACATAAAAGAAGCCATTCTTATCAAATAGCCTGGCCAATGGGATCAGTTAAAATAACAATTACATCAAATTTATAAACACATGCATGTAGGAAAGGAATATTTCAACAATAAATATAAATTTCTACAACTTAATTATATACCAAAAAATTTCCAGGCTACTAAGAAACTTTGCATATATAAATTTCAGGCTATATTGAATTCAACAGTTCTAATAAAATTTCAGCAAATACTCAAGTAAAATCGTTTTACTTATGATAGTTTTACTTATGTAATTTTTTTTTTAATTAGATAATATACAAATCACATAGAAAATATATGTAAACTTTTCAGGACAAGAACTGATCAAATATGTAAATATACAGATACCAATTAATTATTTAAAACTTATATAAATTATCGTTTCTTATATAGATTATTAAAAATAAACCCAGTGTGTAAAATTCTCAACAGTGAAAGCATTCAAACTTATTCAACTCAATTTGTAAATGAGTAAAATAAGAGTAATAAAGATATATTTTGAGAACATGAATGTATGTACATATAATTCCTGAAAATCTCTTTCATGGAGATACAGCACAAATAGTAGGTGCGGAGGTGCTTTAAGATTGCAAAACTTTAAAATGATAACATTAGTTACATAAAATAATAATAAACAATATTAATTGGCAAGAGCATAAAAAACCCAAACGGCTAGCGAAATTTAATACAAGCAACAGCCAGCATGAAATATTTCAAGTACACAGTTCAGCCATGATGAATAAAATAATAAAAATTATTAAGTTTAATGAGGTGTAATGACTAAAATAACCGTCCAAGCTAAAAATGGGAAACAATTAATTTTCATGAAGGCCTCAACATGGCTATATACAAGAAACACGTCTCATGAGAATGGTTTTACATTCCCTCTACTAGAGGATTGAGCACACAAGCCTACCAACCACGCAACCAAACATAAATTATAATCCCAAATGTCCTGATGACCCATATCAAATATGCAGCCATCTTAATACAAGGCCCAATGGCCTATCTAGTGCATATAACGGCTATATAGCTTGCTGCATAGAACGGCTAAAAGGAAAGGCTAATGGTGCATATACAAGAAAGAGCCAAAGGACACATATAGAACAAACATTTACATATCTCAGGTGGGCAACCAACAGTAATGAAACACCAAAAAGAATTGCTAAGATATATACACAAATTATTTATTTATTTATTTTATCCTTCAAGATGGACTACTTCATCCTTTAGACCAACTCATTGATAAACATACATATATTTTACTCAATTTATAAAACAAAATCTAATATCATGACAACACCCAATTTAGCCTAGTAGCCTTCGATTAGATATATTACTTAAATATCGATCATAAGAGATGAACAATTTCATAAACACAAAATAATAACACTAACAGACTATATAGAGAATCAGAGATTACAATACAATATATACGACTTGTCATTTTTTTTTTTAATTATAAAACCGGTCATGTTTAATATTCCCGAACTATACGATAAAAAATTATAGCGTTTAATATAATATAAACCAAAACTCATCTAATTTTACCATGAAAGCAATATTTAAATAAAATCCACTATAATTAGAAAGCCATAGTTCCTTTAGATTGTTGGGGATATTTGTGGATTTTGTGAAATTCGTCATAGAATATTTATTCAAATTAAACATGAATACAACTAATAACACAAATTAAGAAATCACAAATACAATAAAATTGAACACGGATAAATCTCTTAATAATCATAATTTAAATTAACAAAAATCAACACAAGAAATATTGAATTAAAATTAAATAAAAGAGTAAGAAGAGCTGGCCTGTGGGAAGGCACGTGAGATCACGCTGTCCTAAAGGAACTATCGCCTCCCTACGTACAGGTTCTGGCGTACGATAGGACCTCCAAGATACAACCCCAAAGCTCGCAGCTCTCTCTTCTATGGGTACGTCCACAAGAAGAGTATAGTAAACCCGTCCACGATCAGTTGCCCGTAAATACAAAATATAAAATAACTCAATAAAATTCTTAGAGAAATATAGTAGAAAAGGATTGAGAAGACAATGTAAAAACCCCCCTTTGTTCATGTAGAGAAGCCCACTATTTATATAAGTAAAATGCTGAAATTGGTTTGGGCTAATAAAGGCCCAAAATAAATATCATAATGATTCTTATAACAGCCCAATTAATAATATGAAATAAAAGTCCAACGGCTAATAACGGACACCCACAAATTATAGAAATTAAGGTCCAACGGTCAAATGAAATAAACTCATATAAATAGGCCATTAAGTCACTCGTATGCTACGTCATGCGCCACATCACAACACGGCCGGCCGGTCCGGGTCGAGGTGGGCTATGAAGGTGCGCACACGTATGTGGTTCGAAGTTTTAAAGCTTTAAAGAAAATCACATATTTTCTAACATCTTTAACATATAGATTTTAGAACGTTGAGTGTAAAGGTGGTTATTTTTCCATACAGCTGTACAGAGGAAACGCCTTTAAAAAGAGTCTTCTATCCTTATCCACGAGAGAGTTGTTGGGACTTCCATAACAATCTTCCTTAAAACTTGTAGATAATAATTTAGATTAAAGGACTAGATCATGCCACCTCATCAATTCCTCAACTTCCTATAATCAAAATTGGTCAAATGTGATTCTTGAGAGATTTACCTTATTTGATAGCTATTAGTGGCTATTGACTTGGTAAACTCTTCCTAACGGTTCATTCTTGTCAAGTTACCCATACTGACTAGACATGATCCAATGTTTGTAGTGCATAATATATATAATGGAAATCATTTTATCCAACGGAGTGAGATTTTATATTTTCGAATTTAACTATCAACCGTGGCTTTAATATGATCAAGAGCTTGTAGCCACACATTCCAACATCTCCTACTTGGCTATAAGCTTGAGATAATTATTTATCCAAATCTCATACCCATGGAGGTTACATGTTGTCTAAATTCCTCCATACCAATGGGTTTGGTTAGTGGGTCTGCAATCATATTATTAGTAGGGATATATCCTACTGTTACTTCATTTTTTTTTTTTCAAACGATAGAAAGCATTTATTGAGAAAAACTCATTACATAATGATAGGCATATCCTCCTTAAGGAAGGGGAAAAGTCAAACAGGGGGATCTTCTAACCAAACCTCAAAGTCATCCACCCTAAGTGCATGTTTCGCCATTGCATCATCAGCACAATTGTGTTTTCTCGAAGTATAACAAAAAACTTCTACTTTTGCTTTGTCTGCCAAAAGTTGGGTGTCACCACAAATAATGGCAATTTCCTCGACCATTTCCTTCCTCTTAGTCATGCATTCGATTACCCCTTTTGCATCTCCTTCCACAAGTAGCCCTTTAATACCCATCTCTATAGCAAAGCGAATGCCTTCCTGCATAGCTAATGCTTCGACCATCTACACACTCCTCACATATTTTAATTTTTTTTTCCATTCCTGCAATGAAAAGGCCATTTGGATCTCTAATTACAATACCTGCACCCCCTATGCCATCAGATTCAATCCACGCTCCATCAAAATTTAGTTCAAACAATAACGCAGGCGGGGGTTGCCGTTTTGGAGGCCTTTGATCGATATCTCGATCTGCATTAGCAGTCTCGCCCGTAGTATTTCCTTGGGTCAGTGCCTGTTCATACTCGCCTTCATCCGCAGCAGCTTTCAAAAAAACTTCATTCGGTTCTCGTTTCCTTCCATATATTCAGGCTTCTATCATTCCTTGCCTTCCAAATATGCCATAGGATAAATACCACCTTGCGCAGAAGGTTTTTTGCTAATACATCTCCTTTCCATTTGTGTCTTAAATGTTCTAAACATTGCAAGAAAGGTTGATTCAACATGGAAATACTGTCAAGTTGAAGTGAGCTCCCATACCAGGTCATTCTCGCAAAGGGATAGGAGAAAAAAATATGTGAGTATTTCCTCTTTACCACAAAACGAGCAGGCTTCATTCCAATTTGGCATTCTTTGCTTGAGCTTATAGCTGATAGGTAGAGTCTCATGAATACATCTCCATAAAAAGTGGCGCAACTTCCCAGGAACTTGGAGTTCTCAGATAAATTTCGAAAACTTTTTTTTGAGAGTTATAACCACTTAATTCTCCTTCAGCTCACCTTTGAGCCAACCCACCATTCTTATTAAGGTCCTGACCCACCACATAGCCTGATTTAACAGTGTACTATCCACTGGTTGTATAATGCCAAATAATCTTATCTTTACTATTCATCCATGCAACCAGCATTCCAAGGGCCATATTCCTTTCTTGTTCATCCAATAGTTGTTTGACTGCTTACTTCATTTTTTTTTTTGAACTACATCATTTACATAATGATATTGTAATTCAATATGCTTCTCTTTTGGTTCGATTTCCCCATTCTTAATGCTTCCTTATCGCTACTTCATTATCACAATAAATATGAATAGGCCTATCTACTATACAACTAAGATGTAGATCATTCAAAAATCTTTTAATCCATACGGCTTCACTAGCCGCTGTACTACAAGCCACATACTCGGCTTCCATGGTGTATTTAGAAACACACCCTTGCTTTTTGCTAAGCCATGATATGGCTGCACCACCAAATAAAAATAAATATATACCTAGTGGTGGATTTTCCTTAAGTATTATCTCTATATATGATTGGTTTTAGGACACATTACTAACAAATTAACCCATGATTCATCGGCTTATGTGATGGATCCCTAGCTACCTCATAAGGTTGGAGAGTTTGGGTCAACCCATGTTTCCTAAGAGGAGTGGAACATGAATTCTATTCCCATTAGAATTGTGATATGTTGGCGATCGAGTTATATAAGAGAATAACTCTCCAGAATACACATGCTGTTGCATAATCTCCTAATTTCCCTCTCTCTCTAACACACCCTCTCCAAAGCATCACCATAGCAGTAGGGATTTGGTAGCGTGGAAATAAAAGAACACATGTAGCGATTCCTACGGTCCAAAGCGAGACAAAAGACATACACCAAAGTCAAATTTGTGCTATAGGAGCATACCCAAAATAATGTGACACTCCAGCAGGCTTCCACAAGAGCTAACTTTAGACCCAAATTAACGCGCTATATGCATTGGATATAGTTTTATTACATAAATGAAATGAGAGTTACTAAAGGTGATTTGGTAAATCTCATTAAATCATAGAACAATATTATATATTTCACATTTATTTGTCCAAATGATGTAGGAACTGATTAGCAAATTAAACTTCTATTCAAAGAATTACTATCCATAGTTATGTTGGTCACTACAAAAATATCAAATATTGCCGGCTATGTTTCCCGGCTGGTTTTGTCTGGCCGGCAAAAAAGGGGTTTTACGGCTTGTTTTACAGCCGGCACATGGGTACACTTGATTTCATCTGCTTACCAAAAAAAAAAAAAAAAAGAAAAAAAAGAAAAAGAGAGGGTTTCCCGGCTTGTTTTACAGCCGGCACATGGCTACATGTGATTTCATTTACTCACAAAAAAAAAAAAAAAACAGGGGAAAGTGAAAGCAATTTATGCCAACAGCTCTTCTCCGTCAGCTCTGATCTGATCTGATCAGATCTGTTCTCTCTTCTCTCTCACCTTCAATCAGATTAGAAATGGGTTAGATCTCACCTCTCAGATCTGATCTCTCTTCTCTCTCACCCTCGATCTGATCTTTCTTCTCTCTCACCCTCGATCTCATCTCGGAAGTGTTAGAAATTGGAGGTGTTTTGCTTCGGACTCTAAATCGCACATCTCTCACAGCGATGATGAAGCTCATCTGGTAAAGCTTGAGGTGAGATTTTCTGCTATGTTTGAACGAGTTTGACTTAATTTTGTGGTCTGATTTTCTGCTATGAGGTGAGATTTACCAAACGGGCCCTTAGAGTTTGATTTTTGGCGGTTGATTTTGTGCTGATGTTGTTATAGGGGTGGGAAGAAGGCGAAAGGCTTGGGAAAGAGAAGCAAGGGATCGAAGGATATGTGAGAGTTGAAAACAAACAGGACACTTCAGGTTTTCTTCTTCACCGTTCACTTTTTGCGCCGTTTGGTTAATGAGAAAAGGTAGGTTTGTAGAAATTAGGCAATGAATTTTAATGTTTTCTACTCTCCTGTTTCTGAAATTCAACTAAATGATGGTTTGAAAATCATAGGTTTCTCAGCAACCAAACAGAGAGTATTTTGTTTCTCCAGGTCTATATGTCCTGTTCTGGAACCATTTTTTCAATTTAGTTATTAGTCTTTCAGAGATTCACTTATTTCTTGTAGCAATTTTTTTTTTTTCCCAAATCAACCGATGAAATTGTATAATGTCTTGAACCATGGGCAAGACGAAAACCAGTAAAATTCCATACAAGGATTCAATTTATGAGCTTATTCATTTTTTGCTTAATTACCAGCTCAATATAATATCATTTAGAGAATTTTAGCCTGACTTTTAGTCTAACTTTTGTGGACAAGTGTTTGATTTTAGCCTGACGTTTTAGAGAATTCTCTCTTGAACTCTATGATAGGATTTTTTTTTCTTGACTCGTTGTCATGCTTGTGGGGACTCTTGAATATGATTTCAATTCCGTTTATTATACACCTAGCAGCGGATGAGTACTTCTATGGATAAAAGTTGGATGTTCAAGCCAAGGTACTTCTATGGCAAAATTTGCATTACATTTCTGATTTTTTTCATTCAGAATTTCAATGAGTATGTATATACTTCCTTTTTATTTTTCAAATTTTCTAAGTTCTAACTTGTATTTATCTTGTTAACATTTGTCCTCATTTGACTTTAATGTTAGGTAGAGATTATAGTTTGAAATTTCCAACTGGTGTTGAAGTTGTGGACTGGCTGTGAAGGTATTATTTTGCCTACAATCATACAATATGCATAGCTTGGAAAGAAGCTCATGTTATTATTATTATTTTTAGGTTTTTGTTGCATGGTGCAGTCACCTTCTTGAAAGTATATATGCCTCTGCTTTTGAACATTATGATATGAGCTTATCAACCTCAATTTATAGAATAAAATTACATTATTGATTCATATTTGCTTAGAAATGCTAACTATTTGGCCTGCCTAATTTTGTTAGATGCTAAGAATTCACACATAGAGTAGGATTGAGAGTGGCAATGTTCAAATTACATGTGTAAACAGCGTTTTGAGTATGTGTATATGTATAAGTCAAAAGGTCAGTATAAAATTATCATGCATAGTGATTTGAATGATTGTGTTTTGAGGGTTGTTGACCCAACTTGTGACCCTACTTTAACTCCCAACGCCCACAATTTTGAGGGTTTTTAGTAAGTTCAGGCTTGGTGGGAGTTTCTGGATATGCTTTCTAACTCCATGGGAGTTAGACTTGTTGAAGGATTATCCCCTGATCTGCCAACCGAATAGATGCCATTAATAAAATTTATTATCTAAGCTAGTGCACCATTTGATGAACAATCTGAAAGTACTTTCCTTGCTTCTGAAAGCATAAAAATCGCTTTGATTTTTTATCACCAAAAGTATTTCCAGAATGCTATAAAACAGTACCTTAGACCCAAAAAGTCAGATTATTCCTCATAATTAAAGCCTCTCACCTCTTCTCTGTGCTCGAAAACAGAGGACAATACAGGAATAATTTACTACTCATTAAAAAAATGAAAAATAAAAAAATAAAAAGAGTAGAAGACAATTGTATTTATTCCTAACAGAACCCAGTAGGAAAACAGAGTCAATAAGGTATTGATACTAACAGAGTCCAACTATAGGTGGCAAATTCGCCAGCTTTGCATAGCTAATTCCCTGTACAAGAAACCAAATTAGAACACCAGAATAAATATAATTTTTTAGTTTTCAAATTGCAGTTAATTTTAGAAGAAATGTCTTGAAAACCGATTTTAACTCATAAAATGAATCAAAATCAAAAAATTTTGAAGAACATAACCAAATAAGATAAAACCATCCGAAACTTAATTTTTCTAAACTTAATAAATATGACCCAAGAATTGAAAGCAACAGATAAGACCCATTAATTCATGCAAGGCTTTCTAATAGGGAATCCTGTGAAAATTTCTGAAAATTTAAGTAGAAGCATAAACAAAATTGAAATCATACTCCTATTAGAAACCCAGTTCATATAAACCATTTCTTGAATAAACTTGGAACAATCTAGTCCAAAAGGTCAGAAACAAGTGGAATACATGCAGTATCACACTGGGATTCCTTTCTTACTCAAATCTTAGAATTACCATTATATTTCTAACTTTCTCCCTCATAAGATTATTTGGAAATCCAAAGTGCCATTACAAGTTCAAGTTTTTATGTGGACTATTGCTCATAAAGAATTAATATTTAATGATATGTTCTGGAGGAGGCTTCCTTCATGTTGTTTGTTAGCTCGGTGGTGCATTATATGTAGGAGAGAAGCAGAGCATATTGATCATTTATTTTTGCACTGCCCATTTGCAAGTTATTTATGGCAGAAGTTGTTTCTTCTGGCTGATCTCTGTTGGGTATTGCCTGCTTCTTGTTCCAGTATGATTTCTATTGATTTTTGGGGTTTCAGGAGGCATAAGAAGGCGGTGATGCTTTAGAGAACTGCTGTCTTAGCTATTTTATGGGTGTTGTATTTGGAAAGAAATGCAATTCTTAACTAAGACGTAACTAAGCTTCATCAAGTTAAGCAATTCTTAACATATGAATTTGCATAAATTAATTAAAATTATGCCTTTTTGTCATAGTAATATCTTTATAAAATATAAAAATATACATTTATATATTATTGTGCCATCATTGTATGTGTCCTAGATTTTCAAGATTTGCAGTGTTGACACATCTGTGTCATGTAGCAACCACATCCAGTGTCCGTGTCTGCACTACGTGATATAAGACATAAGTAACAAGTAATAAGTCCACACACTTTATAGATCTCATGTTGCATATTTCCAACGAATATTATCTAGTAATATGATCAAAATGTTGTATTTTTATATGCAAATAAAATTAATGAATATTAACCTTGCCAAGTTTCAAGAAGATTTAGCCTCTACATCACATTAGTTCCAACTCAAGTCTGACCTTCTTTAACTTGATCTTGAATGAACTTTAAAATTTAGACCAATGCAAATAAAGATGAACGAAATCAATCAATGGCTACATGCATTAAGTAAAAAATCATTCATACACAATGCTTTATCCCCAGCATATGGTCTTAAGTATGCAGATACTATACAGCTGTTCCAGTCTAAAAATGGGCCAAATAAAAATTTAAGAAAAAAAAAACATATAAATATCAGTCAACACTCACCCATCCAGCAGGAAACTTTACAACTGCTGCAGTTTGAGTGGTTTGAGCCAATTGAATCTCTGACTTCTGAAGTTAAAAGTTATGGGTAAACTGTTAAATAATAAAAAATGATAGTTGGAGAAGCAGACATAAAGATGCAACCAAGTATAAGTTCAGAAGTGAAAATAGGGACACACGCAATTAGAAAGCATCGGTTAGATTTGCATCATAAAAAGTTCTGAAATTTTTTTAAGATCTAAATTGCACAGCTGATCAGAACTTGCAACTGTTCACCACAACATTTTAGAATAAAGCCCCATTTCCAAAGATTAGGTATACCAGCCCAACCAAAAAATAGGAGGCAGAAAGGGTGAAAAAAGACTGGATAAGATGTATAAACTTACACTTTCGGTATTAACATTAGCTCCTTTTGCTGTCTCATCCTTTAGAATGCCCCTTGCTCTCAACTTCTGCTTGAGATAATCAGGCAACTCATTAGCCATAGGCTTCTGTTCCAACTCTCTGTTCTGCTGATTAGCCATACTTAGCATAGAAATATTAGGCCTTGGAGCACCATAGTAAGCACCTCCACCTGGTACACCATACCCATTTCCAATTTCTATGTTACCTGAGATAAAACAAAGAGTTATCACGTCTTCCAAAAAAAGTATACCAAGTCATTACCAGATCAAGCCAATAGAAAGACCATTAATTGTTGATTTTTCCAATTCAGTAACATAGATTTACAAGCATAGGATGCATAGCAACCCATAGAAAATGCAATTCACAGATTGAATTTTCCTGATTGTCATTACATACAAAATAGAGACTACTTGAATTGGCAGTGCTATTGAATGTCATTTGCAGGCATTGCTATATTTTTTTACTCAATTAAAATACATTCCTAAGATCAGTGAAGGCCTATTTGCTGCTCAAAACTAAACTGGAGACTTTTGGCAAATGTTGGTACTTTCATACCAAGTTTTACGCAAGTACATACCAAGAACTATCATGATGCAGATTGTATTTTGCCCCCTTTTTTTTTTTGGTGAATAGGCAACGTTTGGCTTATTTGGACAACTTCAGGGGTACCTTTAGATGGCATATATGCTTTAATTTTGGTATTTCTCTTGCCAATCTAATTCCCATTGCCTGTATGTTTTTTGACTTCATTAATCTTTTTAGTCATTATTACTGTGATCCTCATATATGTATTGAATTTTGGATAAAATGGTTAGGTAATATTTATTGGATATAAGGACTCTGCTAGGAGAGTCAGACATTACATAGACCTTAAGCATATTGTTGGAATAGGAAATTTGAAGCTGTGGAAAATCATGATTCCCTTCTTTTGAAAACAAGCTGTTACACTAGCAGACAGATGGATTAGTTTGTAGGGTTGAACAATATGTAATATATGTTCTCTCTATTTTTATTTTAGTAATGGTGAAAACGAGCTTTGGGCAAATTTCTCATCTCCTCTTATTTTTGTGATCTTTTATGGATTTTGAGCTCATACTTAAGAACTTTTCATAGATAGTGGACTTTGCAAGCTTCAACATAATGTACTTTACAATTCTGAGATCAGAGTGATCTGTTAGGTTAGAACATATATTAGGGCCACAAAGATATGAAACACCACGTTAAGAAGATAGAGTCGCTTTTTATATTCGGTTGGACAAAAGTTAATGAGAACACAACCTCAATATGATGAAAGCCGTTGAAAGATTGTCGTTTTATCTAAAGGAATTTTATATTGTTTTTAATATTATGGTTGTGCTTTTTAGTTGTTTGGCACCTTAACAGGCATATATAACGTTTTAAAGATGAAAAATTATGTCTAAGGGGATTAGTATAGTGAAAGACCGAGGCTGTGAATTGCTAGACAATTTTGCCCCTGTTTTGATTTTTGAATAAAGATTAGACAAATTGAAATTAGTATCATGTGATCAATTTTTTATTATTAATCTTTCCAACTTGGAAGCTGGTATTCACAAAGGTTTCACGCTTCTTGGTTAATGGCCCACCACTATTGATTATTGTGCGTCTGTGTTTCTTCTACAGCTAAATAAAATTTTGTATATTTCTTTTTTTCTGGATAACTCATAGAAGATATCCATACTCTTCATCACTTCTTCTAACTTCTAAGTTCTAACCCATCATTGACATCAATAAATGGGTATCAATTCTTGACATCAATGTTTTTTCATAATTTTAAATTTGAGATCACTCACTTAACAAGTGAGTCTTATTAAGCTACTATGTTAGCATCGATATAGAGTTCTATATCGCCTATGGCCTTTAGGCCTAATGGCATATCCATGCCCCCAACCCCTTTTGAGGAGGGATATTGATTTCTAGTATTAATGTTCTTAATTGTTACCCAAAAACAAAAAAAAAAACAAAAAAAAAAAAAAAAAAACGAAGAAGAAGAAAGAGTTCTATACTAATTTAATTTCACACAATGATAAAATTACTAGAGAATTTTTACGAATATACTCTTCTTTGTTTGTGTTTTTATTTTTTATTTTTTTTTTTATAATGGAATTATGCATGCACTTATGTGATTATGTGCATAGATATATATCTACGTTGGAGAAAAATAGTGGTGGTACTGATGATTTATCTACTGAAGATTAGCCATAATTTTTCCTTTCTCTTCTTGATTTCTCAAGTGTTGTATGCAGTGAAAGAATTGGTCTAAGCCTGGAGGCATAATCTTACTTGGATGTAACAATTTTCACTGAGATTGCTTGGAAAAATAGCATATTGTTACAATTGCAGGCTCATGTTTGTGAGATTGTTTGGCCTTTGTGTAACTTTTGCTTATATTGGCTGGGGACATATCTATATATGATAGAATATTACTCACTTCTTTGCTTTTAGTTTGTAACAGTACAAAGCAATAAACTATTGTGAATTAAACAAGAAAAGTTCTACAAATGGATCTAATGAAACATTTATTTATTTACTTTTTTGCAGGTTTCAGAGGGGTTGTTTCTCATAAAATCAGTAGCAAGCATGTTGAGTGGGATTCAGGCAGCTATGGGTGTTCTATTCTTTTGTTCTCACTTTGAATGCTTGGAATAATAAAGGATGAATGTTTTTTTTTTTTTTTTTTTTTTTTTTATAATGTAATTTTGGCTTTTATAATACTGATAATTTTTGGATGCTTGGAATGACAAGGATGAATGGTTTTTTGGATGCTTAGAATAATAAAGGATGAATGGTATATTTTTTACACAGCAATAGCATGGTGTGTTTGGGTTGTGTTGAGAGCCCATTTGTGTGTTTGGGTCGGGTTAAATGGGCTGGTTAAATGGGCTGCCCAATAGAAGTAGTTTAAGCTGCCCAATAAAGCATCAAATGTGTAACCACACTGACCTGTTCTCTAATTGCCTTGCTAGCTGCTGGGCTTTGCCGGCTGTTGGTATCATTCATTGCCAGCTGTTTTCCTTGCCAGCATTAACCACTATTCCCGGCCATAATTGTACAAGCCAGGAAAGGTTTTGCCGACTGAGGATTGGCCGGCTGATATTGTGATTGCCGGCAAATCATTTACTGGCCAAATATCAAGCCTTTACTGGCTGTTTTAACAGCCGGCAAAGCCTAAGTTTTTTGTAGTGGGTTGACATGGCGATTGACGCCTCATTTGGGCAAAGAAATTAATTTGAACAAAAAATCTAGACACTTTATAACATTTTTCTATTATTAAAAGGGAAGTGTGCTGTTTCCACAGCCAATCCACAGCTCTCTCCCTTTAGCAATTAAATTTCGATATTACCCTTCTCTCTCCCTACTTCTCCATTCTCTTCCTTACTCTCCACTTCTCCCAACATCGGTGAAAACCCAAACTTGAATTGATCATTACACAAAAAAAAATGAAAAAATTAAAAAATTAAAAATAAAAAAAATAAAAAATAAGCCATATGCATGTCATATATAGGAGAGATGAGTAATTCCATCTTCTTGAGTTGTATCAATCTGGGTTTCGGACCTTGCAAGTTGCTCCCAATACGGCCAAAAGCTCGTCCATCCCACCTCCATCTTGTTGCTCCTAATCTTCCCACATCTTCACTTTCTCCACCTTTAAGAAAATTTCACCCTTACCACTGCCATCACAAACCTTTTAGTGGTCTCTCTTTCTCTTCATTTCTTTTATATATGATTCTCACTCAATAAAAAAAATGTTCAACTTACAATCAAACAGTGAAGGAAGTGTGAGAAAGAAAGAAAGAAAGACAAAAGCTTGGGTCAATTTTCGTTGTGTGTTGTATGTTATGATCAATCCAATTTTTTCAAAAAAAGAAACGAAAAATAAAATGATCAATTTCAAATTTGGGCTTTTACCCATGCGAGAGAGTAAGGGAATGAAGTGGGAAAAGAGAAGCGTATGATGGGGATATTACAAAGGAGGAGGGAAGAGGGCTATGGATACAGGCATATAACCATTAAATTAGGCTGTGGAAATGACCCCATCCTTATTAAAATACTCCTTTTTAAATTCTCCTCGACCTACTAACATGATAAAAGGCGTAGAAAGGGGTCCTTGTTATCATGAGTTTGTCACGAGTGTGGCATGAATCTACGTGAAAGTGTAGAACGTGGCTATCAGAGCTTTTATGCCATAAATATGAGTCTCGATCACTTACAAAATTTTATTAGTCTATCCATGTTTATATATATTGAGTAGGAGTTGGGATTAAGAGAGACAATTTTTGCAAGTAAGTTTTGATATAGTTATTTAGAAATTGGATTCATAATATCCAATTACATTTTAAAAAACTGATGTAGTCGAGCTCCATTCATTATGTGACAAATCAACTTCCATAAATAGTGTATGTACAATTAAAAATCATATCCCATGATCTTGAACCATTGAGTGTATGTGCAGCACTGCTATCTTAAAATATATTTCCAGTGGCTAATTCTTTTCGTGCGTGTAACTAAAATAATTTTGCATTCAGCATTGAAGTTTGCACAAAGCTCGCATATGAGCCACGAATATGACAGGAGCGGACTTAATTAATGATAGGAGAATTCATGGTTTGCATTTAAAAGCATCACCCCGGTGAGTCCTATATTTTCAATTATCGGAGTGATTTGTTGAACAAGAGCAATATATGCTATATGGTCCAAAAAAATTTTATTCAAATTTACTTGTCTAACTAATGTGACAAGCTTCAACAATTGATTAAAAAATTGAATAATGCTATATTGTCCAAATAGCTTACTCAAATCCTCTTACCGAAATTATGATGTGATATAGTTGGACAAATCAAATAAAAAAAATTAAAAAAATAACTATTCATAGTTACTGATGTAGCGATTGCCATGTCGATCATATGGGCAAGTAAATTTACGTAAAAATTTGAACATGAACTTTAACATTTTCCTCAAGAAGACCAAGGGAAATGATTAAAGAAAAAAATCCAATTTTTTTTTGCTCATATTTACTTCCCCAACTGATAGGTAGTTTTATTTTTAATGATTTTTAATTAACCCTCAACAGACTCATCAGTTAGAAAAATAAAATTAGGGAAATGAGTATATAGCAATACTCAGAGAATAATTCATAATTGTTCGATCATAATGGGCTGACATTAATAAGGCTACCATATAGGCTAGGTAAGTAAATTTGGATAAAAAATTTGGTCTCTTTAAAATTTTCCATCCAACAAAACTTTCTAATGCTAGAAGAAAACCAAATGAGTTTTACAGAAGAAAATCGACATCATAAAAATAAAAAATTTAAACTAAATGAGTCTTATGGAAGAAAATCAAACAATATCATAAAAATTTATATATTATATATATATATATATATATAAAGATAAGGATACAAGAATCATAACTAATCACATGATCGATCTGGTCGTCATTCATAATAACAATACATAATAAAAACTCAAATAAAAGAACAATGGTCTCTTGATGTCTCCAAATCCTCAAAAACATGCATCCAAGAGACAGCAGCAACACAAGGCAGCGCAACTGCACAGTAAAGAAACAAAACGAACTTACATCAGTACATGGAGATTTGGAGAGAGAGAGAGAGAGAGAGAGAGAGAGAGAGAAATTGATGCTTACCATCCCTTCCAGAAGCCATCACCCCTAGACTTGGTTTCCACTGAAAGGGGAGCATTTTGGGGGTACCCATGATCATCTTTTACTGGATAACCAGCCGGCGGTGGAGCTGCATAAGTAGCCGAAGGGTATGTGGTGGCGGGTGGAGGATATGATACTGCAAATTCAGAACGAATAAACGAATTAACAAATGGAAGGAAAGAAGGAGAGAAGGAGCAAAAAGACCACCATAATCAAATTAAAATGACAGGTGCCCACATAGCATCAGTTTCTATGTGTTTCTTCTCAAAACGAAAAGGCTACAGATGGAGGTTTACCTGGGGGCTGATTCTGATCAAAATGAGACATGTTTAACCAAAGCTTCTTACGACAAGCTTATTAATCAAGGGACGGGATGGATGAACGAGAAAAAGAAAGGGAGAAATGAAAGAAGTAGTGACGTTGGAGAAGATGAAGATGATAAAGAAGATGGATGAAGTTTGGAAGAATGGAGAGGATATTTGTACTACAAAAAAAGAAAAGAGACGGTGGAGTAGTTGCCTGGTTGACGGCCAACACCGCGTTAAGAGAAAGGAGGTGTAAATATGAGATCATCAGACAATGGGAGCAGTTAAGGCAAGTCAGGCTTCTAGCATTTGTCATCGACCTCCCTCGCATCTGCCAACGTGGCACGCGGCTGGTTCCTTTTTGACGAGGAAAACTTAGAGCCGAAGTGTACAGCTGCGGGCTGCCGCCACTTTTTTGCCACGTCCACACATAAAGTGCGGGTCCCGGTCGGTATATATAAAGCACGTGGGTTTGGCATGGAAGGCACCTGGAAACATCCCCATATAACATTCGCCATGAATGTCCTGTTATTTTAGAATCTAGTTTGGAAATTGGAAGAACTTGCCGATGGCCTGTATGCCGCGTAACAACAATTATTTTCAATTCATTGTGGGGATACGATATTGCCAGAGATTGGATTCTTGCTTCAACGGCACTTTCACTTTATACATTATTTTTTATGAACCAAATTGCCCTTCTAGCAAGAGAGAAAGAAGAGCAGAAGGGAAAATAACAAATAACAATAAATAAGGAATTAAAAGAAGAAGATGGAAAGAGATCGGCATGTTAGAACAATATATTAGTCTATACTAGAAAACTAGAACACATGGAAATAATAATAATAACAAATAATATGCGCGTACCTGTGGAAGCCATTGAATCTAATTGACAAACCTCTACAAAAGAGACACATGGTTAGGAGGCTGGTCTTCCTCTACTTGCTCCTCTTTTCTTTATGCAGGCACCAATGGGACAGGCTATTAGGGTTTTCAACTTATGGAGTGTAGAGGGGACCTGACCTATTTATAAAGAAACTTTATGGAGTCTTTCCTATTATGGACTCCTTGACTAACAAGGAATAGGCCCACACTTTATAATCCCACATCATGGACCAAGGTGCACTAGAGCCCAAATACTTAATTGATCACACATTATAATGGGCTATACCGTATATCATTGCAGGCTAGATATTCAACCCGTTTTTCGTAATCCAGAAAACCAATCAATGTAAAGCCCACATATATGAAATTCTAACATTCTCCCACTTGGGCTACATTGATTGTTATTTGACTAATAATAATAAAATAATACATACATATATAATATTTTGAAAAACGACTCTCGGGTTGATTTACTGAAGTGGCCACACGTACATATAGCCTGAATGAAAACACCTTAGTAACATAATCCGGTCCAATAAGAATACCAACACTGAATCATGGAAGCCATTACATCATTTAGTGACATAAGACCACTCCACAGTCACAAATGCTAATATCCCTATCGACATGGATTTTAAATGATGAGTAAGTGTGACATGAAAATAGCATACTAAATGTGATCAAAATTGTGCTAAATTCAATATTGGTCCTCTTTATGGTTTCTCATGAAACCTCTTTATGGCTCACAAGGAAGCTTTTATGCCTCACAAGAAAGCCTTTATGCTTCTAACTGAAGCTCACATGTCTCCAACGAGACTCTTATGTCTTTACTTTATATCTCGAGATCTTTATTGATGTCATTCACAACAATAAGACATAAGTACGTAGCATATATATATATCATATGCTCAAAAATGACATCAATCATACTTTATGTGCACAATAATACAGTATAAGAAAATTAATTAGTACCCACTATACTTCAAGATAGGCGTCTACTTTCTTGAATGATTTTCTTTATGATGAGTTCATCCTGCCATAAACAAAACTACATGTGCACAAAATATGGCAATATAACAAATAAAAATATTATTTCACGAAATAACTTCACAAACCTTAATGGCAAAAAACCCCGTACTTTATGGGTTATCTCATCCCGAATGGGATTATGCATCACATCAAAAAATTCAATTATCACATAGTCTTGAACTCCCACTAATCTAGCATATTCAAAATAACTTAATGCGATTATAAAACTTTATAAGCTAGACATATTATTGGAGACCAATCACAATTATTTTTAACCATAATTATTGTCTGTTCACTATGATACTTTCTCTAACTACTAAGAACATTATGTCCTCATACCAGTCATATAAAAGTTATTGTCTTTTATGGCATATTAAAAATTATATTATAATTATGGTGAAAAAATTCATACAAGTCCATCAACTCTTTCTTTTATATAGCCCTCTGACCTTATTAGTTCTATCATAGCCCTCTGACCTTATTAGTTCTATCATAAGACTTTAGTTCATGATAAGTATCTTAATCATTGTATTGTTTTTACCCATTTAAAGAAAACATTGCGAATCCACATGTAAATCTAATACATACGCAAAACCTGAATGAGCATAATCTTAAGTACTCAATATGCTCCAAAATTTGCAAAAACATAAGATACATTCTTTATAAATTATTTATTACTTTATTTTCCATTAACTTTATATTCAACTTGTCCTTTTAAGATAACAAAACTAATACATGATATTTTCACCACGCAAAAATATAATCTTAATGTGGAAACTATAAATGTCTTTCAAATACAACACAACTAAAAGAAAATATATATATAATATTTTCTCAAACCTTTTAATTACTTTAAAACTGGAATGGCAATATTACTCAAGTACAATAAAATCATAAGTGAACTTTCTCCCACTGACCTTAATATTCATTCATTGATAATAATTATTCTTAACATATTATCACTATATTAATGTCTACTAAAAACATAGAAATTTCTTCAAATCACATTTTACCCCTTTGTTCACCTCAGAACAATTTAGTTCAATTATGTATGCGAAAATTTTTTTTTACAATAGCGCGCAAAACAATATGTAATAAGATAGACATACTACTAGTATACGGAGACTTAAAATCAATCCATAACAACCAATGCCCAATACGATTACTTATTCACAGTTTATTAGCGCTAGCTTGAACGTTCAAAATTTTTAACAATTAATTTTCGTTACTCACATAAAATCAAAATCTTCATCTACTTTCATGTAATCAATTTGAAAATTGTTTTCAGTATTGAATTTGCAAATAGTTGTCAAGATCAATAATTTTGACCATTGAAAACATATTTCAATAAAGGGTTAAGAGTCAGTGAATCAAAGGAAAATTTACAAGACCACTAAAAAATAGTAGCTTTCAAAGCAAATGTGCCAAATTTAGTTTATAATTGAAAATAATGCAAAAATAGTTTTAAACTAAAATCACAATCAATATCACAATCTTTAAAAACATACTACATTAGTCATGTACTTACGATTGCTTTCAGCCTAATTATAACTTCAGCATCACCAATAATTATCAATCCATTCCTATATTGCATTAACAAATATAAACCTTTTAATCATTGGTGATAGTTCTCAATAGGCTCACAATCAGTCCACGTACTAAATATAAATACTCTCTACTTTTGAATACGATAATACAATAATATATTGTATCTTATCAGTATGATAGTACCTAACATGTTATAAAATAAACTTATAATAGAGAATTATTTGTCTTAGAAATGAACTTGAAGGACAATCAATATTAATCATCAATTGATTTTTTTTTTTTTTTTTTTTTTTTAAGTCACTAAGTTCATAACCAATATTATAAACATGAGAAAATCGTTGACGCTTTCCTGTTTCATCATTATGGGAATTACAAATATTTGGCATCAACCTTAGTAGACATAAAACAATAAATAGTGTAAAAAATACACTCATTAATCATTCTTAAACTCTTGATTCATTTTCTATCACAAAAATTAATATCCTCTAAAAGGATCATGACATTAACATCTCGTCAAGCAAGAATTAACTATATATCTTAATTTTTTATGATATATTTGTAACAATGAGCGTTTAATCGTAGATACAGATTTATTGATGGCAAACATACTCCAAATCATGGATACAAAAAACACATAATCATCTTGATACTCAATATTATCCATGTCAATAAGTCTATCAAACTCAAGTACAATCTGTATATGTTGTCTCAATTTTTCTCATAGTTATTGCCAACGAAAATTTCAATTACAGACATTTGGCTAGTAAGAGCAAAAAAAAATTAAAAACTGCGGAAGCAATTCAAAAATAATATTACATATCATCCAGACATAATGCATACAATTACAATAATGGATGATCATTTCCTTTATCTAACCAACATGGGCAATTGATTAGATATACCCATAAATAAGCTCGAAAACCTTATGAGTCTTATTATGGCGAGAGCCCTAGGTGCATCATCATAAACTCCCCTTTGGGCAGAGAATACAACATGCTAATAAGTGCTCTCCAAATCCTTTATCATGAGGCTGATTAACAAAAACTACACAGATTTTCGAAAAGTCTATCACCTTTAGGCAGAAAGTACCATCTAAATCTATGCATTCCTATTGGTCACCCCATGCCATCCTTGAATTGACACACACAATAACCCCCTTTGGGCAGGTGATTGTATGTAACAACCCAAAAATGCAATCCTATCCCATAATACATTGAATGAGAAATTATGTCAACCTTTGTGAATGGGCCACTTTGGCAGCTACCACCCACTTTGGCCAACTACATTCCCCAAACTAGGATAGCCTTTATGCCCATTCTAAAAATCCCAATCACAATCCTTTGTTTGCATGCTAAAATTACTTTATATGTGATTGAGAATAATTCCAAAATTCATTTATTCATTTATTGAGTTCGTACATGTATACATAACCCAAAAATTATTTCATGGTATTATAATAAATCCAAAAAGAATATGTTATCACGTTACCAACGCATTGGCAAATTACATAATAAAATTTTTACTAAAAATTTTGCACGTTAAATACGAAGGAATCACAAAGTAGATCAATAACACAATTCACTTTCTACACTAACTATTGATTGTTCCAATTTGTAGTGTCTATGTGAATGCATGCAAATAGATTCACCGTATTCATTATTCATTACAAGTCTCAGAAGGTGTAATACATGAGCACTTGTATATACATATACTTAATGTTTGAGCAAGCTTGTGTAATACATAAAATATATATATACATGTACATGCACTCCAACACACTACACATGCACCTACGTAGTGCTGGGAGTCGAAAAACATGATTTCCGTAAAAACACCACGCCCTTATTGGGACGAGACATGCCATTAGGCAAAAAAAAAAAAAAAAAAACCTTTTAGCCATTATTATGTATTTAAGGACAGTCACATACTTCTACAATCATTCTTGAACATTGGCACACATATTGTAAATTTGTGATTAGAAAAATTGTGCCAAAAATCAAATAAAAATACGCCAACAATTTAAGGTTTAAAAACAATCCCAAAATTAACCACTATCTTTAAATTTAGACAAAAAACAAAATGTGACTCCTTATAGCAAGTGGAATCCACTAAAAAATGGTATGGCAAAAATTTAAAAATAAATAAATAAATTTAGGTCACACGTGCCCATGGAAACATAATGAGGCTGGGGTTATTCCCTACCTCTAGTGGGTCACATAATTGGGTCTCGGTCATATATTATGGGTTTTTATGAAATCTTGTAATTCCTTCTTCAATCCAACACAATAGTACATGAGAAAAGTAATTCAGCATATCAAAATACATGTATAATGATTATTGACCTTCAATTTTCCATGCAATGGTCAAAAGATAATATCATGAACTTGGGTATCGACCCAAAACATTAGAATCAAAATGAGGATACTAGGCACTGCCATAGTGCCATGGCATGTAATCATACAAACATGCAACGTAAACATTATAGAAAGGTCCCAGTATTTATATTTCATATAGGAAAATTCAATCTTAATGTCCCTTTTGGCATGTACTTTGAAATCAAAATTTCTAGAAAGAAGGTGCATATGAGAGTACGTTAAAACAAATATCAAACTCTAGAAAATTGATCCTGCAGAAAATTGGGTAAGGCAGAAATAAAGATTTTAGAAAATTACATATAAAATTCATTGGGGCACGTGGGGTATACACACATGAAATTGGCTCCAAATAGGGAGCATGTGTCCCACTGCATGAATCACACTAAGCATGCGGACTACGAACAACCCAACTTCAGCAAGTTGGTTACCTTCTACATCACGCGGGTCCTATTACGTGGATTTTTCCGGTCGGCTTTCGATTATAATCAAAACATATTTTCCTTCCTTCAATTCAATAAATTAATGAAGGAAGAAAATTAATTCAAGTCATTTTAAATAGATATGTTATCATCATAGGTCACTAATTGGCCACATGATGGTCAAAAAATTTCATAGGTATAAAACTGTCGCTTAAAACGCCGCCATGATAATATATACCTCCACCCAAAACTTGCACAACACAAAACAAGCCGGCAATGGGCCCAACATAGCCCCACAAGAGACCACATGCCAGGGCCCACTTGATTCCTACACGATTCCACATAAAACAATTGAATCCAATTGAGGGTTTTCATCCATCAATATTTTCAAGTACTTTTATGCAGAAATACAAACATATAAAATTATTTATATTAAAGGTTTCCATTGGTATACATGCAATCATGATCACAAACATGGTGCACGTGGAAAGACCCTTACATGGTTTCGTTGGATTTTAGCCCTAATAAACTAATCGGCGGCGGGGCAAGGATTCTTGGAAAAAGAAATCCTTATTCTTTTTGCAGCAATTACTATATATATATATATATATATATATATATATATATATATATATTTAGGCATACGAGCATATGTATTTCAAATAAGAACATCATACAAAAAAGAATATTCAATTATTGGTTCTAGCCCTAGCATGGTGGCTCTGATACCACTTGTTAGAACAATATATTAGTCCATACTAGAAAACTAGAACACATGGAAATAATAATAATAACAAATAATATGCGCGTACTTGTGGAAGCCATTGAATCTAATTGACAAACCTCTACAAAAGAGACACACGGTTAGGAGGCTGGTCTTCCTCTACTTGCTCCTCTTTTCTTTATGCAGCCACTAATGGGACAGGCTACTAGGGTTTTCAACTTATGGAGTGTAGAGGGGACCTGACCTATTTATAAAGAAACTTTATGGAGTCTTTCCCATTATGGACTCCTTGACTAACAAGGAATAGGCCCACACTTTATAATCCCACATCATGGACCAAGGTGCACTAGAGCCCAAATACTTAATTGATCACACATTATAATGGGCTATACCGTATATCATTGCAGGCTAGATATTCAACCCGTTTTTCGTAATCCAGAAAACCAATCAATGTAAAACCCACATATATGAAATTCTAACACGGCAAACCACGGCCACCGGTGGCTTGCCAGAAAAAAGAGAAAAGGATCAGAAGTGAGGAGCGAGAAAGGGGGTCGCGATGGGAATTGCTGAAATGGGTGATGGCGAATTTTGCTTTGGCCTCCTCATTCATTGTCTCAATCTTCCTATTTTGCAATTGCCCCTATGCCTCCTTTGGAGGTCTAGCTTCGTCAACAAGAACAAACCAGTAAGAACGGGCTTTCCACACAAAATAAGCTATTAAATACAACACAAAAATGGCATAATAATATAAAAAAGGTAATGTGCATATATGCCCACCCAAGGGCGGAGTGAAGAGTTATCTCCAATGGGGGTATGCAAAGTAGGAATTAAAAGCTTCCGGGAGCTTGTTTGGAAAAATTACTTTTTGGTAATCACTTTCCAATGTAATGCCAAAAGAAGTATATTGCTCAGCAACGTATTACAAATTTATTGTATTTATGTTTTAGAAATCAGTTTAAAAGAAATCTATAGAAATCAGTTTAAAAGAAAATCAACCCTCTGCAAAGTTCTCCTTTACAGTAGCACGTGAACAAACTCCAAGTAGACCACGCAACTTCACAAATGTAGCCAACTTGAGAGGCTTGGTCTATATATCTGCAACTTGGTCTTCACTTCGACAATAAACCAGTTTGATTGTTCTATCATTGCCAAGATCTCTTAAAAAATAATATTTCACATCGATATGTTTGCTTCTTCCTTGTAGCATAGGATTCTTGGAGAGTTTGATTGCTAAGTTGTTGTCACAAAAAACTGTAGTAGTTTCAACTTGCTTGAACTGTAGCTCTTCAAGAATTCTTCTAAACCAAACAGCTTGACAAGCACAAGCCGTTGCAACAATAAATTCAACTTCTGTAGTTGACAAGGTGACAATTGGTTGCTTCTTAGAAGACCACGTAATGGCCCCTGTGCCCAACATAAAAACATAGCTTGAAGTGCTCCTTCTATCATCTTGATCTCCTGCATAATCACTGTTAGTAAACCCGAACAACTCTAACTTTTACCCTTCCTGTAGAATAGTCCAAAATCTCTAGTTCCTTGGAAGTGACGAAGGATTCTCTTGGCAGCTAACAAATGCATTTCTGTTGGATTCTCCATATATCTACTTATTAAACTCACAGAAAACATTATGGTCTTGTTGCAATTAAATACATCAAACTGCCAACAATTTTCTTGTAAAGTGTGCTTTCCACCTTCTTCCCTTTATGATCTTTGTTTTGCTTCAAGCCAAACTCAGTTGGAATGTATACAGGATTGCAATCCTTCATTCGAAACTTGTCCAAAATATCTCGCACATACTTCTTTTGAGAAATAAAGATCCCATTAGTTGATTGCACTACTTTTATGCTAAGGAAGTAATGCATCATACCAACACTACAACAAAGTTAGTTATCCACGGCGTGCAAAGTACACCATGGATGACTTTTCACAGCGTACAAAAAAATGCCGTGTTGGGCCGCGTCGTGGAAAACCATTGTATATCCACGACGTACCTTGCACGTCGTAAATATGTTTTCTACGGCATACATGACACGCCGTGAATAAGTTTTCTACGACATACATAGCACGCCGTGAATAATTGTTTTACGACATACATGGCACGCCATGAATAGGTCATCTATGACATGCATTTTATGTCGTGAATCAATTATCTACGGCATAAAGTGTGCGCCATTAATGTGCCCCTTGTTGTTTTCTTTTTTCTTTTTTTTTTTGGATTTCCTAGCTTTTTCCTTTTGATATTACACCTATTTATTCAATAATTTTTGGCTCACATACATTCTAAAGCAATAACTATACACCAATTTGTAATCCAATAATCCATGATTACTACTTAAAATTAGAAATCAAAAATACAAATTATATTCATTAACCTCATGAGAGCAATACAAAAAACTGCCTCATAGACAAAAATGCTACAGCCATCCAAAAAACAATCTCTCATATACAAAAAGCTACAGCCCATCCAAAAAAAAAAAAAAAAAAAAAGTTTCTCATCTAAGTAATTTGTTTTTAAAACAAGCAAAAATCTATAACTTTCAACTTCTCTTTTCTTGAACTTCCAATAAGTTGATATCCAGCTTGAATTTGCATATAAGATTAGGATAAAGCAACTTGAGCAATAACTTGTGCTAAAGCCTGCTGATGGGACATACCAAAAGGGCCTGCATGGATTTCACATGAATAAATGAATAGCAGAACACATTAGAAAATCGCCTAACAATGTGGCTCAAAATTATATTTCCAATAAAATAATAAACATTGCAATAGAGAGATCATTTGTGTGAGATATCACCATAAAAAAATAACCTCTACAAAAGCATATTTAAAAGTAAGTCTTCTTAGGTCAGCTAGGGAATTGTTTATGAAATACCAATGGTACATATTAATACTGTAGCTTTTACTCTGGTCAAAGCAAGGGAATAGTTTTCATTAAGATTCATGTTATCAAGGACATTGTTTTTAGTTGATTCTTAGTTTAAAATTATTTGTCCACCATGATGAGGAGTGCCAATTTGGTGGTTGCAATTGACCAACATGTTATAATGCAGGCATGCAAAAGATTGAAAACTCCTACAGTTTTTATGAAATCTCACTCTTTTGAATCATCACCCATTTACCTAAATTTACTTTCTTTATAAGATGTAACATAGTTGAATCTAAATATTATGTGAATTTGATTTTGTTCTACACTATTATTAATTATAAGACCCCTCCTAATGCAACAAATGAAAACTCCTACAATTGCTTGGGTAACCATTGTTCCATAATGGTTAACCAAGCTAATGCTGCAATTTTGAAAACTCCATGAAAACTCCCTAAGCTAATGATTGAAAACTCCTACAATTTTAATACTATCACACAGTAGTATTAAAATTTTGATAAGCATGTTCCAATTCAACACAGGCTATAACCAAGCTAATGCAACAAATGAAATAAAAAACAGACCTGCAAACACAGAGAGCTTTCCTCATATCTTCTACAATTTTAATACTATCACATAGTAGTATTAAAATTTTGATAAACATGTACCAATTCAACATAGGCTATAACCAAGCTAATGCAACAAATGAAATAAAAAACAGACCTGCAAACACAGAGAGCTTTCCTCATATCTCCAGATGTAGCTGCAACTTTCTGTCATTTTTTAAATATTGTCAGTATCTAAATTGCTTGAGATAAACTGCAATATTCAGGTGCAAGTTACATAAGTCACTCATTTATTTTCAATAGTTTACAGAAAAATGATGCTTCCAAACAGTCCCTTTTGGATATGAATTAAGCCTCACGATATGGGTGGGCCCTAAATGTTAAATATTATCAACTTTTATTACATTAGCAAACTTTGATTGCTATGTGAATTGAACTAAGTCAGTACATACATGGGTTACAATCTTAATTGAAAGTGTCTAATCTCTTGATTAGATGTGGAACACTTTTTCCCATTTACTTGAAAGGGAAAAACTGAAAAATTTTGACTTATGAGATCTTTCCAAAAAGTTTGTGTAGATCGCATGCCCCAATGTAGCTAAAAATCTATGTCTGAAGACCTGTTGAGTTAGATCAACCAAAAAGTGCTAGTCCTCACAATCATGGTCTGTGATTTGCAAATGACCAAGCGACCAGGAGCATCAAAATCAACCCGAGATCCTAAATTATCATACAACCATGCTTTTACCTTTCCATCCACTGCTGTTGAAAAGATAAACTGAAGCGTAAAAGCACAAGCAGAACATCAGAGACAAGCACAAAAGAAACAGTCACAGGAAGGCAAAATAATTGTAAAAATTTATGGAAATTATCGGAATGTTTTTTTTGTAGTGAGGGTAGACAGAATAAACAAGAGCCTCGTGACCTTCAAAAGTATATTGCTTGGCACCAGTAACAGCATCCCACACCTAAACTACAAAACATTAGAGAGGAATGACAACTTTTCCACTACTAAAACAATCAAATATGTAATATGACAAACCAACCTTGATGGTCTTGTCGTCACCACAAGTTATTATAACAAGTTGCTTATTGGGGTGAGAGAATGCAGGATCATTTACTCCACCAACATGAGCATTAATCTATATAAGAAAAATCTGCGTCACTTGCAAAAACTACTTACTCAAATAGTACAGCAAGATAGTGGGAAAAAAAGGCTAGTTGATAAAAACCAATTTATACCTCCATGTGCTGCCTTACATCATTATCCCCATGATAAGAATATATTTGTACAATGTGCTTCGAGTATGCAACTCCTATTTATTGTTAAGGGAAAAGATTCAAAGGACAAGTTACATAATAATACAGTATATTCGTAAAAATATTCATGTCAATTATAATACATTCACCACCAATGCATTTTGATATGTTCAGGCTTACCAAATAATGAACCTTCAGGGCTCCAAGTTACGCAGTTAACAGATAAAGAAGGATCCTTAACTAGTGCTGCCTGTATTTCATTAGGATAAGTTTAGTCATCAAATATTCCAATAGTACAAGTATTAAGAGTACGGCACAAGTAATATTCAGTTCCATTTTTTAATAAAGGTATTTAAGGGACACACCTGCAGAGACATTGAACATTTACCAAGACCCCAAACTTTGAAGTTTCTTAAAACAAATGTCTTCCCAGAACCGACTTGCCACAACCCTATGTCCCCCACCTTTGTACCAACTGAAGCATCACATTGAGAATATTCAAAAGTCAATTCTCAGTTTAGATGGCAAAGCAGAAACATTATTACAAAAAAAATAAAAATAAAATATAAAATAAAAATAAAAAGGTCATGAATAATGAAAAATAATCTCCGAAAAGACAGACCTAGAAGTACAGTTGGTTGAACAGGATGAAAATTGGATAAGAAAGAATTACAAAGAGAGAGGGAGGTGGGGGAGGGGAATCTGTGCAGAAAATTGAAAAATTGAATGAATAAAACATTGGCGAAGAGAAATACCTGAAGAGAGGGAAAGAGAAGAGAAGATGGAGACGTTTTATGTGAAAGTGAGAATAACAGAGTGCTCACCACCACCACCACATATCAATAAATAAAAAAAAATAAAAAAACACCCACTCCATATCAGCCGACTCTCACCACCACCACACTCACTCCATCTTCACTTCAAAACCCTCAATCCTTCTCCAACCCTCACTTCTCAATCCTTTTCAAACCCTCACTCCATATCAGTAGAGGTGTTATTGAGAGAGACAACTGGCTGTTCGATGTGCGGAATCGGGTGATGGACCAGCCGTGGGTGAAGCTCAGTCGATGCGTGCAGAAGGAGGGTATCGATTTAGAGATCTCAACCATGGGTGCTTCTCCGAAACCCTTGGCTCAACCGTGGTTCACTCAGTCGATGCATGGAGAAGGAGGGTATCAATTTGGGGAATCAGCCGTGGGTGCTTCTCCAAATCCCTTGGCTCAGTCGCGGGTCAAGCCCAAGTATCAGTGTGCGGAAGGAGGGTAACAGATTTGGGGATCTTAGATTGGAGAGTTCTCGATCCAAAAACCTTAGTTTCGAACGTCTTCTAGAAAAGCTCAGTCCTAATACAAAAGCCTCCATTAAAAAAACCAAAAGAAAAGGGAAAAATATATCAATGAAGAAATGGGAAATAAACCCGCCCAAAATTTTCGCGGTGAGCAAGTGGGTCCTAGTTATTCACGACGTGCAAGAAACGCCATGGAAAACCTTATTTACGGCGTTTTTATACCGCATGCCGTTAAATGTGTAACATTTACTTTATTAATGGCGTACATATATAGCATGCCATTAATATACCTCATTTATGGCTTGCCACATGTGCACGCCGTAGATATGACGCCGTGGATGACTCATTTTCTTGTAGTGCAAGGTCAGACATTTCAAATTTAACCATTATAGATTTCTTAAATTCTTTAAATATGACACCATCATTTCCAATAAATATAAGATTATTTATATATAAGCAAACAATGAGCAGTTTCCCTTATCTCCAATTTTAACAAAAAGTGTGTGCTCATATGGACATTTGTGAAAGTCTTCTTTCAAAAAATAAGCCTCAATGCGACTATACCAAGCTCATGGAGCTTGTTTTAATCCATAAAGAGCTTTCTTTAATCTATTCACTTTATGTTTATTTCCGATCTTAATGTAACCAAGGGGTTGTTCTACAAATACTTGTTCCTCCAAGTTTCCATACAAGAATGCCGATTTAACATCCAGCTGGAAAATAGGCCACGAGTTCTGCACTGCCAATGCAATCACCAATTGTCACACCCTATTTTTGCCACCTTAGCTAGGGTTTGTCATTTCATGTGTCATTTTGTTTCCTTTTTGAGTCTAGTCTTTTGCATTGAGTTTCTAGGGTCCTAAGGATGGTGTGTATGAATTTTGGTTCGATTTGGAGTTGATCTTGAGGGTTAATAAGAACTTTTGTGACTTGAGGGGTATAATCGTCTTTTTGGTCACAAACTTTCCATTGAACCTTGAAATGATCTCCAAGTTGCCAATTGGAGCTCATATGGATGCATTTGAGGTATTTATGGGTTCAATTTGATGAATTGAAGGTTCGAGATTAGAATGGCTCAACATGGCTCAGGTTGGTTAAGAGACCTATTTCGGGTTAGCTCGAATTGGCTCATGATTTTCACTCTATGATTACTCATTTGACCTTGATTAGTCTTAATTTCATCCCCAAATGTGTTTAGGGAGGTTGAATTTCGAATTGGAAAGCATTTGGTGCGACCCTATGTGCATACCTAAGCTAAACTATGGTGAGGCATAGCGGTTAACCACCTTTGTAGGACCCAACCATGCAGCCATGGCTAGGGTTTCTTGCCCTCAAGTGACTCAAATTACATTCCCCTTCGAAACACGGTCGTTTTGGCTTTCGTTTCATCAAAATCGGAGTTGATTTGAGTCCTGAAACACATTTGGAAGTCAAAAGGGTCAAAAATTGGGCTGAAGATGACATGGCCTCGGGTGACCACCCAGGCCTGGGCGGCTAGCCGCCTGGGCCCAGGTGGCTAGCCACCCAGCCCCAGGTGGTCACCCGAGCCACTTTCCATTTTTGAGTCTTGACGCGGCTCCCTCCCTATTTCCTCGGATTTGCTCGCCTCCAGCCACCATTTAACCCTATTTTCAGCCCTATTTTACCTACATGAGCCCCAAGGGAACCTCTAAGAGCCCTTGGATCAATACATAGGGTTTTAATCCCAACCATTGAGGGTTTTCCCTCAAACCCTATAAATACCCCCTTATCAGCAATAGGGGAGGCAATTTTCTAAAGTGAGAGGCATGTGTGAGACTTGGAGGCTATGACAGCCACCCTTAGGGTAGTTTAACCTAAATTTTGAGTGATAGAGTGAGAGAGAGAGCTTGAAGGAGGGCTGGAGCTTTGCTTGAAGGCTTGAAGGAGAGTGTTTCCAGCAGTACACAAGAGGAGAAGCAAACTCTACAGCAGTAAGGTTCTACATACAGGTATACCTCAATCTCTCTTTCATTCAAATTAGGGTTTTCTGCATAGGATAGCATTATTTCATGTTCAAGCTTATGTTTTTATCATGTGTTGATGCTTCTAATGCTTAGAATGCATGATTAGGATATTGTTTATGGCTGGTTTTGCATGATATAATGTCATTCCATGTGATTTTATATGTGGTTGTGATTTTAGGGTTTCTAGTGTCTTTTTAGGGGTTTCTCATTGAATAGCTATTATTGCATCACTACAACAAAATAGGCTTTCCACGACTTGAAATTAACGACGTGCATGATTGCAAGTCGTTAATATGGGTCTTTTACGACATACTTACTTAGCACGTCGTTAAAAGGCCCCATGTAGACAATATTCACGACGTACAGGAGAAGCGCGTCGTTAATGAGATCTATTACGACTTGTTTTGTGCGTCGTAAATACTGTACCGAGATTTGCCTTTTCACGACATGTTCTACACGTCGTAGATGTTAAGTCGAGGATTCCACTTATTATTTACGACGCGTTCTACACGTCGTAATTGACTTCCCGAGAATTGCTCATTAACGGCCTATTGTGCACGTCGTTAATAAAACACCAAAAGTCCCACGAAATTTTTAGCGGGTAGTTTGCCTCGCTTGACTAAATTTTGCAAGTTCCCCTTTTATTTTTTATTTTTTTGTTGCTTTACTCTTCCTGTGTTCCATCTCACAGTCACTCTCACACACGATCCATCTAACGCACACAGCACACAGCACACTCCCTCAATCCCTCAAAACCCCTTCATCTCGCACACTCCCTCAATCCCTGTCGAGCATCAATCCCCCTCACCATCTCCTGCCATCGGTGTCTCATTACTCTGCAAACCCAGATCAGAATTTTTTCAAGCTAGGGCTCGTTTCTCTTGGGATCAAGGGCCAGGCTTAATCGGGTGTTTCGTGCGCTTCCTCTGCCGATTTCGTATGGGAATCGAAGCTTCAGTCCCATCTCGCAATCAGTCTCGCACACACTCCATCTAAAGCAATCAGTCTCGCACACACTCCCTCAATCCCCCAACACCCCTTTATCTCGCACACTCCCTCAATCGCTGTTGAGTGTCGATCCCCTTCACCATCTCCTGCCGTCGGCGTCTCATTACTCTGCAAAACCCAGATCAGATTTTTTTCAAGCTTGGGCTCGTTTCTTTTGGGATCAAGGGCCAGGCTTAAGCGGGCTTTTCGTGGCGCTTCCTTTGCTGATTTCGTATGGGAATCACTTCTGTCCGATTATCAGTTCCTTATTGACAAACTGTTTAGTGGGTTCCCAGAAAATTTTGTCAATAAGCAGATTTACGCGTGGCTGTGTCGACCCAATTCCTTTGATGGCAGCACCAAGGTATTTCCATTTTTTTTTTTAATTTCTTGTGTTTTCTTGGAAGCCAATCAGGGCTTTTGTTATTTGAGCTTAATATTTTGAATTTTTAAAGTAACTTTGTTTGGGACTCGAGAAAGTTAAACCCCATAAAACAATTTCGACTTAGTTGTTTTGAATTTTTCATTATTTAGACGTAACAATGAAACTTCATTTACTTCTCCTCTTTTCTCGGAACCCAGACACAGATTTGGGGAATTCGTTAATCTTGTGGTGTTAGTTTTGTTGTTTGAGCTTTGTTTGTTGATGGGTTTTGAGAAATTTTTCTGGGCTTGTGCAGAAAGCTTGGTTGGATAAGACTACAGGTGGTGTTTGTTTGTCAATTGCTGCAAAGGGGTTAGCTATTACGGGAATAGATGATCCTGTAGACTTGCTCCTATTACTTGGACTTGCTTTCAACAGATTTGGAAGGCACTTGGGCCGTGGTGGAGGGTAAGTTCAGACATTTCTGCCAACTAAAAATTTGGGTTCAGTCTCTTGAGCAATTTCAGATTTGATGTAGAGAACTTTACCCCCAACACCCCCCCCCAAAAAAAAAGAAAAAAAAGAAGAAAAAAGAGACCTAATCCCACACCCAAACAAGAAAACCTATGAATATTAATTCTGGGGTTTTATTATTGTCCCAGAATTAATTGCAAAACCAATTTGTGTTTGAGCAATGATTATCATCATGAAGAAACTCTGTGTGTGCCTAAATAATTCTAACTGTTTGAAATGCAGTATATTATGTCTTGACTTCTTGTTCACATTCATCATTGGCACCCAGACCTAATTAAAGCATTATTTAAACTTATCCTATATCTAGTGCTGTTCAATATTTTTCTCCAACTAGATAAACCATGTACTACTTTTTATAATGCCGATTAATAAGACTTGCAATGCCAATGCCATTGGAAGCTAGCCTCAATTAGGTCTAAAAAATGTTATTTATGCGCTATGCTATTAGTTTCTCTTAGACTTTTGTTTCAAGAAGTGGAAGATGTTGGGTTCAACTTCTTACTCTCTTTTGGGGTTATTATCTCGAGTTTCAAATGATGTAGAATGGATGGTAATTATACGTCGCATTTATGAGAATTAGTCAAGCCAAATCAAGATATAACACCAACAGGGCCAGCCCAAAAAAAAAAAAAGATTTGTTTTCTAGTAGCCCCACTCTCAGTAGGTAGCCCTTGCATGTGCGTGACACTATGACAGCATGTTGTTGCAACTGGGTGACTTGAGATGGGATCTCCAATAATTTGTTTTGTTTTGTATTTTTTTTTTTTTTTTTTGGGTGCTAAGGACAAGGATCTCCAATTTGACACAACTAACCCCCCTTTTATGTGCATGAGTGGTCTAGCCAGAGTTGAAGTCTTTGTATATTTTATTAGGGTTATATTTTTATGAATTGGTTGGTGTATTCTATCATTGTGGGTGGTTTAGGGTTACAAGGCTTTGGGCAGGGTTGAGACTTGAGACCTATTGTGATCCGACTGTTTTTTTTTTTTTTTTTCTTCAAACGAGCACTATCATAAGTCATTAGACTTAAATTAATCTCCTAATATGCACAATGACTACATTATCTTTCAAAAATCATTAAATTATGAAGATTTCTATGCTATCTTTCCCTTACTCTTTGAGGTTTATATAATTGTCTTACCATGGGCCTTGAGGTAATTTAAAAGGGTTGGGAGGGTAATTAACTATCCCAGAAGGATAGTTATGAAGATTTTATTCATGCAATTGAGGGATTACTTTTGTAAATTAATCTACCTATCTATGCTACTTAATTATAAAACTCTGTATCTCATTAAAACTTTTGATTGACAATTACATTTTATATTTTAAATACTTAATTGTCCCTCATATTTAAACAAATAGGAATGTTTATTTTTCAGAAAAAAAGGAAAAAAAAAAGGAGAAAGAGAGACAATGACATCCACTTCATGTTTTAGGTTATGGGTGATATGGTCTAACTTGATCTACTCTCTCTCTCTCTCTCTCTCTCTCTCTCTCTATATATATATATATATATGTGTGTGTGTGTGTGTGTGTGTGTGTAGAAGCAAGATAAACTGAAGCAATACTAGTGAAGTTGTTGAGCTTTATATTGGCCTGGCATATCTATTTTGTTTGACTTTATGGTTTATGTCTATTTTGAGCTGATCAATATGTCGGTTGTGCTATTGTGGAAATCTTTCTAAGAGTTTTCAACTTTATATTGGTCAAAGTCTTTTTTTTATTGTCTCTCTAATCAATTTTCCTCATATTGTGAAAATTTAGTGAAAATATATATTTTTTTGTAACAAGTTGGTATGCATCTAGAATAAATTACATTTTGAGTTTTCAAATTATGTGAAATTTTGTATTTCCTGTTAAGCTGGTCAGTTTCCCCTATCAGTTCAATTGGTGATTTGTTTAAATATATTGCTAGTTTATTTGACTTGGGATTGATTCGGTTGTGAATAAGTTCTTTTTTTTGTACGTCCCTCAAACAATTAGACATTTCTAACTCATACGTAGCCCCTTTAAAAAAAAATAGAGAAATAAATGAATGCATCTCAATGACAGATTTGAAGCATACATAGAATTAATTTTGATATTAATTATGGCAGCAATATATATATATATTTTTTTATCAAGTAATATATATTTGTTCAAATTTCTCAAGCATGGTTATTCACTAATGATTGGTTTGTGTGGATGCTGGGTTGACGTAGGAAGTAGCTAGCTAGTGGGCCACTAGTGACTAGTCACAATGGATAAAGAATGGGTGCATCTTCCAAGGTTTTATTTATTTTTATTTTTAGATGTACTTTAAAAAGTATATATATATTATATACTAATTTGATCAGTTTAGTGAAATGTTGAGTTTTAATTTGTAGAACGTCGATAGAGTATAAAGCTGGAGCACGAAAGTTTGCCGATATGGCTCAAGAGAATGCAGGGAATCTAAAAAAGATTGTATGCCCTTGTGAGCGATGTAAGAACCTACGTCGCCACCATTATGACATAGTGTTCGAGCACTTGGTCATACATGGGTTTCATTCTACATACACTACGTGGGTTCTTCATGGGGAATGTCCAAGTGCATCCTTACCACATGAAGATGTTGAAGATATTGAAGATGTTGAAATGCAAGATACATATAGGATGTACAAAGATATTTGGATGCAAGATGAGGATGCCTTAAAGAGCACACATGAGGGAAGCGAGTCAGAGTTCACACATGTGTTGGAAGATGCTGAAACTCCTTTGTACCCAGGTTGTACAAAGTACACAAAGTTGTCAGCAACTGTAGTGTTATACAAGCACAAAGCTATAAATGGTCTATCTGACAAGAGTTTTAACGAACTTCTTGAAATCATTCGTGACATGCTTCCTCAAAATAATGCACTTCCTGATTCTTTATATTCAACAAAAAAGTTACTCAAGGCATTTGATCTAGGGTATGAGAAGATACATGCCTGTGTGAATGATTGTTGTTTATTTAGAAAAGATAAAGAGCTTATGGAAACATGTCCGAAATGTAGTTCTTCGCGATGGAAGACAAACCTACGCACTAAGAAGATTCAAAAAGGAGTTCCTGCAAAAGTGTTGCGTTATTTCCCAATCATTCCAAGACTTAGGAGGATGTTTATGTCTTCTGAAAAGGCAGAGCAACTAACGTGGCATTATACTCACAAAAGTCTAGATGGTAAGATGCGCCATCCAGTTGATTCATTGGCATGGGATACAATCAATCAGAACTGGCCTTGTTTCGCATCAGATTCGCGAAATATCAGGCTTGGTCTTGCGGCAGATGGGTTTAATCCCTTTGCAGATCTTAGTTCTAGATATAGTTGCTGGCCAGTGATATTGGTTACTTATAACCTTCCTCCATGGCTATGCATGGCGAAGGAAAACCTCATGTTAACATTACTAATTCCCGGCCCAAAGCAACCAGGGAATGACATTGATGTTTATTTGGAGCCTCTTATAGATGACTTGAAAGAGCTATGGAATAATGGAGTGGAGGTTTATGATGCATTTAGTAAATCCATGTTCAATCTGAAGGCTATTCTGATGTGGACAATAAATGATTTTCCAGCTTATGGAAACTTAGCTGGGTGTGCCACGAAGGGGAAACTAGCTTGTCCTGTGTGTAGTATCAACACATCTTCAAAATGGTTGAAATGGAGTCATAAGCAGGTATACCAAGACCACAGGCGATTTCTACCACCCAATCATCCATTTCGGAAGAAAAAAAGTTGGTTTGATGGAAATCATGAACTACGAGGGAAGCCTAGACGGTTGCTCGGTTCAGAAGTTCTAAGTACGGTCAAAGATATTCAAAATGATTGGGGAAAGAAGAAAAAAGATGTTGAAATTGAGTTGGGAAAGAAGAAAAAGACCAAAAGGAAGAGAAAGATGGGACAAAAGAAACAAAAAGATACCATTCAACCGTGGAAGAAGAAATCTATATTCTTTGACTTACCATATTGGGATGTAAGTTATTTTTGTGAATTAAATGTCTATTTTTATTTTTTTAGTAGATCTAATAATTGTTATTTTTAAATGTAACATATCTTTTTGATTGATGTTCTAGGCATTACTTTTGCGTCATAACTTAGACGTGATGCACATTGAAAAGAATATTTGTGAGAGCATTGTTGGCACACTTTTGCATATGAAGCAAAAATCAAAGGATGGGCTTAATTCACGTAGAGATTTGGAGGAAATGTCCATTAGACGTGAGTTGCATGCAGAGCATAAAGGC
The DNA here is from genome assembly GCA_039720395.1 of Liquidambar formosana. Taxonomy (NCBI): domain Eukaryota; kingdom Viridiplantae; phylum Streptophyta; class Magnoliopsida; order Saxifragales; family Altingiaceae; genus Liquidambar; species Liquidambar formosana. The sequence goes on along the minus strand of CM077824.1, from coordinate 23,587,484 downwards.
AATAATAAATATTACTTACCAGCTGCGCCACACACGCTATCAAAGGCAGAGAAGAAATTTTTTTGTTCTAGGCTATGGTCTTTAAAGTTACCTGATGGTTATAGCTCTAATATCGGGAATTGTGTTTTATTAGAAGAGTGCAAGATATTAGGCCTTAAGTCCCATGATTGTCACGTCCTAATGCAACAATTGTTGCCAGTAGCATTGAGAGGACTTTTGCCTAAGGGACCAAGGAATGCAATATTCCGACTATGTGCATTTTTCAATGAAATTTGTCAAAGAGTTATTGATAGAAATAGATTGGAACCACTTGAAGATGAAGTTGCTGAGACTTTGTGCATGTTTGAAAGGTTCTTCCCTCCGTCTTTCTTTGACATTATGGTTCATTTGTCTATCCATTTGGGACAAGAAGCTCGTCTATGTGGACCAGTGCAATATCGATGGATGTACCCATTCGAGAGGTAGTTTACTATAATATTTTCCTCATATTTATATCGTTCTTAATGTTTATATTAGCCTATTTTGTTAACACTTAAACAATTAACGTTAGTATTTTCGTTTCATTTTATGTGTTATGATTTAGATTTATGAAGGTATTAAAAGGTTATGTTAGGAATCGTGCACGGCCTGAAGGATGCATTGCAGAATGTTATCTAGCAGAAGAGTGCATGCAGTTTTGTAGTGGATACATGAAACAAGCAGCTGAAATAGGCACTCGTCATAATCGCAATGAAGATTTTGAGAATGAAACAATACTAGAAGGGCATCCAATTTCCAAGGGGCATGAGATAGTCATGGATGATGATATGTTACGAAGGGCTCATCTTTATGTATTGAGAAATAGTGCAGAAGTTGAACCATATATAGAGTAAGCATTATGAGAATAATAGTTAGTTAGTTTGTAATTATTGACATCATACATTTGTCTTACTTTTTTACTTTTCAATTTCAATTAGAATGCATATGGAGGAGTTGAAGCGCTTCAACAGGAATCTATCAAACAATGAATCCCTTGCACAGAAGACACATACTGATACTTTTTGTGAATGGTTAGCAGCGAAGGTTGACATGGTTGAAAGTGATGTCTCGAGTACATTGGCGTGGCTTTCACGTGGGCCTAGAAAGCATGTAATGTCTTATTCTGGATATGTTATCAATGGCCATCGATTTCACACAAGTGAAGTTGAGAAGTCCACACAAAACAGTGGTGTTTCACTTGAGGCAGAAACTATTTGTCGATCTAGTGCAAGAGACACTGCACAAGTCGTTCAAAAAATCTGTTACTATGGGATTATAAAAGACATCATTTTGTTAGACTACTACAAATTTCGAATCCCTATCTTTAAATGTGATTGGGCCAACATTGGAAATGGTGTCAAAGTCGAAGATGGATTGTTGATGGTTAAAATCCTCCAAGGACAAAGTCAATTTGAAAGAGATCCATTCATTCTAGCATCACAGGCGAAGCAAGTGTTTTATTCTACAGACAATGATACATCGAGTTGGTCTGTTGTACTAAAAGCACCACCAAGAGGTTTTCATGAGTTGGAGGTTTATGATGAGAATGCTTATGTGCCGTCCACACCAGCAGATGTATTTAGACTAGATTTGGAAAATGATGATGAAGATGAACATTATGCAAGGAGAGATTGTGAGGGCATAGAAGAGGAAGATGAAGATGTTGAATAAGTTGTTGTGATTGTAATTAGTTTTAAATGATACTCTTAACTTTCAACTTTTGCACTTTTCCTACATTCATTTCTTGCTTGTTTTTCATTTGTCGATATCTTGTCAAAGTTGAAACTTGTTATTCCTCCACCTAAATTAAGTTTGCTGTTGAAATTAAGGAATAGGTATGAGAGAATGATTTAATTTGGTTAATTAATGATAATGCATAATCTACAACTCAAACTTTATTTGTCAAAGTTGAAACTTGTTATTCCTCTATCTAAACTAAGTTGAAACTTAAGTTTGCTATATATTTGTTAATATTCTTTTGTCAATTTCAGGTAGCTAATAGAGCAAGATGTCGGGCAGACGCAAGATATCCGATTCTGGTGAAGTAAGTAAGATCTTTGTTAAAATTTTAGTTACATATAATGTTATAAAAATGGGAAATACATTGCACCATTTACTAACTTTTCGTATTGTTGTTGTTTTGCATATAATTTCAAAGAGCTCAAAAAATGCTGAAAAACGTGCCAAAAAACAAAATACAGCTGCTGTTGCTGCATCTATGGAGGGGAGAAGTAATTCAAGAGTTAGAATTTCTGACGAAGGTTCAAATTCTCCTCCTACCATATCTCCCAATACAGAAGGAGAGCCAAATGATAGTGAAGAACCACCAAAGAAAACAAGGGGGCCATCAAAATTGAGACTCAATGATAAAGGAAAGGAGCATCGTATTGATATTGAGTTCAATGAGAGGTCTCAACCAATTGGTAAACAATCTATTAAATTGTCTACCTATCTTGGGAGCTTGGTAAGAGAGAATATCCCAGTGACACAAGATATGAGTAAGCTTCCAGAAAAAAAGAAAAATGCATTATGGGAATTAGTGCAGGTATTTTATAGACATATAATAAATTGTTTACAAAATTATTCTTGTTCCCATTTTTAATGCCTGAGTTTCTTAATATGCTAATGCAGCAAAATTACAATCTGGAGGAGAGCCATAGGAAGGGTATATTGCAAAAAATGGGAAAGCTTTTGAGAGACCGCAAATGTTTGTTAACAAGATCAATAAGAGAAATGGCTTCAAAAGGTGATGTAAATGGTCTTGCAAATGCACAGCCTGATGATGTAACAGATGTTCAATGGAAGGAATTCCTAGAGCAACGATTGTCACCTTACTTCCTTGTAAGTAGTTGGAAGGAATTTTATTTTTTTTTGGCTGCTGCTATTGGACAATCTATCCCAGGTCCACCATGCTTGTTCTTTGAACAAGTTAAAGAAAGTGGATAAGAAATAAACATGTCAGTATCTATATATTAAAAGGTAATATAGATATGGCTTTTTTAAATTGTTAATGTAGAGGTATCACTAGCATGAGTCAATTGAGTTACTTATCCAAAAAAAAAAGGTCAATTGAGTGTTGTCTTAATTGAAAAAGGATGATAAAAAAATGATCTTCTTAATTAGATTCTAAGCAAAGCAACTCATTGATTCTAATGAGTTATATATATATATTCATTGGTCTCCATTTTTTTGGCGATTGTTTTGTGGGTTTTATGGTTTTCTTTCTCGATTCTGTATGATTTGTATAGGCTTTTACGATAACCTGTGTTTGTGAAAATATAAAAGTCACATCTTCTTTCTTTTAGTTCTTTAACTAGATTGCTAACTAATTGCATTTATTTTACAGGCAAGGAGCAAAATATTTCAAGAAATGCGGAAGTGCCAAAAGCTCCCACACACAACCAGCCGGAAGGGCTATGCTCGATTAGAGGATGATATGGTAAGAAGTCAATTTGTTAAGTTGATTTATATTTTTTTTAGTTTAAGAGTTTAAATAATCTTATCTTCTTCATGACTTTTAAATGTCTTATTTCAAATTTAGAGAAAGGAGAGTGATGCACCTGATGAGGTGAATCGTGTTGATGTGTGGATACGTGGGCATTTGAAGGGAGGAAAACAGCCTATCAATGAAGCTGTTGCTGAAGTTATGGTAGAACGTTTACTTTTACACTTACAATGTACATTTATATCACTTTTGGTTTTTTTTTTAACACATAATCTGTGTGTTCTTCTAGGTAAAAATAAATGAATATCCCAGACAGCCTGCAAACAATGTAAGAAATGATGCTCTTGCACATGTCCTTGGTCCCGATCCTCGAGGCTATGTACGAGGGCTTGGACATGGTACATCAATATCTAAAATAGAAGGACAAGCAAGACAGAACAATACGATAAGAAGTTTGCAAGCTGGTTTACTCAATGTCAACCGAGAGATGGAAGAAATGAAAAAAATGGTTTCCCAAATACTCAGGAGAGATGAGGTTAGTGTTTTTCTTTGTAAATTATATATTCGTTAAGCCTTGAGACCTAAAACCTTATTTGGTTTTAAGAATAGCTTTAGTATTGTTAATTATCTTCTTAAATTTTATACTTTTTGATTTTATGAAACTATATTTAGTTTTTTGGGTGTTGAATTTGGTAAGAATGTAGTGCTACATATTAATTAAAATCATAAAGTGTAATGTTTATAGGGTTGGAGTGGAGGTGATGGAGACAGAATGCATACTCCTGTACCTTCAGCTTCTACTCGACAAGAGGTAAATGTGTATAAACTATGGTTGGATATAGAAATGTGATTTGTTTTAATAGCTTCCTCTTCATCAGTTCTTATTATGTTGTTTCATATTACTTGTTATCCCAGAAATGTGATTTTTTTTTCTTTTTCGATTTACTTGCTATCCTAGAGTACTTGATAACATGTCATATTTCTAATATATGATGAGACATGGCTCATCTTCTTTTTTTTGGCACCTTGTGACTGGTTCATGGATGCATATTAATTAAAATCATAAAGTGTAATGTTTATAGGGTTGGAGTGGAGGTGATGGAGACAGAATGCATACTCCTGTACCTTCAGTTTCTACTCGACAAGAGGTAAATGTGTATAAACTATGGTTGGGTATAAAAATGTGATTTCTTTTAATAGTTTCTTCTCCCATCAGTTCTCATTATGTTGTTTCATATTACTTGCTATCCTAGAAATGTGATGTTTTTTTTTCTTTTTTGATTTACTTTCTATCATAGAGGACTTGATAACATGTCATACTTCTAATATATGATACGAAATGGCTCATCTTCTTTTTTCTAGCACCTTATGATTGGTTCATGGATGCATATTAATTCAAATCATGAAGTGTAATGTTTATAGGTTCGGAGTGGAGGTGATGAAGACAGGATGCATACTCCTGTGCATACAGCTTCTACTCAGCAGGTAAATGTGTATAAACTATGCTTGGCTATAAAATTTGTTTTATCATGTAGATTTGTTCCTCAAAAACCCTTGTCTTCATGGTTGTGGCAGAGTGCTAGCCTGGACGTACAAAGTGGTGAAAATTTGGAGGATAGGAAATGCAAACTGTTGCATTGGGTGGGGACAGATATAGTAGTAGTTGCAGAAGGTAAGATTGCATCAACTGATCCCAAGTCTAATGTGCATCACATGCCTCTGGGTCCCGGATTTTTCAAAGTTTGGGTTGATCGAGTAGTACACGATGTGACATTGTTTCGCCCTACAAGTGATATGTCCTCACTTAACGAGGCAAAAGGAAGTACTACAGCTTGGCCAAAGCAATTTATCCAGTTGGATGGTTAAGGAAGTACAGGTATATATATCTTTGCTTAGTGTCTTGACATCATGAGAAATTAAACTAGGGAATGTGAACTAACAAAATGTATAACCCTATATAGAGCCTGAAAAAAAGAGGATTAGTTGGCTATAAGGCTCTGCTAAGTTAATTTACATTTAAATCCTATTTTTTCTGTAGTTACATGAAGAAGAAAGAGCTCTTTTGGTTATGTAGGAATTTATATTATCTATCTCATAAGTTTATTGCTTATATTATGTATCTTATTAAATGAAATGATCAGATGCAGCAACATACTTCCATTGATTTGCACCAAAATTTTCAGACTTTGGTGGATAGAGCTCTTTTGGTTGGATTGTTTAGAATTTTCATTAACCTCCATAAACAATCACAAATTAATTCCACTTATAGAGTGATTGTTGTATAACCTAAAGTTGAAGTTTAATCCTTGAGTACTACTTTAAATTTGCATAGCTCATGAAGAAGAGATGTTAAAATTTTAATCAGTTTAACCTATGCAGCTTTGTGGACTACTTGACATTGAAGAATTTGCATATGGAAAGGCCAATGGATCTGCCCAGTCAAGTGAGTCCCTCCTTTGACAGTATTATGTGTGCGTATACCGACATCTCAAGGCATTTTAGACCAAAAGAGAGATTTCGTGCTTCCTCATTTGGCACGACCTCATGCTTACTAGGTGATGTGGCTGTATGTTATTGGTTGCCAATGGGATGCTTGTGGAAATTAATCTACCTATCTGGGGGTATTTTTGTGATAGTAAACTATAGCAATGGGCCAAAGTATCCCATCATTGCCAATTTATGTAGCCATGTTTTGTTAATGTGGCAGCGGGTAAATCTTTTTTGCTTTGACCAAATTGCTGGATTTGAATTTGACAGCCTAGAATGCCATAGCAAGGTTCATTTTGCTGTCCCTAGATATATGCATTGAGGAATATTGGATTTTGAGTTTTGCTTCCAGTTGAGAATAAATATAATATTGTAAGTTGTGTTGATAATAAATATTGTAGGTTATGTTGTTGTCATTTTTATTTCTACATGCTCATGAAGATTCCTATTTGCTGATTAGGCTTTCTATCCACTTGTTGTGAAGTCTTTTTCTCCTTGATAAATTAATGGAGTAGACTACTATCCTTACCCATTTTAGTGTAAAATTCAAAACTAAATCTTTGGTTTAGTGCTGAAATGAGGAAATAGATGTTAAGCAAGATCAAGTTGTGAGTTTTATATGAATAAAGAAAGGTTTTATTGTGTGATTTTGACTTTTTGTCCTTTTGATTTGTAGAATTTATTCTTATATGGGTATGGTGCTCTATTCAAATTCCTATCAATTCTTGGAATTGCCATTTTTAAAGGTATGGAAGTGAATCTATATCATCAATTTTTGTTTAGAAATTTAGATTTTAATGGAGAAGAATGCTTTTTACTTGTACTTATACCTTAATAAATTATTTTGTTGTTTTCCATTTCAGGGACATTTGGTTGAACCATCACTCAGGGTCTTCTAGTTTTTGAGATTAAAGGGGCTAGCTAATGGGAGATTGCAGCAGTGTCGACTCAAATGTTTTGTTGTTATATATACATTCTCATTTTTTGAACTTTATTTTGACATTCTATATATAAATTTTGTTAGTCCAGTTTATAAACATGTACTTAAACTTTGTGGAATGTATGAATGTTTTTTGAATTAGGTTCAATTGGTTTAAATCATAGACATGGCTGGTTGGGAGTTTAGGTTAATTCTCCTTTTTTGTGGGATGAATGATATATTTTTTGAATTAGGTTCAATTGGTTTAAATCATAGACATTGTTTGTGTTGTTGGCATTTGATAAGCAAAGCAGGGAAATAGGTTATAGACAACAGGTTACCAAAAAATGTATTGTTGGCAATGTAGGTAATTTAAAAAAAAAATATAATAATTTACTACGACTTGCACTACACGTCGTAAATAGTTATTAACGACGCACAATCAGCGTCGTAAAACACATAGCAAGAGTATGCCTATAGTTTTAACGACGTTCGGCACACGTCGTTAATAAAATGTTCACGACGTGCAGCGTGCGTCGTGAAAACACTTAACACGACGTACCCTACACGTCGTTAAAAGTGCAGCCAAACCGTTGCTATGGTTTTTACGACGTTCATTGTACGTCGTTAATAGCTATTTACGACGTGTAGTGCAAGCCGTTAAAAAGGTTTTTACGACGCACATTGCACGTCGTAAATGTGTCCTGACTTTCCACGGCATCGCGATGCACGACATGCGTCGGCACGTCGTAAAAAGCCTTTTACGACGTGCTTCGCACGTCGTGGAAAGCCTATTTTGTTGTAGTGCATGTTCAAGCTAGCATTTTTATCATGTGTGGATACTTTCATGAGTTAATATGCATGATTATAATCTTTTTCATGGTCATTTTTACATGCTAGAGGGCTGTTTAATGTGATTTCATGCATAGTTGCAATTCTAGGGTTTCCTTAGTGTTGAAATTGAGTTTATGCTTAGAATAGCATTATTTCATGTGAAAGCCTATGTCTTTATCATGTGTGGATCATTCTATTGATTAATATGCATGGTTAGAATGCTGTTCATATTCAGTTTTGCATGGTTTAGGGTTATTTCATGGGATTTTATGCACTAGTGTGATTCTAGAGTTTTTATCATCCTTGTGTTGGTTTAGTTGCATATAGCATGATAGCTTAGGGATTTTCTCTGTTTTTTTTTTCTTCATAGTTGCTATATGTGTTGCATATGAGATAACTATGATATTTTTGGCATTCATATAGGGGATTTTAAGGTTTTTATGCATGTCATGGTTCTAGGATTAAATTAGGGTTTGTAATTGTTCACTGTTTATGTTGTTTGCATATTTAGTGGATGAACATAGACCTTATTTCTATTCTGTCCAGATTTGTTTATTGACCTAAATATGATATTTGGAGCATTCATATGGATGATTTTTAGGCTTTTTGCATGTTATTGCATATAAGGTTGAATTAGGGCTTACATTATTTCATGGTTCGTGTTGTTTACATGACTTATGAAGGATCTTGAGCCTTATTTTCAATTCTGTCCAGATCTGTTTAATGACCTTAGTATGATATTTTGAGCATGTGTTAGCCTATGTTTAAGCATGATAATTGCTTGATTGGAACCTAGCTTGGTTGGTTGGTATTTTTGGTATGTTTTTCATGCAAATTGCAGGTGCTTGACAGGTACAACAGGTGCAACTACCCCACCAATGTGGGGTGGTTATTTTGGCTATTGCAAGATGAAATCTTGCAAATAAGATAATTAACTTATACAATAGGGTGGTTATTTTGACAGGTTGCTTTTGCTTAAAGGTAAGTAGGGTATGAGGGTGCCCCAATTCACCCTTCTTTCCTTTCCTTGAAACTTTCCCTTTCTCCCTCCTAGGGTTATTCCTTAATAGAGGGGTATGGTAGACTCTATAGTTCCCATTCATAAAAATACCTTTTAAATCAAAGTTTCCATCTTTATCAAATTCCGTATTTACTAAAGATCCTTTGAGAATCGTTTATTTTTGGAAACTTACCATGTTTTTTCTTGAAAGGAAACTTAGGGTTTACCATAGGCCTCTATTAGGTTATAAACCTATTCCCTTTTGAACTACGTGGACTTTGATCCATGTATTTTCATACATGGTACGTAGGCGCTCTTCGTGAGGTTCAAGTCCGCCCTAGGATACTAAGTATCCTAGGTTTTCTCTCCCCTCTTTCTTTTTTCTGTTTTTCTTTGATTCAATTGCTTATGTGGATGAATGAATGGATGATATGCATGCTGCCTTGTGATGATAATTGATGATTTGTGTGTGATTAAGACTTTAATTTAGCCCAATTAAATTAAGAGACCGTTTAGGGCGATATGGGTGCCTATAGGCTTTGCCTAGAACCTTCCCATATCGTAACTTAGCCTCCGAATCCCCGATTTCTTTGGTTTCCAAAAGATCTTTTGCCTTACCATTTTTAAATATGGAGTCATTCTTTTGTTTTCCTAAAACAAAACTGTTTTTTAGGGTTTTCCTTGTTTCCTTTAAAAAATAAGGTGGCGACTCCTTTCCTTTTCGTTTTCAAACCTAATCTTTCCTCTCCAATCGTGCAGGCCAACTTTCCGGGGTCCACACCAATCTGATTGTATCATGTCTTGCAATGGGAGCAAAAACTTCTTTATAATCTATCCCATATTCCTACTTATATCCCTTAGCTACCAAACACGCCTTATACTTATCAACTTCACCATTTTCCTTTAGTTTTGTTTTGAAGACCCACTTTACACTAATGGTTTTGTGCCATTTCGGAAGATCAGTCAGCTCCCAAGTATCATTTCTTTTAATGGTGTCAATTTCATCATCCATCACCTCCCGCTATTTTGCTTCTTTGACGGCACTTTAAAAAATTGTAGGATCACGATCTGAAAATAAAGCAAAATGAGTAATTAGATCTTCAATTTTAGTTACCTCATAGTCTTCCATCCATGCGAGCCTTTTTCAAATACGACGAAGAAATCGAGCTGCAACATTAGTAGCTTCTACTGCTGTTGGCAAAATTTCAGCAGCTGTTTGAGTTTCAGCAACTGTTGGAGTTGCTTCTGATGAATTTTCAGGCATAAAAGCTGATGGAGTTAGCTCTATTTCAGAATCATTGTAAAAAAGAACTTGAGTAGGTTGTTGCCTATTACAATCCCAAGTGTTTTCCTCATCAAAGACAACATCTCGATTGATCACAATCTTCTTAGTTAGTGGATTAAACAATTTATACACTTTGGATGCTTTAATAATAGCAAGAAAGACACACTTTTCCTCCTTATCATCAAGTTTCTTCCTTTTCTCATCCGGGATGTGCGCATAAGCGATGCATCCAAAAATTTTAAAATAATCTACAGCTGGTCTCCTTCCACTCTAAGCGTCCTTTGGTGTCATATTTTGAACAACAAATGTAGGACTTCTGTTCAAGATGTGAATACTCTAATTTACTGCTTTAGGCCAAAAAGATTTTGGAATTCTCCCTCTTGCAAACAAGCTTCTCACTATATTGAGGATGGTTCTATTTTTCCTCTTTGATACACCATTTTTGTAACACTTGTAATTTTTAAATAGGATATTAGGGGTTAATCTATGGTCAACATGGTTAACCCCATGATTTGTCGGAAGATTTCATATATGGGCAATGCATGTGTTTGATATTATGATGGATATGTTTTGATGCTCGTTTTTATGCATCGAGTATTTTAAGTGTGTGTTTGGCCTTATCCGCAACTTAAGGGTTTAAGCTGTTGAAATTTGGCTAAGTGTTGGGGGAAAAGTGAATTTTCAAAAAACTTTGTTTTTAAAGATAATTTTTTGCGGTAATAGAAGTTTGTAATATTATAAGACATTGGTGATTTTATGGGATTTTATTAGCATATTTGGATTGGTTTCCTCAAATGTTTGTTTTAGGAAAATCTGTTGGGAGACGGATTTTGTACTAAAACTTGAAAATGAGATTTTGATATATTAGGAATTTGATTTTTATGATATTTTATTTGGATTCAAATGGGGGGTTATTTGATTATTTTCATTAAATAACTTAAATTTACTTAAATGTTTTTAATAAAAATAAGGTAGTGGCATGTACAGTAGGAGTTTGTACACAATTACCTGAGTTACTGGGCATTTTCAGTAGGGGATGATCGATCGTGCCTTGAGGACGATTGTCACACCCCATTTTTGTCACCTTAGCTAGGACATATCATTTCATGTAGGATTTTGAGTCCTTTTTGAGTTTAGTCTTTTGCATTGAGTTTCTATAGCATTGAATATCATGTGTATGAATTTTGAAGTGATTTGGAGTTCATTTCGATGGTCAATAAGAACTTTTGCGACTTCAAGGGCATAATCGTCTTTTAAGCCGTATATTTTCCATTTGACTTTGGAATGGATCCCGAGTCATCCCGTCAAGTTCATATGGTTATATAGAATCCATATATAGGTTCAATTTCATGAATTAATGGTTTAAGATCAATTCAGCTCGTAATGGTTCGGGTTGGCTAAAAGACCCTTTCTTGGTTTGCTCAAATTGACTCATAAGACCCAATCAATTTTCTCTCATTTAACTTCAATTGGGCTTTATTTATGTCCTAAACATGTTTAGAAAGGTTAATTTTCGATTGGGAAAGCATTTGGTTCGACCTTGTGTACAAACCCAGCTTAGCGACGGTGAAGCACCATGGTTAACCACCTTTGTAAAACCTAACCATGCACCCATGGTTGAGGATTTTTGTCCTAAAATGCCTAAAAATGTGTTCCCCTTCGAAACACGGTCGTTTTGGCTTTTATTTTGTCAAAATCGGACTTAATTTGAAGATTTTAGGACTTCTACAGCAAGTGGGAGTCAAAACCGGAGAAAAAATAGAGGACCCTCGGGTAACCGTCCGGGGCTGGACGGTCAGCCGTCCAAGCCCAGACGGCTAACCGTCCGGGGCAAGTTGGTCACCCGAGAGAATCCTACTTTAACTCAAATTCTGACTCTATCTTCCCTCTTTTGACGGTTTCCTCCGCCAAAACAACTTGTCTGAGCCTAGGAGTGTGTAGGTTTGAATTGTTTGAGCACCAAGAGAGTCTCTAATAGCCCTAGGATCATTATTTAATGAATTAATCCTAGCCATTGGTTTAGGGGGTTAGTTCTCTATATAAAAGACATGATATTCAGCACATAGGGAGAGGTTAATTGCACTTTACACTGAGAGAGAGAGGGAGCTACGAGTTTGGAGAGCTAGAAGGACTTCAAGAGGAGGCTCTTCAACCCCAAGCAAGCAAGGAAACAAAAGGATTGAAGACAAGGAAGAGCCTACAAGAGGTAAGCCTATCCCTTTAATGCTGAACATGAATTTCTGCTTCTCCTTCTTCTCTTTCTTCTTCTTCTTTTAAGATAGTTATAGTGCATGCAATTGTTCTTCTTGTGGATGGAATTCAATGTTTATGTGATGTTATATGAATGATTTTAGGATAGTTCATGGCTTTATATGCTTGATAATCCCTGGTTTACCAAGGATTTGATAGCCTTCTTCTTTCTATCCTCTTAAATCATGCACAGTTCACATGTTTAGGTTGCTGTGATTATTATCATGAATTGATGCTCCTGTTAGTTAATATATATGATATGAATGATATTCATGATAATTTGAGCATGTCTTAGAGTCATTTAGTAGGTTTTTATGCATATTTATGAGATTAGGGTTTCGATAACCCTGAAATCACATAGGTCTTATACAGCATGCTTAGCTTAGCTTTTTGAGCTGTTGCTCATCATAGTCATTCTATATATGCTGCATATAGTTGAATCATGCTAGGTTTGCATTCATGTTAGTGTGTCTTTCATAGGTTTTTATGCATGTTAGTCGAGTCATTGCATGTAGGATTGAGTTAGGGTCCTTAGTTATTCATTATTCTTGTTGTTTGCATGATTAATGGATGATTTTAGGCCTTGTCAAGGTTCTGTCCAGATTAGTATTTTGCTTTCTTTGCATGATTTTGTGCACTTGTAAGGGTGCAAACAGGTACAATGCTTGTCCTATTGCAAATAGGGCTGCTATGGTCTGAAATGGCTAATGTTTGGAGCATGTGCGCTCAGGTAAGTAGGGTTTGAATGTGCCCCAATTCACCTTTCTTTTTCTATCTTTTCTCTTCCCCCTCCTAGGGTTACTTCTTAATACAAGCTTATGGTAATTACCAAAGGTTTCCTTCAATAATAAATTCTGGTTTTTATCAAAGTTTTCCTCTTGTGGAAGTTTTCCTAAATTCAAACTTGTTTATTCAATTCTCTTTCAAATAAGGAAACCTAGGGTTTTTACCATAGGTTTGTATTAGGTTGTAACCCTATTCTTTTCGAACTACGTGAACTTTGATCCATGTATTTCGCTGCATGGTACGTAGGCGCTCTTCGTGAGGCTCAAGTCCGTTCTAGGATCCAAGTATCCTAGGCTTTTCTTTTCTTTTCTTCTTTTTTCTGTTTTGTTTTATTTGAGTGATTGTGCATGAGATGATTGGATGAAATATATGATATGCATGCTACCTTGTGATGATATATGATGATATTTGAGTGGAAAAGATATTAAGTTAGCCCAATCAAATTAAGAGACCAACTCGGGCGATGTGGGTGCCTATGGGTTTTTGCCCAGAACCTTCCCACGTCGTAACTTAGCCCCCGGATCCAATTTTCTGGTTTCAAAGACTTTGCTTTTCCTTTAATGGAGTCATGTGGTTTTGAAAATAAAACATTTTTGTGGTTTTCCTATTTTCCCTAAAAAATGAGGTGGCGACTCCCTTTTTGTTTGTTGTCTTTAAACCCCCTTATATTTTTGCCAAACCCTTGTGGGCGCCGCGCTTTTTCGTGGGTTCACAACGATCGATCGTAGGTGCCCTAGAAACGTGATTTCACTTCTGTTAACCACGATCGATCGTGCCCTCAGACCACGATCGATCATGCATCGCAGATTTTGCAAATTTTTTTAGAATGCGTCAAATGACGCCTGTGCCCCTCATCCCTTTTAAAAACCCTTTATCCACAACTTTAGAGACTAGATCTGGTCTATTTGGCCATGTAGAGAGAGAGAGAGAGAGAGAAGGAGAAGGGGGGCGGAGGTTTGGCGGCGTCTCGGCGGAGCACGGCGACCTCGATCCGACGCTGGCAAGCTCGGATCTAGCGTATTTTGGCCCTATCTACGCACGTATGGTTGTGGATTTGGGTTTTCTTACTCTCTCACCTCACTTAGATGCTTTGGAATGCATTATTATGGTTGGACTCATCTTCTCCAACCTCTTGGTGGAGCTTGGAGCTTGCTAATGGTAGCTTGAGTTTAGATTTCATGGGTTTTGGACATGGGTTGTCATCCTCACCAACTCTTTTGCATTTTAGAGGTATTTTCTCACATTTTAGAGCTAGGATTTATTATTTATTTTGGATTATCATCTCATTCTTACATTTTTGGGTCTATTCATGCATATTGGGAAGTTTTGGTAATGACTTAGAGTTGGGACCTCCATTATCTTCATCAACCAAGTTATTTGGGAGCTAGGGCTTGGATTAGGAGCTTGCATTTGCATCTTAGGGCTTGGACTTCATACCCACAACATCAAAGGTTACATTTTTCCACGCATTTGATTGAGGTAGGTGCAATTTACACAGGTTTAAACTAATGACATAATAATATGGTTTATATTATCATATTATTTGGTATTCTTGGGCTTAGAGCATGTATATACATGATTTATGAAATAAATCTTGAATAGAACTTTAGGTATTTGATAACATAAATTGGAAATTATGTTTATTAATGAGTTGGTCTATTTTATACATTATATGGAATATAATTATATTGATTTTATGGGTATTTATGTTGTTATCATAAATTGGTACAATGATGTGATTATTTTCCACTAGGGTTTATGTGGTATATTTTAGAATTGATTTTGGTTAAAAATCATTTTATGGTTTATCTCACTGCATGTTGGGTATAATCATGCATTAAATGGACTTAATGAATACTGGGTAAAAGTATTGTAAAAAGGGGTCATTGGAATTAGACTACTTGCAGTCAATGGGGATTTGCGGTGTTTTCCATTCCTTTGGTCTTGGGGTACTTTCTGGTTCCAGGTAAGAACCCTTGTGTTCCCGAATCAGAGGCTACTTTCCGGTTTTAGGTAGGAACCCTTGTGTTGTCCTCTTGGAGGTTGGGTTTAAATCCTCCGTTTCTACGTGAAGACTCCTGTGGGAGTGGTCGGTAATTAATGGAATTAATGTAAATTGGATATGAGTCAAATGCATTGGGCATTATAACTTATTTTGGATTTGTAATATACTTGGTTAGTATATTTTGATTTAAATGATATAATTGGTTTTATTTATATCATTACTTTAGCTTACTATGTTAAATTGTATTTACTGAGTCATCAGACTCACGCCTATTGTTTTAAATGTTTTTCAGATAATCAAGGGATTGGTTTTGCTATCTTAGGCGAAAGATATTCTTAATGGGAATTTCATTATGTTTATTATTAATGTAATTTTTCATGGGAAGGAATATATATTAATTTGGTTTTCTTTTGGGCCAATGTAATTGTAATTAAATTAGAGTTGTAAATTTTAATTCTATGGTTGTATACGTGGAATGCGATGCATGGGATGATACCACTTATATGGATGACAGGAAATTTTTATGAAATGAATTTTACAACAGGTTTCATGATGGTATGTCCCTTCTACGAATGAGTCATGCCCGAAATTTTATTTTAAATAGTTGAGATTTTGACACATGTCATCCACGTTTTATCAAAGGATTTATTAAAGAAAATCTTGTTTTATTAATATTGATCACGGATTAATTAATTTGGGTCGTGACAATTTTGTTATGCTGTATAAGCAGCTGTCAGCTCTCTTCGAATGCCATGAACTTCACAAAAAACGTCAAATTCTATTAAGCAATATTCTCCACCACGATCTGTTCAGAGGGTCTTAATGGTCTTTCCTGTTTCATTTTCCATACGAGCCTTAAAGCTTTTAAATGCACAAAAAGTTTCTGATTTTTCTTGTAAAAAATAAACCCAAGTTTTTCAAGTATAATCATCAATGAAGGTAATTAAGTATCTTTTACCTTCATTAGAAATTAGTGTTATCGGGCCACAAATATCGGTATGAATTAGCTCCAAAACACCTTTTGCTCGCCATGACTTCCCTTGGGGAAATTGAGAACGATATTGTTTGCCAATAACACATTCTTCACAAAATTGGGAAGGAATACTAATCTGAGGAAGACCTGTCACCATATTTTTTCGTTAGAGGGTCTTCAATCCACCAAAACTCAAGTGGCCATAATGAAAATGCCACAACCAAGAAGGATCTTTTACTTTAGCTACCAAACAAGATTACACACTTTCAATCTTCAATGGAAACAACCCGTTTGAACTCATTTACACAACAGCAATAGTTCTTCTAGTAGGATCATAAATCTCACAAACACCCTTTTGAATAGTGATTACATAACCCTTTTCTTGCAATTGACCAGCACTTAACAAGTTGCTTTTCAAGTTAGGAATGTAAAAGACATTAGAGATTGTTTCTACAAAACCATTCTTGGTTCTTATCTCAATATCACCCTTTCCATCACCCTCACAGTGGAACAATCACCAAAACTTACTGTAAAATGAAAGTCTTTATTTAAATTAGAAAAAGAAGACTTACTTCCATATATGCGGTTACTGTAGCTCATATCCACATACAAAACATCAGATTCAAGTTCCTGATTAGCTTGAACAGCCATCAACAAAGTTTCCACTTCCTTCTTTTCGGCAAAATTCAATTGCTCTCCTTTTTCTTTGTCATTAGGTAGCCTAGTATAACATTCAGAATGATAATGTCCAAATTTATGACATCTAAGGCACTCTACCTTGGATTTGTCAAAATGTTGATCTCGTCCTCTACTTTTACCCTAAAATTGATCATCATTGGCTTTGAAATACCTGCTGCCATCTCTATTGCCTCGATCTCTCCTTCCTTTACCTCTACCTCTACCCCTTCTTCTAGAGTTTAAGAAATGAGTAGAGGTAGAAGCCTTCAAAGCTTGCTCCTTTGAAGTTAAATTTCGGTTCATCTTCTATTCATGGACCAATAAGGAGCTCTGCAGTTCATCAGGAGAGAATGCATCTATGTCTTTCGATTTTTCAATTGAACACATGATATAATCAAACGTTGGTGTCAGGGAACGCAAGATCTTCTTCACAGTGGTGACATCTTCCATCTTCTCACCATGAAATTGCATTTTGTTGCTTATCTCCATAGTCTTGGCACAGTAGCTAGTGACAGATTCCCCATTATTCATTTACAGAGTCTCAAAATCTCTTCTCGAAGCTTAAAGCTGTCCACGCTTCACTCCTGCAGAGCCTTGATATTTTTTCTTCATGGAATCCCAAATATCTTTGGAAGTTTCTTTGCTAAGAATTGTTTCCAAGATGGGACGATTAATTGCCTGGAAAAGGTAATTTTTTGCTTTTAAATCTTTTAGTTTTCTTTCCAACTCTGTTTTCTAGGCATCTGTCAAGACTGTATTTGGTGCTGGTTCTTCAATTCTAGATTCAACGATCGGCCAATACTCTTTTGACCGTAGAAAATTCTCCATTAGCATACTCCAATGGTCATAGTGACCATTAAAATGTGGGATCGCCGCCTGCACAAAATTTGAATATGAAGCCATCAATTCCGACACAAAAAATAAGTTAGAAGAGAAAATAGCTACTGCTATTTTGAACTGTTTTGGGGACTCTCATTGTTTGGGAATTCTTTCTCGCTTGCTTTCTCTCACACATTTTCAAAGCTCTGATACCACTGATACAAAGTGAAGAAAAACAAAAGAGACGTGTTGAAATGATAAAGCTTAATTGATAAACAAAAGGGACTATAAATAGGCTTTACATCAGAACGTTTCATCCTAGCACTAACCACAACTCCTATAAAATAGGATCACACATAAGACACTTTCTCAGCCACAAAATCAAATAACCAAATACCTAAAGACTCGGACAAACCTACCAATGACTAGAGCTTCCAATAAATATTAATAAATATGAAATAAAACATTTAAATCTTAACATATGTAAGGTATATGCATCTAAAAGTTGATATTTTGATGGGATTATGGTGTTAGCCGTTTAATTTGCCATGGGTTTGCAGAAGGAATAGGTATACTATAAACTAGGTTATTTAATGTTTTCTTATAACTTTTTTTTTTTTCGGAGGTAGAAAGAGGTTTTGTTTCCTTTTCATCAATAGAATGTATATTGGATCTTCAAATTTTTTTCCTCATATTTTCTTCATACGAATGTAAGATGTGTGGGATTTCAATTAATTTTTTGTATTATACTAATAAAATCCAATCCAATACAATATACGGAGTAATCCCTTCCTTCTTTCCTCTTTATGCTTTTCTCCTTTCTCTAGCTCTTCTCTCCTTATCTCTCTACTGATGAGCTATCGATGGCATTGAGCTATAGCCAACCCCTTTCTTCCTATATTCTCTCTTTTAGCTTAAAGGGCAATTCGGTATGTTAATGATATTTGAATCCAAAGAACCATAGCGACAATAATACTATCTCTGGCAATAACGGTAGCCTTAATTATGATCCATAATGATGCGTCATGTGCCTTAATCCACCTCAGTTAACAGACCAAATTACCTTTTTATGCTGAGAGAGAGAGAGAGAGAGAAAGAGAGAGAGAGAGAGAGCATTCCTACTCTCTAGATCGTTTTATCTTGCCACACTACAAGGTTTAACCTAGTTGCCTTGCTCTTTCTTTTGCAGCACCTTTTGTACACACAAATTTTGTGCCCTAAAATAGAAAGACAATAAGTACGGAAAAATAACAATTTGTATTAAGTGAAATAAATGGGTACAATTCTTTTTTAATATCCTTTACAAAAGAATATATGTAATCCTCTCATTAAATCAATTAAGAGTGTTCCTCTCCAAACAAGTGGATTAAAGTACTTTGTTTAAATTTGAGGGCCGTGTGACTTGGTCTCAAACATGAACTTAATGACGCTATTCAAGTATTTGACTTAAAGAGGGATGGACAAAGAAAACCAATATGGATTCGTAGTGGTAGGACAACTTTCAATGAAAGATGAGGAAAAAAGTTGTTGAAGTTGTGCTTGTCACTTCTTCGTGGCAGAGTGTTAGTAAGAGCCCTCTATCTGTGTGTGTCCCTTTTTCATGAACTGGAACCTTGTATTTATAGGCAAGGGTTGAGGTATCGTCTTGGAAACCCCAAATTTGACTTCCCTTGATTAAGGGAACAATATTAAATTAAAGGAGATTTGTCCCCTTAATTCTAAATTTTAATTAATTGATTGTCAACCTAAAGTTTTAGGGAATATTATCAATTAGGGAGGGATTTTTTCCCTCCATCTACATGAATTTAAAATTTATAAAAGTCCTTATTGAAATGTTCCCAAATGTGGGGAGATAAATTTCCTCAAATTATGGGAGGCAATATTTATATGAGTAGACGTTTACATGAGGTGATCGACTTGGGCCTCATGATGTTAACATGTGTTAAGTACAGGATTTGAGCAAATTTGATGGGCTATGTTGGCACATGACTTTTGAATTAGTGAGTTGGGCTAATACATGGATTGGATTGTCAAACCCATTTTCGTGAAGTGGGCTGTATCCAATAAGGGAACAGCTATTGCAACCCCCCAATACTCTAAGTAGCCCCCCTATATTTTTTAATCAAAAAAATGATTATGCAAAATTACCAAAAAAGGGTTTAAGCACCCTCACCCACCCTACCCCATTGGCGACGGCGAGGCTCCAGTACCCCACCCCACCGGTGACGCTCTTTTTCCTTCCTCCTCTTGAACCCCTCTCCCGCATCGGCAGCCCTCACTCCCCTCCTTCCCGTCGGAACCCTTTTTTTTTCTTCTCCTCTTCCCTCCTGTCGATAGCCTCTTTTTTTTTCTTTCTTTTTCTTTCTCTTCCTTCCTGTCGCCGGAAAAATGGAGGTTTTAAACCTTCATCGCCGGAAAATACATAGATTTGACCAGCAGAGGAAGGAGAAAAAAAAAAAAAAAAAAAAAAAAAAAAAAAAGAAAGAAAGAAAGAAAGAAAGAAAGAAAGAAAGAAGAGGAAGAACCTCCTTGCCAGAAAAAATGGAGGTTTTGAAAAAAAAAACCTCCCTTACATAGATTTGATCAGCAGAGGAAAAAAAAAACAAAAGAAAGAAAGAAAGAAGAAGAGGAGAAGAAGAGAGAAGAGGAAGAAGGGGTGCTCGTGTCGTCTGCCGTCGCCCTTCCTCGCCGTCGCTGGTAGTTTGGGGGTGCCAGAGCTGTTGTGTGGGGGAGTGGGGTGGGTGAGAAGGGTTAGGGTATTTTAGTCTTTGAGAGGGGTGGGTATATAAATTGGGGGGATGGGGAAATAAGGTGGGGGCAACAAATAGCTTTGGGGGGTTGCAATAGCCGCTCCCATCCAATAACGATTTGAATGTAATCCCATTTGTCTTTGACTAGTCAAATGTTCAACTTTTGACTATTTGACTCATCTAATGATGATTTGAGTTGTACAAAATTTTAATGTCTACACCGTCTTACTATTTTGTTAGTTTAGATCTCTCTCTCTCTCTCTCTCTGTCTCCCTCCCTCCCTCTCAAAAACTACCTATCAATAGTTATTACGTCTCTTACAGAACTCCCTATCAACAACTATTATGTTTGTGTGTTTCTATATAAGACAATCTCCAATGGCATACCATTTGCAATGCCAATGCCAAAATATAGCATGGAATGATAAAAAGCTAGAGAACTCCAATGGCACGCCAATTGCCACCCAAATTTTAGTAGTGCTAAAAATATGTGCCAAATTTGGCATGGGATTTGGTATAGTATATTTTGGTGGGAACTGGTAGTGTTTTTGTGAGAGTTTTAAGTGCATATAAAGTTACTTATATTCTTGAGTGCATTGGCCTCAACAAATGAAATAAAGAAGGCTAAACCTAATGGCTAGTTGAGTTTTGATAAACGCCTCATGAAGCATAGCTCCAGTGTTCCAAACCTCATATGCTTAAGTGTTGATCTCCTTTGAGACTAGTCCAAGACCAAATGGTCTAATAATTACTTGGTGATTGAGAAACTGCCTGAAGGATTAGTCAAACCCAATGCCAAAGCCCCGAACACGGCACCCTTATTGTCAAAAACATTTTATAATTGGCCGTTGTCTTCATGTGGGAAAGGTGACAAGTGATAACAAGGGACCCTTCACTTCTTTGCTGACCACGATTATATTTGTGCGTATGTCTGGCATCTCTATCCAATAACATAGCCACCATTATTGTATGGGCCCTGTAAATGGCCGGGCCACACCAAATAAAATAAAATAAAATTGAGAGCGGTTATTGCAATGCAACCTCTCAATATTATTTGCACATTCTATTTATTTTAATTTTTAAGATTTAATGAAAAATATAGAAGATTTTTATGAAAATTGGCGGCAGTATATACCAAAAAATCCACTTAAATTACAGATTTTGAAAAAACATTCTCTTCAACGTAGTTCAAAATGTTGATTTTTAGTGGACCATGTATCTAGTTATTATAAAAACCTTCTATAATTTTTATAAAACATTGAAAAATTAAGATAAATGGAGTGTGCAAATAACATTAATTGAGGGATTGCAATGATGCACCGCAAAAAAAAAAAAAAAAAATTATGCACAATATTCTTATAGATTGAATTGAAATATAATCCGCAAGAGTAATGCAAATGGTAAAAGATCAATGCTAATGAATTGGAGAGAAGGTTCATCGGATGCATGAGCTTATGGATGGTTTGTGCACTGCACGGATTAGTTTGGAATCAAAGGTTTGAGATATCCCTTGTTTAGCATTCTGTCTTTATCATTTTATTTTATATTTTATTTTCTTTTTATATAAATTTTCATAACAACACATGTGAGTTAAGTTGAAAAGACCCGTAACGTGGGACTTTCATTAGCCAAAAACTGGAATTTCGGGTCTCTTCTGGATTCAGGAATTACGACCAGGAAAAAGACCGAAAATAGGCATTATTTTTAACATCTCCAATGATAAGATAAATAGGATGCTTGTTAGGACTAGGGGCTCGGCCTTCCGTCTTTCTTTCTCTAAAACGAGAAGGGCTTATACATAGGAATGGAATGAGAGTGAGTTAAACATTTGTGTATGCAGATGGTAAAGACAAATTATCATGCTAGTCAGATTACTTAATATCATGGGCGGCTTTCGATATTGACCAATGTTGCTATATGTGTCATTTCGCACTTTTTGGTTGAAACTTGCGTGTAACCAAATGTTATGACATTAGAGTTGAAATTTGTGCAAAAAAATAACGATTAATAGGCTCCAAAAGTGGTTAGGAACCTGTCTCAAATAAAACCGGGTACAGTAGATGGATTTTGACCAAATAAAGTTCACAGTTAGCATAGAATCAAAGCACCATCCGGCGAATCCCATTCTCAATTATTGTAGTTATTTATTGAACAACCAGTCTTCTAATGCCACAAATAAACTGGATGAATTTTACGAAAGGAAACCAACTACACTAAAGATATCAAATACATAATATCTATGAAATACAAATTAACAATAAAACTACAGTGGTCTCTGCCCTCTGGTTGTCTCTCAATCCTCAGAAGCATGCGTCCAAGACACAGCAGCAACACAAGGCCGCACAACTGTACAGCAAGGAAACAAAAGGAATATGCACAATTAGACTAGTGTATGTAGGGGGAGAGAGAGAGAGAGAGAGGGAGAGAGAGAGAGGAAGAGAGCTTACCATCCCTCCCAGAACCCTTCACCCCTAGACTTGGTTTCCGCTGGAGGAGCGTTTTGGGGGTACCCATGACCATCTTTCATCGGATAACCAGCCGGCGGTGGAACGACATAAGGACCCGAAGAGTACAAAGTGGCAGGGGGAGGATATGCAACTGCAAATTCAAAACCACTCATCAATCATATTATACATTAACCACCGTATATTATAAATTAGAAATATAAAAGGGAAAGAAAGAAAGAGAACGACATATATAGCCATTATATCTTCATTTCATTTTTAATCAAAATGACCATCTGATTGAAATCGAAAGTGCCCATAGAACAACTGATTTGGGTCTTAAGCATTGCTTCTTCAAACAAAATGAGGAAGAAGGAAAATTACCTGGAAGCTGGTTTTGATCGGAGTGAGACATGTTTAAACAAAGCTTATGACAAGCAAATCAAAGGGGTGAGAGCGAGAGAGGTAAGCGCTGAAATTGGAAAAGCTGGTGAAGATGATGATGAAGTAGATGAGTTTGAAGAATGGAGAGAGTATATATATATATGTAGTCTTCTTAAATACACGTGTAACGAAAAGAAGCGGTGGAGTTTACTTAGAACACGAGGCTTATTGGTCGGCAAACACCGCGTGAGAAGGTAGGCAATGGAGTCGGTTACGGAAGGTAGGGAGGCAGGATGTTTTTTGTGCCACCTTCCTTACATGTGCCTTGCATTGCGATGTAGAAGATAGTTTTCATATTTTGAAAAAGTCAGAGAAAAACTTATATGTATCTGCGGTTCGGTTGATATGGTAAGAGTGGAATAAAGTGGAATTATTAGAATATTTTTTAGTTTCATAATACAATTTTGCATTACTCTTAATGATATGTGACACCACGTATGTGGCCGTGTTACAATTACAAAAAGTAGATATTAATCAATGAATAAATATGAGAATTTTTTTTTTAATACTAATGATTAGGGGTAAGTGGGGATTTACTTATGTCGAGATTTCAATTCAAATTAATTTCCAAACAGTTTATGTGAGTATCTCATACCTACATTGGTAACTATAGTTATGAGAAGTTGAAATGACCTCTTAAGACACATCCAAGTCCTGACCGTTTAACCAACCCATAAGGATAGGAATATGGGAAATTCATATGGTGGATGTAAAATTTCTCTTGACAATCTTTTTGAAAAATGTCAAGGAGTCCAAATTTTTCATCCAAATATACACTTGATCAACTAAAGTATTATTGGGAAAATCAGCCCATTAAGGACAATTTCGCTAAATTTTGAGTAATACTATTGTCCATAAATTTTATTGAAATTTTCTTTCCCATATGATGTGGTAGGTGGGTTAACTAATAAAAATTTTTATTATAAAAATAACTATTGGTAGTGGACTAACATCGCGGTAGTCACATCATTAGTTTATTTGGGTAAAATTTTTTGAATAATTTAACATTAATTTTTCTTATATTGTTTATGAAAATTTAAAGAAAATGCTGAAATGTCCAATTTTTTGTATCCAAATCTACTTTTGATCAAATGATGTAGTAGCGATCACATAAGCTCATTATAAATTAGTTTTAATTTCTCTTAATTGGTTAGCCAAATTATTATATCATTTAGATGAATAGATTTAGACAAAAAATTTAGATCATACATATAAGATTGCTCAATACTATTTTAATTGGTTGATGAAATTGTCACATAAATTCAACCAGTGAATTTAGACTACGTAAGTATGTAACATCTCTCAACCTTACGCGGTTCGCACCCAAAATGCCCTTCGGAATGGAGCACATGACAGAACCCTTAGCCTGGTGACACGTCGAGATATTCATGTCTGGCAAGGAAACAACTCGAAAGCTTCAACCGACCAACCTTTAGGTGCTGCCTACTTGGCAGAGCCTAACTGCTGGAAGAATTACATCAGAATTTAAGAAGAAACCATTCAGCGGCTGAATGAGCATCCATTTTGTTCTCTTTTGTATTTTGTTTCATTTTTTGGGGTCAGATCCAATTTTGTCTCTATATCATACGAGTCGTGGGAAGATAGAGATTTCTTTGATAATGTAAATATATACCACTCTCCTTAGCCAAAAAATAAATAAATAAATAAATAGCAGTTACCTTTCTAAATAATAATTAATTGTCAATACGCAAGTTGGATGAACAGTGTGTGTGGATCAATTGTAACTATTTTTTTTCTCCCAGGCAGTGCTATGCAGCGCAGGGGCGAAGCTACGTTAGCACTGGGGGTAGACGTCCCACCCTCAATTTTTCTGGATTTTTTATTATACACCACGCCTAGTCCGAGTAGACTTCCAAATCTCGTCTATCTCCTTAGCTTCTGAATTATTATTTTTGGAGAATATTCTTACACCCTCTGTCATTTGGAGTTTGAGTCCAAATGATTAATAATAAAAAAAAAGATTTGTCAAATCTCCATCTGATGTTGCGTGAGAGATTTGTCAAGATTAGAAAGAGATTTGTTGAAAAAAGAAAGAAAGAGATTTCTTGCCCAATGCGCTGCTAAGTGTATGTGCTTTGGTTCCATCCTAATCAACTTTTTACCGGATATTATTTCTTTCGCAGATAAAGTTGAAGGGGATGGAAACAAATTTTGTTCTTATTTATCTTAGTAATGAATTGCTTATCAAAAAAAAAAAAAAAACAAAAACAAAAAAAAGAAAGAAAGAGATTTGTCAAGTCTCCATTAATGTTTTAGAAAATTCTTACACACGACCGTATGCATTGTAACAACCCTTGAAGGCTTTAAAGTTCAAACACCTCTCTTTTCCATTGAGAGATCCCCAAGGGCCCAATCCCAACACGGTAGCCCACTTTCCCTTCCCTTCTATACTACCGGAAACGTTGCCGGTAGTAAGGAACCAAGAAGAGACAACGCTTCCAAGCCAATCATCGCTGGCCGTCGGCAAGCCAATTATCACCGGCTATCGGCTATTGGCAAATTCGCCTCACTTGAACAGAATTTCTGGCTTCGCCACTGGCTACATAAACACCTCTACAAAAAGCCTGTTTTAAGAAATAGTAAACGAAACACACTCCCTCCGTCCCCAATTGTTTGAGTCATTTAACTAAACACGCATAATAAGATGAGTTTAGAGGGGCTTTCTGCAATTTATCCTAAGTTATTTAATACATTTTCATGTGACTCTTTAATTTTAATTTTCTGATTTTACCCTCTAACTTTAATTTGTGTTATGGCTGCAATAATTGTAATTTTGAATAAAAGAAGGGGTACATTAGGAAAATAAAATAATCTTTCGTCTTGAGTAGGTAACAAATGTGTGGTCAAGAAATCAGACTGAACACAAGCTGAGAGAGTGGAGTTCCTTCACGACGTTGACAAACCTGCAATCAGGAAATTCACTCGTTAGAGGGTGATTGGAGTGTGTCTAGCCAAATCCCCTCCAATGCTTAAGTTAAGTGACTGTAAGAGCTTAGAGAAAAAAAGTAGTACTGTAGATACAGTTAAGTCATACCTTGCTTAATTAGCATTGTACTATTCTATTTATAGTAGGATGTAGATCTAACCATGATCCGGTTAGATAGCGGTTTGGTTTAGGTTAGGCTCAACTAGGGTTAAGCTCGTAACTGCCTGACCCAGGTTAACTGACTATAGTTGAGAGCGAACTATGGTTAGCTAACGGCCTGATCCGCCTTCCACAGGGTTTGGTTTAACCATCTAACTGACCATTGTTGATATGGCTTGGTAGATCGGTCCGTGATGATGGTTGGCCCGTGTTCCATCTTGGCTATGGAGCCGGGTCCTTAGGCCCGTGCTTCATAACTTGTAAAGTGGAACATCAGTCACTTTGGGCATTGCGCAGGACGTTGCTTGTCCTCTTGATCCGTTCCCCATGTAGGAGATAGGGTGAGCCACAAATATTGGAGTTATGCTCGTTCCCCTCGTCGGAAGATTCTTGGTCGGGAGGTCGGGAGATTCCCGCACAACATTTTTGGACTTCCTAAAATAAAAATTGTTATAAAAAAAAATATATATATATATATAAATAAATGGTAGGATGGAGGGAGTATTATGTATTTGCTCAATTCCAATTCGGTTGGTGGATTCAAATCTTGCCATGCAAATGACTATTTGTCACGCCTTTAAGCTATTTAGTTCTTCAAGTCAGAGTGAGGCCAGTTGAAATTAGTCATTGAATCTGACTCTACTGGAGTTTCATGGGTACATGAATAGGGATAACATATCAAGTTTGGAAGTATAATTTCTTACTAAATGAGATTCACTTGCTAATTAATTTAATTAGAGAAGTTGAAGTTAGTCATGTTTATTCTTAAGGAAGTTATTTTTAATTTTTAATTTTGTTTGTTGTTGTTGTTGTTGATTCAATAGGAGTGATTCGAACCCTTAACCTATCTTAATCCTACCCTTTATCAAACCCTTTGTCACCATTAGATTAGCCTTAACGGCTTATTAGGGAAGTTAATAGCATGATTGATTGGTTTGCCAAAGTTGGAGTCGATAGGAGTCCCATATATTATGGCTTGATTTTGATGCTGGTCTTGCTGACTTTTGATTCACTGCTTTGTAGGTTCAGCTTCCCTTTTTCAGATTGATTTCGTTGCTCGATTTCCTAGCTTGCTTTTGATGCTAGTCTTGCTAATCTTTTTTTCATTGCTTTGGAGATTCAGCTTCTCTTTTCAAATTGGTTTTGTCCTTGGATTTGCTTGTTTTACTTCTGATTAGCTTCTCACTTATCTAAATGTCAGAAGTTTGCCAATTTATTATAAGGGTGGTCATAGGTCGAACCGGATTAAGTTCGTAATTTGCCCATATCTTATTGGATGAGCTAAAATCTCACCCACATTCACCAACATAATAGGTGGTTTTGACCCACACACCATATCGGATTGGTATGTGGATTGACAGATTGGGCTTTAGTTAGGCCTTAACTCCTCTCTTTTTTTTCTAGGCCCGATATTGCAACCTCTCAACTTCATTTGTAAACCCTGTTTCTTTTTATTTTTTTAAGGTTTTATAGAAATTATAAAAGGTTTTTATGAAAACTGGCCACGCAATTTATTATAAAACATTATCTTGAACAACTTTGTAGAAATTTTTTTTTCAAAAATATGTCGTTTAAGAAGACTTTTTGGCCATTCATCGACTATTTCTTTTTTAGATAAATGAAAATTATAAATGGCCAAAAAAATCTACTTAAATAACAAATTTTAGAAAAACTTTCTTTTACAAAGTTGTTTACATTGATGTTTTCTGGTAGATATCACTATCAGTCTTCATAAAAACCGTTCCAGTGGATAACATGACCCCTTAATCTTTTGTCTACTTAAACAAAAGAATATGAAAAAACTTTTTTCCAGCAAATTTATTCAAAATGATATTTTCTACTGGATAATATGACCAGTTTTCATAAAAACTTTTTAAATTGTTCTAAAACCTCAAGAAATTAAAATTATTAAACGGTGCAAAAAAAAAAAAAAAAAAAAAAAAAGTTAAAGATTGCGACAACAAATCTCATATGTGAACATATATATATATATATATATATATATATATAAACACATGTTTATGAAAGGAAATGGGGCTTACATGTTGAACATAGAATTTGGTTTCTCTAATGTTGAATACATGTTAACTTATTTCATAGGTAATGACAGACCGTCATACTCATCATATTAGTTAAATTTTATTAAAATTACAATAACCCTAATTTAATTTAATTAAAAAAAAAAATGAGGAAGAAGAAGAAGGAGAATGAAGAAAATAAATAAATCTAGTTTAATCAAATATCACTATCAAAATCGAAATCACATTTAAAAAATTTTCAAATAGAAAGATTTGGTGTATCTACCGGATCACGGCATATTTACAACTAACGCTTGTACAAAAATTTCTCATCTAGAAGAATAGAACCCCAAAAAACAAAAAACAAAAAAAAAAAAGAAAAAAAGAAAAATGTCGCCATCCAATACCGGCCACCTTAGTCAAGGACGGCACATGGCTTACGCCTATTGGTTTTGGGCTTTTACCAAAACAAAAACAAAAAACAGGAAAACTTATGTTCATTTTTTAAATCAGCCGTCGTCATACACCCATCGATAAGAAGATTGATACGAAAGGCCGAAAGGGGTACAACAAAGCCACCATTCTTGTTGGGCCCCATCTATGGGCCACGTGTGAAAAAAATTCTCCACCATATTCATGCATGTTGAATTTATGCGCGGCTCGATCGTTTCTTGACCAATGTTGCTAGCTAGTTGCCAGGTGTGGGTCCTCTCAGTATTATTTTTACTGATCTTCTCATCCATCTCTAGGGGAATTGATCATTCGACGGTGGAGATTATGTCCAATAACAAATAATATTGAAGAAGATCTTTTCCTATAGTTGCTACTCTTATTTTGAACCAAATCGATCTTGTCCCATATTGAGTTGAAATTTGTGCACAATTACACATTACCAGTGGCGGAGCTCTTTGGGTGGGTGGGGGGGGGGGGGGGGGGGGGGGGGGGGGGAGAAGGGGAGCTCAAATATATATATATATATATATATATATATTAGAGAAATTATCATTTGATAATTAATTCCTGATATAATGCCAAAAACAAGAAGCTAATAATCATTTTGAAGCATGTATACAATCAATTTGTAATAAGTTGACAAAAACTCCATTTTTTGGTATTACATTGGAGAATGATTACCAAAAAGTGATTTTTCTAAAGAAATGAGAGAGACTTTTAAAAACTTTCAGTTTACACTTCACAAAATCACAGTACGGTGTCTTTATTGAAAATAACTCTTGAATCTACCCCTATGTAACATTACCGGTTCATTTTGGTTTAACAATGATATCTAGGTGTATGAGTTGAGGTTTGAACAATCTTAAGTTTAAGGATTGATTCTCTTTCAATATAATTAAAAATAAAATAAAAATGAAATTTGGGCGCAACACGTTTGCACCATATATTATTGGTCAGAGTCATCTAATGCTAGAAATGAATTTTACGAAAGGAAAACAATCACTGTCATTATAAAATGAGAACACTATAAAGATAAAGGATACAATATATAATGATGAGTATCCAACCACATGATCATTGTCACTCATAAAAACAATACATCTATCAGAAAAAACATACAAACGAAAAAAAGAAAGAAAGGAGAAAATGAACAATGGTCTCTGGATGGTTCTCAGTCCTCGTTCCTCATCAGAAACATGCATCCAAGACACAACAGCAACACAAGGCAGCACAACTGCACCAAAAAGAAACAAAAGGAATTTAAATTTTTGTGCGTTATAAAAGATAACAATCAGGTTAACACTTGCTGATATCAGCATCCTTATAGATATCATCCTTATAGATATCAGCATCCATATTAGAAGTTGTACATCGTGCATTAATTAGTAGGTTATGATGTACATTGAGTCAATGTATTTGGTACAACCCCCAATATATGGTGATGATATAACAGATCGATATATATATATATATATATATATATATATATATATATAGAGAGAGAGAGAGAGAGAGAGAGAGAGAGAGAGAGAGAGAGAGAGAGAGAGAGCTTACCATCCCTTCCAAAAGCCGTCACCCCTAGACTTAGTTTCGACTGGAAGAGGAGCATTTTGAGGGTAGCCTTGGCCATCCTTCATGGGATAACCAGCCGGTGGTGAAGCTACATAAGGACCTGAAGGATACGCGGTAGCAGGTGGAGGATATGCTACTGCAAATTCAAAATCATATCACACTTTATGTTAAGTTTCCAACCTAAATAAAATATAAAAAATATCTTGATTTGATTTGGAGCAAAATAGACATCATCGTCCGATTAATTTCCAAAGTGCTCATAGATCATATTTCGGTACAAAAGAAAAAGAGTGGAACAATAATAAGGAACAACTTGATTGCTTTCTAAAGTAAAAGGATGGAAATGGAAGTTTTACCTGCTGGGACCTGGTTTTGATCGTAGTGAGACATGTTTTAAGCAAAGTCTATGGAATCTAATCAAAAGGGATCGGACGAGAAAGTTGGAGAAGATGAAGATGAAGATGAAGATGATGATATAGAGGAGATAAACTTGAAATAATGGAGAGGATGATATCTATGGACTATGACCTTAAATAGTTAAATATAAATATAGAAAAAAAGGCTAATTAATTGGAAGGCAAAGTATACAAGGACAGAAAACAACGTGTTGAAAGGAAAAGAGTATTGTATTCACAAGACAACCGAAGCGGCCAAGGAAGGCGAAGGTGACCTTCTACTTGTTTTTGTGAATTGTGGTAAGAAGCCGGTTCTTGTCCGTAACCTACTCCATGTTGACACGTGGCCCTCTTTTCTTTCTTTCTTTCTTTTTTTATTTTTTTAGTTTCATCTTCTTCCTTTTAATTTATTCGGTTTGAACGAATCTTCAAAGTTCTCTACGTTAGGACTTAGGAGTTATGACTTCCACCGAATCGCCAGAAAAGGAAGTATTTTTTATAGCCTCCCTGAGAAATTGCGATGCGCGCTATATAAAAATTGTCTCCGAACCACATTAATACGACCGGTGAAGATCGATAGAGAAAAATGACAATAGTATAATTTAAAGGGCGGCGATACTGCCACGGCTGGGATTCTGGGATCACTCCTTCCAATGGCTGCTTATAATAATGATGGATAAAGACATAATTTTGCCCCTTCATAAGAGCCCAACATGCACCACATATACCTTCATCAATTGATCAAAGACAAAGAAAGACACTGACACCTCTTTTTTCCATACACTAACACGTCTCTTCTTATTCTTCTTCCATTCACGCCTCTCCCCCTTCTCTCCACCTGCCGGATAAAGCATCTAAGAACAGATCGCCGTTGCCGTCCACCATCTGCCAAGGTGAATTATTTATAGAATTTTTTTTTTTTTTTTTTAAACCCTTTCTTTTCTTAAAGAAGAAGAAAGCATATATTGTGTCACAATGATTCATCTAAAAAATTAAAGAAATAAAAACTAAAACGAAGAAGACTTGATACCCTTTATGTCAAAGCCATGACAGATCTCGTCAACAATCTTCTTTGAATTAGTTTTAGGCATGGCACTTTTTATTTATTTATTATTATTATCCTTGAAGATGAATCACCCAGTGAAGATTCTCCACAGATGAGGCGTTAAGATCTGGGTTGAGCTCAACCTAAACCTAAACCTAAACCTGAGCCCCATTACGTCGTGATCATGTTCTCCACAGGTGGGTTTGTCTAAAATTTGAACCGAGCTAAACCAACTCAACTTAAACATCCCGCGCGTGAAGCCGTCGATTGGACCATGAAGATCCATCGGGTCTGAGTTCAAATCTGGTTTAGTGATGACTTCCTCTTCTTTCCATTTGGTTTGGCCCTCTGCTAATGTTACAGATCAATAGCTGTGGCGATGGCGGGTCCAACTTCGGTCACCATGACGGAAGGAGCGCAAAATCCCTTTTCAAACTTGATGACAGGATCGATGAATGATGTTTGGCTTCTATATTTGTCATAAAACATACCTAAAAAAGTGAAAAAAAAGTAGGACCTGCAAATAAAGTCAAGTGGTTGCGATAGCCGCCCTCGTTGCCGTATAGTTAGATGCAAAGATTATCTTCTCTCTTCGGCGTACCTCTTCTACTTTCTCAAGCCCAACCTACAATGTAGTTGGCAGATGCAAATACATGTATATTGGAAAGTTAATAAATGCGCTGATTACTTCGCTAAGGGGAGTGTACAACTAGACACAAAAATCAGTCAGGTCTCTTTTTGTAATGGGATGCATACGGACTGGCAACCCCTCCTATATGTAAATATATGTGACTTTGTTATCAATAAGCTTCCCCTTTTCTACCAAAAAAAGGAGAAAAAAAAAAAAAGGGAAAAATCCCGTTACCTAACACTGATTTCCCGCTTACAACAGCAATGAACAAATAAGTGGCATTATATTTTCTTCTCACTAGCCAAACATTTTTTCATGGTATTCCTTTTTCCCGCTTTTTTCTTTGAACTTCAATTCGTTTCGCTTCTTTCCACCCCCAGATAAGCTTGGAAGTTCTTGATCGTCAGTGTATTAATCAAATTTGGGGGGCAGGTAGTAATGTTGATTTTGTATGGTTCAAAGCCTCGCGCTTATCTGGGGGTTTATGTATATGCTGGGATGTGGATAAGTTTAGGAAAATTGAGTTTGTGGTTGAAGGTAGGTTTACTCTGCTTAAATGTGAAATCGTGATAGACAATTTTCTTTGTATCACTAAGTCTTCGAAGCAAACTCTTCTTCTCTTCACTGGCTGTAATAGTGTGATTAGGTGGTGATAACGAGACGGTCATGATAGTGATGGTGTTGGTGGACTAGAGGTGATTCCTATTACAGGTGATAGTGGTTATTAGAAAGTCCCATATTCCACATCGATTAAATATCGAGTTAAACATGTTTTTATATGTCTGTTTGGACCTTCCATGATGGTGGTGATGAGGTGGTGTTGGCGGTAATGAAGAGGTAGTAGTGATGTTATGGTAGTTTTTTACTCCATAGAATTGATCCTAAAATCACAATTCTAATTTCATGACTGTCCAAACATTAGAATTTGGAGGTGCCAAGTCCAATTCCACCTTTCAATTCGGGCGGAATTAAATTTTGTGTTCCAATTGAGACCTTATTGTATTAGCTAAATTAACACCCAAGCTAAAATTTAAGACACAAAGGATCATCAATAAATTAAAGCCTAGACAACTCTAAGAGGTAGATCATGGTTTTTAGACTTACGTTTCAAGAAGCGGAAGGTTCTATAGTCAATTTCTTGATAAATTAAATTTTCCAAATGGTCAATTAGTAGCTAAGTTATCTTAGGCATTAATCATGTAAGCATTATTATATAAGCAAACAATATAGTTCATTACCTTATGTTTTTAAAAAATCTGGATTAGTTAACAATGCTTTATGCTATATTTAGTAAGGCCTGAGCCTGATAAATTCAGTGAATGGCTATTGATTCCTAAAGTTTCAAGCAGTATTGGTGTACCATACTACGTTTGGCTGCCTCTTATATTGCTCAAATGTGAAGTTACCTATTTTGTGTGGAACTGTAATTAATTAGCAGTCCTTAATGGGTTTATGACTTGCATATTATCTTATATAAATATATGGATTAGTCCATACTATCACTTATAAGTTGCAATCTGCCCATTTGCTTGTGGTATCATATTAAATATCTCTGCTCTCTTCCTAGCGAATTTTGTGGTCACTTTATATTGTCTTGTTTGTTGCATGCAAATCATAACCTTAAAAACAATTATTTTATTTTATTTTTAATTTGACATTCTTTGCCGGCATTTGGAATTATATATAGAAGTCACTAATCAGGTTATCATCATTTTTTTTTTTTTTTGTTTGGGGTAAAATGGGAGGGTTTCGAACCCCTAATCTATCCTACTCCTATCATTTCCTGCACCCTCCTTCATCACTATACTAGCCCTAATAGCTTGAAATCAGGTTATCTCTCAAAGGTATTGGTCGATCCTAATCCTAGTACTGTTCACTGTGCACACTAACATGGTTACTTATTTTAATTAAGGACATCTATGGTGAATGTTAAAGTTGACAAGCCCTTTGTTTGGGAACTCCCCTACCCCAACCTAATTGGATTAAGCTAAAATTTGATGGATCAAGTCAAGTTTATCAGAAACGTGTACGAGCTCTGGGTGCTTTTGTTTTCCGAGATGAGAGAGGTGTTGCCTTGATTTCATGTAAAATCCATGGGACTGTTACTCATATGCGGGAGATTGCCTTGCATGGCAAAGTGAATTCACTGTCATGGAAGGTGCTGCCTTTTATATTACGATTCCTTCAACATTGTAATCATGATTTATATCAAGTAAGATACTAAGATTAGACTACACTATGCAAAATATCGAAGGCTAGCAAATCAAGTGTATCATGGAAGCCATTCCAATATGTGAATTACTTGGCAATGAAGGAAATCGTTTATTTGTTAGTTTCAACTGCAACAATGATAAATGTACTAAGTTTCAACTGCAACAATGATAAATGTATTCATATTAGAAGTTGACTTTCTAACTCTGCCACTACCTCAAGTTGAATAAAAATCATTCCTCCTTACCGTTGTGTCTTTGGTTTTCTTGGCACATCCCCAAATCATCTTAGCAAAACTTTTCTCATCTTATCACCAATTGATGATCATATTCTTATTATGGACGCATTTTTTAGTAAAACTACTCTTTCATGTCATTGTTAATAGTGATTTGAATTCTTATTATCATTAATAGTCTTTTTAACCTAAACATACATAAAAGACATAGGTAATATTGTTATTAGTGATATGAATTATCATTATCATTGTTAATAGTGAATTGTTGAATGTAAGAGAGAATCTCCTAGGGTTTCTGTAATAGGGAGAGGGAGAGGGAGAGAGAGCTAGAGAGGGTGTGTGTGTCAATATGATGCATGCCAGAGACCCTTTTTTTTTTTTTAATCGTCTCTACTTTCCCCTACACGCGGCAAGAAGTCTATAAAAAAAAAAAAAATAAAAAAAAAAAAGAAAGAAAAAGAAAAAGAAAAAGAAAAGAGGAAATGCTAGTTAGCCTAACACTTTGCCCTACAATCTTGCCTTATTATGTGGATTTAGTTTTATTTAATTTTTAAGATTTAACCATATTAATGGGTCCTATAACTTTATCTCTTATTCTCTAAGTACGGAAGATTGTAGAACAAAATGTGGGGTTAACTAACATTTCCCAAAAAAATAAATAAATAAATAAAAGATTTTCGTGCACAATAACATATATATATATATATCGCAAGATATGGCCAAAACTAAGCCAGCCAGCAAAAACAATTGGCAAACCTATGAAGTGTCGGCTGATGTTCAACCACCAATGGGAAATTAGCCAGCAAAGCTTCACTTTTTTGTAGTGACGTACACCCAACACGCACAATGAAGAAGCCCATAGAGCATGAACATAGCCAAAAGAGCCCAAGAGCCCATCAAGTTTGGGTTGGCCTGTTTTTCTAGAGGGAACGGCTATTGCAACCCCTCATTCCTATTACCCCACCCCTCATCCTTTAGGTTTTCAAGGTTTTATGCAAAATATAAAGAGTTTTTATGAAAACCGACCGTGCTGCCCATTAGAAAACATTATTTTGAATAACTTTGTAGAAGAAAATTTTTCCTAAATCTATCATTTAAATATACTTTCTAGTCATTTATAGCCTTTATTTCATTTTTTGCCAAAAAGTCTACCTAAACGATAGATTTTGGAAAAACTTTCTTTTGTAAAGTTGTTCAAAATGATGTTTTCTAGTGAACCAAGTGATCGGTTTTTCAAAAACCTTTTATATTTTTCATAAAATCTTAAAAACCAAAAGGAAAGGGGTGGGCTTATAAGAACGGGGGGTTGCAATAGCCGTTCCCTTTTCTAGATTGTGCCATTTTATAAGGCACCACCAGACCTTTCTCTCTCTCCTTTTATTTATTTATTTATTATTATTATTATTAGTACCTTTTTCTTTTATTAATAATATGAGCCCATTGAAAATAACAAATAAAAAATAAAAAATAAAAAATGGCTTATAGCACATGATGTGGAGTCTAGGGTGTTAACCTAGTTGGGATGCTAGGTTTCTCTATGATGTTTGCAACTCTTTTCCATTTTTTTAAAAAATTATTTTAAAATTACCTATGTCTTTTTGGGTAAATTACAAGAAACCCTTCTTAATGTTTGACCATTTTTCACGTAACCCTCTAAAAAAGTGGTTGCAATATCCCTCTAGATAATATACAAATTCAACAATTAGCACTACAGTTAATCGTGTTTATGGAATTAACAATGATCACGTGACATTTTTCTATTTAATTTTATGAATTAAGTGATTAATAGTTACGCTAATTACTAAATTTGTAGACTACCTGGGGACATTGCAACCATTTTTCCTCAGGGGTTACGTGAAAAAGGTTCAAACATTAAAGGAATTTTTTATACTTTACCCCCTTCTTTCGGCGCAGGGGAAGAGAGGGGGGGGGGGGTGTGAAAGAAAAAAAATTCTGATATTCTATATAGCATGTGCAGCATGCTTTATAACCGCAAGTTTGAAGTATAGCATGTGCAGCATGCCAAACCCATGCAGAATGCATGGATCGGATTGAGTGCTTCTCAATGATTGATGATAAAATTTTATGCTATTGGGATTCAATGCCTACCATGATGGTGCAATATTACTTGGGAAAATATCTAAAATATCTCTCATAAAAAGAATTATGTTAAAAAATCCCATAAAATAAATTTTCTATCAGAAAAACACAAATAGAGTTAAATTATATATATCAAAAAAATCCAATAACTTCACTTCTATCCAACTCCGTTTGAGTGAAGAAATTTTTTGACTAAAATACCATTATTACATTTTTTATTAAAATTTAAAAATAATCATTCAAAATTTGTATTACCATCTTGTCTATTTAATAAATGGATTATTTGTCATTTATCACTAAAAGGGGGGAAAAAAAAAGACAAGAAAATGAATAAACAAACAGTTATAAAAAGGGTATGTCAGTTCAAAAGCTATATAATTTAAACGGAGTTGGATGGAAGTTAGGGTGTTAGGTTTTTTTGGATATATTTTAACCCTATTTGGGTTTTTCCAATAGGAAAACTATTTTATCGTGTTTTTGGATATAATTTGTTTTATGAGGGATATTTTGGATATTTACCCATATTACTTCTTGTATATATTTAAATGATGTATCATGCATCTACCTCATTCAATCAAGTGGTTAAAATATTAGGAAAGGTAGATGCATGCATGGAGCATTTGTCAACAAATGAAATCAATCATAGGATTAAGAAGCTTAAAGGTAGAGCCGGTACTGAATGGACATTGCAGAAGAATCAAGATCTTAATATTCGATAGTCGATTATTATTGCCACGATAATAAAATGCAGATCGATGTGTTGAAGCTTAGAGGGATCTTACAAGACTTTAGAATTGTCAAAATAGAAATATTCAAGGAGGTCAACTTCTGGAAGATATGACTAATCCTCCAAGATGATGGAGATTAAGTCCTTGTTCATGACCTAGTTTAATTTGTTAAAATATTCGTTGCTTGGTTTTCTTCCCTCATGATATAGAAAGTTCTAGCGTCCATGGCACCACTTTGAAAAGTATTCCATCATTTTATAACGATACTAAATATTCCAAGGGATTTTCTGCCTCGCTAAAAAACATTGAATCTCTCTATTCATATTTTTGTAAGGTTTTTATTATTTTACCACTTCCATTTTTTTTTTTATTTATTTATTATTTTTATGCAAGGCTCTCTGAGCTTGCTAAGAGGGAAGTGATATTATGGAAAATCAATCAAATAAATTTGACAAACATTTTCACATGATAACATTGTCACACTATTTTAGGATGAGTAGAGTTATTAATTCCTAATTTTTATCTTTAATTTATTTCTTTAATAATGTGATTGTTGCCACATCAACACATGGATCCTTTCATTCTCTTGCATTGTGCACCATATCAATTGTCACATCATTAAAAAATGAATAAAGGAACAATTACATTTTCCTTTTACGATTTATTTTTGAGATACGTTCTATTGTTCAAGCCCTCTTGATTGAAACATGTAGGACTCAACTGGGATTTGGATTTGGTGCAGTTATTGCATAGTGCAGTAAACGTGGAATCGATGACACGTAGTAAGGAAGAGAAATAGAGGGCCGAGATTTGAGAGATACAATTGAGGCCCAACACCTAACAGTCCTTTGTTTCTCCTCCTTACCCATGGGTCATCGATCCTATGTTTACTGCACCATGCAGTAAAATTAGCCAACTGCACCAAATCCGAATCCACTCAATTGGGCTTCATGAGGACAACATGGTTCTAAAGTTCAAAGACCATCATCACTCATAAAAGACTAAGTGGATCCAGTGTAAAAGTTTAAATCAAGTAAGCCTTCTAACTTTGGAAATGTGCCCAAGAAACAAAGTGGGCTTGTCATTGTATATTAAAAATTTTAAAATTTACTTGTTCTAATTTAATGGGCTCTGGTAGTGAAAAATTTGGAGCACACTATATTGCATGTTGACTTGCACATTAGAGGCCGACTATTGTAACTCCTCAACTTTATTTATAAATTTCAATTATTTTCATTTTTTAAGGCTTTGTGACAAATATAAAAAGTTTTTATGAAAAATGATCAACTTTTCCACTAGGAAACATCATTTTGAACAACTTAATAAAAACAAAATTTTCAAATATCTGTCATTTAAGTTGACTTTTTGGTTATTTATAATTTTAGGTCTTGTAAAAATAAATAAAAGACTGTAAATGGCCAAAAAGTGCCCTTAAATGATAGATTTTGGAACAATTTTTTTCTATAAAGTTGTTCAAAATAATGTTTTCTAATAGATAGCTGACTATTTTTCATAAAACCCTTTTATATTTTTCATAAAACCTTGAAAAGTGAAAAGAAGTAGGGTTTACAAATAAAGTTGAGGAGTTGCAATAGTCCCCTTACGAAAACACCTTAAAATCTTGATTGGATTTCTTGGAGGTCCAAAATCGTTGGAATTCATACTGACCTCACTTGTTAACAGGTTTGAGTCGTGAAAGCGGTCACTTTATATTAGAGCATCTTCAATGGCTGTGCCAAATTAGGTGTGAAAGGTATAATCTGGTACAACGACTTGATCGAGAAAGAGAAAAAAGAAAAAACACAAACAACTCCTCATCTGTCTTTATTGTTTCTTTGATTATATTATAATAAGTTCTTTGATTATATTATGTCACGACCCAAATTAACTAAACCGTGATCAATATTAATAAAATTAGTTTAATTAAGAAAATCATTTAGGAAGCACATGGATGACACGTGCTAGAAAACTTGTAAGTTCAATAAAAATTTTGGCATGACCCATTCGTAAATGGGACATACCATGATAAAAACTTGTACAAAATAGTCATAAAATTTTCTGTCATCCATCATTGGTATCATCACACGCTAAATAAACCATATAAAGAGACCTACGGAATTAGAATATTACAAACCATAAATTATTACATGTCCATTTCCCATTGGCCAAATAAAAATATTAATTAATACATTCATAATATCAAAGTTCTCCAAATCCATAGATATTGTCCAGAAAATGAATTAGTATAAATATCCATACTAGCTCTAACCAATCATCTCAAGGTGACGTCTCCCTAGCTATATACTCATCTAAAAAGGTTTTGTAAAATATAGAGATGAGTATAAAATTCAGTAGATATAATTTTCATATGAAAACAACCAAAGCATGATAATATAACCAAAATAAATCATGCTTGAAATATAGTAATTTCCATGGATGCCATGAATGATATGCCACTCATGTCCATTTAACATATTCCATCATTACCAACCACTCCCATAGGAGTTTTCGCACTAAAATGGAAGATTTAAACCCAACCTCCAAGAGGACCACATAAGGGTCCCTACCTAGGACCGGAAAGCAGCCTCAATTCAGGAACACAAGGGTTCCTACTTGGAACCAAAAATCTCTCAGGACCAAATGAATGAAATACACAGCTTAATTCCTTGACCGCAAGCAATTCATAACCAATGACCCCTTTCAATATTTTTACCAAGTATTTATTAATTCAATTTCATACATTTTATGCCAATGAATGCCATGAAAAAGCACATAAACCATATGTATATCAATAAATCTAGAAAAATCGACTCTATATAATCATTTCATAATTATATAACATGTTGAGTTATGTAAAGCATATAAAATATAGACCAATAAGAATTTACATAGCATGTATATTCAAAATATACTAAAATACCACATATATATCAACTCATATACTCCAAAATGTGATATTTATAATTATAGGGTTATGTAAACTAGACCCCTCAGTACATGCAAAAAAATATACATGATAATACACCAAAAAATCATGTAAACTCATAAATAACACCAATATATTTTTATTCAACAAATATGAGCTTATATCCTAACTCATTGTCATCTCTAAGGTTAAAACTTATGAAAATTACACCTACCTCAAATATATTACACCAAATGTAGAGAAAATGTGTTAGGAGGGTGAAATCTAAGCCTAAGATGTAAGAACAAGCTCCAAGTTCTACTAATCAAGCTTGAATTCTCTCCAAGCATGTGTAGAACTTCAAATCCAGCCCTTAGAATGCGATTCCAAGCGTTGGAATGAGGTGAGAGCGTGAAAATCCACATATACAAGCCAAAACCCCACTTTTCTCTCTTAAAACAAGCCATTTCTCTCTCTTCTCTCTCCTTTCTTTCTCTAGCTCTCTTGATCTCAAAATGGAAACAATGAAGTGAAGAAGTCGGGCTAAGGTGGTTTTAAACCACTGAGGGGCACATGCGTCTTTTGATGCATTAAAAAAAATTTGCAAAATCCACGATGCTTGTTCGATCAGGGTTTGAGGTTCAATTGATTGGACCATAGCAGAATCCAAATGGCTATTCTAGGCTACTTCCGATCGATCAGCCTCAAGGCTCGATCGATTGGCCTTTGCTGAATTTGTCCAATAACGAGTAGAAACATGTTCAAACACTGTTCATACTCATCTATCATGCACATGATGCAAAATAACAATAAACCACACGTCATACGTCATGGATAGCGGTCCAAAAATCACGTGTACCGCATATGCAAGTCATAATCCAACAAATCACCAATTAATGACATAATTAAACTAATTTAATAACGAGGGTGTTACATATTATAATAATAGTGTCGAGGTATGACTTTATGTGCTAATAACATCCCACATCGACACAAATACGACCTTAGTTTTGATATCAATGCAAGGGAAGATTCTAATGCATGTAGCATATCGGGTCTAGAGTTACCCCTGCTGCAAAAGAGACCCAAGAAGACTCCCTTTGCTTTCTAATTATGAACCTGCGGGAGTGTCACACAATCTGGGTATGCTCCGAGCATGAATATAACCCTCATGTATGTCCTTAATTTGTCTCACTCTGGAGTGTAGGAATCCCTACAAAAGTCTTTCTTTTTGTTTCCACGCTTTCAAATCCCCATGACTATAGAGAGAGAGAGAGGAGAGTTAGAAGATTATGCAGCAGCATGTATGTTCTTTGTAGGAGAGTTATTTTTTTTATTTGGAGTAAAACTTACCATAGATCACAATTCTAATAGGAATAAAACACCATGTTCCACTCCATTTAGGAAGCATGGTTGACTCAAAATCTCCAACTTTATTAAGAATTTACCACTTAAGTGGCTAGATCAAGGGTCTGGATTATAACCCAACCCATTTGTGAGCATCACACCCTAAACTGTGCAGCTCGGGAGTACGCCACTAGCCAAGAAGGCTAGCGTGGAGAGGAGTTGCCACTTAGAAAATCCGGGAACCAAACTTGACCTCTTGTAAGGGTTTAACTTGTCATAACCAGAGAGGGTTCGGAATTAGGGTATGCCATTGGGAAGGTCTTAGGCACCCGATGTCGCCCAATCCTTAGATCGACCCCTACTTTATATTTATTAACCATATCAATTTAATTAGAATTACCCTAAATCATGTGACAATTCAAATACACACAAATGACTGGTTAATGCAATATAATATACTAAACAAACAAATAAAGAAGAGAAAATGAGGTACTGTCAAAGAAGCCAAATACTGCCAGAAAGCAGTTCATGCGTATGTGTAAATTAATATATATATGCACTAAGGTTCATGCATATGCATAATTCAAACAATGTGTATGCATCGTTCCATATGTGTATGCCTTACTCCCCTATAAAACATATCGTGAGCTTTCTCTTCATACATAACTCATTGAATCAAACTTTCTAATCATTAAATAATCTTATCAGAGACTATTGCAGTATTTTCAACATGCTTTTTACATCATGATATTCGCATAAAATAAACAAAGAATTAACTTCATCACCTTATATTATGCACTTCAATATGAAACTATCATAATACTTTGATCATATAAACAAATAAAGCATGAGTTTCAAGAAAAGTTATATTACACACGGTGTTGTGGTTGATTTACGGTTCCCTCAGGTCTAGTACAAAAGCTTGTTGTCGATCTTCTTCTCTAAGGTTAATAAGCACGGCGAACCCCCCCTATTCTTCTTCGTAGGCATAAGGTGGTCTATCTTTCTCTAAGGTCTCTCTCTAGGGTTTTTTTTTTCTCTAGGGTTTTTCTCTAGCTTCTAGGGTTCCAAATCTTTCTCTAAACTTTAGGTTAGGTATTTATAGTG
This sequence comes from Liquidambar formosana, assembly GCA_039720395.1. NCBI lineage: Eukaryota > Viridiplantae > Streptophyta > Magnoliopsida > Saxifragales > Altingiaceae > Liquidambar > Liquidambar formosana. The sequence continues at coordinate 23,544,495 of CM077824.1, read as the reverse complement.
AAAATTAGGTGAGAAATACCTTAGGAAAGTATCTCCCCCAATTTCTAAGTTTATGAAGCTCAAAATAGACAAAAAAAAGCTTCATTTTCATGTAAAAAACGTAATTGGACAGCATGCTTACGTATATTTAGAATTATGAGTACGCTTGGTCAAACCATGCGTACGCATAGTCAGACGATGAGTACGCATGGTCAGACGATGAGTATGCATGGTCGACCATGAGTACGCATGGTTAGAGTACACATATTCATGGTCAACAAATTTTGGCCTTTTTTGGTGATTTTTGCCTCCGAAATTCACCGTACTTATTTCTCTTGTCGAATATCAATTGACTAAAGCAATAAAATAACATTGATCTCATCATTAGGACCTCGGGACTCAAGATAACAACGGGCACAAAATGGGGTGTCTACAGTTGCCATTCTTTTGATTGAGTTCTGCATCGCAGACGAAATCAAAAGCCTGAAAGGACAAACCATTTTACCGGTTGTCGCCTTGAAATCCACATATGCACACATGCAATAAGGTCATTCCGGTCTCAGCTGACTACTTACGTACTCCTCAGAGATTAGACCTAGCGTAGTTCATGCAAAATAATGGGGGCACTCAGTCGATAATTTCTTAAAACTACCAACTAAAAAGATTAACATAAAAAACTTTATTCCTTTCCTGAGGAATAAAAGTGCAATCCCCTTCCCTGTGGATCATAAACAAATATAAAAATTGTATCCCTATCCCTGTGGATAAGAAATGCAATCCCTTTTCCTATGGATCACAAACAAACATAAAGATTTTATCCCTGTTCCTATGGATAAAAATGCAATCCCTTTTCCTGTGGATCACAAGCATAAAGGTTTTATCCTTGTTCCTGTGGATAAAAATGCGTTCCCTTTTCCTATGGAATCACAAACAAACATAGAGATTTTATCCCTATCCCTATGGATAAAAATGTGATCCCTTTCCCTGTGGATCATAAACGAGTATCAGTTATAGAAATCTTATCCATTTCCTTATAGATAAAGGTTCGATCCCTTTCCCTGTGGATCAATTATAGAAACTGTGATATACATTTTATCCCTTTCCTTATGGATAAAACAAAATTCAATTCCTTCCCTTGTGAATGCAGAAGCAAACAAACCTCATCCCTTTCCATGGGGGATGCACAAAGATATGAAGTTGATTTTAGATACATGAATGCAGAACTTATTTCAAGGAATAAACAATAGGAACAAACCTTAGTCTAAAGGATAAACAACAAAAGAATGATTGATAAGAGAAAATCCCTTAAATGAGAGGACTCCTAAGACACACTAAGGAGGAAATTGATTCATGAAACTACCAAAGATAATCTCTAAAATGTTCTTTTACTTCAGAGCACATCCCTCACAAGGTTTACCTTGCCCTTTGCTTGAAATTCTTCTTTTTATTTTCATCATTCTTTTCATTTTATTTTTATCATTTTCATTTTCATTTTTCTCATGCCCTAACTTTTGCCTAGGCTGCCCTTTCGGGTTTTCAACCTAGCAAGTGTCACACCCCATTTTTGCACCACCTGACTAGGGTTTGTCATTTCATGTAAGCTTGTCTTTTGTTTTTGAGTTTAGTCATTTGCATTAGTTTTTTTTAGAGTTATAAGGATAATGGATATGAATTTTGGTTCAATTTGGAGTTGATCTTGAAGGATAATAAGAGCTTTTGTGACTTGAGGGGCATAATTGTCTTTTAGGTCACAAACTTTTCATTTGACCTTGAAATGATCTCCAAATTGTCAATTGGAGTTCATATTGATGCATATGAGATATTTCTAGGTTCAATTTGATGAATCAATGGCTTAGGGTTAAAATGGCTCACAATGGTTCAAGTTGGTTAATTGACCCCTTTCGAGTTGGCTTAATTCGATCCACAATTACCAATCAATTTTCTTTAAATTGACTTTAATTAGTCATCATTTTATGCCCAAAATTGTTTTGGAATGTTCAATTTTGGTTCGAAAAGCATTTGGTTCAATTCTATGTGCATACCTATGCTTTGCAATGGTGGTGCATAGCAATTAACCGCCTTTATAAAACCTAACTTATAATGCCCACACCATTTAATTAGGATAATCTCACCTTTAATGCATGATTTGCCTATACATTAGTTGATTTGTCGGGTATTGTCATGCATAGGTATTGCATATGTGTGATGTTTATGTGTTTACGATTTCACATTTTTAGACTACTGAAATTTGGTTAAGTGTTAGGAAAAAATGGATTTTCATAAATCTTCGTTTTTAAAGATAATTTTTAGTGGTAATGGAAGTTTATAATATTATGAGACATCTGTGATTTATGGGATTTTATTATCACGTTTCAATCGGTTTCCTTGTAAGTTTATTTTTGAAAAATCTGTTGAGAGACAGATTTTGTACTAAAACTTGAAAATGAGATTTTGATATACTTGGAATTTGATTTTTTTGATATTTTATTTGGATTCAAATTGGGGGGTTGTTTGCTTATTTTCATTAAATAACTTAAAGTAAAACTTTATTTAAATGTTTTTAATGAAAATAAGGTAGTGGTCTGTTCTGCAGGGGTTTATACTCCTTTACATAAGTTATTGGGCATTTTCAGCAGGGGCCAATCGATCGGGCCCTGAGGCCGATCAATCAAAAGTGCCCCGAAAATAGGGTTTTTGCTTTTGTTAAACCCGATCGATCGGGCCCTCAACCCCGATTGATCAGGCATCGCAGATTTTGCAAAAATTATTTTAAATGCGTCAAATGACGCATGTGCCCCTCACCCTTTTTAAAACCCTTCAAGCACGACTTGTAACTCCCATTTTGCTGCACTTTGAAGACCAAGAGAGAAAGAGAGAAGGAGAGAGTGGGAGGAGAGAGAAAGGAAGTGTTTGGAGAGAGAAAATCACATTTTTCTCTTGCATGCTTGGGTTTTTGACTCTCTCACCTCATTTCAACGCTTGATCTCGCATTCTAGGGGCTGGATTTGAAGATCTACACGTGCTTAGAGAGGATTCAAGCTTGATTTGTGCAGCTATGAGCTTCTTCTTGCATTCCAGGCTCGGATCCAACCCTCCCAACACATTTTTTCTACATTTGGTGCAACATATTTGAGGTAGGTGTAATTTTCATGGGTTTTAACCTTAGAGATGATAATAGGTTAGGATATAAGCTCATAAATGTTGAATAAAAATGTATATTGGTGTTATTTATAAGTTTACGTGATTTTTGGGTGTATTATCTTGTATATTTTGTAATGCATGTACTAGGGGTCTAGTTTACATAACACTATATTTAGGAATGTTACATTTGGGAGTATATGGGTTGATATATTTATTATATTTTAGGTTATTTTGAATGTACATGCTGTGTAAATTCTTATTGATCTATATCTTACATATTTTACAGAACCCCACATGTTGTATAATTATGGAATAATTATATATTGTTGATTTCTTGAATAACTGACATGCATTTTGGTATACTTGCTTTTCATGACATTCATTGGCATAAAATGCATAAAATAAATTTAATAAATTACTTGGTAAAAGTATATTAAAGGGTCATTGGATTTGGACTACTAGTGGTCAAGGGATTTAGCGGTGTTTTCCATTCCTTTTGTCCTGGGTACTTTCCGTTTCCAGGTAGGAACTCTTGTGTTGTCCTCTTGGAGGTAGGTTTAAATCCTCCGTTTCCACGTGAAGACTCCTACGGGAGTGGTAAATGGACATGAGTTACATATCATTCATGACACTACATGTGTTTTAATTATATTTTAAGCATGATTTAAATTGGTTATATTATCATGGTTTGGTTATTTCTATATGAAAATTATATCTACTGAGTTTTATACTCACTCCTATATTTTATAAACCCTTTTAAGATGATTACATAGCTGGGGAGACCTCGCCTTGAGGTGTCATGCTTTCATTGGAATTAGTAAATTGTCATATCATTTTGGAACATTATCATGATCTTGAATAATTTTAATATCATGTTTATGTATTAACTAAACACCTTTGTATTCGCCTAATGGGCACTGGACATGTAACAACTTATGGGTTGTAATATTTTAATTTCTTAGGTCTCTTTATATGATTTATTTAGCACGTAATGATACCAATAATGGATGGCAAGAAATTTTATGACTATTTTATACAGGTTTTTATTGTGGTATGTTCCATTTACGAATCGGTTATGCTAAAATTTTTATTGAAATTACAGGTTTTCTAGCACGTGCCATTCATGTGTTTCCTAAATGATTTTCTAAATTAAACTTGTTTTATTAATATTGATCACAGCTTAATTAATTTGGGTCGTGACATAACCATGCACCCATAGTTAGTGGTTTTTGTCCTAAAATGTTTAAAAATATATTCCTCATCAAAGCACGGTCGTTTTCGCTTTTATTTCATCAAAATCAGAATTAATTTGACCCTTAAAACAGTCCTAGAAGGAAAGGATGTCCAGAATAGGAGAAAAACTGAAGCGAGCTCGGGTAACCCCCCAGTCTCAGGCGGCTAGCCGCTTGGGCAAGGGGCTAGCCGCCTAGGCCTAGATGGTCATCTGAGACCACTTCCCTATTTTTGTGTTGAAGCGGGATTTCTTCCTATTTTGATGGACCTAGGCTCTTTTGGATGACTTTCCTTTTAATTTTTAATACCTTTTGAGTTCCTTAAGCATCAAAGGAATCTCTAATAACCCTTGGATTAATTTTTAGGGTTTTAATCCTAACCATTGATTTATCCTAATTAAACTCTATAAGTATCCCACTATGTTTCGGCATTAGGGGAGCCACTTTGATGCATTAAACCTAAGTTCTAAGAGAGAATAAGAGAAAGAGAGAGAGAGAGAGAGAGAGAGCTAAAGGGGAGTTGAAGTTCTTGTTGTAGTCTTGAAGAAACTTGATTCAAATCATTCACAAGAGCAAGAGAGTGTTTCTATAGCAGCAAAGGAACTTTCTTAAGGTAATTATCTTCTCTAATAGAGCTTAAACTAGGGTTTCTTATAGAATAGGTTTATTGCATGCTAAAATTAACATTTTTATCATATGTGGATGCTTTGGTTAGTTAATATACATGAAATAAATACTGTTTATCATGAGTATAGCATGCTTTAGGGCTATTTTATAGGATTTAATATATGATTGTGAGATTAGGGTTTCCATTATCCTTGTTTTAGGTTAGTTTCATATAGCATGCTAGGTTAGTGTTTTTGTTTGGTTTTTTCTTAATGGTTATCATATATGTAACACATATGGAATAACTATGATAATTATTGCATTCATATTAGTGGATTTCTAAGTTTTAATGCATGTTTGTTAGGTCATTGCATGTAGGATTATATTACGGTTTATGTTTATTCATTATTCTTGTTATTTACATGATTAGTGGATGATTTTAGGCTTTAATACTATTCTGTCTAGATTTATATATCACTGTTTTTGCATGGTTTTAAGCACGTGTAAGGGTGCAAGTAGGTGTGATAGTTGCTTTATTCCAAATAAGGCCGCTATTGCTTAAATTTGCTATTTCTTGGAGTAAATTGCATAAGGTAAGTAGGGTATGAAAGTGCCCTAATTCTCTTCCCTAATCTTTCTCTTCTCCCTTCTCTAGGGTTATTTCTTAATATGGACACATGGTTATAATTAGAAATTTCCTTATGAAATAAGTTACTTTTTATCAAAGTTTCCATCCTATGGAAGTTTTTAAGCTTGGTTTACTTAATAAATTTTCTATCTTTTCAACTAATGAAACTTAGGGTTTTTACCATAGGTTTATATTAGGTTGTAACCCTATTCTTTTTGAACTACGTGAACTTTGATACATGTATTTCTATGCATAGTACGTAGGCGCTTTGAGGTTCAAGTCCGCCTTAGGATCCAAGTATCCTTGTTTTCTTTCTCTTTTTCTTTATTGTTGTTTGCTTATTGTGCATGAATAAATGGATGGAATTAATATATGATATGCATGCTGTCTTGTGATGATATATATTGATTTGTGTGTTGAAAAGACTTTAATTTAGCACAAATAAATTAAGAAACCGAAAGGGTGACATGGGTGCTTATAGGTTTTTCCTAGAACCTTCCCATGGCATAACTTAGTTTCTAAATCCCTAGTCTCTTTGGTTTCCAAAAAGACTGTTTCTGCATTTTCTTTTTAAACATGGAGTCATTCAATTGTTTTCTTTAAAACAAAAAGGTTTTTAGGGTTTTCCTTGTTTCCTTTAAAAAATAAGGTGGCGACTCCTTTTCCTTTTCAAATTTTCTTTTTAATCATGTGGGCTTTCCGGGGTTCACAGCAGGCGTTCCCTTTTTTTTTTATTAAATCCACATCAGTACAACAATCACTAATCTTATTAAGACATATCAGCACAATCATATCTTTTCACTGGGCTTGAAACCTCCTTTATAATATGGTAAACATTAATAAGGTGTTAATCTTCCTTATGAATTATCAATGGTTCGACCTTCTAACACATGAGTCTTTTTGCACATGCCCCTTGCATGGACAGTGATGCGGCTACACCTCTAAAGGTTACATACATACCCAAAATGGGATCAAGCTTTAGATAGTTCATCAGTACTTGAACGACTTCAATTAATCAGAGAGGTTTTTCTTTTGGATCGTAATGTAAGGTTAGGGTTTTAGGCTCAAGAAAGAATGGATATTAAAGGCTCAAGTTAGTTTCAAAAGGGTTTCTATCTGTCAAGGATCACTATGGCTTCACTTTCTAACTTGGCACTTCACTTGCTATTTTCTTTTTCCTTCATTTTTCTTCTCTATTGCTTTTCTTTTTCTATTTTTTTTCTTTCATTTTCTTTTTTTAATATTTTCTCTTCTTTCAAACAAACATCTCTTCAAAATTTTCCCCTGATGTAGGAGGTGATCCTTGACAAGGGCATTAGAAAGGAAATTATTCATGCTCAAAATGGCTAGCAAGGGATTTTTCTTTTCTTTCAAAGGATAGCAGAAATGATGGCCTCTCTTTATTTTAATTCCCATTGTTTGCAATTCAAGCATTAAAAGGACAAATATATTAACTCATGTGCTAGAAAAGCGAATCATATCAAATCCTTAAGAAAGCAAGCACTAAATTAATGCAAACCATTCATTGATAAGTAGAAAACAACTATACCAAAACAACTATCCTAAAATAATAATCCAACCATAAATATTCCAAAAACTAATACTGGAATAAAGAAATTCTTAACATTGCAAAAATACTTTCAGTTCCAATATATCTGATTCAAATTCAGAGGCGGCGTGGCATGGTAACCTGGGAATGGGTTTGCTGCTGTATTAGGTTCCTTTGGCATAGGAAGCTTCCTTGAATCAATCATATCTTGGATGGTGTGGCGAAGACGACTGCACCTATTAGTCTGATGGCTACGACTCTGAAGAAACTCACAATCCTCATCTTCGTTGTAGTTTGGTGCCGTTTTGTTGATAGGAATAGAGTCCAATAGCTTTAGATTTCCTCTCTTCACTAAGTTCCGAAGGGCTTTAGTTAGAGACATGCCAAGTTGAGAGAATTCTCTAGGTCCAGTGCGAGAATTAATAGCATTAACATTAGTTGTCTTGCCACCACTATTTGCACTTGAGCTCCCAAACCTATATGTGCACTTCTTCTCTTTATTCTTGTCAATAGCCCACTATCGATACCATCCTCGACTTCTATACCAGCATCATACAAATCCTCAAAAGTTTTTAGTAGGATAGGCATCAACGGTCACCCAAAAGCTGGCAAAAGATTCTTCACAACCATGTGCACTTGGTCCTTCTCAGTTGGATGATTTGACATTTTGATAGCTTTAACCCTCTACCTTGTCAAGAATTCAAAAAATGTTTCATTGTTCTTCTGCTTAGTGGTTTCCAAATCTCACAAAGTGACATCGAGTTGGGTATTGTAGTTATAATGGTGCACAAATCCCATGGCCAGCTCCTTCCAATCTCAAGTCTTCACGTTGTCTAAGGAAAGATACAAATTTATAGCATTGCCAACAAGGGTCCTTGGAAAACAATGCACAATCTATTCCTCAGAAAGCCCTATAACATACTGCTTCAGATGATTACGAGGGTTACCAGTCCTATCAAACATCTGTGAACCCACGAAAAAGCGCGGAGCCCACAAGGGTTTGGCAAAATGATAATAGGTGTGAAAGACAACAAACAAAAAAGGAGTCGCCACCTCATTTTTTAGGGAAAAGAGGAAAACCACAAAAATGTTTTATTTTCAAAACCACATGACTCCATTAAAGGAAAAGCAAAGTCTTTGAAACCAGAAAATTGGATTCGGGGGCTAAGTTACGACGTGGGAAGGTTCTGGGCAAAGCCCATAGGCACCCACATCGCCCAAGTTGGTCTCTTAATTTGATTGGGCTAACTTAAGATCTTTTTCACTCAAATATCAACATATATCATCACAAGGCAGCATGCATATCATATATTTCATCCAATCATCTCATGCATAATCACTCAAATAAAACAAAACAGAAAAAAGAAGAAAAGAAAAGAAAAGCCTAGGATACTTGGATCCTAGAACGGACTTGAGCCTCGCGAAGAGCGCCTACGTACTATGCAGCGAAATACATGGATCAAAGTCCACGTAGTTCGATTGGGAAGGGTTACAACCTAATACAAACCTATGGTAAAAACCCTAAGTTTCCTCATTTGAAAATACATTGATTTAATCCAAAACTGAAAACTTCCACAAGAGGAAAACTTTGATAAAAACCAGAATTTATTATTGAAAGAAACCTTTGATAATTACCATAAACTTGTATTAAGAAGTAACCCTAGGAGGGAGAAGAGAAAAGATAGAAAAAGAAAGGTGAATTGGGGCACCTTCAAACCCTACTTACCTGAGCGCACAAGCTCCTAGCATTAGCCATTTCAGACCATAGCAGCCCTATTTGCAATAGGACAAGCATTGTACCTGTTTGCACCCTTACAAGTGCACACAATCATGCAAAGAAAACAAAATCCTAATCTAGATGGAACCTTGACAAGGCCTAAAATCATCCATTAATCATGCAAACAACAAGAATAATGAATAACTAAGGACTCTAACTCAATCCTATATGCAATGACTCGACTAACATGCATAAAAACCTATGAAAGACACACTAACATGAATGCAAACCTAGCATGATTCAACTATATGCAGCATATATAGAATGATTATGATGAGCAACAACCCAAAAAACTAAGCTAAACATGCTGTATGAGACCTACGCGATTTCAGGGTTATCGAAACCCTAATCTCACAACTATGCATTAAAACCTATAAAACGACTCTAAGACATGCTCAAATTATCATGAATATCATTCATATAGCATATACTAACTAACAGGAGCATCAATTCATGATAATAATCACAGCAACCTAAACATGTGAACTATGCATGATTTAAGAGGATAAAAAGAGTAATACTTTCAAATCCCTAGTAAACCAGGGATTATCAAGCATATAAAGCCATAAACTATCCTAAAATCATTCATATAACATCACATAAACATTGAATTCCATCCATAAGAAGAACAATTGCATGCACCATAACTATCCTAGAAGGAGAAGAAGAAAGAGAAGAAGGAGAAGCAGAAATTCATGTTCAGCATTAAAGGGATAGGCTTACCTCTTGTAGACTCTTCCTTGTCTTCAATCCTCTTGTTTCCTTGCTTGCTTGGGGTTGAAGAGCCTCCTCTTGAAGTCCTTCTAGCTCTCCAAACTCGTAGCTCCCTCTTTCTCTAAGTGTAAAGTGCAATTAACCTCCCCCTATGTGCTGAATATCATGTCCTTTATATAGAGAACTGACCCCCTAAACCAATGGCTAGGATTAATTCACTAAATAATGATCCTAGGGCTATTAGAGACTCTCTTGGTGCTCAAACAACTCAATCCTACACACTCCTAAGCTCAGACAAGTTGTTTTGGCGGAGGAAACCGTCAAAAGAGGGAAAGAAGAGTCAGAAGTTGACTTAAAGAAGGACTCCTCGGGTGACCAACTAGGCCTGGACGGTTAGCCGTCTGGGCTTGGACGGCTGACCGTCCAGCCCCGGACGGTTACCCGAGGGTCCTCTATTTTTTCTCCGGTTTTGACTCCCACTTGCTGTAGAAGTCCTAAAATGCTCAAATTAAGTCCGATTTTGACGAAATAAAAGCCAAAACGACCGTGTTTCGAAGGGGAACACATTTTTAAGTATTTTGGGACAAAAATCCTCAACCATGGGTGCATGGTTAGGTTTTACAAAGGTGGTTAACCATGGTGCTTCACCGTCGCTAAGCTGGGTTTGTACACAAGGTCGAACCAAATGCTTTCCCAATTGAAAATTGATCTTTCTAAACATTTTTAGGACATAAATAAAGCCCAATTGAAGTTAAATGAGAGAAAATTGATTGGGTCTTATGAGTCAATTTGAGCAAACCAAGAAAGGGTCTTTTAGCCAACCCGAACCATTACGAGCCGAATTGATCTTAAACCATTAATTCATGAAATTGAACCTATATATGGACTCTATATAACCATATGAACTTGATGGGATGACTCGGGATTCATTCCAAAGTCAAATGGAAAATATACGGCTTAAAAGACGATTATGCCCTTAAAGTCGCAAAAGTTCTTATTGACCATCGAGATGAACTCCAAATCACTTCAAAATTCATACGCATGATATTCAATGCCATAGAAACTCAATGCAAAAGACTAGACTCAAAAAGGACTCAAAATCCTACATGAAATGATATGTCCTAGCTAAGGTGACAAAAATGGGGTGTGACAATCCATCTTGGGCATTTTGTTTTTAGGTGGTAGTTGGACATCTAGGAAAGGGTATAGTTTATCCATATCTAACATGTACTTCTTGACACCTTGAGATTTCCCCAAAATGTTCTTCATTTTCTCCATTTCAGCAGTGTCATTACCCTAAAAAAGGAAGGTATTTTTCCTCCTGAGATGGGACAACCTCGGGTTATCTGTGGTTGGGTGTGGAATAATGGTTATGGAAATTGGTTCCTTTCAAAGGGCGCCTTGACCGACCTAGGCATGCAAGCATATCTCGAGTAATCAAGGCTATGGAGCTGCCACCAATCAGGGGTTTGAGGACGTGATTGGGCATCCTATGGTCTATTAGAAAAATGGGGAGTCATTTGAGATCCCAAGATAAGTCCATCTGAGGTCTTATCGACAAACGAGTCCATTTAAGATCCATTTGAGAATTAATTAACTCCTAATGGTCTGCGAGACTAAAGATTGATGGTAAAGGGGTTTGGTTATAAGTGGGGAAGGTGTTAGGCACCCCACATCGATTGTTGGAATCCAATGGTTCCCTATTTTGACAATGTTTCTGTTTAAATCCCCATTTGATATTATTGATTTCCTGCACAAGCAATTTGACATGAGATACCCTTTTTGAAGAATAATGAGGTTTGCTATTTTGAAAAAGAGATTCCTAAAGGCATTTGAACAAAGTTTTGAAAGTATTGGTGTTTGAAATTGTGCCTTAGGGTTTTTTTAAATGAGAACCTTTTAAAAAGACCACAAATTCGCTTTCCTTCTCATGAGTATCTTAGATCAAATTAATTAACTCCCAAAAGGAGAGTATCTCTACTCTGCAGTGGTAAAAATCAATCCTTTATTGAAGGTTGGAAATGGAAATGATGTAATTCCATTTTTAAAGAATTAATACCAAGTGCAAATCTATTTTGGATTTTTAGAGAATTTGGGACTTTTGAAGTCAAAAGAATGGGTAAGAAAAAAGATGCTTTTTGAAAGCATTTGAAGGGTAAATTGATGTTTCCCTTTTGAAGAGAAAAATAGTCTTTTGAAGATAGGGGTTCCTTTTGAAAGAAGAGAAATGTATCTCAATTAAAAAGGGGACACTTTTGAAGTGTGAAGGAATTCGGTTTAAACAAAATGAAAGTCAAACCTTATGATTCTTAATCCCAACTGAAAGGGATCCTACATAGAATGATGGTTTTGGAAAATTGACTTCATGTAATAGAAAGATGTATTTCTGAAAAGGGAGCATGCACCCTTTTAATGAAAAGAATTTATTCGAGTCATTTTTGGAATGAACTCGACAATGAAATCTTTGTGCTCTCATCGAGGATTTTGAAAGCGTTTCTTTATAAATGATGCGCGCATTAACAACTTTCTTGATGACAAAAGATTCTATTTTTTTGAATCATGAAGTCAAAATCTTTATCTGATAAAGATGGTAATGTTGTCAAGAATGATTTTTAGGTGAATGATCCCATGCAGGCATGAATAAAACCTATTTGAAAGTTGAACCTTTTAGTAGGGATTTGAGATGATAAAGAATCACTTTCAATTCTAAAAGACCTTTTTGGAAAATTATTTGTGGGGCTTTCAAAGAATGAAAATGGTTAGGAGGGATTTAATCCAATCTTGAGGTGCACTTGAATTAATTGAATAAAAATATAATCAACTAAATCTCCTAAGGATTGGAATTTTACCACGTGACATAGGGACACGCAGAAGTTCCTGGATTCTGGATAGGATTATTCATCAGAATCTGGCGGGTTAATTGATTAAATCCATTTTATGGTGGTAAGCTATTATGCTAGGGATGAGTTTCTAAACATTTGATGCTGTAAACTTTTATCCATAGCATGATAGTCTACCTCAAGTCCTCAATTAATTTTCATTCACATGGGAATAGAATGATTAAAATATCACATAGCATGAAATTTGAAATAAACATATTGAAAATTTCAAAAGATACATAAACATAATCAACCTTAGCAAGGCTTGGAATTCATGAATGCGATGTTTATTGCTTTGATAATCAAAAGTATATGTACAAAAATAAAAGGGTCAAGTGACCACAAAGTAAAAAGTGCTCAAACATTGGGGCAAAAGAGTCGCAATGATCACAACCTGAAGGATAGCTAAAGCAATAGCCTCTAAAGTTAAGCGGTAAATAAATAAAGCTGATAATGTACGAGCATTGGGGCAAAGGGTCGCAACGACCATAACCCGGAGGATAGCTAAAGCTATAGCCTCTAAAATAAATAAATAAAATGAGAACAACCATTTTAAATGAATTTGTTCAAGTCCTTGCATTTGTCCATTTATCCAAGCATGGGAATATTCAATTAAGTCCAATAAACTCTGCAACAAAGGGGATTATTTTATGTCTAAGTTGATTATGATTACCAACAAGAAAACAAGAAGAGGTTAGTATAAACAACATGCATGCATGCATGAACCTAACTTTGCTAATTTTGATTTTTCTTACATATCGTTTTAACCTTTTGATATGCCTAAATTTCCATTTCAAGCATCACAAATAGAAGCTCACATGCAATAAAAGAAGAATGAAAATAGGTGCTAGCAACCTATTGGAGTGGTTTGCATGCAAAGGGTGGTTTAAGGTCTCCCTGCCTTTAACCCACCATACAAAACTTTAATCCCTTCACAACACGTGTTAGGAAGTCCATGTACATACTCGGGCAAAAGTGGGGAGGGTAACAATCACATATTGAGGCTACAATAAATAATGGTATCAATAGAAAATTTTAAGAAAGCTTAAGAATGAATTTCAAAGGGAAGCTTATCTAGTATAAGTGGTTTTCACTTTTGCTTTGATCGATGTAGGTTTGAGTGCTCCTTTGCTAGGCTTGACCATCCTTCCTTGGGATGCTCCTTTAATGTTCCAAGTACACTTGGATAGTGGTTGAACTTAATGCTTTGACAACTTTGAAGAAGTTTAATGCATGGGTGTATGCATTGAGAGGGATTTTTGGGAGAAATGTAGTGGAGTAGTGGAGGATTTTGTGTGAGGATTTTTGTAGTGGGTGGAGTGAGATTGGATTAAAGTAGAAAGAGTTGGTGTTTAGGTAGGAAAAGTTGGGATCCTTTTGGTAGAAAAGGTTAGGGATCCTTTTATGAATAAAAAGTCGACTATTTATAGGAAAAATTGGACTTTTAGGGGTAAAATGGTCATTTGGAAGGTCATTATGGTCACATGGGACATGGAGGGCATTTGGGAATTGTTTAGTGAAGAGAATTCCCCATTTGATGGGGGCAAAGTGGTCCATTTGTGGAAAAAGGGCAATATGCCATGGGAGGTTTCCCATGTTGGCATGGCAGGCATGGGCCATGCTGGCCTGGTAGACATGGGCCAAGTCCCATCCTTGCAACTTGATTACGGCTGCAGAGAGGCTGTAAGGTGGCTGGTAGAGCCAAAAGCATATTGCCCACGCTAGCACTACTAGCATGAGTTCACTTTTTCCACATTTGCAATGATTTCTCATCATTTTCCATAGGAACTTTGATCCTTGATTTGTGTGCCTCATCTGATGAGGTGGGGCCACTGTGGTGGGTCAAAGGTGATGGTCTGCCTTGCTGTGGGGCCGTACAATCGTCCAACCATTGATCTTGAATGTGGGTTGAAACCTTAGGTCCCTAAACTTGGTTTGGGATTGAAAGGTAGAGTGTGTACCCTTTGGGTGAGATTGAATGGCCCGGATGCGAGCATGATGCTCACAGGGCTCTATAATTAGGGTTTTGTTGATCGTGAGCTAAATGAGGCCCGATCTTTGATCAAATGGCTTTGTTTTAATCTTAAGGGATTGAATTGAAGATCCAACAGTCGAATTGACTGTTGGATAAGAAATGGTGAGAAATCGAACCACCTAAAGTTGCTTTAGGAGTTCGATTTAGGGGTTTTTTGGGGATCAAAGGGTTTATGCCTTCTAATTCCCAATCAAATAGTCCTAGACCGCTCTAAAAACATTGAATTGAAAATCCAATGGTTGGATTGACCGTTGGATCAGAGATTGTGAGAAATCGAACAACCTAAAATTACTTTAGGGGTTCGATTTAGGCGTTTTGGAGATTGGAGGGTCTGTGCCTTTTGATTCCCAATCAAATGGTCCTAGACCGCTCTAGGAAAATTGAATTGAAGATCTAACGGTCAGATTAACCATTGGATCAGAGATTGTGAGAAATTAAACCACCCAATGTTGCATCAGGGGTTCGATTTAGGGGTTTTAGGGATCGGAGGGTTTGTGCCTTTTGATTCCCAATTAAATGGTCCTAAACCGCTTTAGGAATATTGAATTGAAGATCCAATGGTTGAATTAACCATTAGATCAGAGATTGTGAGAAATCGAACCACCCAAGGTTGTATTAGGGGTTCGATTTAGGGGTTTTGGGGCTTAGAGGGTCTGTGTCTTCTGATTCCCAATCAAATGGTCTTAAACCGCTTTAGGAACATTGAATTCAAGATCCAACAGTTGGATTAACCATTGGATCAAAGATTGTAAGAAATCGAACCACCTAAGGTTGTATTAGGGGTTCGATTTAGGGGTTTTGGGGATCAGAGGGTCTGTGCCTTCTGATTCCCAATCAAATGGTCCTAGACCGCTCTAAGAACACTAAATTGAAGATCCAACAATCGGATTAATCATTGGATCAAAGATTGTGAAAAATTGAACCACTAGAGGTTATATTAGGGGTTCAATTTAGGGGTTTTGGGGATCAGAGAGTTTGTGCCTTCTGATTCCCAATCAAATGGTCTAGACCGTTCTAGGAACATTAAATTGAAGATCCAACGGTCGGATTAACCATTGGATTAGAGATTGTGAGAAATTGAACCACCCAAGGTTGTATTAAGGGTTCGATTTAGGGGCTTTAGGGATCAGAGGGTCTGTGCCTTCTAATTCCCAATCAAATGGCCTTAGACCGCTCTAGGAACATTGAATTGAAGATTCAATGGTTGGATTGACCATTAGATTAGAGATTGTGAGAAATCAAACCACCTAAGGTTGTATTAGGGGTTTGATTTTGGGGTTTTGTGGATCAGAGGGTCTGCACCTTCTAATTCCCAATCAAATGGTCCTAGAATGCTCTAAGAACATTAAATTGAAGATCCAATGATTGGATTAACCATTAGATAAGAGATTGTGAGAAATTGAACCACCCAAAGTTGTATTAGGGGTTTGATTTAGGGGTTTTGGGGATCAGAGGGTCTATGCCTTCAGGTTCCCAATCAAATGATCCTAGACCACTCTAGGAACATTGAATTGAAGATCCAATGGTTGGATTAACCATTGGATAAGAGATTGTGAGAAATCGAACCACCCAAGGTTAAATTAGGGGTTCGATTTAGGGGTTTTGGGGATCAGAGAGTCTGTGCCTTCTGATTCCCAATCAAATGATCGTAGACTGCTCTAGGAACATTGAATTGAAGATCCAATGGTCGGATTAACCATTAGATCAAAGATTATGAGAAATCAAACCACCCTCGGTTGTATTAGGTGTTCGATTTAGGGGTTTCGGGCATTGTACCCATTCCCTGCTCTAGGGCCTCGAAGATTAAAATGGGGGAATGCCTTGCCTTAGTGGTGGGTAGGACAAGGTGAGAAAAATTAGGTACCGAGTGTGTCTAACCTAATTATATTGCTAATGAGTTGGTTGATTTTGTCCGGAGGCGGCCTGACAAAATTTGGGTGTCTACAAGCAATAATGCCTTGAACCTCTTTCCCCTTAACTTTCTTCTTAACTTCAAATTCCTGTTTCTTACCTTCAGCTCCCTTTTTCCTGAACTCAGACTCCTTCTTAGCCTCAACTTCCTTCTTCTTAAGGTAGTCCTCTTCATAAAAAATAAGATCTTCATCCTCGTCCTCAATCTCAGATTCTTCCTTTGTTGTTTTCTTTCCTTGGCTAACTTCAATCTTTTAGAGTCTTTCCAAAACAAGTGCAATCGTCCTTTCTAGCATCCTTGCCATCATCTCTTCCATCTTCTTTACCAAGTCTTGTTTGTCAGCTATTGCAACAGTTTGGGATACTTCTATCCTTTCCAACCTTCCTAATAAATTATAAACCCAAATCAGTGGTGCAGAATTCTCTTTAGAAGCAATGATTGGTTATTCCTGCAAAGAATTTGTTTATCTTTATAAAAGTCATTTACCATGATTATCCATAATGAATTCACATAAATTTCAACCCAAACATGCCCCTAGAGTAAAGCCAGACAAAGACTAAAGAGTTGAACCAAATAAGGAACCTAGACTACTTAAAACAAGACTCAAAGACCTAAAATGCAAAAAATGGAAAGGGACATAGACTCCTAAAATGACAACTAAAAATTTAGACAAGAGACATGGTAACAATATGCAACACCAAAAAGGAAAAGGTGTAAACCCTTAATGAATGGACCTAATGCACCTAAGATGGACCGACAACAAAATCACATATTAAAGAAAGAAGACTCAACTAACCCTAATACCCCTAAAATGAAGGACTATAATGCATGAGACATCCTTAGAAAAGGAAAGACGGTAATAGACCTACAACTCTGAGAGAAAGCCCAACATAGAATCACATTAAAGACACATGAAGCCAAGGGTATAACATTAGGTTTAACCAACCAAAGTCCACTTCTTTTCACGTATAGACCCATTACAAAATTCACACAATCTTCCACTATTATTTTAATCCAAGCCTATACTTTATTTTTTATTTCATTCGACATTTTTTTTTTTTTTTTTGGGCTTGGACTCAATTACAAAATTACACATCTCACCTCCCAATTGGGCCTAGACTTGAAAAAGAGAATAGATAATGATGGGCATTGGCCCTTAGTCTAGACATTATGGACTTAAATGCAAATACAATATGACATGCAAAGTGGCACACATTCAATTAAGGCTATGCAAAGGTTGTCCATAGGCTATCTACGTGAAGTTAGTCAAAAGGTTTCCTTATCTCCTCCACCTTTAATGGGTCACCCAAGCTAAGATGCTCAATGAGCAATCCGTTAACGTACATGTTAGCTTATCACAGGCTAACGGCACAAGCTGTGGGTTAATGATGTAGGTTACGAATTGCCCATAGGAACGAATGGAACCTGAGAATCCTTACCAAACTATTACCGAGGTGTAAACAATGGCTAAGTGTGTGTGTGCAATTTTTTGGTCCTCCTAATTAAATTAAGATGTTAAATATGGTTAATAAATACTATGGGATCTAGCTCTCTATCCGTAGCAGAGTCGCCACTGTAAGCGTTACGCCCTAAACCATGCAACTCGGGAGTACGCCACTAGCCAGGAGGGCAAGTGTGGAGAGGAGTCGCTACCCAGAAAATCTAGGTACCAAACTTAACCCCTTGCAAGGGTCTAACTCGTCATAACCAGAGAGGATTCGGAGCTAGGGTACGCCGTTGGGAAGGTGTTAAGCACTCGACATTGCCCGGTCCTTAGACCAGCCCCCACTTTGTATTTATTAACCATATTTAATATTTCAATTTAATTGGAATTACCCTAAATCATGCGACAATTCAAATAGGCACAAATGACCGGTTAATAATATAATATACTAAACAAACAAATAAAGAAGAGAGAATGAGGTACTGTCAAAGAAACCCAATACTGCCAGAAAGCAGTTCATGCGAACGTATAAATTAATATGCATACGCACCAAGGTTCATGCGTACGGATAATTCAAACATTGCATGCGCATCGTTCCATATGTGTATGCCTTACTCCCTTGCAAAACAAATCGTGAGCTTTCTCTTCATACATGACTCATTGAATCAAACTTTCTAATCATCAAATAATCTTATCAGAGACTATTGCAGTATTTTTAACATGCTTTTTACATCATAATATTCGCATAAAATAAACAAAGAATTAACTCTATCACCTTATATCATGCATTTCAATATGAAACTATCATAATATTTTGATTATATAAACAAATAAAACATGAGTTTCAAGAAAAGTTATACCACACGCGGTGTTGTGGTTGATTCACGATTCCCTCAAGTCTATTGCGAAAGATTGCTGTTGATTTTCTTCTCTAAGGTCAATAAACATGGCGAATCCCCTTATTTTTCTTTGTAGGCACAAGTTGGGCTATCTTTCTCTAAAGTCTCTCTCTAGGGTTTTTTTCTCTAGGGTTTTTCTCTAGCCTCCAAGGTTCCGAATCTTTTCTCTAAACTTTAGGTTAGGTTTTTATAGTGAAAATTAGGTTGGAAATACCTTAGGAAAGTACCCCCCCCCCCCCCCCGATTTCTAAGTTTATGGAGCTCAAAATAGGCAAAAAAGATTCATTTTCGGGTTAAAAACGCAATTGGACAACATGCTTACGCATATTCAGAATTATGAGTACGCATGGTCAAACCATGCATATGTATGGTCAAACCATGAGTATGCATACCCATGGTCAACAAATTTTGACCTTTTTTGTGGTTTTTGCCTCCGAAATTCACCATACTTATTTCTCTTGTTGAATATCAATTAACTAAAGTAATAAAATAATATTGACCTCATCATCGGGACCTCGGGACTCAAAATAACAACTGATACAAAATGGGGTGTCTACACTATTAATTATTAACAATTCCAAATACAGAAAGTGAAACTCGCTAGGTTAGTAGGACCTACTTTCACATGTGGGTCCCATGTGCCCTTTTATTTGGAATAATAAAAGGCTATAAGATTATCATCTTTCAATTAAATTTTGCAATGTTGGCTTAAGGAAAATGATTTGAACTCACATGAATCTTGTTTAGTAGATTAAAGTGTAGAATAAGTTTCCATTTGGCATGTCACCATTTATGTTTCTTAAAAATAAAATCAACAAATAATTAATTCAAATTTCACAGCTGAAACCCCTATAATTGTATGGAAAAAAAAGAAAGATAAAAAAAAGTCCAAATCAAATAGTTAAAGCTCATTACAGATTTGGGCACACACCCTCTATTAAGGGTAGGGAACAAAGCAATTTACAAGTTCTTCCCAACTTCTTTTGAAGGTGATGCATGAATTAGCTTTTGGTGCTCGTGGGTCTTTGTATTCCGTGATTGATTTATCCTCCTTATGTGTGTCAAATGAGGCATCTCACACGATCGCTAGAAGATTAATCTAAACTGAAATGAGATAAGATTTCGGATACTGTGATCATTAATCATAATCAAAAGAAAAAAACAAAAAGACCCGACCCCATTTATAGATATATGATTCGTCTTTGTCGTATAGGATAGGTGGGTGACACTAAGACGGTGCTTTAAGGCAGTGGGCCTACAAATTGTTTCCCACCGAGTACGTTATATCATCACGAAAAGCACGTGTTTTGTATCTCTTCCCCAAGGCGACAAAGAGGACAGCACATATGCCAAGGGTATGGCGCACGATATTGGCGTTTCTTGCCCTCCAAATCACTTTCTCTCTCTTTTTTCCCCGGGAAGTCGGCAATACAGTTTTTCTTCTCTTTCCTTTAATGCATAATTGGATATGCCATTGTCATCAATATATTCATTATTACTCACGCTTTAATGGGTATATGCTCTACTTTTAACTACAATAATAATGTCTTCTTTCAAACCGTGTGTGCTGTCACACGTGCAGCTCCTATAATATCCATGAATTTATGTTTCACTTTGTTACATCACGAGATTTCCTTCTTGTTTTGCTCTTTTTTTTTCTTTTCTTTTTTTTTATGATTTAAAATTTATGAATTTATGTGGTAATTCTGTTAGTGTTGCGTGTGCGTTGAATTTGTAGAATTTATGACTATGTTTTGATTTTATCAAAGGGAATTGATCTCTAAACTTAAAACTACCCAAACATCAACTCAATCGGACACCACTATTAGGCCACAAGACTAGTGGTCAGTGGTGCAAGATTTTTTTATGAGAAGAAGAAGCTAATTAATATGGAAAAAAAAATTCTAATATAAACAAATTGAATCTTTTTAATATAATAATGGTGTAATATATATTGAATTTAAATATAAACTAAATATGGATAGGATCCTAACTGATCCACTTTTCCTAACCAAGATGAATGTAATGAGATACACCGACAGTCCACTTGCATCATTACATTTGATACTCCGTTCTCATCCAATAAAAATATATCTAAATTTCATATGTGAGGCAGGCATACATCACACATACATCACACATAGGCTATTTATTATATCCAATTTAATGATTTTCTCACAGTACCTTTTGGCTTTTACTGAAAAATGATAATACCTCTATAAAACAATAATAATAATGGTTTTTCTTCTTTGGGGAAATGATCGATCCTCTCCTGTATTATATATTACTGGACATGATCTCTACCATCAAATAATAGATTCCACTACAAATGAATGGTGAAAATCATATTCACAACATGACCTCTACTAGAAAAAGAATAGATTCCATTAAAAATGGATGATAAAGATCATATCCAATAGAAATAATACTGGAGAGGATCCACGCACCTTCTTTTCATGTTTAATTATACTCTGTATTCTTTATGCAATAGGTCTTGGTCTGTGCTTCTCATTCAAATGTAACAAAAGCATAAAGAGAAAAATAAAGTAACACTCTGATCCAATTATTAGTTAAGTAGCTTAGCGGAAAGGTGTGTGGCATGCAGCATGAATTATCATCACGTGTAGGAAACGGTCTCCATGCCTCAATAAAAAAAATAATGAAATTTGTTGGTGCCCATAAGCCTAACCAGCCTTTTATTCGTATTGGACACTGGTGATTAGGATATGCTTCTGAATTGCCGATCATGGGTGCCTTTCTAACTAAAAAGTGTCCCCAATCTAATGATCAAACTATACCTCAACTTTGGAAAAAATTGGCGCTGAGCTCACAATGGCCTGTGGGGTGGGTATGATCTCTATGTTCAGGAGTGGCCTAATGCATGATTAGGCAATTTAGGTAGTCATTTAAGACCCCAAGAAAATAGAAGGTCTCTAAGAATGGTAAAATACTAAAATGTAAAAATTTTGCTTAAATCAATTTGTCTAATTGATTTGACTGCCACCAAATCAGCCCATTGTAGGCTGTTATTCTTTTAGGACCTTTTTGGTTGTCTAATTCAAATTTTTTTACATAAGATTAAAAACATAAATCCATCACCTTGAATTACAGTATTTTAAAATATTGAAGTTATCACTATAATTGATGTTGTAAAATCAATTATAAGGATATCATGGAATACCACTATTTTGAATTTCTACTCATATTTGTGATTATATATTGAATTTGTTAATTCAAGATGATGGATTGTGCATTGAATAATATGTAAAATTTATTAAATTATTTAATTTTAAATTGGATTAATTTTTTTAATTCATTAACCCATAATAAATCCACCATATCAACCCATTGTACATACTTCATTACGGGCTCAACCTCTTAGAATTTCCTTTTTTTATTTATTTTTATTTTTTATTTTTTATTTTTTAAATTTGTTGAGTTGCCATGAATTCACATATAAAATAATGACAACACATTTTGTGGCACATGTTTAGTTGACCCTCTCTCTCCCTCTCTCTCTCTCTCTCTTGATCACCAAGTTAAACTATATATTGGGTATGGCTTAGGGCCTTAGAGACTGGAGAGAGGAAAAATCAAAGGGATTACATTAGAGTTTGAGTTTGTGCTCTCAGAGGGAATAACAGATGGGAAACATGAAGTGCACAAAGAGGGCCAAGATAGTTTTGGTGCCATATCCAGCACAAGGACATGTCACTCCCATGCTCAAGCTAGGCCAAGCCTTCCTTAGCCATGGCTTCGAGCCAGTGATGGTTACCCCAGAATTCATTCACCAACGGATCATATCCCGTATTGAATTCAAGGATGAAGTTGTGTGCATGTCGATCCCTGATGGCTTGGACGAGAAGACGCCTCGTGATTTCTTTGCCATTGAGAAAGCTATGGAGAACAACATGCCGGCTCATTTGGAGTGCCTTGTCCACAAGCTCAATGAAGAGGGCGGAGTTGTATGTATAATTGTTGATCTGTTAGCATCATGGGCCATCAAGGTAGCAAAGAAATGCGCCGTCCCCGTCGGAGGATTTTGGCCTGCCATGCTTGCTACTTATCGTTTGATTTCGGCCATTCCTGACATGGTTCACAAGGGTCTTATTTCTGAAACAGGTTGGTTTTCTTTCATATTACCATCATGTATATTACCTCTTTCTCTCTCTCTCTCTCTCTCTCTCTCTCTCTCTCTCTCTCGATTTATTTGTATTTAGTTATTGCTCTAAAAGCCACTTCCTTGCCATGGAATATGTATCAATTTATAAAATCCATGCCATAAATGTATATATATTGAAGTAAGCAAATTCGTTTGGTCAACTATCAAGAACAATCGACTACACATATCCAGGCGCCCCTATGCATAATATCTATGTTATAAAGTTGAATTAAATATCCCAATATTCTCTCCCCCGCGTCCCCCCCCCCCACCCCCCACCCCCCCCCCCCCCCCCCCCCCCCCCCCCCGCCCAAAAAAAAAAAAAAAAAAAAAAGGGCTCTTGGTTGACTTTACAATTAGACCATTAGAGCAGGATTTTGCATTGAAAAATGCTTCCGATTCGTGAAAATATATGATCACTAGTAGAAGAATGCTGAAAGGGTTGCTGAATATGCACATAATGATCATATCAAAGTACTAAGCATAAAGTCTCTAATTTTTAACGATATGTGAGAAACAATATAATTGTAACAAGAAAGTATTTTTTCTGTGCCCCAAGGAACAAGATAGGATTATCAAAATATCAGAGTATATTTAACCTAGAAAAAATAGGTTCGAACATGAGACCTCGAGATGATCCCATTATGTCACTACTCACTAGACTTTTGGCTGTAACAATAAAGTTAGACAACCTATATTCCATCTATGTATATATGTATATATAAAGGTGAATATTGGTATAGTCCAATTTTTGATGAATACGAAAATAAAAAACAAGAAGAAAAGAAGATTACGAGATTGAGTTTATTTTTCCACGTGTATTAGTTACGAGAACTATGTAAAAATATCTACCAATATATTAGTTGATTCTTCTTTGCACTATTCCAACTCAGCCAAGTCAACTTGAAATGGTCCTGAATGAGCAATGAGTCCACTTATTTACTCAGCCGTGCCAACTCACAACTTAATTGTAAATTAATTTCAATTCTAGAGTTATTATCCTTTACTTTCATGGAAATTATTACTCCAATTAACATTGATGATCTACTAAACTACAAAGTTTTTTACTTAATTTTGTAGTTTTTATCCCCTATGGGCCAACTTTTGAGTTGTATATTGGACCTTTTGAGGTTGTAGTGCGTTTTACTTTTTAGGCACTGCATATTAATACCTTTATTTTCTTTCTAAAGAACATATAAGTTTGTATTTTAATTGGGCAGGAATTCCACAACAAGGTGGTTCAGTATGCTTTCTACCAGGTCAACCTATGCTGAATACCGAAGAACTACCATGGTTAATTGGAACTTTGGCCACAAGAAAATCAAGATTTAAATTTTGGACCAGAACCTTAGATCGATCGAGGACACTACCATGGCTCCTCGTAAATTCATTCCCAGAAGGATGCAATGAAAATGAATCCATGGAGAGCTCTAGAGATTATCCACATGTGTTTCCAGTTGGACCATTGAATAAGCTTGCAGTAGCCAAGAATCCCAGCTTTTGGGAAGAAGATATGAGCTGCTTGGATTGGCTAGACAAGCAGAAGCCTGCCTCAGTTGTCTACGTCTCTTTTGGAAGTTGGGTTGGTCCAATCGGAGAAGGAAAGGTTAAGAATCTAGCATTGGGGCTTGAGGCATCGGGACAACCATTTCTATGGGTACTAGGACCTGCATGGCGAGAAGGATTGCCGGCTGGGTATGTGGAGAGAGTGTCAAAACAAGGCCAAATGGTTTCATGGGCTCCACAAATGGAGGTGCTGCAACATAAAGCTGTTGGATGCTACCTCACACATTGCGGTTGGAATTCTACTATGGAGGCCATCCAGTGCCAAAAGCGCCTTTTGTGCTATCCGGTGGCTGGGGACCAGTTTGTGAATTGTGCCTACATCGTTGAAGTATGGAAAATCGGAGTAAAGATGAATGGTTTTGAACGAAAAGATGTAGAAGAAGGAGTGAGGAGAGTGATGGAGGACAACGAGATGAATAACAAGCTAATGAGACTAAATGAGAAGACCATGGGAGACGCAGCTAGTTCAAGAGTGATGGCTAATCTCACAGACTTCATTGATGATCTCAAGAAATTAACTGTTGAGCATCCCGTTAAAGCTCTCTGTAGTCTTAACCTCTAGATTTTTCTCTGTTTAATATGTTAAAGAAAGAAAGAGAGAGCAATTATACAGACACAAATCGACAATAAAATTAATGCATACATGGCATCGTACATTAGGACACCTGCTCAAAGAACCATATATATGTTCTGATGCTGTTAATATCTGAAGATAATTTCAAAATTGTTTTGCATGATTTCATATCTCAATATGATCTATAACAAAGTGGGATTATTCAAAGGTTTTGTGATTGTTGTTTATGTATTTAATTTAATCCCATGCATATAGAAGGAGGTGGAAAAAACAAGTTTTTATTCATTTTAGACAGTAAAAGCATTTTAACTTGGCCTTCATGGCCATGAGCACTGAGTGCACTAATCACTATTATGCCATAAGGTTCCCATATACTTTCCGAATTAATATTCCTCAATACTGATTATATTAACATATGACGTTTAATTTTGCGAACTAATGTAGAATTGGCAAAAGTAGAAGCAACGTATTTTAAAAAATTCCATCACTTTCAATCACATGGAATCACTTGAATCATAATCAAAACAGGATTTAAGAGAAATAAGAAATGATACCTTTCCCTGAAGGGCAATGAGGTAGAAAGTACAAGGAAGAAGAAGCTCCAAACATGAAAGTCCTGCACTCCTACTCCCAAAAGAGAGAGGGAGAGCATAATTATATAGCTTGTGCAGTGGGCGTGCCACCCTATGGGGCATTCCCTTTAATGGAGATACATTTTGTATGGTAAGTCAATAGTAAAAAAGTCTACCTAAAGGTCATGTTACCGTCATCGCATGGCCAATTCTGTGGTTAATAGGTACATTTGATCCACATGATCAAATGGTCATCTTGTAGGGCTTTGGAAGGGCTTCCCATGCCAGCTATCGATATGGCATTGGTTATGCTACTCTTCCCAAATCAGAAGTTATGACTACACAAAGTTTTGGTCAAAACAAGTTCAAAAGTCAAACACTTACTATTGAAATTGTCAAATGCTTGATCCTAGGCGCCATCACATACATAGAGCATACTGAGAACTGAACTAGCTGGTCGTCTTTAGGAGCAAAATTAACTTTGATGGATATCTAATCAAAAAAGGGTATCGCAGAATACCAAATCAAAGAGCTTGACAAGGGCTTTCCAACAGTCCTAGTTTTGACGAGTCCATCAACTGCAAACGAACATATGAAGGGATTAAAGTTGGGATATATAACAAAGTCTAAGTCAACTACCAATTATGTTGATGTGGAAATTTCTGATTGATTGGTTCACCTTTTAATAAAAAAAAAATATGGATGATGAATTAATGGCGTGAAGGTAGGGGTGAATTTAGAGCATCTTGCAAAGAGGTAGCAAATTTGAGGTAGCAAAATATAATTTGCTTGCTACCTCAAATTTGCCACCCTACTCCTAAATTGGAAGCTTCAAGAGATGTAGCAACCTTCAATATTTTATTATTATTTCATATATTTTAATGTTTTATTACTTGAAACATATTTAAATATTATTTTATATATTTTAAGACTATTGAAACAAAAAACTAACGTGTTTATTATTAAAATAATATATTTTAATAATAAAAAATTATTTAATTTGGGCCTAGACTTTCAGTGATCTGAAGCTTCTTTAGTCGTCTAAAAGTGACCTCTCAAAAGTCTGAAACAGTTTTCAGTTGTCTGAAAACTCTAGAAGCTAGATCACCACACACAACCCCTTAGCCCACGTGTTACTTCTGCTCCATCTCCATCTTCACGACCAAATCTAGCCTATTTTATTTTTTAATGGCCGTACTTTCTCTGGCGACGGTGACGGTGATGAGTTCCGACAGCGACGGTGATGAGTTCCATAGCGGTGAAGGATGGTTGGTTCCTGGGTTTTCTTGTTGAAGAGAGTTGAGGGTTGTTACAATTAGATGTGGGATTTCCAGGTAAGGGCTTTCAATTTTTTAATCTATTTTTGCTATTTTCTCTCCCCTCTTCCAGATTTGAAGAGAGAGAAAATGGTAGCAAAAAATATCTGTACTTTGCTGCCTCTTGCTACCTCTGTTGGAGAAGCTCTAATAAGTTAAAAGCACCTTTAGATCGATTGTGATTCTTCTTCTATTGTTCAGTGCTTTAGTAGTCGTTCGTTTGTGCTTCCTTGGTCACTCAGAATTAGATAAATGAATTCTTTTTTTTTTTTTTTCTTTTTTTTTTCCTTTAGAGCACGGTCCTCCTTTGTACTCACATCCTCAAAGAGGGTAATGTTAAAACTGACGGGATGTACATGCTAATTTGGGTTTGACACATGATGATATGGATTCAAATGGTGTGAAGGCCTGCTCCTTCAATTCAAAGACAGTTTCTTTCATAAACCATGACATATGTCCAGTTTGCCATCTTATAGTTTTTGAAATTAGAGATTAGGGGCTACTTGTTTATTGGCTTGGATCCTTATGGGTCTTCTGATCAGTTTTTTCTTTATTCTCTACTTTTTCTGTATTCCTTTTATTATTTTATTAGTATTATAATAGAGATTAAGTCTCTTTTCAATTATATTAAAAAAAAAAAAATTGTGGCATGGCACATGGCTTGTTATGATTTGTTATTCTTTAATTGATCCGTTCATCAAACTAATTCACACCATTTTCCAAATAATCAGAAGACACACATCAATAAGAAAGGGTGAGGCTATTCACACTCCCCATATCCCTTCTCACACTCCCCTCAACTAGATTATCATACAAACTAACGTTAGTACCCTCCAATGGAGACAAAGCATGGGAGGAGGGATAAGATAAGAATTAGGAACTTGGGGCTAGTAACATCAGTTTGTATTATAAAAAAGTTGAGGGGAGTGCAAGAAAGGATATGGGGAGTGCGAATAGCCTCAAAAACATGAGATAACACGATCAACTCCAAATTGAACCAAAAGCTTTTATTAACTCTCAAGATCAACTCCAAATTAAACCAAAATTTATATCCATTATCCTTAGTACTCTAAAAACCTAATGCAAGTGACTAGACTCAAAAACAAAACAAAAATCTACATGGAATGACAAACCTTAGTAAGGTGGTGCAAAAATGGGGTGTGACAAGATTGTGGAAAAATGGTGTGTGACACCAAGTTGTTTTGAGGGGTGCTTTTTCATGTTTTCCTTTTTTGGGAATATGTTCATATATCATATTTGTATTGGTGGGCGTATCTTTGCTATATTAGTGTTTGAGGATAATTTTATTTCATCTTAGTAGTATAACCTTTTTGCTATTTAAAAAAAATGAAAAATGAAAATAAGAAGTTAAAATGTGTACTAGAATTGTACAAATGAGAAGTTCTTGTAGGTTTTTGAAAGGTAGAATAATGAAGGATTTCCTTAGTGCATGTTGTTAGACTATTGATCACATGCAGAAGTTTGGGAAGGAAATAATACATACGTACTGTGAAATTGAATGAATTAGAGAAGGGGTTGTTATAGGGTGTATTTATATACATCCAAAAGGCATCAATTGTGACCATTGAGATGATCTCAATGGTCATTAGACACCAATGATGACTTATGACCTCTTCTCAATAGTCATACCTAATCTTTCATCAATAGGGTGTAATGGTTCATTCTTTACAATAAACTATCATACAACCTAACATATCTCCTACATGGGAAATTGGGAATCTCAATCTTTCTGAAAGTTATTTTCCCAAGGTGAATTATATGATGTAGCAAAATATATCGTTTCTCATGTTTGTCACAATAAAAGTTCTTCAATCTCCCACTTGAAAAATATGAGATAACACGATAATTTCCTATAGTTAGTTACCACGGTTGAATATCCTCCAAATTTCTTCAATTGGGCACTAACTCTCATCTAAATTTTCCTCAAATCGATGTCAGGTGATGGTATGTGTCACGCCCCGACTCGGAGAGTCGATACGTGGATAAAAGTCAAAGTAAAAAGGTGTACACGTGGATAAGTCAGAGTATAAAAGTTGCGGAAGACTTAGTCAAATCCACGTGTATTTTTTTTTTTTTATAATATTTTTAATAATAATGGTGCCAGCTCATCAATAATACCCAAATAATTAATATGAAATGTTATGCTCACACATCATGCCCATAATAATATATGGTCTCAAAATAATGCCAACATCCCTGGCACATAGGTTGGATTCAAACTATTCAAGGTTCATTAAGTAATAATGGTAATAACAATAATAATAATAGAAATGTCCATACATCAAAATAACATAGTCTCTATGTAATGCACGTGCATCTATCCTCATCCATGACTATGTTAGTATGCCACCTTCAAGTTCCAACCTCAGATTATGCCACTAGGCATCCGCCATCGGCAAACCCTCACTCATCACCTGATCATCTGAAATAATAATAGGATGAGCTGCAAAGCCCAATAGGAAATATGTGTGGATTCTATACAATTAATATATGTGCAGATACATGGTATATGAATTAAAAATCATTTAATAACTCAAATCAAATATCAGTCACAAATCAATACTTTGTGTGGGTTTTGAGTTAATTTCCCAAAATTCTCATAGTATCTCCAATTCCCAAGACTATGGGATCAAACCATGCATCAACCGTCGCTAATCACAGATTACGTCGTCACGTCAACCCCCGGCTCAGCCAAGCACGAAAATAACCAACACCTACGCGGCGTTCTTCCTCGAAGGCTTCAGGGTCTTTCACCCAAGGGCACTTTACCCTGCTTGCTATTCGCGGAATATTCTCAACGCAGGACACCACTTCATTGTGATGCCCCCACCCGTTTGATGCATACCAAGACCCAAGGTCCATATATTCAAAACATTTTCCATCATTCAAATAAATATCCGAGTGTCCAAAAGTATCCATAAACATGTTTGATAAATTTCTAGAATTTCAGTAACATTTCTAAAGCATTTCCAAGTAAACAACATTTATAAAGCATTTTTCCAAGATCCAAGTATCATAAAAATTCCACACATTTAACAGATATTTCACAATAACATTTAAACGAGTATATAACCATGTATCTTTAAGGAACAATATAAAACAGTCGTATCAAATGATATATTGAAGGATTCCTTAAATTTTGAACAAGTAATAAAAATATTTGGTTATAAATCGGTGGGAAAATCCAAAAATATCATTAAGGCATTTAAAATCACATTTATAGAACAACACCATATTAAATGTAAAGAAGCCACATTTCCTACCTCAATTGCGAGCAATACCAACCCAAAACCACGTGATAGACACTGACAATGCGAATGCAGCGTTAATGCTCCCTAGGGTCCTCCCGAGGACCGATAAAATCTGATAATTATGCATACGTAATCTTTAGGTAAATTTCAAAATAAATATAACGCACTCAAAAATTACTATTGGCCTTCTAACAGTAAACTATGGTCCCAAAATCATCAAAATAATTTTTAAAACACTCTATAATTTCTGGGAATTTTCTGTAATTTTTGGAATTTTTTGATATTTTCTAGAATTTTTAATAAATATTAATTTGGCCAAAAAGTCAAACTACAGTCAAACTTGGTCAAAATGATCAACTAAGGGTCCCACATGGTAGGGCCCTCCAAGACGAGTCCAACGGTCAAATTTGGGGTTCATATGATTATCGTATGGCTTTTAAATGCGTGAGAACACGGTAAGATACACAGATGCACCCACACAGGATCATAGACCTATGGGGTCATCTGGGAATTTTCTGTAATTTTTGGAATTTTTTGATATTTTCTAGAATTTTTAATAAATATTAATTTGGCCAAAAAGTCAAACTACAGTCAAACTTGGTCAAAATGATCAACTAAGGGTCCCACATGGTAGGGCCCTCCAAGACGAGTCCAACGGTCAAATTTGGGGTTCATATGATTATCGTATGGCTTTTAAATGCGTGAGAACACGGTAAGATACACAGATGCACCCACACAGGATCATAGACCTATGGGGTCATCTTCAACCTCCCGCGGGTTGAATTGTGTAACCGGGTTACACCGTGTGTTCAACGGGCCAACTTCGACGATTAATATCTCCCTTGTTTCTTAACCGTTTTCAGTGATTCAAGTGTCGAATCGAAGCTCATGCGGAGTACTACGTGCGACTATAAATTGTTCATTCAGAATCCTATAAAATCATATTCGTTTTTAAGCCTAAAGTTTCGGGTTTTCATGATCCAAAATTCTAAAATTTCTAAAACTTCAACCTACAGTCAATTTCTCTAAAATTTGACACTACCATGGTGTTCCTTGGTCCCAAAAACATAAAATATGATCATCCTTTCTAAGAATAACATAAGAAAATAAAATTGCATATACATATATATATATATACACAGTACGTGATATTTATATATATATATATATATATATGAAATTAACGATAGAGGAGGTGAGGATTTTACCTCACTAAGAGAGCTCCACGAACTCAGCCAAAAACCTCCACCAGACCACTCTTTTTTTTTCTCCTCTGTTCTTCCTCAATTTCTCTCTCTCTGTTGCTCTTTCTCTAACTCTCTGTCTCGATCCCTCTATACATATAAATATATCCAAAGCAGATGCAAGTGGTGGGTGCAGCTAATGATCTCTCTATACATATATATATATCCAAAGCAAATGCAAGTGGTGGGTGCGGCTATGGGTGCGGCTAATGATCCCTCTATACATATATATATATCCGAAGCAAATGGAAGTGGTGGTGTGGCTAATGATCCCTCTTTACATATATATATATATATATATACACACACACACATCCAAAGCAGATGCAAGTGGTGGGTGCATAATTTTATGCTACACTTGCCTAAGTTATGGTGAAGTTGCACACATAAGATCAAATAAATATCATAAATATATTTATAAAATTCAGGTCATCACATTCTACCCCTCTAAAAAGAAATTTCGTCCTCGAAATTTGTACTAACCTCCCAAATCGAAAAGATGCGGATATTTTCCTCGAACATCTGACTCTAATTCCCAAGTTGCTTCTTCGATGCCGTGATGTTGCCAAAGAACCTTTACGAGAGAGATGACTTTATTCCTCAACACTTGTTCCTTGACGTCCAAAATCTGAATTGGTCGCTCTTCATATGTAACATTTTCTTAGAGCTGGATATCGGGTATAAATAGAACATGAGATGGATCTGGCTCGTATTTCCTAAGCATTGAGATATGAAAAACATCATGTACATTCCCCAACTGTGAAGGTAAAGCCAACTGGTAGGCCACTTCACCCTTCTTATCAATAATCTCGAAAGGGCCAACATATCTCGGTGCTAGCTTGCCCTTCTTCCCAAATCGAAAAACGCCTTTCCTAGGTGATACCTTTAAAAACACGAAGTCCCCAACTTGAAACTTCAAATCTGTCCTACGCTTGTCTGCATAACTCTTCTGTCTACTTTGTGCAGTGCGTAAACGATCACGAATGATCTGAATCTTTTCTGTTGTTTCTTTCACTAACTCTGGTCCAAGAAGACTGCTTTCTCCAACTTCTGTCCAACATACAGGAGATCGACACGGTCTCCCATATAATGCCTCGAACGGTGCCATGCCAATGCTAGCCTGATAACTGTTATTGTAGGCGAATTCTGCTAAGGCCAAATGTTTACTCCAACTACCTCCGAAGTCTAAGACACAAGCACGCAACATATCCTCGAGAATCTGAATGGTACGCTCTGATTGTCCATCGGTTTCTGGATGATGAGCCGTACTGTGATGAAGTTGTGTTCCTAAAGCTTTATGTAACGTACGCCAAAACTCGGCGACAAAACGAGAATCTCTGTCGGATACAATAGAAACTGGGGTTCCATGGAGTCTAACGATCTCATTAATGTACAACTGGCTTAAGGTACTCAATGAATCTCTGACCCGAATAGGCAAGAAATGTGCTGACTTCGTCAACCGATCTACGATCACCCAAACTGCATCATGACCCTGTCGTGTACGAGGTAATCCTGTGATAAAATCCATTGTGATGTATTCCCACTTCCATTCTGGCACTGGTAATGGTTGTAGTAAACCTGCTGGTCTCTTATGCTCCGCTTTCACTTGTTGGCACGTGAGACACCGTGAAACAAATCTTGCGACGTCCTTCTTCATACCGCTCCACTAAAATTGTCGTTTCAGATCCTGATACATCTTCGTACCGCCTGGATGAATAGAGAACCTAGAACGATGAGTCTCACTAAGAACATCTTCACGAATCTGACCAGTAGGAACGTAAATCCTGCCCATGAATCGTACACTGCCATCACTAGAAACTAACCAACCTTCTGGTGCAGTACCCTGAGTTATCGAATTACGAATGGCTATGCACTCTGGATCGTTTTGTTGTGCCTCTATCACTCTGGTGATGAGATCAGGTTGTGCAACTAGATTGCTCAGATGAGTTGTGAAAGCATCTTTATTGGGGTGTAATTCAAAATCCTTGAATGCAACCCACATCTTCCACCGTTGAACTGCTAAACAGCTCATCATTGCTTGTGACTTCCTGCTCAAGGCGTCTGCTACAACATTCGCTTTACCCGGATGATAATGAAGTGAAAAATCATAATCATCAAGGTATTCCATCCATCTACGTTGCCTCATATTCAATTCTTTCTGTGTAAATATATACTTCAAACTCTTATGATCAGAGTATACATCAAATTTCTCACCATACAAATAGCATCTCCAAATCTTCAATGCAAAGACCACTGCTGCTAACTCCAAGTCGTGTGTTGGATAGTTCACCTCATGCGGTTTCAACTGTCGAGAACCGTATGCCACAACACGCCCGTGCTGCATAAGAACGCATCCTAACCCTCGATATGAGGCATCACAATATACATCGTAACCCTCACCACTAGTAGGAACAATAAGAACTGGAGCAGTAGTCAACCTCTTCTGCAACTCCTTGAAAGCTTCCTCACAAGCATCATCCCAAATAAATTTCGCGCCCTTCTTTGTCAATTTCGTCAACAGTGCAGCAATGCGAGAGAAATTATCGACGAAACGACGATAATAACCAGCTAATCCCAGAAAACTGCGAATCTCTGTAGCATTGGTCGGTCTTCCCCAATTAAGTATTGCCTCCACCTCTGCTGGATCTACTGAGATGCCTTCCTCAGTAATCACGTGGCCTAGAAACTTCACTTCATGAAGCCAAAATTCACATTTCTCT
The DNA here is from genome assembly GCA_039720395.1 of Liquidambar formosana. Lineage (NCBI taxonomy): Eukaryota > Viridiplantae > Streptophyta > Magnoliopsida > Saxifragales > Altingiaceae > Liquidambar > Liquidambar formosana. The sequence goes on along the minus strand of CM077824.1, from coordinate 23,510,274 downwards.
CTCTTTCCATATAACTGATGCTCCCTCAATATTTGCAACACTTTCCTAAGGTGCCTCTCATGCTCTTCTTGCGTCTTTGAGTATATGAGAATGTCGTCCACAAACACCACGACAAACTGATCCAAGAATGGTTTAAACACCCGGTTCATCAGGTCCATGAATGCTGCTGGTGCATTCGTCAAACCAAACGGCATCACCAAAAACTCGTAGTGCCCGTAGCGAGTTGCAAAAGCTGTCTTTTGGATGTCTTCCTCTCTGACTCGAAGCTGATAATAGCCAGAGCGCAAATCAATCTTTGAAAAGAAATGCGACCCCCTTAACTGGTCAAATAAATCATCAATGCGGGGCAAAGGATAACGATTCCTAATTGTAGCTCTGTTTAGCTTCCTATAGTCTACGCACAATCTGAAAGAACCGTCCTTCTTCTTAACGAACAACACTTGTGCACCCCATGGCGAAGTGTTAGGACGAATAAAACCTTTACTCTCCAACTCTGAGAGCTGCTTTTTCAACTCTGCTTGCTCTGCAGGAGCCATCCTGTATGGAGCAATAAAAATAGGAGATGTGCCTGGATATACCTCAATGGTAAAGTCTAACTCTCTTTTAGGAGGTAGACCTGGAAACTCTTCTGGAAAGACATCTGGAAATTCCCGTACAACAGGAATATTTTCCAATTTAAGTTCAACATGTTCCTCCAACTCCAAGGCTGCCAATGAGCTAAGCAGACCTGCAATTTGAATACGGCGAGCAATCTTCTTCGATTGAGGAAAAGGAAGAGAAACACTTCTTTCTCCGTAGAAGTGTAAAATAGACCCATCCATTTTATGGAGAGTCACCTTTTTCTGGAAGCAATCAATAATTGCATGGTACGATGATAACCAATCCATGCCTAAAATCACATCATAACCAGAAATACCTAGAGCAATGAGATCTACCGTTAACTCCTGATCACTAATTCGAATGAAGCAGGAACGACAAATCACACTTGTTTGGATACCCACACCCATTGGTGAGTCAACACTGAGCACGTGTCCCAATGGCTCAAATGTCAAACCCAAACGAGAAGCACAAGAAACATCTATAAAGGAATGTGTGGCACCCGTATCAATTAATACTCGAACCCATGAACTATAAAGAAAAAATGTACCTTCTACGACTGCATTTGATGTCCTAACACCTGGTGGGATCAAAGCGAACACCCTGCCTATAGTATTTGCACTATGCCCTCCTCCTCTAGGCTGTTGGGTCTGAATTGGGCGAGTAGTCGAGGCTTGCTGAGATCCTTGTGATCGAGAGAACTGGCGCTGGTTTTGTTGTTGTTTCTGCTGTTGTTGTAAGCCAGATTGCATTGTGTGTGGAGGGGATCGTTGGTTCCCAAAAGATGGGCAGTCAATCTTAATGTGTCCTGGTTGTCCGCACTGATAACAAATGATTTGTCCACTAGAATTCCTCCCAGGCAGAGTAGGAGGTTGATAAAGGTAACTCCTTTGTCGCCCATCTGAGGACCCATAACTAAAACTACCACCGCTACCCTGACCTCGATTTACGCGCCGTCCTCCTGAGTGATACCCATCAGATTGCTGACTCTTACCCTGCTTCTAGCTAAAGCTCTGATCTTTCTGGTCCCCACTTCTAATTCTCTGTTTGTCCCTTATCTTCTTGGAGTCTTCTAAAGTCGCCTCCACTTCCGTGGCGCTGTCAACTAGCTCTGTATAATTTCGAATCCTACTTCCTGCAACAAGGTCTCGAATCTGAGGCCTCAATCCCCATTGGAACCTTTTTGCTTTGTCAGCTTCTGTTGCCACGATAGATGTAGCATAACGAGAAAGTTCTGTGAAACGTGCATCATACTCTGCCACCAAAAGATTCCTTTGTACCAGGTTTAGAAACTCTTGTAACTTCTTATCTCGATATGATTCTCTGAGATATTGGTTTAGAAACACACCCTCAAACTGTATCCAGGTCATGGCTCCCACATCTTGAGAGCGCACCACCTGCTGCCACCAAAAGTCACCATCACCCCGTAGGTAATGAGAAGCAAACTCTACCTTATACTCCTCGGGTATACCAACAATCTTAAGTAGCTTGTGGACCTCTAGAAGCCAAATTTCAGCTTCCTGCGGATTTGTCTCACCACGAAAAGTAGGAGGATCCATCCGCCGAAAATTCTGAAAATGTGTAGCCTTGGTTAATTGTGTGTCAGGAACTGCAGCTCTAAGAGTAGGCTGCTGAAGTATCTCGTTCTGACGTTGCAATAGGGTAGTCAACTCCCGTATAGCATCAGTCATATCGCCCCTTTCTTCAGTATGAGGAGCGGAAACTCCACCTCTAGTTCTAGCTTGTGAAGTGTGAGAAGGCTCAGGAGAAGATCTATCTCGAGCACGTGGCATCCTATAAAAATCATTTAGTAAATATTCGAAACTATCTATCAAATACTCACGTTAAAAAAAAAAACAACTGGGATTGTGTAAGTTACAAAAATCACGTCAAAATGTTAATAAAATCGTAATATTCCTCTAATTTCTTGATGTCTACCCACAAGCATATGTATGATGCATGAGACACTTCTAACTCACCTAACTGACACATATGAAGTGCATGTAATCCCAATTCGGATCTACTAATGAGCTCTGATACCAAAAATTGTCACGCACCGACTCGGAGAGTCGATACGTGGATAAAAGTCAAAGTAAAAAGGTGTACACGTGGATAAGTCAGAGTATAAAAGTTGCGGAAGACTTAGTCAAATCCACGTTCAAGTTCCAACCTCAGATTATGCCACTAGGCATCCGCCATCGGCAAACCCTCACTCATCACCTGATCATCTGAAATAATAATAGGATGAGCTGCAAAGCCCAATAGGAAATATGTGTGGATTCTATACAATTAATATATGTGCAGATACATGGTATATGAATTAAAAATCATTTAATAACTTAAATCAAATATCAGTCACAAATCAATACTTTGTGTGGGTTTTGAGTTAATTTCCCAAAATTCTCATAGTATCTCCAATTCCCAAGACTATGGGATCAAACCATGCATCAACCGTCGCTAATCACAGGTTACGTCGTCACGTCAACCCCCGGCTCAGCCAAGCACGAAAATAACCAACACCTACGCGGCGTTCTTCCTCGAGGGCTTCAGGGTCTTTCACCCAAGGGCACTTTACCCTGCTTGCTATTCGCGGAGTATTCTCAACGCAGGACACCACTTCATTGTGATGCCCCCACCCGTTTGATGCATACCAAGACCCAAGGTCCATATATTCAAAACATTTTCCATCATTCAAATAAATATCCGAGTGTCCAAAGTATCCATAAACATGTTTGATAAATTTCTAGAATTTCAGTAACATTTCTAAAGCATTTCCAAGTAAACAACATTTATAAAGCATTTTTCCAAGATCCAAGTATCATAAAAATTCCACACATTTAACAGATATTTCACAATAACGTTTAAACGAGTATATAACCATGTATCTTTAAGGAACAATATAAAACAGTCGTATCAAATGATATATTGAAGGATTCCTTAAATTTTGAACAAGTAATAAAAATATTTGGTTATAAATCGGTGGGAAAATCCAAAAATATCATTAAGGCATTTAAAATCACATTTATAGAACAACACCATATTAAATGTAAAGAAGCCACATTTCCTACCTCAATTGCGAGCAATACCAACCCAAAACCACGTGATAGACACTGACAATGCGAATGCAGCGTTAATGCTCCCTAGGGTCCTCCCGAGGACCGATAAAATCTGATAATTATGCATACGTAATCTTTAGGTAAATTTCAAAATAAATATAACGCACTCAAAAATTACTATTGGCCTTCTAACAGTAAACTATGGTCCCAAAATCATCAAAATAATTTTTAAAACACTCTATAATTTCTGGGAATTTTCTGTAATTTTTGGAATTTTTTGATATTTTCTAGAATTTTTAATAAATATTAATTTGGCCAAAAAGTCAAACTACAGTCAAACTTGGTCAAAATGATCAACTAAGGGTCCCACATGGTAGGGCCCTCCAAGACGAGTCCAACGGTCAAATTTGGGGTTCATATGATTATCGTATGGCTTTTAAATGCGTGAGAACACGGTAAGATACACAAATGCACCCACACAGGATCATAGACCTATGGGGTCATCTTCAACTTCCCGCGGGTTGAATTATGTAACCGGGTTACACCGTGTGTTCAACGGGCCAACTTCGACGATTAATATCTCCCTTGTTTCTTAACCGTTTTCAGTGATTCAAGTGTCGAATCGAAGCTCATGCGGAATACTACGTGCGACTATAAATTGTTCATTCAGAATCCTATAAAATCATATTCGTTTTTAAGCCTAAAGTTTCGGGTTTTCATGATCCAAAATTCTAAAATTTCTAAAACTTCAACCTACAGTCAATTTCTCTAAAATTTGACACTACCATGGTGTTCCTTGGTCCCAAAAACATAAAACATGATCATCCTTTCTAAGAATAACATAAGAAAATAAAATTGCATATACATATATATATATACACGGTACGTGATATTTATATATATATATATATATATATATGAAATCAACGATAGAGGAGGTGAGGATTTTACCTCACTAAGAGAGCTCCACGAACTCAGCCAAAAACCTCCACCAGACCACTCTTTTTTTTTCTCCTCTGTTCTTCCTCAATTTCTCTCTCTCTGTTGCTCTTTCTCTAACTCTCTGTCTCGATCCCTCTATACATATAAATATATCCAAAGCAGATGCAAGTGGTGGGTGCAGCTAATGATCCCTCTATACATATATATATATATCCAAAGCAAACGCAAGTGGTGGGTGCGGCTATGGGTGCGGCTAATGATCCCTCTATACATATATATATATCCGAAGCAAATGGAAGTGGTGGTGCGGCTAATGATCCCTCTTTACATATATATATATATATACACACACACACATCCAAAGCAGATGCAAGTGGTGGGTGCATAATTTTATGCTACACTTGCCTAAGTTATGGTGAAGTTGCACACATAGGATCAAATAAATATCATAAATATATTTATAAAATTCAGGTCATCACAGTATGACCACATGTTCACACGCTTTTACCATTCTTTTCTAATCGCGCCTATTTCCCAATATATCAATTTCTTGACATGTTATAGACGACTTTAATTAACTCTATTTCAAGTGAACTGTACCAACATACCTGTAACAGGGAACCATATTTCACCACCCCAATTACTATTGGCGACTTTAGCTAGACACAAATAGTGTTGACCTGCGCTTGAATTTTAGATCAAATACTTTCTTCTAAGTCATTGCAAAGGTTTTCCTTGATACAGTTTATCGGTGACTTTACCACTATGCGCTTAAGTGTTATGCAGAATCAATTGAGTGCTTATTGTGAATTTTTCATCCTCAATCGTTCTCGTCATAACCTCATTACCTCACTAGTGTTCTCTATCTTATCTTTGACCAATATTTGTCCCCACAAATAGATAGAGTTGCATCAATTTGTTCTTCTCAAACATCCCCGAAATCCATCCAATGATGTACTATACCGCATGCCCTGCTACAACACCTTGGTGTTTCTCAATCCCATTGTAGCCATATGCTCTCTGAACTTTTCCAAAGATAATCCCTTGGTCATGGGATCAGCCACCATCCTTTTCGAGGGTATATAGTCAACTTTAATTTCTCCCTCCTCTACTATATCTTGTATATAGTGATAGCTTACGTCAATGTGTTTTCTTTTGGAGCTATTTGCTCCACTTTTTATCAAAGAGATGGTAAACTGATTGTCACAATACACATTGACCAATATATCCATAAAGTGCTTTGTTATACCTAATTTCAAATTATCCATAAAGCGCTTTATCCAAACTGCAGTATTCATTGCTGTGCTACATGCTATGTATTTAGATTTCATAGTGTACTTTGCAACAAACCTTGTTTCTTATTTAACCAAGTTTCTTATTTAACCAAGAAACAGCAGTTCCACCTACCATAAATATGTAGCCACTAGTAGACTTTCTATCATCTACATCACCTACAAAATCTGCATCACTGTAGTCTACAATTTCTAGATTATTTAAGCCAAAACAAAGTTTCATACCTTTAGTGCCTTGTAAATATCTTAATATCCTATTTACCGCTTGATAATGTGCCTTTCTTGGATTGAATTGATATCTGCTTACCAATCCAACTGCATGACATATGTTAGGCCTTGTACTTGTCATAGCATACATAAGACTACCCACAGCCTAGGCATAAGAGACGTGTATCATGCCTTTTTGTTCTTCCTTATTTTGTGGACACATAGACTTGCTTAGGATTAAGCCTTTGCAAACAGGTGTACTTATTGGTTTACAATTGTCCATGTTAAACCTCTTAAGCATATTTTCTAGATATTTTTCTTGATCTAGATATAATAATCTGGACTTCCTATCTCCAGGAATTTTAATTCCTAATACATAGGAAGCTTCTCCCATATCTTTCATTTCAAATCTAGATCCTAGGTACTTCTTTGTTTTGTTTATCATATGCATATCATTTCTTGCTAGTAATACGTCATCAACATATAATGATAATATTGCTAGCTTTTCTTTGGACTTTATCATATATACATAGTGATGTAGTGGATTCATCTCATATCCTAATCTTAGGATAGCTTGGTGGAACTTCAAGTACCATTGTCTTGAAAATTGTTTGAGTTCATATAGAGACCTTTTTAGTTTACAAACTTTGTTCTCATATCTCTCAACCTAAAAACCTTCAGATTGATTCATGTAGATGTCTTTCTTTAATTCTCCATTGAGGAATGTAGATTTGACATCCATCTGATGTAGTTCTAGATCTAATCTAGCCATAATTAACATAAGAATTCTAATGGATGTAAATTTTGTCACACGTGAATATATATCCACAAAGTTTATACCGGGTTTTTGTGTATAACCCTTTGCCACTAATCTAGCTTTATATTTATCCAAAGTTCCATCTTCTTTTAATTTCTTTTTGAGGACCCACTTGCATCCAATTGATTTTCTACCCTTTGGTAGATCAACAAGTTCCCATACTCCATTGTTTTCTATAGAGTCTAGTTCCTCTTTCATAGCCTTATGCCATTCCTTGTTATCGTTCATTTTCATGGCTTCAGATAAACTCTTAAGGTCTTCACTTAGATCTTCTATATCTTCTATGCTGAAGACATAATAATCTTTCAATTTTATAGATGGTTCCTTTGGTATTTTCTTCTTGTGATGACTTAAATTTTATATATACACATATATTATATTTATTTTGATCCTATGTGTGCAACTTCACCATAACTTAGGCATGTATATCATAAAATCATGCACCCAACCAGACATAACACAAACCATAGGGATGAATATGAATGGACCTACACGTTTTCCTCCCCTGTTCTACAAGCCTAACCCCTCCCACTCAATTTTCTTCCCCGACAACTGCAACTCTGCAGACTACCCCGGCCCTGTTTTTCTTCAGCAATTAAAATCCTATACTAATAGGATTCTAATAATCCATTCTTCAGCCGCACCTACCCACTTTGACTCCATCCCTATTCCCATTTGTTTTCTAGTTCAGATGTGTATTTATATATATAGAGGGACTTGAGACAGAGAGTTTGAGAAAGAACAGCAGAGAGAGAGAAAGAGAAATTGAGAGAGAACAGAGGAGAAAGAGAGTGGTCTTGTGGAGGATTCTGGCTGAACTCGTGGAGCTCTCTCAATGAGGTAAGAACCTAAACTTCCCTACTGTTGATTCATATATATATATATATATATATAGATGTCACGTACTGTATATGTACATATCTATATGCAATTTTATTTTCTTGTGTTATTCTTAGAAATGATGAGCCTACTTTATGTTTTTGGGACCAAGGAACACCATGGTAGTACCAAATTTCAGAGACATTGACCGTAGGTTGAAGTTTTAGAAATTTTAGAATTTTGGATAATAAAAATCCGAAATTCTAGGCTTAAAAACGAATATGAATTTATAGGATTTTGAATGAACAATTTATACGCACACATAGTACTCTGCATGAGCTTCAATTCGACACTTGAATAACTGAAAACGATTAAGAAATGAGGGAGATATTAATCGTCGAAGTTGGCCTGTTGAACACGCAGTGTAACCGGGTTACACAATGCAACCCGCGAGAGGTTGAAGATGACCTATACACTTACCAAATAAAATAAATAAAAAAAAGATGACCCATAGGACTACGATCCTGTGTGGGTTCATCCGTATACCTTACTGCATTCTCATGCATTTAAAAGTCATACGATAATCATATGAACCCCAAATTTGACCACTAGAATCGTCTTGGCAGGCCCTACCATGTGGGACCCTTTGTTGACCATTTTGACCAAGTTTGACTGTAGTTTGACTTTTTGGCCAAATTAATATTTGTTAAAAATTCCAAAAATTACAGAAAATTCCCGAAAATTATGAAAAATTCTCAAAAATTATAAAGAATGTTTTAAAAATTATTTTGATCATTTTGGGACCATAGTTCGCTGTTAGGAGGCCAATAGTAATTTTTGAGTACGCCATATTTATTTTGAAATTTATCGAAATACTACGTATGCATAATTATCAGATTTTATTGGTCCTCGGAGGACCCCAGGGAGTATTAACACTGCATTCGCATTGTTAGTATCTATCACGTGGTTTTGGGTTGGTATTACTCACGATTGAGATAGGAAATGTGGTTTCTTTACATTAAATATGGTGTTATTTTATAAATGTGATTTTAAATGCCTTAATAATGTTGTTGGATTTTCCCATTGATTTATAATTCAATAATTTTTATTACTTGTTCAAAATTTAGGGAATCCTTCAATATAACATTTGATACTACTGTTTTATAGTGTTACTTATAGATACATGGTTATATACTCGTTTAAATGTTATTGTGAAATATCTGTTAAATGTGTGGAATTTTCATGATACTTGGATTATGGAAAAATGCTTTATAAATGTTGTTTACTTGGAAATGCTTTAGAAATGTTACTGAAATTCTAGAAATTTATCAAACGTGTTTATGGATACTTTTGGACACTCGGATATTTATATGAATGATGGAAAATGTTTTAGATATATAGATTGGATTTTATGGACCTTGGGTCTTGCTATGCATCAAATGGGTGGGGGCATCACAAGGGCGTGTAGACACCCCATTTTGTACCGGTTGTCATCTTAAGTCCCGTGGCCCCGATGATGAGTTTAGTGTGGTTATTTACGGATTATCCTTTAATAATTAGTGCGAATCATAGCATGGGATTTTGATTAAAATGAAAGGAAAATTATTTTTAAATTAGCCATTTTTATCATGCCACTAACACGTGTACGTATGTGATGAGTGTGTGTACGCACATACGGTGCATGTGCATGCGTGTTAGCGGTCAGTCTCCCAATTTTTACAAAAGACAATTTCCCTTTCCTATTCAGATTAGAAGTCTTTTATCATTATAAAATACCTTTTGATTATTCTCCAAAGAAACCTAGTCTAGGAAGGAAAGGGAAACTCCAGATTTCAGCTATAAATACTCTTTTAATGCCTTAGAGATGGGGGGAGGAATATAGGGTTTTTAGGGAGTGAAATTCGTCATAATTCAGCAGCAGATTTTTGGAAAACCAGCAATCGTATTTTAATCATAACTTTTTCATCCGAAGTCAGAATTGGGTGAAATTGGTCTTCTTAGAAAGATAATTCAATTCTCTACAACTTTGTATTTCACGAGTTTTGTCCAATTCTAACGTTTTCATACCCAAAAACGCGATTGAACTTTCTGCTGTTGCAAAGTGACGGAAATCACTTTTCTTTTCTCCTGTTCTCTTTTGTTTTCTGTTTCTTTTCAAAGTTGAGTGAGTTTTGATCTCGTTGCTGTGATTACACTTTGAAGAAGAGGAGGATTCGTGTTGATTTGATTTAATCCAAAGACCTGAGGGGCCACGAACAAGCATAAAGTTGGTAAATTTAGTTTAACTTAGCTTTTGATTCTAGTTCTTCTTTTATTTTATTTTATTTTATTTTATTTCTGTCTAAAGCATGATTAGCATGATTTAGGTTTAGTTTTCATATTTGTATTTATTTCTGTATTTTATTTATTCTGGGATGCATCATGTAGTGGATTCTCCATAGGGAGAAACTAGGGTTTTATTATGTGATAATTTGTTAGTATGTAGGTTTATTGTATGATAGTCTGTGGAATTCACGTGTATATCTTCTCATGGTATATAGGTGAAGTTTCGAGAGATGACATAAATCGCCAATAGGTGCGTACGCAATTATTTTATTGCGTACGCAGTATATGGTATGCGTACGCAGTAAATAATACTGCGTACGCACATAAAGCATTGGCAGACAGTTTCTTTCTTTATTGTGGTTATTCTGATAATTGGTTAAGCTCGTATTTCATTTCTTTGTGTTTATTTCGTGCTTTTATCTGTATCATATCATCATGATTTGCGTGCTGCTGTGGTTGAATGAATAGGGTCAATTTTGAGTAAACATTAAGTTAATTAAAGCCATTAATCATGTGTGGGGGCCGGTTTCGACCGGGCGTGGCTGGGTGCCTAACACCTTCCCAGCTGCGTACCCTAGCTCCGAACCCGAATCTCTGGTTATGACGAGCTAGACCCTGCTAGGGTTCACTCGTTCCCATTATTGGGTGGCGACTCCTCTCCGTGTTAGTCCTTTGAGGCTAATGCGTATTCTCGAGCCATGTGGTACCGGGCGTGGCGCTCACAGGGCGTGGTATCCTGCGTTGAGAATACTCCGCGAATAGCAAGCAGGGTAAAGTGCCATTGGGTGAAAGACCCTAAAGCCCTCGAGGAAGAACGCCTCGCATGGTGTTGGATTTTCGTGCTTGGCTGAGCCGGAGGTTGACGTGACGACATAACCTGTGATCAGCAACGGTTGATGCATGGTTTGATCCCATAGTCTTGGAAATTGGAGATACTATGAGAATTTTGGGAAATTAACTTAAAACCCACACAAAGTACTGATTTGTGACTATTATTTGATTTTGAGTTATTAAATGATTTTAATTCATATACCATGTATTAGCACACATATTAATTGTATAGAATCCACACATATTTCCTATTTGGCTTCGCAACTCATCCTATTATTATTTCAGATGATCAGGTGATGAACGAAGGTTCGCCGATGGTGGATGCCTAGTTGCATGATCTGAGGTTGGAACTTGAAGGTTGCATACTAGCGTAGTCATGGATGAGGATAGACACACATGCATTGCATAGAGACTATGCTATTTTGATGCGTAGACATTACTATTATTATTGTTATTACAATTACTACTTACTAAACTTTAAATAGTTTGAATCTAGCCTATATGTACCAGGGATGTTGGCATTATTTTGGGATCATGTATTATTATGGGCATGATTTGTGAGCATAACATTTCATATTAATTATTTGGGTGTTATTGATGAGCTGGTACAATTGTTATTTCAAAATATATACATATATATATATATATATACACACATGGATTTGATTAAGTCTTCCGAAATTTTTATACTCTGACTTATCCATGTGTACACCTTTCTACTTTGACTTTTATTCCAAGTGTCGACTCTTCAAGTCGGGGCGTGATATTTCTACTTTATTTTTAAATTCTTTAAATTTATTGATAGCATCTGACTTATGTTTTATCAAATAGATATAACTATTCCTTGAATAATCATCAATAAATGTCATAAAATATTCCATTCCTCTATGTGTTTTTGTTCTTAAAGGTCCACATATATCTGAGTATACTACTTCAAGTAAATCCGATGATTTCCAACTTTTAGACAAAGGTTTCTTAGATAGTTTACCCTTGATACATGGTTCATATGTATCATATTCAATCGGATTTATTTTAGGTAGTAATCTCATTTGGCACATTCTTACCATTTTTTATTTATTTATGTTTCCTAATCTTAAACGCCATAAATAAGAATCATTATTCATAAAAGAGATATTAATATAATCGAAAAATAGAATATTCTTTATTGAGTACATATCATTAATTCTTACATTCTTTAGAAGGATACGTCCATCCATCCCAATAGTTACTGTTAGGATTATGCCCTAGAGCCAATCATAGAGATGATTGTTTAGGGATTAGGAACAATCATTTGATTTTATTTATGTATGTCACATTTATTATTGATTTAATAAAAGGGCTTATTCTATTATGTTTATATGCATCATTTATATTTACATAATATGTCCATGGAGTTAGAGTTGAGAATATGGAATTACAAAGAGTTGTAATTTTGAGACTGTAAATATATCTCTATACTAAATTCCTAAAGCATTCCTAGTTGAAGGTTCACTATGATGGACAATAATGAACCATAAGACTAACACTTGTTAGGTTGACTCTATAGGAGGATAGCCAGTCTCAAGCTATTTGTGTGGAGACACTACTGTCACACCCCATTTTTGCACCACCTTACTAGGGCTCATCATTTCATGCATGTTTTTGTTTTGTTTTTGAGTCTAGTCACTTGCATTAGTTTTCTAGAGTCACAAGGACAATGGATATGAATTTTGGTTCAAATTGGAGTTGATCTTGAGGGATAATAAGAGCTTTTGTGACTTGAGGGGCATAATCGTCTTTTAAGTCCCAAACTTTTCATTTGACCTTGGAATGATCTCCAAATTGTCAATTGGAGTTCATATGGATGCATAAGAGGTATTTTTAGTGTCAATTTGGTAAGTCAATGGCTCGGGATTAAAATGGCTCGATGTGGTTCAAGTTGGTTAATTGACCCTTCCTTGGGTTAGCTCTAATTGACTCACAATTACCAACCAAATCTTTTCAAATTGACTTTCATTAGTCATCATTTTACCCTCAAAAGTGTTTCATGAAGTTCAATTTTGATATGGCTTGATGATGAGTTTAGTGTGGTTATTTACGGATTATCCTTGAAGAATTAGTGCGAATCACAGCATGAGATTTTTGGTTAAAATGAAAAGAAAATTATTTTATTAAATTAGCCATTTTTATCATGACACTAACACGTGTACGTATGTGATGAGTGTGTGTACGCACATACGATACATGTGCATGCGTGTTAGCGGTCAGTTTCCCAATTTTTATAAAAGACAATTTCCTTTTCCTATTCAGATTAGAAGTCTTTTATCATTATAAAATACCTTTTGATTATTCTCCAAGGAAACCTAGTCCAGGAAGGAAAGGGAAACTCCAGATTTCAGTTATAAATACTCTCTTAATGTCTTTAAACAAGGGAGAGGAGAAGAGGGTTTGGAGGGAGTGAAATTCGTCATAATTCAGCAGTAGATTTTCTGAAAACCAGCAGTCGTATTTTAATCATAACTTTTTCATGCGAAGTCAGAATTTGATGAAATTGGTCTTGTTAGAAATATAATTCAATTCTCTACAACTTTGTATTTCACAAGCTTTGTCCAAATCCAACGTTTTCATACCCAAAAACGCGATTGAAGTTGCTGCTGCTGCAAAGTGACGAGAATCACTTTTTCTTTTCTCTTGTTCTCTTTTTGTTTTCTATTTCTTTTCAAAGTTGAGTGAGTTTTGATCTCTTTGCTGTGATACCACTTTGACAAAGAGGAGGATTCGTGTTGGTTTGATTCACTCTAAAGACCTGAGGAGCCACGAACAATTGCATACAGCAGCAAGGAAGGCCCTTCCTAAGGTATTCTCCTTCTCTATTCAAGCTTAAACTAGGTTTTCATATGGGTTAGGCTTATTGCATGTTAAAGGTGACTTTTTTATCATGTATTAACACTCTAGCTAGTTAATATACATGGAATATCTATTTTTTATCTACTGTTTAGCATGCTTTAGGGCTGTCCTTTAGGTTTTTAATGCATAGTTATGATTCTTGTGCTCCTGTTTGTCCTTGTGCTAGGATTAGTGTCATTGCATGTTAGAGTTAGGATTTTCATCATGTTATATTGCTTTAGTTAGTTAATATGCATGATTTAATTTCTGTTTAGTTTGGTTTTAGCATGATTAAAGTATGTTTTGTATGTTTTTAAGCATATTTGTGAGTTTAGGGTTTTAGAGTCATTGTTTCGTGTTTGTTTTCATATAGCATGATAAAGTAGACTTTTTTATTTGGTTTTTCTTCGTGTTTGCTGTATATGTTTTTCATATGGAGTAAACATGATAGTTTTGCATGCATGTTAGTATGTTTTAGGGTTTTTATGCATGATATGGTTCTAGGAATATGTTAGGACTTATTTTTGTTCGCTGTGTTGCTGTTAGCATGCTTAGTGGATGATTTTTAGGCCATAATACTATTCTGTCCAGATTTGCATGTTAATGTTTTTGCATGGTTTTGAGCACTTGTAAAGGTGCAAATAGGTGTGGTATTTGTCCTATGGCAAATAGGGCTGCTTATGTCTGAAATGGCTAAATGCTTGGAGCTAATTGCGCTCAGGTAAGTGGGTGTGAAGGTGCCCCAATTCACCTTTCTTCTTAACTCATTCTCTTCTCCCTATCTAGGGTTAATTTTTAATACAAGTCCTATGGTTTAATTAGAGGTTTCCTTAACCAACAAAATTCTGGTTTTTATTAAAGTTTCCATTTTGTGGATTTCTTTCCTAAAATCAAACTTTCTATCATATTCAACTCTTTTGATCAAATAAGGAAACCTAGGGTTTTTACCATAGGTTTGTATTAGGATTTAACCTTAGTTCTAATCGAACTACGTGGACTTTGATCCATGTATTTCGTTGCATGGTACGTAGGCGCTCTTCGTGAGGCTCAAGTCCGTTCTAGGATCCAAGCATCCTAGGTTTATTTATGTTTTCTTTTCTTCTTTTTATTTTCTGTTTTTATTTGCTTATTATGCATGGATGGATGAATGAAATATATGATATGCATGCAATTCTTGTGATGATATACTTGCTGATTTTTGTATGGAAAGACTTTAATTTAGCCCAAATGAACTGAGAGACCGAAAGGGTGACATGGGTGCCTATAGGCTTTGCCTAGAACCTTCCCATGTCATAACTTAGCCTCCGAATCCCCGATTTCTTTG
Source organism: Liquidambar formosana (assembly GCA_039720395.1). NCBI lineage: Eukaryota > Viridiplantae > Streptophyta > Magnoliopsida > Saxifragales > Altingiaceae > Liquidambar > Liquidambar formosana. The sequence goes on along the minus strand of CM077824.1, from coordinate 23,495,199 downwards.
GTTTTCAAAAGATTGGTTTTTGCCTTTCCTTTTTTTTTATGGAGTCATTCAAATTGTTTTCCTAAAACAACCTGATTTTTAGGGTTTTCCTTGTTTCCTTTAAAAAATAAGGTGGCGACTCCTTTCCTTTTTCTTTTTCAAACCCACTTTCTTTTCAATCTCTCGTGGGCCCAATTTCCGGGGTTCACAACTACAAGCAACAAGTGGGTGCCTATTACGAGAATAGGTACACTGAATGTGACCAAAGATATGAGATAAACTGAATGGAGTTTTATCCTGCCTGTCAATCAGTTTTTTATTGTTATAGTGGTACAAGTAATCCTTAGACCTGAGACACCATAGTTGTCTTATGCATGTAGCTTTAGAAGTTTGATAACACTAAGTGCAGATCCTATTCAAGGGTCTGTAAAGGTGTTCATTGGCCCTACTGCTATGTGTATGAAGGCATGTGAGTGATCAACAAGGGATCCATCACTCTCAGGAAAAAGAGAGAGAATGTCTCATATAGCATTCATAATATAACTCATTAAATCCATGGTCATGGTAGGATGAATATGAAAAGAGTTTCATGAGTTCATCAATGAGTTGATATCTATGAATGAGTATAAAGTAATTGAACTAGGGACTTGACAGACTTCCATGTCCTATTAGTTCAATTGGAGACATTGTGTTGAAGGAAGGATGCAATTGTAACCTATAAACTATAACAGAAGAGTTCTTTGTAAATGACTATTCACCTCATTAAGGACCACACCATGAGCCATATGCTAGGTGTTACTCATGGTTAGTAGAAGCCCTAATTGATATAAATGAGTTATAATCAATTAGGGAATTGGAAGGAGTTCCAATTAAACCCTAAATGGAAAGAGTTCCATTGTGCACATCTTGTGCTATTCCTACTACTTGATGATGTGAACCCAATGGGTCACACACTGATCATGCAAGATGAGCTTTTAAGTCTATGAGAGAAAGGGTATGAGTGCATAAAGAATAGTTCTTTGAGGCCATGTTTGTATTTGATATAAACAATAGGGGTTATTGTGCAATTTAGGGAAATTGCACAAAACCCTAAAAGGGTTTCCCCCCTAGGGCCGGCCCCTTTAGTGTGGACTATTTAAGTCACACTATGATGTGTGACATCATAACTTTTTAGAAGAGACCAAGGGCTGGCCAGAATTTCCAGCCTCCCTCTCTCTCTCTCCTCTCTTCTCCTACACTAGCAACAACAAGGAAAAGGGGGAAAGGACTTGAAGCTCTAACTAGGTGTGGATACCGTTGGAGGCAGCACACTTGGGCTGCTCATTCACCGCTGTTCGGAATCAAAGCTTGGAGCAAAAAGGAGAAGACAAAAATTCTGTAAGTGTTCTAACCCTCTTTGTAGTTAGGGTTTGATTTTGTGTTATGCATAGTTAGATTCATGGGATGTGGAATCGTAGGAAAAATTTTTATATTCCGCACTTCTATTTTTCCCTCTTGTTCGATTCCCAACAGTGGTATCAGAGCCATGATTATGCATAATACAAAATACATATGGGCTGGTAATTATGGTGTAGTTGAATGATTCAAAAATCTGGAAAATTTTTCTGCATAATTGGTTTTCCTCCATGGCTGAACCTAGGGTTTGGAACCCTAGGTCAATTCTCTTCTACTCCTCTTCTAATTGATGGTTAAGTGTAGCCATGGATGCAATAGGTTGCATAGGGTTTGAGTTTGGAGAAGAAGAATAAGGAAACTAGGGTTTTATAAAACTGTTGTGAACAGTTTTCATGGTAGCCATGAAAAACCGTCATCTTGTTTTGCATGCCGAAATCAGAGTTCTTCTCCAAAATTTTCGAGCCATATATGGTTAGAAAGCTCTTCGAATAAGCTTTCCAACCCAACAAACGGTGCATCAATCCGAGTTCTGTAGTGAAAGTTATGAATTTTTTACTACAGGCTGTCTGGAAAGACAGTTTTGCTCCGGAATGATGCAATGGCCACAACTTTGAGTTATTGATGGAGATCAAAGGCATGGCAATGGTTGCCACCACTTGGGTTATGTTCTAGACATGGTAGGGAAAGGTTCCCAAGCATTTAGATGCATCATAATTGGATTAAGATACTAGAACAGAAGGAAGAAGGAGAAGAACACCATGGAGGCTGAATCTGGGTTTTAGAACCCTAAGGTTCTTGCAATTAATTCTAACTAAAGCTGCTGTATTTATGATGGAAAATCATTATAGGATCATTATATATCATGTGTATATGATTTTCTTTAAGTTTCAAAAAGGTTTTGATGGAAAAAGATTCAAAAAGTTTGAAAATTTTTCATGAACAGCATAGCAGAATTTTTCTGCAGAAAAGTCATCAATGGAGTTTTTATTAGAACTTGAGTTAGGGAACTCCAAATTGCATGAAACCAATTGCATTAATTTCCTAAGACATGTAGGATACTGGGAAAATTCGTTTGGTAGCCTGACTTAATCATCTTGCTGGGTTTTAAATCAATTTCTGACCATGGACAGTATGCTGTCAAATTCTGGGCAACCTACTGTTGTTTTAATTGTTTAGAACAATTGGTGATGATTTGATCATCCAAACCTCTTCTATTAGCTTAGTATTTCATGTAGGGACATGATACAAAAGCTGGTTTCAATGGAGGAGTTGAATTGATAAGGATTTGGAAGCTATTGTGACCTTCAAGGTCTGCAACAATGGCTCCAGCAATGGGTTTTGGAAACCCTGATTAATCTTGATGATGGCAGCCACTTCCACCACTTCTCACGTGTCCAGAGGCTTGTCCCACACCCCTAGGATGTTCTCCCATGGCTGGTCATGGCCTCCCACAGTCGTTGGTGACCATGGCAGCCTAGCCAAGCTCAGGCAGCCCCCTGGTAGTGACGGCTGCATAGAGTTAAGGATGAAACCCTAATTTTGAGTTAATGATGAAACCCTAATTTCATTATGGCATTAATTAAAACCCTAATTGGAATATTAATTACCTTAATTAAGAGTTAATGATTGGTCATTAAATGACCAATCATGATTATTAATTGTTAGGGCATACTTAATACCATTAATGATGTCTAGGGTTAGGGTTTTTGATGACCCTAATTAGTGTAATTAATTAGGGGTAATAAATACCCTATTTGGCATTAATTAAACCCTAATCCCTTTTATTAAATACCGTATGAACCTAGGGTTTTAATGATTGGTTATTAAATGACCAATCATAAGGCATTTAATTATTAGGGCTTGCATTTAGGGTTTACGGTTATGCATTTAGGGTTTAGGGTTTTAGGAAACCCTAATACACTAATTCATCATTTAATTGATTTTATTTAATTCCCACGTTAATTATTTAATTAATATTGATTAATTTTATAATGGTTTAAAATACAATTGGGGATTAAATTAAAATCTAGAAATTCTTAATTAAATGAAATTGTTTTATTTAAATAAGGAAACCCTAATATTGGATATTAGAGTTATTTTAGGAAACTTTATATGTTTCTATTAATTTGATTAATTGAAACTAAATGTCTTAAATGTTAAGACTTTATTTAATTCTGGATATTTTTGTTTAAACCTAATAAGATTAGGATGCATTAATGAGATTAATGTAAATCATTCAAGAGAATTACCATAATGCCCATATGTTTTAATGCTTACAGTTTTTCTTTACATTATGCAATGAGATTGTATGTATGTGTTTGGATGATGATTATGGACTATACCCTTTAAACCAATTGTGATTGGCCGTCTTATGAATGGGTTGTAATAATTTTTCAAGAGTTGTAATTTTATTATGATGATGTAATTTATTATTTGGGGCTTGCATGCCACCTTCCCTCTCTTTCTATCATTCTCTTATGTACCCCACATTCCTCTCATGTAGCCCTTTCTATATATTATGTAAATGTTATGTAATCGAGAGCGCACTAAGGAGCATGGTGGACCCAAAGGAGTATGATGGAGCCCAACAAGCCAATGGTGGAGACCATCAAGCTTATGGAGGAATTGGAGGACTTGAAAGCTTAGAGAAGACTTTCAAGAATGCATGCATGTTTCCATTGAATTTTTTACGATCACCTACACCTACAATAGACCTTGGATTCAATCTATTGGCTTGGATTGAATCTTCTTAAAGTCCATAATCATCATAGTGGGAGCTTTAATTTATGAGATAATTGTATTAGCTCCAATACCATAGTTTGGTATATGTTACCTATTCACTTAGGGACTAATATCAAAATATGGTATTTTATATATGTTGATATATAATAGCATGCGATGTATGATTTATAATAGCATGAGATGTATGATTATAAATAGCATAATTTATATGTTTAAATTTTGATACATAGGATGCATGTTAATTTGATGAGACCCTTTAAAACCCCTCTTATTTAATATTAAGTTGAAAATGGAGAAGTCATTGGGGAATGAATTCTTCATTACCTTCCATCATTATAGGATCATCTAACGTCCCTTAATGTGGGTACCTGGCTGCAGACATGTAGGAGCTACCCATGTTAAAGACATTACTTGAAACTATCACATATGAGATATCATGGGGTGCCTAAACTGGTATATACCAAGAAACTAACATGTGAGGTATATATTTGGCAAAACATACTTGTGTGAATGATGGGTTTAACTTAACTAGGGAAGTATTCCAAGAAACTAACATGTGAGGTGTATGTTCCCTAGAGGCAAAATGATTGGAACTTGCTTATGAAGCAATAGACAAAGAGTTGTCTTCTTATTGTGGGTTAGAAGCCAAAAAACTAACATGTGAGGCTTCTAGGTCACAGTGGGACCCCAATCCCCATTAAGGAATGAGATTCCCGAATTCCATTAGAGGGTGTATGGAATTTGATAAAATAGTGGGAGGTACCATATGATTAAAGACCCAATCATTATGGATAAAAATGAAATCTAATTCTCTGTTTATGTAGATTACCTAATTACTCACCTAAAAACCCCTATTTCCTAATATATAGGATATTGATAGTTTGACTAAACCCGATTTCTTTGATTGACTTAGGAAATTGAGAATTGTTCTTAATTTCAAAAGATTGTTCATATGCTATTAGGCCTTTTCTTAAAGGCCCTCCATAAAACATCCTAAGAAGAAAAAGAAACTATGCACAATTGGCATCTTGTTGCCATGCTATATGATAGTATTGATGACTAATGAGCTTCAGAAGCAAAATTAGTCAATGCAAATGCCTTTGATGTCCTACATCACATACTAGGGGTGCAACTCGGTCTGGGACAGGGGTATATCCGTCCCGTCCCGAAGTAATTCGGGACTTGAAAATCAATACCGGAACCGAACCGAATTTACTATTGTCCCGTCCCGTCCCGTCCCGAAAAATACCGGGACGGAACGGTCCGGTTCTCGGTATTTATCAGTTTGTTTTCCCTGAATTAAAAATTAAAAATTAAAAATAACTACTTCCAATTAAAAATTGTCAACCTGATTAGCCACAAAATGAGTTAAATATACCTGCTTTTCCACAAAATAGGCTACATAAAATCATAAATACATAATCATTAATTATAATTCATTCATTCATTCATAGTAGTGAACTAGTGATAGCACAATAAACTAATAAGTCCACTTGTCCATTAGCATTATTTTACAACCAAACATAATTATACATTTATACTCAAGAAAGTCATAATTCAAAACTAAAATATTAGTAATATATAATTATATATTATATATTATATATATAAAAATATATATATAATATTATATTTAATCGGTACTCGGTACGGGAATTCGGTACGGGACGGTATTGAACACCCCTAAACCGAGTCCCGTCCCGAAAAAATTCGGTTTTTAAAAATTTGTCCCGAGTCCCGTCCCGGACACTGTTTGTCCCGTCCCGTCCCGGACCGAATTGCTCGGAACGGTCCGGTCCCCGGAATTCCCTAACCAAGTTGCACCCCTATCACATACAAAGGTTGTATGGTGAGTAAAATAATACTATAAAGTATAGTACTTATAAAGGACTTCTTCTGGACTAGGATGTAATAAAAGTTGTTTATTAATAATCATTCTTTTGAAAGATAATTAATCACATAGAATAGCTTGAGAAGCTGGATGTGATTTAAAATGGAAGCATAGAGGAAAGCAAGTCTTGAAAAGTCAAAGACAAAGAAATATAATTATTTTGTAGTAAACATAAGGTATTGTAAAGGGAACTTGATAAAGTATCAGTCTTCCTAGAAGAACCAAACTTTTGAAGTTTTGGTTCATGCTCTAAACTAAATTGTTGGTTAGTTCTGCTTCTTGGTTTTTGGATTCTAGTGTAATCTAAATCGAAGCAAAAAGTTAAGTAGATAATAAGTTACCTTTAAAAAAAATTTAATAGAGTAAGAGTTGCTAGATTAATTTTGGGAATTTATTTCTTAACTAGGTCATTTAAGATATTCTAGAAATTTGATTTCTGAATTTAAATGACTAATTAGAGCGAATGCAACGTATTCTGAGAATACAAGAGATGTAGAGACTCTCATTTAAATGTAACGATTATGACTTGGTTATGAGATGACCAAACCCATCTTTTACTTGGTGAAGTGAAAGAGTTACATTTATAATTTGACTAATACATTGTGATGTATATAGTCATGTAGAGCATGCATTCAATTATAGTAGACTCATCTTAGAATACCATAGCTCAATGGTGAATCTAAGAGAACGAATTGAACCCTATTAAGATATGGTTTGATCCATGATGAGTTTTACTAATGTATCCATCTAGGATATACCTTAAAATTGCTACATATTGATAATTTAGGGTTCACTCCAGTTTTATCCCAATTATATCAGGTATGATATGGGAAGAAGCCCAACTTAAAGAAATTAAGGCTTGGGCTTGTGCTACGTATGTCTGGAAACATAATGTAGACAATCTGGAAATAAGGTCAAGTAAGTGTTGAATTGTGGTATATCCCAAAAGTGGTTGGGATAGTATTTCTATTACCCTAATGAACAAAAGTTGTCCATTAGGATGATTGCTGGATTTTCTTGAGAAAGAGTTCATTCAAGAAAGATGCAAAAGTAGATAGAATTTACAGAATTGTTTGTAAAGCCACAAACCAACAAAGATCCAACCCTTGCCCCTATTGAGGCAAAACCTTTAATTACACCACATTCTTTTCATAGATCAAATTGGATATTTCTTTAACATAAGAGAGATATTGTATCTCCATTAGAATGCGAAAGAATTGTTCTTTGGTGATAAAGATCACCAAGATAATCCTATTGATTATGATTAGGTGATGTTTGACATCAACTTGAGAAATGACTAAGAGTCATTAAATCCAATATGGACAGGTAGAGACCTAAAAGGCTTGGCTATTTAAGAATGTTTTCAACATAGGCAAAAAGTTGTCTATAAAGAAACTTGTTTGATAATAGTTATGCTAAAATCCATTTGAATCTTGTTATCTATAAACACACATTTTGAATATGAGATATGTCAAAAAGGATATAAAGATGTTATATCAAATGGTGAAAAACCATAAAAGTGTGTAAGTTATAGAAGTCTATTAATAGACTACAAGGTTCTCATAATTAGAACATCTATAAAGTTGAAGTAATCAAATTGTTTGATTTCTCTCATTGTATAGATGGACCATGAGTGTATAAAAGGTTAGTGGAAGTGCGATCGTTTTTCTTTATCCTAAGTATAGATGACATCCTAATCATTATGAATGATATATGAATGACATCCTAATCGTTTTGGTTTTTGGAGAAAAACTAATTCATGAAAGATTTGGCAGAAGCATCCAACAAGATCTATAGAGATAGATCATATAGATTGCTAAGTATCTCCAAATCATCAAACATAGTTGAAATGTTGAAGGAGTTCAATATGGAGAATTCTAAGGGAGGTCTGATTTACTTCAGATAAGAATTCATTATTCAAGGGCATGTGCCCTAGGATAACACAAGTAAGGTTCTTAAAGTGTTAAGAAGCCTTATTCTACACTATGTATTGAACCTGATATCTATTATGTTGTAATTGTTACAAATAGTTATCAGTCAATTCAAATTTGGAATATTGGATTGTATATGGAAATTGTAAACTCATAGTAGATGGGTATATGGATTTGGATATAATCCATATGGGGTATATTTTATATTCACTTTAGTTGGTGAAATACTTAATGGAAGAACTGTATGAAAGATACAGTGGATTCCATTATTAAGGGTGAATTAATTGTCGCATTGTCTAGGAGACTGTTTGGATCTATAAGTTCATTTAGAACTTGGAGTTGTTCCTTCCATTGAGTTGCCCACACCTTGTTTTGTGACAACAATGGGTCTATATCTCAAGTATAGGAATCACGGTCTCATCAAAAGTCCAAACACATAGAGCGGCAATTCCAAGTGATTAGAGGAATCATTGGAAAAGGTAATAGATACATTACAGAAGATATTATCTACATAAGTTTTTGTAGACCTACTTACTAAAGCTTTAAAACATAATTGGTTATGTCTAAGACCAACATCTTGAGAAGATAGGTATGCGATACATGGTCGTTTGGCTTTAGTGCAAGTGGGAGATTGTTAGGATTATGCCCTAGAACCAATCATAGAGATGATTGTTTAAGGATTAGGAACAATCATTTGATTTCATTTATGTATGTCACATTTATTATTGATTTAATAAAAGGGCTTATTCTATTATGTTTATATGCATCATTTATATTTACATAATATGTCCATGGAGTTAGAGTTGAGAATATGGAATTACAAAGAGTTGTAATTTTGAGATTGTAAATATATCTCTATACTAAATTCCTAAAGCATTCCTAGTTGAAGGTTCACTATGATGGACAATAATGAACCATAGGACTAGCACTTGTTAGGTTGACTCTATAGGAGGATAGCTAGTCTCAAGCTATTTGTGTGGAGACACTACAACCAACAAGTGGGTGCCTATTACGAGAATAGGTACACTGAATGTGACCAAAGATATGAGATAAACTGAATGGAGTTTTATCCTGCCTGTCAATCAGTTTCTCATTGTTATAGTGGTACAAGTAATCCTTAGACCTGAGACACCATAGTTGTCTTATGCATGTAGCTTTAGAAGTTTGATAACACTAAGTGCAGATCCTATTCAGGGGTCTGTAAAGGTGTTCATTGGCCCTACTGCTATGTGTATGAAGGCATGTGAGTGATCAACAAGGGATCCATCACTCTCAGGAAAAAGAGAGAGAATGTCTCATATAGCATTCATAATATAACTCATTAAATCCATGGCCATGGTAGGATGAATATGAAAAGAGTTTCATGAGTTCATCAATGAGTTGATATCTATGAATGAGTACAAAGTAATTGAACTAGGGACTTGACAGACTTCCATGTCCTATTAGTTCAATTGGAGACATTGTGTTGAAGGAAGGATGCAATTGTAACCTATAAACTATAACAGAAGGGTTCTTTGTAAATGACTATTCACCTCATTAAGGACCACACCATGAGCCATATGCTGGGTGTTACTCATGGTTAGTAGAAGCCCTAATTGATATAAATGAGTTATAATCAATTAGGGAATTGGAAGGAGTTCCAATTAAACCCTAAATGGAAAGAGTTCCATTGTGCACATCTTGTGCTATTCCTACTACTTGATGATGTGAACCCAATGGGTCACACGCTGATCATGCAAGATGAGCTTTTAAGTTTATGAGAGAAAGGGTATGAGTGCATAAAGAATAGTTCTTTGAGGCCATGTTTGTATTTGATATAAACAATAGGGGTTATTGTGCAATTTAGGGAAATTGCACAAAACCCTAAAAGGGTTTCCCCCCTAGGGCCGGCCCCTTTAGTGTGGACTATTTAAGTCACACTATGATGTGTGACATCATAACTTTTTAGAAGAGACCAAGGGCTGGCCAGAATTTCGAGCCTCCCTCTCTCTCTCTCCTCTCTTCTCCTACACTAGCAACAACAAGGAAAAGGGGGAAAGGACTTGAAGCTCTAGCTAGGTGTGGACACCGTTGGAGGCAGCACACTTGGGCTGCTCATTCACCGCTGTTCAGAATCAAAGCTTGGAGCAAAAAGGAGAAGACAAAAATTCTGTAAGTGTTCTAACCCTCTTTGTAGTTAGGGTTTGATTTTGTGTTATGCATAGTTAGATTCATGGGATGTGGAATCGTAGGAAAAAATTTTATATTCCGCACTTCTATTTTTCCCTCTTGTTCGATTCCCAACAGTTACATGACCTAATCTAAATCAAACCTCAAACCCGTTCTTTTCAAGTACAAACACAGAAATTAGGTTTCTCCAAATATTCAAAAAATACAATACATTTTGAAGTACTAAATTAAACCCTTTATAAGAAATTTTACAATTACCTTCGCCTAGTACATCTACATATGTGTTGTTTCCCATGTAAAGTCGGTGTTCATCTTGTGCCTTCTCTTTGTAAGTTATGAAGATGCTTCAGTTCTTCGTACCATGTCTTGTAACTCTCGAATCAATCCACCAATGGTCTTCTACCTCTTGTGTTACCATTGCTTCAGAGATTATCATGACCATCTCTCGTTTATCATTGGCTTTGTTTTAATTTGGACTTTGACAATCGATTTGGAAATGACCCTTCTTGCCACAATTAAAGCAAGTTTTATCTTTTTTTGACTTGGACACTTTGAAATTTGGTTGTTTGCCTCTTGGTTTCCAAGAGTTTTTCTTTGGTTGTTGTTTTAAGGTTTCCTCTGCTATCAACAAGTTTCCATGTCATCTTTCTTTCTTTCCTATTCATTCTTTCCTCTTCAAGAGCCAATAGAGCGGTTAATGTGTTTATGGACAATTTTCTTTGTCCATAAGTTATTGAAGTCACTACATGATCCCATAATTTTGGAAGACTATCAAGGATAGTGGACACTTGCATTTTGTCAGAAATTGAATGCCTAGCGATAGATAGATCTTTTGTTATGATTTCCATCTTTAGCACATGATCTCCCAAGCCATCATTTTCGGATATTTGAAGTCTTGTATACTTACCTAACAATAATTGTATATAAGTATCGGACTTTGGTCCATATTTATCTTCAAGTGCATTCATAATTTCCTTTGTAGACTTAAAATCCTCATAGAGAGGAATTAAATCATCTTGCATATAATTTAAGATGGATGCTCTTGTGAGTATATCATCTTCCTTCCACTTTTCTTTTAATTTCAAAGTGTTTAGGTCATTGGGTACTTCTATTGGTTTTTCTTTTATGAGAACATATAAGGTCTTTTCATGTGTTAAGAGAAATGAAATTCTCCTTTTTCAAATTCAAAAGTTTACATTGTTTAATTTTTCTACTTTAACTGTGTCAAATATAGTCTTTGCCATTATAGAAAAATAAACGAATACAATATCTAATTGTGTATTACAGAAATTGTGGTAAAATAAAAATAAAAATAAAAAATGTGTAAAATAAAATAAAAAATGTGTTTCTAAGTAAATAAAACCCTAATTACTAGAATGATTAGAACTTAGACAAGCCTGTAAAAATTCTCCCTCAGAAGGCAATACGGGCTTTTGTCTACCAACTTCCTCTTGTAACACACTTTGTACAGCTTGCTCAAAAGTAACTCTTGCTGCGTCTAAAAGTTGATTTTGTTCCCATGGTTGTGTTTGGGAGGCAAAATTTGTTGGGATACCAAGTTTGGTGTCAATTCGAGGTCATTTGGGCCTTTTATAGGGCTAAAACCCAATTCATCGGTAATCTAGGTCGAATTTGAACAAAACCAAGAAAACTAGGCCAGATTTGAACCAATTGGGCAGAACCAAGCCGAGTTTGCACCGAAATTGGAGAATCGGGCCAAAGATGAACCAATTTCTAAAAATTGATTCACAATCGAACCAGTTCTTGGATGGGTTGAAGGGTAGGCGAGTCGCGATGGTGCGTAAAAAACGGGTTGCGAAGTGGAAGGCCAACAATAGGGCGCATGAAGTGCAGGTCATGCGTGTGGGGGCAAAGCATGGTGCGGGTACGTGGTGGAGCGTAAGCGCGCATGAAGAACCTCCTAGGCACGTGGCTGCCCATGGGCACTCCTCGAGGTGCGTATAGGCGAGTGAAAGGCCTGAAATGGGTTATTCTATGATCCAAAAGTGATACAGGTCAAGTCCGATGGAAATCTTCACCACTATTCATGATTTTCTGCAAAAAACCAGTATTTTTTACGTTTTTCTGCAAAAAAAGTCTTCTGTGAATCATAAAAATTGAGATTTTCTCATAAACACAATCTAAATTCTCAATAATAATGTTCTTCCCTCTATTGGAACTTTGAATTTCTCCAAAATTGTTGGAAGAATTTGTAGATACACTCAAAACCTCTTGAATTTGAGCCTTTTTTTTTCTTGTTGTATTCACTTTCAATGGTTTTTAAATCTCTTGCATCTGTACCACTAATAATCACTGTTAATGGGCAAGCCTGAGGATTAACAACACCCAAATGATGATTGTAAAAATGAATTGTTGTGTCTATACTTAAAACCTCTTTATCAAGAACACAATGAATATCATCCAACAATCCTCTTGAATGGTTAACCCTTAATTTCTCTGCGTATTCCCTTGTGTTACCAACTCTCTTCATCAACATGTAAGTCTAGCTCTGATACCATTGTAGGTTTTTGAAAGGTAGAATAATGAAAGATTTCCCTAGCTAGTGTCATTAAACTACTAATCATATACAGAAGTTTGGGAAGAAGAGAATATATACGTATCGTGAAATTGAATGAATTAGAGAAGGATTGTTATAGGGTGTATGTATATACATCTAAAAGGCATCAATTGTGACCATTGAGATGATCTCAATGGTCATTAGACACCTATGATGACTTATAACCTCTTCTAAATAGTCATACCTATTCTTCCACTAATGGGGTGTGATAGTTCATTCTTTACAATAAACCATCATACACCCTAACATATCTCCTACATGGGAAATTGGGAATCTCTTCCTAGAAGTTATTTTCCTAAGGTGAATTATATGGTGTAGCGAAATACACCGTATCTCATGTTTGTCACAATGAAAGTTCTTCAGTTCTCATTTCAATTTCGGGTTGTTGAAGCTTTTTCGTAATGTTTTATGACTTTGTGTGTTTGTCCTGTGGCAATTTGGGCTTATATTGTTGCTGGAGTGTTGGTTTTCTATCCTTATTTATTTTATTTTCAATTTTTTGATAAGGCATATAATAGGAAAAGCACTTGCCTAGAATTTTTGATTTATGGAAATTCCTAGGAAGGAGACAAAAAAAAGTGTTTTTGATTTATGAAAATGAGTAAGTGTATTTTTGGAACAAAGAGGAAAATTGTCTCCTATCCAAGGTTGCAATATATAACATACCAAACACTAGATAGGATTGCATTACCATTTCCGGTATCATATCTGGACCTCTACTAAACACAAGTAGAGGATAAGCAGGGATAAGCAAGGTATATAGTTATCCAATGGGAGATCATATCCAGCCTAATCCAATCCTATCCAACTGTTTAATCCCGTGTACCAAACGAGGCTTTACTGTCTAGTGGACAATGGAAAATTTATTATAAGACAATAAAATTTACTTTTGGTTTTTAAATCTCTCTCTTATTCTTCTTCTCTTTCTCTCCCTTTCATTAAAAACATAAATTAAAATAAAAAAAGGGTCAAAATTTGTTGCTTTTGATTCTTAAATAGTGATATTTTAAAAAACAAAAATAATAAAATTTTAATGTTTGATATAATAGGAAAATTGACATTAGCAAAATAGTAAAATTTACTGTTTCATTTTCTTTTAATAATTTATTACTTATCATAGGTCTTGTTTCGAAGATTTTACTAAAATCCAAAAAAATAAATTTTTTGAAAACAAACATGTATCTTACAAATTATGAATTTTTAAAATTTAGAAAATGTTGATATGGAAATTCTATGAATATATTGAACCAATCGTGTCCCACCACGTAAATTGTTAGCTAACGATCATAAAAGCCTGGCATGCATGTAGACCCACAAGGCGCCCGTTCAGCACTCCAAGTTTGACCTCGCCTAGGCGGTTACCTCGACTTAGGTACCCTCGAGGGGAGCATCCCACCCTCTTAAGGATGCCCTTCTCCGGAAGAACAAACTCGCCCATTAGGATGCCTAAGTTATCTTGAGGTGGGTCTACATGTCTTCTTTAGCTCGAATGCCTATCACACTACATGATAGGAGTCAAGATCAGTGGTTTATGCAATTTTCTCGAAGTGCCCACAAGGCATCTGTAACACCCGTAATTTTTAAATAGGGTATTAAGGGTTTAATATGTGGTTAACGTAGCTAATCCCTTGATTTTTCGAATAACTTCATGCATGGGTAATGCATGTGTATGATATTATGATGTTGGATGTGTTTTGATGCTTGTTTTGTGCATTGAGTATCTTTCGAGTGCGTTTAGCCTTATTTGCAACTTATGGGTTTAAGCTGCTGAAATTTGGCTAAGTGTTAGGAAAAAGTGAATTTTTGTAAATCTTCATTTTAAAGGATAATTTTTTGCAGTAATGAGAGTTTATAATATTATAAGTCATTGGTGATTTTATGGGAATTTATTAGCATGTTTGGATTAGGTTCCACACATGTTTGTTTTAGGAAAATCTGTCGGGAGACGGATTTTGTACTAAAACTGGAAAATGAGATTTTAATATTTTGGGAATTTGATTTTTTTGATATTTTATTTGAATTCAAATGGGGGGTTATTTGCTTATTTTCATTAAATAACTTAAAGTAAAAGGATGATATAAGAATGAAGAAGATTACTTAAATGTTTTGGATGAAAATAAGGTTGATATCTGTGCTGATAGAGAGTTGCCTGACTGACTGTCTATTTTCAGCTATTTGTGTATTTCAGATGGCTGAAACATTTTTCAGCCGTTTGAAAGACAATTTTCAACCGGCTGAAATCAACCGGATGAAAGTTCATGTCAGCCGACTGAAAATTCAAGAGAGGATTGTTTTGTGTTGGGCATTTTCAGCCGGCTGAAAATATTTTTCAACCGTCCAAAAGTGTCGGCGGACAGTTTTAATAAATGGTTAAAATGACCTTTTTGGGAGAGACAGAAAGAGAGAGGGGAGAATAGGAGAAAGAGAAAGGGGATGGTGGTAAGAGATGGAGGGTGTTCCACCCATTTCGGCCCTTACATGCATCTTTATGGAGTAGATCGGCTCCTTAATCACTCATGGCTGCACTTTGGAAGCATAAGTAGTCTTTATCTTGCATTTGAGAGGTAATTTCTCATGTATAAGGTTAGAGTTTGCATTTCTTTGGTTTTAGTCATCATATCCTCATATCTTGTGTTTATTCATGGTATTTGTGAGGTTTGGTCCCATTTTGGAGTTGGAATCTCCATTATTTTCATCAAGCATGACATTTGGGAGCTAGGGTTTGGATTGGGGGTTTACATGTGCATCCTAGGCTTGGATTTACACACCCATAACATTAAGATCACATTTTTCTACACGTTTCATGGAGGTAGGTGCAATTTACATAGGTTTAAACTATTGACATGATAATATGGTATAGATTATCATAGTATTTGGTATTTTTGGACCTAGAATATATATATAATTGATTTATGGAACTTTGAGTATTTGATAACATAAATTAGATATTATGTTTATTTATGAGCTCGGCTTATTTTATACATTCTATGGAATATAGATGTATGGATTTTATGGTTAATTTCCATGTTAATTAATATTTTCGATTATGATTTCAAGACTATAATCATAATGAAAGTTTATGTTGTTTATCATAATTTTGGGTATAATTATGATGTTATTTGATTATGGGTTATATAACATATTTTGGAGATGATTTTGGTAAAAAAAAATCATTTTTTGGTTTATTGCACTGCATGTTGGGCATAATCATGCATTAAATGGACTTAATGAATACTAGGTAAAAATATTGCATAAAAAAGGGGTTATTGGAATTGGACTACTTGCAGTCAATGGGACTTTGTGGTATTTTCCATTCCTTTAGTCCTAGGATACTTTCCGGTTCCAGGTAGGAATCCTTATGTTCTCTTTTTGGAGGTTGGGTTTAAATCTTCCATTTCTGTGCGAAGACTCCTGCGGGAGTGGTCGGTAATTAATGGAATTATTGTAAATTGGACATGAGTCACATGCATTGGGTATTATGCATCATTCGTTTTAAGTTATGGATTATAACTTATTTTGGATTTGTAATATACTTAGTTAGTATATTTTGCTTTAAAGGATATAATTGGTTTTATTTATATCATTGCTGTAGTTTACTATGTTAAATTGTATCTACTGAGTCGTCGGACTCACGCCTATTATTTGAAATGTTTTTCAGATAATCCAGGGATTGGTTTATACTATCATAGGCGGAAGATGCTCTTAATGGAAATTTCATTATATTAATTATTAATGTATTTTCATAAGGAGGAAAATGTATTAATTGGTTTTAAGTCAGGTCAATGGCCAATTTACGTGTAATTTAAATCCGGGTTGTAACTTTAATTATTTATGGTTGTGTGGTTGTGGAATGCGACGCATGGGATGATACCGCTTTCATAGATGACAGGAAATTTTTATGAATGGATTTTTTTTTATTCATATAACTGGTTTTATGATGGTATATTCTATCTATGGATGAGTCATGTCCGAAAAAGGAGAAAATTTTCAAAATGGTTAAGATTTTGACACGTGTCATTTATGTTTTATCAAAGGTTTTATTAAAATAAAGCTTGTTTGATTACTTTTGATCACGGCTTAATTATTTTGGGTCATGATAGCACTTCCCTCTAGCCCCGTGCTAGCCTAAGTAAGGAGCTTAACCTTGAGCTAAGCGAGTAAGCAAGGTTATGTGATCTTGACCTAGTTTCCTTTCTTGAGACAATTAGATGATCTTGTCCTGGTGGATGGAGAGAAGGCTCACTGAGGTGGAAAGTCGCCCCTATAGTATTGGGGGTTACACTATCTTAGTCGATCTAAAGAATAACTAGGAATAACATGACAAGTCAACTACCTCAATTATCCCGAAAAGCTGATGGGGTAACTGACAAAACGAGGGCCATCCTTGTGTGGGCTAAACCCCTAACAAAGCATGGGTATTAAAGCCTATACAAGGTAGGGTAGCCAACCTACCCATTAAAGTCGAGGTCTGCTATCCCACTACCGCCTATGTCATTATAGGCATTAGCACTATAACAAGGCCTTCTTTAGCCTCATTAATGGCAAACACAATCCCTCTTACTAACCCTCATAGTTAATGCATCTACTCTATAATCTCACGCTTCCAAAAGGTTCCATTTGGAATGGAATTTCTCTAGTCTGAGGCGATTCCTTGATGTTGACTTTCTCCATGCCTTCTCCATTTTTCATGCTACCCCTAGATCGCTTCTCTCTCTCCCTCCTCCACTAGGATCTCCTCACTTGTCCTATCACTACATGTAGTTGATTCCTCGAATATGACCCAAGTGGGTTTTGTTAACTCCATGTCGACTCTCACTATAAACAAAAAATTAAAAAAACCAAGTTCTTGTGACTTAATGTGAAGTTGGTTAAAAGGGTGTCCTTACTAACAAAAAAAGGAATGTCATGAGTAAAATAAGGGTAAAAAAGAGATTTTAAAAAATAGAGTGAGAAATACACTGTTGGTGACCACTTCCTAAACTAATGCCCAAAAAGGTATTTCCTATCAACTTGCTACAAATAGACTACCAACATACTTTTTTTGGTATTAATTTGAGAAGTGATTACCGAAAGGTAATTTCCCTAAATAAAAATGATATGCTTAGCTTGATCCTCCATTTTTTTTTTTTTGGTTATTTATTTTATTTTATTTATACAGTATACACACATAGATACTCACACAGCAAATGAGAAAATCTACATGTATGATATAGACCAAACAAGAACCCAAGATCCTATAAGATTAACTTATGCTCAAAATGATTATACTTAGGGCCAGGTTATTGCCATTGCATAAAATACTCTAAATCCCTCATTAATTAAAATAATTTGTTAAATTCTTTATATCCAAATGTATATTTACCAATAAGGACATGTTTACTAAAAGACCTAAATGAAATTTTCCTATCCCCACCTTACTCCACCCCAGCTCCAAAAACATTACACCATTTGTAGACTTCATGCTCTTACAAACACTAACAACCTTGACACCAAATCCATATGTACATAAAAAAAATTAGTGTTTTTCATGTTATATTAAATAATGGACGAGAAAATCATTGCTAGAGTTGGTATTAGTAGTCAAAAAGATAAGTATATATATATTTTTTGTCGAGTTTAACTTCAATTTTTTGTATGCTGAATTTCGCATTGTTTGGATTCTTGACTCCGAACATGTTTAAAATGTTCATTTCTGTAACACTAAACGCTTTTAACGCATTCAAATTTATAAATCTGAACAAATTTCTTTTGTTTCGTTTTAAAATTCTAGACGCCTTAAAAAATCACGTTTAGGATTGTTCGATTATGTAACTCCGAACAAATGGATGTTGTTCAACTCTAGGAATACAAACAAGTTTATGTTGTTCTGTTTTAAAACATCGAACAACTTAATTATATAAATTCCATTTTAGAATTGTTTGTTTATGTAATTGTTTGTGTCGGTGTCGGTTTCTAGTGAATTAGGGATGAGAACATTGTTGTCAGTTGTAGTAAAAGAAAAGGGGGTTGGGTCTGTCTTCCTGCTTCTAAAGAGCACAAATCCAAAGGGAAATGGGCTTGAGAGGGACGAGTTGGGGGTGGGGTGGAAAAAGGTTTTCAAATTTATTATTAAGGGTATTTTAAGAAAATAGGGTATGCTTATAGCAAAATTTGAGGGGATTTAATTAGTAGGGGGTTTTAGAGTATTATGTGGCTTGGCCCTTCAGCTCTTTAGTGTTTATACGCGTCAGCATATAAAGGGATCCAAGCAAGCTGGTAAGCCTCGTATAGCTTTCGGGTGGTTTGCATATTCTATTTTTTAGCTTTGGCTCGCACAATCATTTGTCTCTTTTTACTAAGACTTTCTTTCACACTGGCTTTGCTCTTCTTCGAGCTGTTGAGGTCATGATATTTTCGTGATTGTCCTGATTCTTCGATCTTAGATCATATGCTGTAGTCCTCTTTGGATCGTGCTTGTAAAGAAATTGTTTGTTTTCAAAATCGTACTTAAGGACTACTATTTCACCCATTCACGTTATCTCATTTATTCATAGGTGACAATTTCTCTTTATTTTATAATGTGCCTCATATAATTGTTTTTATCTATATACACTTTTGACACATAAAATAGATGAAAAAAATAGTTCAAATTGTTAAATTTCAAATGTCTAACCAATAAATTGCTCCTATCTGTTACACAGCTGGTGCACATAAATTCTGTCTCACAGCCCACCGGGGGGGTGTTGAAAACGGACTCTTCCCTCACTGGAACGCCAATGTTAATGTCAGTCATTTCCCACCCAGAGTTATCAGAAGTAGAAGCTCAAATGTACGGTCAATTACGTGGCGTTACCTTCACCAGCTATGTGCGACTTCTGTAATCTGTGCAGTTCGTATCTTTTACCAAAAACAGGAAAATCTATCCGGACAGGTACCGTCAAACACAACCAAAAGGATACTGCCACGCACAATAGGGAAAAATGGAAACCACCGGTCAATTGCCACTTTATCCTTTTTCCTCATCTTGCTACATCATGGTCACCCTGCAATGCTCCATTGACGGCAAATAGGTGGGAGATCCTATACAAACTACAAATAAAAATATTATTACTGACCCTCTCTCTTCTGGTTTGTCAAAATCTTAGTGGTCTGTCTTTTAATGAAAATGACAGCCAAATAGTATGCATATAGTGTTATTAAATTAAATATAATCCTCCGTAATGGGAATAATAATAATATTCTAAGGAGAACTAACACGGCTTGTACAAGTCTCATCCCCCATGTGTTGTTGGTTTGTTGTCACAGAGAGAGAGAATGACGTTTGGTCCAAGCCAAAGCCACAGCCAAAGCCTTCCCAAACCCAAACCTGTCATCGGCAAGAGTACTCCAACCCCTACTTTGTCTTCCTTCCTATTTCATTTCTTGGTAAAGTTTTTCATTTTTTTTTTATTTATAAAATACGGAGTATATTTTAAAATTTTATTATAATATCTAGTTGTATTTCTTGGAAGTTTGTTTTTCTCTGTTTGGATGCTGAGAAAGCGGACGATAAGTAAAGAAAAAGAAACCATGTTTTGACTCTTCTGTTTTAAATTTTCCTGTCGAATAATTCTGTAAGGTTCCGCTGAAAAATCCCACGATTCTGTATTTTAGATTTCTTTTATTTTCTTAAGGTTTCTCAGCCACCAAATAGAGCATAAAAAACCATCCCTTTTTTTTTCCCCTCCTGTGAATTTGTGATTTCATGGAATTTGATTAGTGGGTATTTCTTATATGTTCCATCGAGGATCCGGGTTGGGTTTATTTGTTCTTCTTTGGTAAGCTATTGTCTACTTTTTGATGAATTTTGGTGGGGTTTAATCATAGATGTTCCTCACTAGCCAAAAAATAAATAAATAAATAAATCATAGATGTTTCTAGTGATTGGTGGGCTTCTTGTAGTTAAACTGCAGTGTTTTTATATATGTATTTATAAAATATATGTGTGGGCGCGTGTTATATGTATGTATCACATATCATTTGTCTGGATTGCAGATTTTGATTATTGACTTTTGGTTTATTCTATGCGATGAAGTAATTTTGTTGGGTAATTTTATTTTGGCTTTTCTTTTTTTTTTTTTTTGTTATAGGGTGGTGTTGGCTATATGCTATTTGTGAGATAGTATGACTGAGAACTCTGGCAATGCAAGCGGACGCTCGAGCTCAAGTTTAAATAGTAGCTTCGCAGATACAGAGGAAGACCAAACCATTGCAAGCATCTTGGCAGAAGAAGAAAACTTGAAAAATGATGGCATGCTTGGGAAAAGACTCTCCCATTTAGACTCCATCCCAGTAAGATCCTCACTATATCTATAGTCTTCATTGTTCTTGCTATAATTTATGTAGGATTGATGATTTTGGGTTTCAATGTAATGAGTATTGGAAGTCGAGAGGGTTTGCTTCATTTATAATTTTGCCGTTTGAAGATTACTCTTTGCATTTATCTTGTTGATTTAGGACCGTGAGGAAGCATATGTGCCTAAATAAATGGGCCATGTTTTTTCGTTTTGAGAAAGAGCTTAAGCATCGGAGAGGAGAAATGGATCCCAATTAGGTTGGCACCCATTCCCCTCCTAATCATGTGCTCAAAGCTCTAAATATTATTGAATAGAATTAAAAAATGGGCCATGTTTAAGAATGCAATGTTTTATTAATATTTTAATGTTATTAAGCAACCTACCAATGCTTTTTTATCTGTATTTTTATTTTTAGGGTTTTGATATTAAAAGAAGGAAAGTTAGGTTAGGGTTTAAGTATGAGAACGAATCTATTGGGGGATATCGCTCTTATTTATATTAATAGTTTCCTAATAAAACAGCTTATTCCATTACTTAGACTATATTACAAATTAATCCCAAACTATTTCAACACTTGCTCTCAAGCTGGAGCTTTGATATCTATCATGTCCAGCTTGTTACATATCTCAAAAAATGGCCCCCGTCCTTGAGCTTTTAGCCTTTTAGTGTACATCATCTAACTAATTTCCAGATCTCATATATATAGTAGCAATCTCCTTACTCATTATCAAGCCTTGGATAAAATGACACTATGACAATAAACCTCCGTGTGTCTTACTCTCTCATGAAACACAAGATTAGAGGCAATATGCACAGCAGTTTGACTATCACAAAGCATCCTTAGGCTGCGTTTGGTTTGAGAGAATGGAATGCAGAATGAATGGAATAGGAGTGGGAAAGGAATGAGAATGGGAATGGTCATTCCATCCCAATGTTTGGTAAGGGGTGGGAATGGAATGAAAAAGAATAAGTGGGACCCACTTTTAATGATTTAGCCAAGTTTGGGAAAGAATGGCTCCACCACAAAGGAATTGCCATTCCATTCCGTTGTGCTACTAAACACTCACTTTTTTGGGGAATGGAATGGTGATTCCGTTCCCTCCCTCATTTTCTCATAACATAGCCTTGAGGTTTTACAACTGGAATACTCATTTCTTGTAAAAGAGACTTCACTCATATCATCTCACATGTTGTATGAGCTATAGGTCTATATCTTACTTCTGCACTTATACTTGCCGCAACATTCTGCTTCTTATTTTTCCATGTCACTAAATTCTCACCAACAAAAGTACAATACCCAGAAATTGACCTCCTATCCATGCTATCTCCAGCTGATTTAGGATCAAAAAACCTAACTACAACAAGCAAGCTAGAAACTTTCAACATTATTCCCTTGCAAGGCACACACCTCAAAATTCTGGAAACAACTTCCCAATGTCTGCATAAACTGGCTGATAACACCAACAGTAAAAGAGATATTAGGTCAAGTCTCTGTTAAAGACATAAGCTTAGCCACCAACTGTCTATACCTCTTTGGATCATTTAACATTTCACCATTCTCCCTATTGAACTTATATTAAGCTCCAATTGGAGAGTCAACTAGTTTAGCTGCCAACAAACCAATCTCTTCGAAATGGTCTATGACATACTTCTATTGTGAAAGAACACCTTTCTTAGGCCTAGCTACTTCAATACTCAAGAAATATCTTAAGGTTCTAAGATTCTTTGTGTGAAAATTCTAGCCTAAATGTTGTTTGAGCTTTGTAATACCATCTTTGTCATTTTCTGTAATCACAATATCATCCACATATAATAGAAAATGATTGAACCTTTCTGATTATGTTCAACGGAAGCAAAGTGATTAGATATAATCCTCTTCTTACCATTATTCCCAATGACTTATCAAACCACAACTGTGGACATTTTTGAAGCCCATAAATAGCCTTTTTGACCCTACAAACCGTTGAACACTCCCCCTTGAACAACACACCATAGAGCATAATATTTTTCCAACTAAGAAATATAAAATTTGCTTTCGACTAAGAAAAAATATTGGAAAGAAAAAAAAAAGTGAGACATTTCTCCTTTTAGTGTAGAGCATGACATTTTTCCACCTAAGATTTTTTGGCTTCAGCACTTTCTTTCTGATCTGGGGAATTATTAATTTCAAACCTATTTTCTCTTATATGATAATAAGAATTCTATTCAAATCTCCAGCAGTATGTTATTTCACGAGCTAAACGTGTGTAGAAATTGTTCTATATTGTTTGTCATCATTTTCTCGTTGGGATCCTTTCGCTGCCTCACTACCTTCTACATTTCTACCCATTGACCTCCACGAGTTTTATACCTTTCATTGCTTTTCCCCACAATTGTTAGCCTATGATCTACATTGAGTCAAGAGAAGGGTAGTGGGAAAGTGTTAGAGATGGTAGGTACTTAAGATTATATATATATATATAGATATAAATTTCTGGTGTATTTTACTAATACGGTTACCCTTCTGTGCCAAAAAACAAAAAAAAAAAAAAGACAAAAAAACAAAAAACAAAAGTAAAAAGGGTAAAAATAAGAAGAAAGAGAGAGCTAATTGACCCAAAGGAGTTGAGGATTATTGCTTTGAGGAGTTGATTTATATTTTACTCATGCTATGGCCTCTATTTTTGAAGGATATATACTTGGGAACTTTTAAATTTGTGAAGAACACAATCTTATTCTCTCATTTCTGTTTTTGACATGATGTTTACAAATAAAAAATGTGTATGCTACAGTTTTTGGGCATGAACATCATCTACTTATTTTCGTATTTATATATAAATTTGATGTACCTGTTGTTTCTTAACAAAAAAAAAGAAAAAAAAAAGAAAAAGATGTACATGTATTTGTTTGCACATGAAGAAATTGAGGAGACATTGCTTACTCGAGTTTACTTGCTTCTATGGTTTGGTTTATGTTTTCCATGTACATTACTTGCAAAATTAGCAAGTTTTTGCTAAGCTCAAAGATAAACTTTTATTATTTTTCTTTCTTTCTGCTATTTGGGTACCTTATGGGCAATACCTGGCTATGTGAGTACTCATTGATTCACTCTGATGGCAGCACACTCCCCGAGTTAATGGGGAAATACCCGATGTGAATGATGCAACCTTAGATCATGAACGGCTGTCTGAAAGGTTGTGATTTTATCATGAGCTCCATATGCAATTTCTTACTGATTTTTTTGTTATAAGTTTTTTGGTTCGAGTCTTGTTATAAGTTTGCTACTTCTTGTTGTGCACTGCAAGTTTTTTCTTTCATTCAGTTGTTAGTGTGCAGTAGTAAGTCTATTAGTCTTCTCTTGTTCAATGTTCATCATCAGATCATTAATTTTACTTTTTCCTGAACTTGCCTTTTTAATATCAATACAAAATTTTGACTGGCTGGAATTTTTCATAAACTTTCTCCCATTCTATTCTCCTTAGTGTTATCCTATTTGAATGGCTCATTTAGAGCACATTATGTGAGTAAATTAATGTATAATGGAGCTCACAAAGCATCATTACAGCTTGTATACTTAGATTTTATTCTGCCCAAATGAGTGTGCATGCTGACCGACATGCTAGTAGGCACGATCGTTAAAGATGTGGCATTCACCGTTTGGGCTCCTGTACTCAATTTATAAATATTTTGCTTTGTCTTGATTTGGTCATAATTATTTTGCTTTTCATTCAGGTTGACCACATATGGCTTGGCTGAACTGCAAATTGAAGGAGATGGCAATTGCCAGGTTTGACTACATGGACTAGTTAGTCATTTCTTTATTATGTCACCGCGTATATCTTCTGTGCACACGCACATATATATAGGTCAGGTTTAGGGGCACAATTTTTGTATGCAATTCTTTACATGATTCTTCAGCCATTGGATTGGCTCAAGAATCGTGTAAAATATGGCATATTGGACCAAGTTAATTAGAACACCATCTCTGACAGGATCTGTAAATGGCATCCTCATGAACTACCTTCATGAGATCCCTTGGAAGATCCTGTTTCCACTCGACCACTCTCTTAATCGTATGATTCATCTTAGTCAAATAATCATCTGACCATGTTGGAATCACAAAAGAAGCAAAACAAATGACTTTGACCATAATATGGTTTAAAACTTCAAAACAGGCACTGGCGTGCTATTGTTGCATAAAACCCACAGTACTTGGGTTTAAGAATTCCAACATGATTTTCAAAGTATATAAATAAGCATCACACATCAAAAGGTATAAGAGTCAATCATCATCACTATCGTTCCCCCTCTCCTCTCCCCACTCTTGACTGTGTCCCGCTCCCCCATTCTGAGCATTATTCTCTCTCTCTCTCTCTCTCTCTCTCTCTCTCTCTCGTGTTTGTTTTTCGTGTAAGTGATTAATTGTATTCCTTGCCCCACCAAAAAAAAAAAAAAAATTCTGTCAAATTCTTAAATTTTGGAAAAGAATACTTTGTCAAATTCTTAACTTCATCAAACCTCATCACCGGGACCCTAGGACCCAATATGACAACCAGTACAAAATGTGGTGTCTACATTTTGATCAATATTACCCACTTTACCATCCATCGTCTTATGCTTCAGCTAGCCTCTCTCTCTCTCTCTCCAGCTTTTTGCATGACCTTTTCATTCATCCATGATCCCTCCTTGTTGAGTAGTTAAAGATCATCCATT
This sequence comes from Liquidambar formosana, assembly GCA_039720395.1. Lineage (NCBI taxonomy): Eukaryota > Viridiplantae > Streptophyta > Magnoliopsida > Saxifragales > Altingiaceae > Liquidambar > Liquidambar formosana. The sequence goes on along the minus strand of CM077824.1, from coordinate 23,469,507 downwards.
TCATCCTCCATGCCGCCCTCTAAGTTGTCCTCCTCCCCATCATCTTCACCTGAATTGATTTTATTAAGTTTTTTTTTTTTTTAAATTGATTTTATTGAGTATTTTCTCTCTCCAGCTTGCATTTAGGTTGCTTATTTTGTGTTTAGTTTGTAGGTCTTTAAATAAGTAATAACCATTCCGCAAGTCATAAATGGATGATCAATTGGTTATTTGGTTGCAAGGAAATCATCAATTTTTATTTATATAAATTTATTTATTTATTTTATATTCTTTTCTTGATATATCTTGTAACTTAAATTGCTTGACTTTTTGAACAGTTTAGAGCCCTGGCAGATCAGTTGTTTCGCAATCCGGATTACCACAAACATGTAAGAAGGCAGGTTATCAAGCAGGTATTTCATTAAATTTTTTCAATACATTCATTTACTTGACCTTGCTGTAATTACTGCTTAATAAACAGAGAGATGAAAAACCTTAAAACTTTGACTCGATTGGTCATAGTAAGGAAATATGTATGTGGGCTGCATATATTACACTCGTTATATATGCATATATTCTGTTTGGAATATAGTTCTGAAAGATGCAGTAAAATGCACAATTTTTAGAGTAAACCTATACTACACTTGTTATAAACGGCTCTCATAGGCTCCCATAATATTATGGTTAGAAAAATATGGATCCTCAGATAACCCTTTCCTTGTTTCTTCTTTCCTTTTTGGTGCATTTGGGTTGAAACTTGTAAGTGTTGAGTTGAGGCTTGTCATTCGCAACCCTAACAGCGTACTGACCTAATATCCATTTCCAAAATCTCCAAGGTCCAAAAATTTAGTCTGTTGCTGGCCACTGCTGCAATTGTTGCCAGCCACTATCGCCGCCAGTTTGCGTGACCCTTACCGTCTCTGTGGGTGTGTGTGTGTGTGTGTGTGTGTGAGCACCAAGCTCTAGTCTATTCTTTGGAAATGCCCAGTTTTGTACAGAAAGAAGAATGAAAAAGCTGAGATCTGTGTGCTTTGGGTAATTTTTTGAAATCTTGGACTAGAGTTGAAAACCCTTTCCTGTTATCATTTAAATTCTTTATAAACATTTTTTTATTGCTTTTTTCAATCTGCAAATTACAGTCAATTATTTGAACCTTCTGAGCATGCATCTCTCCTGCGTAGTGATATCATCATATCAGTAAGTTAGTTGGAGGTTGAGTTGAAGTAGACAGGTTTAATACCAATCTGAAAATCAGTCATCTCCTTGGGCTCCATATTGGGTGGGTTTAACTTCGGATTTGAAGCACCCACCAAGTGATTTAATAATTCCACCGTGTCATACCATGTTTGAAGTAAGTGGTGTCTTGTGTGCCCGTTCCTGTTCCATGTATCATAACGTTCCTCGTTTTAAAGTAACATTGGTTTCCTTTTTTTGTTTGGACTACAGCCTCAGAAAAAAATTCCCAACTTATTTTAGTAATCTCATTGTCCTGATGTTTGAGCAACATGAAACCTTTATTGGCATGAATGTTTATACGTGTACGTGTATACATATATACGTGTGTGTGTGTCCTGTGCTATTGCGAATTTCTCATAAAAGGAATTTTCTGGTTGTGATGTGTTCTCATTGCAATATTTGTCTTTCATTTACAGCTAAAGCATTTCAGAAAATTATATGAGGGTTATGTCCCAATGAAGTACAAAGACTATTTGAAGAAGATTAAAAAGTAAGACGTCTGTGGTGATGGCTATTGATTTTTATTTTGGACTATGTTATCATGACTCCCGATGTGACTAAATGCTAATTCATCTTTTGTACAAAAATTTATATTCCACTAGATCAGGGGAATGGGGAGATCATATTACTCTACAAGCAGCTGCAGACCGAGTAAGTCAAATCTTTTATCTTATTCTCCTGCATATCTTTAAATTTTCCTGCAGAAATGATTTGGCAAAAGTTTCCACTTCGCATCACAATTGACATTTTATAGTTTCCATCATGTGGATGACATGGGTGTGGCACTATAGAAGGCTATGAACATAATGAACATTGACTGGCGTGCAACCTCTTGTACGTTGAATTTTATTTGTCTCGTATATGCATATTAATACTTTAATTAAGAAGTTCAGCAGCTGCTTCTTTTCCTTAGCTTGCTTCCAAGAAGTTTTTAATATTCGAATATGAATAATGCATGATCCTGTCGTGGAAAAAAAAATCCTCCCTATCCAAATATGTAATAGATTTTTTTGGATCAAATGTATTAAAATGGTGTAATTTAGTCATAAGTAGGCAATTCATATCTTGTGGTATGCATAACGCATATGATTTTGTCAAGATACAGTGTTGCTTCATATACTTGTTTGAAACCTCCAATTAAAAGCGTAGACTTTAAGGTTAGAAACTTCACATGGTATCAGAGCATGTTGTTCTTTGGGCCGTTTCATTTATGAGCCCGTCTTTGTTGTCCACATGGCAGAGCTGTTTCTATCTTGTTAGGCCTACACGTGAGGGGGAGTGTTATAAAAATACTATAGCCCACATTGGTTAATTATAAAAATTGACATCGCTTCATATACTTGTTTGGGCCCTCCACTTAAAAGCTTAAGCTTTTAGGTTGGAAAATTCACAGAATATTCAAGCTAATAATGCTAAACATCATTCCTTATGTTGGTATGAACTGTAAAAATGGGTAATTTTAAAATGACTCATGATGTATGTTCTATGTGTAGAGCAATTGTGAATATCACTGAAGTTTTCTAAATGCATAATAATAACTAGTGTACTTGGTCTGGAAAGGTTGTCATTTCCAAAACTTGTCCACTGTGAGGTGATGCCTTGTCAGAATTTGGGCATGTTCACTTTAATTTTCTCCAAGCCTCTCTCTCTCTCATAGATACACATGCATGCGCCCCAAAGGTGTTCAAATAAGCAATACAATTTCGGTGGTATCATCTATACTCATTACCAAGAACTAAGTATAATCGCCTCATAAGCTTGTCTTATAGTATGATTGTGTTCTGCCAGAGTATATCATTTTTTTCTTAATCAGTTTTTGAATTTACTGATTGTTCTCACAATATTCATTATTTTTCCTAACATGTAGAAATATAAAACAATAACTATTGAAACTTTGAAACTAATGTTAATCCAAAACTTTTCAAAAGTTTCTTAAATTCTCTATTTCACAAGGTTATGATTCCCCCCCCCCCCCCGCCCAAAAAAAAAAGTGAGAATTAGATTTTTTGTGGTACACTGATTAAGGATTAAGATTGTTCCTAAGAATAAATCATCACCCATGAGATCCTTCTTATATTTCCTAGATATCAGAGAGGCTATTGATGTGAAATTTTTTTCACATTCAAATGCGGTGACATGGTTCAGGATAAAGAATGTCCCACTGGCTTTTGCTGCTGGATTGTCAATATGATGTATGACAACCCCTACCTTAAAGGAGAGATTAGGGTTGCCTACAATCAAGCGTAGGTGGGCTAGAACCTTGTTTTCATTAGGGTTTGTGAAAGAGGTGGTGGTATTAGGGTTTATGCACGGAATAGGGGTTGATTTTGTGAAGGTTTAGGGGTGAATATGGGGTGAAATCAAAAGAAAAGGTTGCTGGAATTTTTGGACAGAATTAGGGCCTGTTTGGTTGTCCAATTCAAAATTAAACAATTCAAGAAATTTTACATAGGGTTGAAGGCATAAATCCATCACCTTGAATTAGAATATTTTAAAAAGTTGAAGTTATCACTATAGTTGATGTTGTAGAATCAATTTTAAGGACTTCATGAAATGCCACTATTTTGAATTGCCACTCTTATTTGTGATGATAACCATCATTTTCTTGAATTTGTTAATTCAAGATGATGGAGTGTGCTTTCAATAATATGTAAAATTTCTTGAATTGTTTAATTTCGAATTGGACAACCAAACAGGCCCTTAGACTTTTGAGGTTTTTTTCAATGGTAAATTGTATAGAATTAAGTTTCCAACCTAAAATCCTAATATATTAAGTGGAGGGCCCAAACAGGTATATGAAGTCATGTCTAAGTTTATATTTAATCAATGTGGTATGTGGTACTTTTCCAACACTCCCCCTCATGAAAAAGACGCGACAGTGGTTTGTTGTTTAGGCATAAGTATTGATTGTGTACAATGGGCGTATGCCTCAAGAAATAGACGCGAAAAGGTGCATTTTTTGGGTTTTGGACGTGCGTCTCATGCCGAGAGCGTATGCCCAGGTGGAGTCAACACAAAATTAAACGCCTAGGTGCGTTTTACCCTCAAATATGCCCTAATACACGTCCCGTGCATTTTTTTAGAACCTATTGGACAACAAAGACGGGCTCACAAGTGAAACAGGCCCAAGAACAACATGATCTAATATCAAGTTAAGTTTCCAACCTAAAAGCCTAAGCTATTAAGTGGATGGCCCAAATAGGTATACGAAGTCATTTCCAAGTTTATATTTAATCAATGTGGGATGTGGTACTTTTCCAATACTCCCCCTCAAATGTAGGTCTTAACATGATAGAAATGGGCATGTTACATGGACGACAAAGATAGGTTCAGAAATGAAATGGCCCAAGAACAACATGTTGATACCATGTTAAGTTTTCAACATTTTTGCCTAAACTATTAGGTAGAGGGCCCAAACAAGTATATAAAGCGATATTAAACTCAATATTTAATTGATGTACGATGTGAGATTTCGCGACATATAAAAAGGTAGGATTAGGGTTTATGGTGAATGGTAAGGATTTTAAGGTTGAATTGAGGTTAAGGAGATGCTTAGATGTGGATAAAAATAAATTACAGTAGTGCTTTAAGTAAAAGCAAAGAAGAAGAAGAAGATAAACCTTGGAGTCTCATCAAGGGTTTTTTGGAGTCTCACCAAGAAGAAGATCAATGGAGTCTCACCCTTAATTAAAGTAAAAGCTGCAGAAAATTTCATTAATGAATTTTTGTAAGCCTTGCTTATATAGAGGACTCTTCTCAAACAAGGACTCACTTTCTAATTCCATTACTTATCAAACGACGACTCTTACTTTCTAAATTGAGACTCTTACTAAAAACAACAAAAATGACTCAACTAATTCCGAACAAGGATAGGAATTAACTCTAACTTATTACCAAACGTCTAGCAACTTGACTACCAAGAAAAGCAAAATTTGTATATTACTAAAATACCCCTAAAATATGGACTTTTCACAAATTTTCAAATTTAAGGAGACTTGAACCAACATGGTTCAATCTTACGCCCACGAGAGATACTCCCTTCATGTACCACCTATGGTGGGGAAATTGTTGCATTGATGGGGCCCACATAACCTTTGCAAATCTCCTAAATTTTGCCCACATCACAATCTTCCTTTTTGTTTTTTGTTTTTTTGTTTTTGTTTTTTCTGTTTTTTTGTTTTTTTTTTCAATTTTTAATGTACAAAGTTTCCTTCTGTATATTACATCAATATTTGAATTTTTGATGTAGCTTACCCACAGTGCCTAATCAAAGATTAGGAGAGTGGCATAATCATTACCGTTGATGCCTTGATGACAAAAGAGAAGTTGTGTTCATAAACCACCTTCAGTGACTTTGTCACTCAGAATCATGGGTGAAGTTATGGCAAGGACCCTAATCAATACATGCTTAGGGAGGAACTTAAGCACCAAACCCAAATAAGAAATTAGAGGGTCCCAAAGCAGAGATGATTGAGGCTAATAGGAGTGATTGGTACCCAGTTGTGGCATGCCAATAATGTAAGTTTGCATTCATGTCTAATTGGAAGCAAAAATAAAATAAATATTTGAGCTTAATATGAAGCTGAAGAGAGCTTGCATCACTAGATCCTGTGTTACTTTGAGGGTCACAAGGACAGGTTGGAAAGATATCAGCCAGCTTATTCCCTCTCATATGACGTCTGCAATGTAATTACATTACCAAGGAGAATGATGTTTTCATTAATGACTGCACCAAAATTTTATAACTAGATTTAACCTGCACCTCTAGAATTTTTGTAGTTTTAGGCCATCAAGAAAAGCACACAATCAAATTATTGATAAACATTGGAAAGATAAAGCTATTTTTTGTAGATTAAAATGCAGAGTGCTTCTATTGCAAATCTTGTGCATCAAAGTAAGTCAAGTTTATTGCTGAACAATAATAAAAGTTGAACATTCTATAATTTAAATTTAGAAGTGATGTGTGTCACATGTTACATTGGATAGGGCTACATTTTCTTTTTTCTTTTTTCTTTTTTTTAAATTTCTTTACTGCTGGTGGCTGGAACATCCACCATGAGCTCCATCAAGCCCTTAAAATGGAGTGATGATTCTATAGCTGTGCAATGCACTGTCAAGTATATCTAATGATCAGCCATTATCCTCATAGATCTCGAGTGGAATGGATGAGCTGATCTGTAATCAAGCTTTCGAATCAGGCTTTATCAGCAATGTAAGAATAGGGAGTATTTGATTATTGCACACCAGTGGTACACCATATATGCCACCCTCTGAGAGGGCCAATAACAAGTTGTACTTGGTGTAATTTTTAGAGTTCTAGTGCATTTAAAAAGTCTTCTCTATGGATTAGTTTCTCGTTCATATTGTAATTCTGGTTGATTTGATCATGATTTAATATATATAATAAGTTTTTAATAATGGAAGTTTAATTCTTTAAAAAGGTTCTCAGTATTTTTTTGGTGGAAATCGAATTCTGAAAAGTGTAATCCCATTTGAGCACATAGAAGCAATTTTTTAACAACCTACTTTTACTCCTTTTCTACTTTCTTGAATATATTATATGTAATAGCAGTATTTCCAACACATTGTTTTCTTGTTTGGGGGACCCTATTGCACCACTTTTTCTGCCTCCCCTTAAATAGAATTGCTAACCACCTCCTTACCAATCTCATTTTCAGTTTCTCTCACTTGCATTGTTTTCTTCTCAAACTTTACCACATTACTTGGTCAACTTTATCGAATTTTAGGTTTATTTATTTATTTGATGGAGGAATTTAGGTTATCTATAGCAACAGCCTTATATATATATATATATATATATATATAACATCGCAAAACCTTATAGAAAGTGAAATAACAAAGTATTATTCATTATAAAATGTGAGAGTGCACTGCAGTCTTGAACTTTATATGTAAATCTTGTTTCAGTGACTCAATGTCTTATCTGCAGTGACTTTTTGAATTTTCTCAGCTTGGCCTTTATAATTTTTTAAGATGAGGTTGAAGTGATGGGTCTCATAGGTTAGAAAAATCTTAACCACAATTAAAAACATAATTTGGCCAAATATGTCTTCGAATATTGAATCCCATGATAGACTAAAATGTGGTCAGCCTTCTCATTGCTAGTGGTGCCAAGAAAGTAAGCTTCATTATATTAGGTGGATTTAAACCAAGATATAGGTTTTATGTTGGACAAGGTTTTGGAAGATCTGTATAACTTCTGTCTCTGCCATTAAGAGCAGATGATTATAATAGAATGTAGTAGTATTTAATCATTTTTCTTTTATTTATCCATTTACATGAATGATGCTTTGGAGGGGATGTAATAAATCTACTTTATGATTAGTTTTGTCATCTACATGGATCACTGCCCCACTTGTGAAGGTTCCCATGATGGAACACAAATTTTTATCCAATGGTTTTGCTAATGATGGACATTGGGTCCCATGTTGATAATGTGCGTGTGTGTTGTGGGGAAGAGAGGGGGGGGGTCCTGCTGACCCCCCCCCCCCCCTTTTTTTTTTTTTTTTTTGCGTGTGTGTGTGTGTGGGGGGGGGGGGGGGGGGGTCCATTGGAGAGAATTCGACCCCCAGACGGCCAGACCCAAGACTCTACCCCGACCCCATCTGAATACACTAGGCCAGGCCACAAGGTCCATGGCTCCTGCTGTTGAAGCAATGGGGTTCAAGTCTTAATTTAATTCTGTTTTGTGTCACTGTTCACTATGTTTTATATAATACCTTCTATCTTGAGTCCTCCCTATCAATATTAATTTTGATATGGTTTAAAAATTTAAATAGATCAAGTATGTAATGTCTAGTTACATTATTAAAAAAAAAAAAGTATGTAATGTCTAGTTATTGTTTTGTTTTGTTCCCTATCCTATTTATTTTGTTAAGTTCTGCAGTAATTGGTTTCAAACTTCTCGTGGCATATTCTGTAGTTTGGAGCCAAAATTTGTTTAATCACCTCCTTTAGAGACACTTGCTACATCGAGATCATGCCCAAAGACCAAAATCCTACCAGAGGTAAATCTTATATCTTGCTTGAAGTTTCTGTATATTCATTTTGAGCCTGTAACCTATTAAACTTTTCTTTTCTAAATGCTATGTAGCATGGACACTTCAATGAATTTACATTGGTTTTCTTTATATTTATTTTAGCTAGAATTTAATATCTTAAACTGTGGTAGATCTATTTATTAGCATGATTGATGACAATGATGATGATGATTATGATGATGAATTTACATTTGGTTTTCTGTCTTTCTTTAAATTGTACTTTATTTGCTTTCTTTGAACTATAATTTCTTATGGTAGATTTATTATTAGCATGAAGATCTCTTTTCATCATTTTTCCTTCTAGAGTGAACCAATTATACCTGTATCCTATACCATATAATTCTTGTCCTGTGTTTTACTAATGATGATTAACCATGTCTCATGATATATTCAAAAATTCATTTAGGCTTGCAGATACTAATAACATGTTGAAGCCACAGATATTATTTGTAATATTTTCAAAATGTATATACATATATATATTGGGCTGTGCTAGCATGACAGTCAAATCATGACCACAAATGGATTTTCATCCTTTTAAAAAAAACTAATGGTTTCTTATTTTTTGTGGCCATGATTTGACTGTCATTGCGAAAATGTCATGCTGTCATTTCCCATATATATTAGGTGCCTGGTGGGGTGATTAAAACCTTTCCCGACCCTAACTTGAGTGGTTTAAATCCCATCCCCGCCCCTACTTTAGTCACTAACAGTTTGAGAGTCATGCCTCATCTATTTCTGATATCTCATGTCAAACTACCATCCAAATCCCAATGTGGGGGCAGAGTGGGGCAGGTACTCAATTAACCCATTTCATTACCATCTAAAACACTACGCTTCAAATATTTTTTGAGAATGTCCAACGAACAAAGAAGGAAAATGAAGGAGCAGCTGAATGCAAAAGGCTTCTGCTAGGCTGCTAGCAAATAAAAATAAAATAAAAAATAAAAAAGAATGAAAAAATTATAAAGAAGAGTTGATTGGGCTCTATTGTAAGTAGGCCTTTATGTGAATAATTCTTTTAGGTCCTCATCCAATTATAGTTTACAGATTATATTGTTAAACGTAGGGCCCTTGTTCTCTACCTCATAACTGTTGAGTATTGTTGTAAATTCTGGTGTACAATCATTCGAAAAATTTGGATTTACATCGTTAAGAAGTAGGAATTAGAAGATGCTCGAGGTAACAAGCTTAGCAACAGGAAGTTTATTGAAACTGCGAATAAATCTGGGTTCTGATAAATGTTCTCTAAGGTTTTCTATACTTCAAATGAATTCATCTAAGAATTTTACGGCAGTTATGAGCCTTAGTTATGATTTACTACACCCTCTAGTGGCGGATTATATATTTAGATGCCAATATCGATAAATGTCAAGCAATTAGCTTTGTTATTGGCAGATACTCCAAATCATGATTGATCTTCTACTGAACATTGCCTTCTTGTGTTTCTAGAACTTTGGCTGAGCTTCTGGAGCGAAGTACACTATAATTCAGTATATGGAAATGGAGGTGATGATCTGACTATTAGTTTTTTTCTTTTATTTTTTCTGCTGTTATTTTTTTCCCCTCTGATTTCTGTGTATAGTCACAACTCATTCTTGCATTGGATGATTACAGATGTTCCTACAAGAGCACGCAAAAAGAAGTATTGGCTTTTCTAGAGTTACTGCATCCGACAGTGGAGTTCTGACTTATACCATCTTCATTGCGTTAAAGTAGTTTTCAGAAACTTGTATATCGAAAAAAAAAAAAAAAAAAAAGGGATAGCTTGAGCCCCTTAGACTACTAGTTTTTACTGTGACATACAATACTTTGCAAAGCTGCCTGATTCAAGTTTCCCATGAAAAACTGAATACCATTTTCATTTGCACTATTTGGGTCCTTATTTTGATTTCACAATTTGTTTTCCCTTTTGAGTACATGAAGCAAGAGGTATAGTTGAAGCTGAATTTATTATGTAGTTGATGCATAGTGTTGCTATGGACGAGCGATCATTGTAAAAGATTTTTTGAACCCTAGTTTACTCGAAACTCTCTTCCTTGGAGTAGATCCCAGGTCACATTTTCCATGCTTCAAAAAACTATGAGAAGCCACCTCAAATTTTACGGAAGAACAGTTTGGAAAGTGATGTTCTCGTGAAGTCAGTATCTTGGGGTTTGTTACATGCTTGCTTTAACGCTTCCACTTCAATTTGACCGAGTGTTTTATAAGGATTTACGGTCATCTCTAGGCTAATTTCTCATACTCCTTCCGTCCACAAAGATAAGTCATGTTTGACATACAACAGAATTTAAGAAATAAACAATGGTTGTATTGAGTATTGATTTGTCATTTATTAAACTCTATTTTTCTAAAAATACCATTTCCATTTTTGTATTGGGTGTTGTGTTGAAAGTCGTTATTGAAATAACAAAGGGTAGTATAGGAAAGTTAAAAATTTTATTTTTTGACTTTTAAAAATGGATAAACATTTTGGGATAAAAAAATTAGCAAAAATGGTTTATCTTTATGTGACGAAGAGAGTATTACATTTGCAATATATTTTCTTAAGGTGACAATTTCGGCTTTTCTCCCCTTTCCTCTCTGGTTACTATGATTTGAGCATCCCATATACAATACAGCACCTTCCTACCAAGAGAATGATGTACTACAGCATAGGCTCTTCTATGAAAACCTAATATCTAAAATATTCCCACAAAATAGGTAAAATAGAGTTTTTAAACCTATAAAAAGGTCAAAGTATGGATAATACAGAAAATTCTGATAGTAAGTCTCATATTGCAACTCAACTAATAATTTGGGTACTGAATTAATGCAATTTAAATTTTGGATCTTAAAATGAAACTTGACCCAAACTTTGAACCTTAAAGTGTAATTTACTCTAATAAAAAAATTTTGGAAAAGGCATTTTAGTCTAGAAAGCCCATTATTCAAATTAAGTCCAATGGAGTTGGGATTTTTGAATTTCTTTTTTAATCTAATTTGACTTTATTTTGGTTTGACCGATAGAAAAATTGTTTCAATAGGTTTTTCAGATATGATATTTTTTTGAGAGGGGTATTTTAGATATCTAGCTCTTTGAGAAGCAAAAGAGAATTAATCCAAATATAATGTGAGCTCGAATGGAATCATTTTTAGTCCATGTATCTTGGGATCCCTCGATTGTCAGTTTGTCACTAACAATCTCTTAGAGGAGTACTCTAACATTGGTATTTACATAAAACCTATCAAATTGAACTACAGAGCTTTGATTTGTGGTTTATATTCCCTCATGTTTGATTCTAGTGTACTCAAATCATTTTTAAGTGGACAATGCCCATTTGAACATGATGATATATTCAATTTTTTCTTTCTTTTCTTTTCTTTTTTGCTTGTTTTTTTTCATTTTTTTTTTTTTTTTTTTTTTTTTTTCTGGTGGGGTGGGGAGGGTGTTAAGTGATACTTTCAATGTTGATATTTACATAAAGCCTGTTGAGATATCTCATGAAAATTGAATTGTTTTATTGTCTTTTTGCATCAAATTTTGTGAACAAATCCATCTTTATAAATGGGCAAGTTAATATTCAATAGACATCGGATACCCTTGTTGATAAAAATAAAAAAATGAAAAAATAACACTTAATAGACGTAAAAAAATTTAAAACAGCGGAATTATATGATTTCCTAAATTCGATCCCATATGAACTAATATAGTGATAGCTATGAGCTATTTCAATAATTTAACCCTCTTATAAATTTGAAGGGGACCTTTATATGTAAAATATTTGAGCCCTAGCTCGGGACCATATTAACTAATTTATAATTCTTAAAAAGTCAAGCTCAAATACCCGAAGCTCAATTTCATTCGGCTCAACTTATTTGCAGCCCTAACTCGGATATTGTTAATAGACCCAAGAAAAATGTGTGTCGAACAACCCTCCCCTATATTTTTACATTTTTTAAGCAGTTTCTTTATAAATGCAAATTTGACCTTCCTGAAAATATTATTTTACTCTTATTTGATTATTATATAAACTTAGCCCTCTCACATAACTTAAAAGAAAAACTCTTTTGTTTTCTAACTTTAGTTGACTTAATTACTAGCTTGTCAAACTTTTTCTTTAGCCAGAAGTCCACTTAGGTGTGGAAACGATACCGTCTTTGGTATTTTTAAATAAGCAAATACCACATATGCCCTTTTGTCAAGGATGGTATATTACCAAGTTGTTGATGTTAAATAAGGAGTGGGATTCTTCATTCATTGATGCCCAAGATTTTCGCGGCAATCATGGGGACTGAGGAGTCCTATGTTTATCCAATTTAACATCTAGCTGGGATTTTCAAATTTGAATTCAATATCAATTTCACTACCAGGTTAGTCATTTCCCTTTTTTTATCAAATTTTTCATGTTAACGTCTTCATTGTTTTTTATTCGTTTTCCCAATGTAACTAAATACATTACATAGAGTTACGTCACTATTTGATCGCTATTAACATACCAAATAAAGCAACAATAACTCCAAATACATGTAGCATCTAAATAGTTACTTCGTATTTACTAATCGTTTCCACAAATAGATACACTGTAGAACATAGACATTAACAATTCCATTTCCAAAGCTCACCGAAGTCACATAAGCCCGATTGTAAATAGTTACATCAATAACAAAAAATATAGTTACGGGAACCATACATGGGAAGAATGCACACCCATAGAACAATAACTTCGATTTCACATTCAATCCACCCAATCCTGCTGTAACTATTTCGTACCCAATAAATCAAACAGTGACATAGTTAATCTGAAATTTTTGCTTTGTTAGATGAAGCCCTAGATAAAGTTACATCAACAACACCTCAACGAAACAGAAAGGTCCAATCTTTGGGTTTAGAACATTGATTCTACTTACATAAACATATTTAATAAGTTTGCACTTGCGTTTTTTGGCTATATTTCCGCAGAATAGGTAGTTCCCAAAATATTAAACCAGTGAATCTCAATCGAGGATGTAAAAATGGCAAGACATTCCACCCTTGAGCCGCAACGTTGAACCATAGTATACCCAAAGAAATGTTCTTCTGCCTTAATTTCAATTCCGTGATTCCAGGAGATTGAAATTTGCAATTTATGCGATGAGCATATCTCCTGTTTTTAAGGGATTTTGATTTACAATAATTTCAAATGAATATTGTTTATAAATGATGAAAGGGCATTTTTGTCTGTTGGTCAAAATGTGGACTTGAGGTTTAAGTATCATTTTAAGGGGACTTCATCCTGTACAGGAATGCGAATAGGACTTGAGGCCACACACCCCAAAATTTAACCCTCTTATAAATTTGACTATTTCACGGAAGTTAGAAGTCTAAACCCTTTTTCCTTGGGAAAATGACAAAATGGTGGTTAAAAATAAACATCTTCCTTAAAAAATGGTCAAAACTTCTCTATTTCATTCAAAATAGTGATAATGAACTTTAATTCCCAAAAGAAGGGGTTTAGGCTTAAATGTCTTTTATGCTCTTGTACTAAATTTTTTGCACCCTGCCTAAATTCCCTCTAGTTAAACCTGTTATCCTAAGTATATAACCCTAGAGGAGGGGTAAATAGGGTTGTAGGCCAAATTAAAAACTAATTACTCAATTAAAATCAGATTATTGCCAGAACAAGAAATATCACAAGTATGCAATAATAAGGAGATATAGAGAGAGAGAGAATGCAAACGAGTTTAATGAGGTTCGGCTGCCCGCCTACGTCCTCGCCTTAAGAGCTCATTTAAGGATTCAAATCCACTAAAAACAATCTTCTTCTAAGGTAAAGATAAAACCTTTACACAGCAACAAATATTCTTCCCAAACACTTGCACAAAGGCTTTTTCAAGAGCTTCAAAGTTTAGGGTTTTCACAACCCTTTAGTAGAAGTTGATTTGATGATTGTTCATGTACAAAAAGAGTCACTCAAAGAGTAGATAACACTGAATTGAAAGCTCACTCAACTATGATTGATTTCACAATGAATGCTCATTTGAATATTTTTAGGGCTTGAGGGTAAATGATAGTAATTTGTTTATTTTATCTCAATGAATACTTATAAATGAGTTCAAGTAGTGTGTTTATAGCCCAAGGATCCAAAATGACTGTCCTGTAGCAATAAATGCCTGGAAAAGAAGTTTGGTGGGCATTAAATGCTTCAAATGGCTGTTAAAAAACTAGCCGTTGTGTCAAATTCGAAGGTTTCAGACGTTTGAGTTTTGACTTGGATGTTTGAAAATTTTAGAGGCAATTTTCAATGAAGAGACACATATAATATCCTAAAGGATTTGAACTTTTGAGTTTACACTTGGACGTTTGAATCACATCTCGGGTGTTTGAGGGATCGTCTATGAAAATCAGAGACTAAAGAGGATCAGGTTAGATAGTCTGACATTCTTGGACGTCTTAGTCTACGAGTTGGACATCTGAGTTGCCACTTGGACGTCTGAGTTGCCTAGTTTTAAAAAAGAGATATATGCAAATAAAGTCCAAAAATTTGGGATTCAACTCAAATGGCTTATGGGACCATTTTGGCACTAAAGACTAAGTTCAATTAGTTTGTTACCAAGTTGTTTAATCATTATATAGCCCATATCTCCTAAGTGAGCAAAGATTGAATCAATCTTACATAAAGATCCTAAATTCTCACAAACTCTCATAAAAGAGCTTGAATGCCTTCAGCTTGTTTTCCATTGTTGTATTTGAGTTTGGATTATGCTTCTTTTGAAGTTCATGAACTGCATTGTTGCTTTCTTGTTTGAACAGGATTTCCAAATGCTACGGTGAAGTGTATAATAGATATAACCTGTCTTAAACACAATTTCAACATAATTAGCAACTAAGCAAAACATACTTGCTTTGTTATCATCAAAATACATGGGATTGAACCTTTAGGTCCAACAAAACCTTCCCTTTCTCCTAATTCTTGGTTTTTCGATCTTCTTTTTACTTTCACAGAAAGCAATCAATTATGAAAGTACTTTTTGCATATTGAGTTGCTAAAGAAGAAAACTTGAGAATCCGACCTTAGAAGAGAATTTTGATGACCTTACAAAGAAAGTAAGGAACTTTTGATCTTCGTATGTAAATCTAAGAATTTCTCAGATTTTAGATAGATGATATAATTAAATCAAGTTGGAAAATTACATTAACTATATTTATTCTTATTTTCTTTTAATACTAGTGTGAACAGATTATACAGACCTTCTCTACTTTTTGGTGGATTCTCTAAACGTAATATGCTTTGAATTCATTATGTAAATTATAAATTTTGGATTGCAGGGGTATTCTCTTATCCCAAAAAATAAAATAAAAATAAAAGACAAACACAAGAATAGGATTTCAATTCTTTCTTTTATTCCCTTTTCTTTTTCTTTTTTATTTTAAAAAATAAAAAACTATAGTTATTAATTTTTAAACAGTAGTCTTTCAATTGGATTGGATGCATTTAGAGAATGTGTTCTAATCCTATGTGAAGACAGAGTATTTCAACATCGGCTTCCCATAATATAAATTATTATTATTTTATTTCTAATTAAATACGTTAGGTTTTTTGGAATTATTGTTAGGGATCCTTTGAATTGGGAGAGAAGAAAACCTCATGAAAGAGATGGTATTTTAGATGGAACATCAAACATCACTTGCCTCCACCCCATAGTGGAGGAGCTCTTTCCCATCTCTAATCATTTTCTTGCTATGGGTCATAAATATTTTTTAAAATATGAATTTTAAAACACAAACAAACAGATCTATATATATATATGTATGCAAATATTGACACATGGAAATGCATTCATATTAACATAAACATATAATAAGCAAATATAGACTTATGAAAATGTACTTACAATTATGTAAACATGAAAATACATGTACACAATCAATTCTCATTAATTATTTAGACAACTGGTGAAATATAAGTGGGAGGGGGAGAAGATCTCCTCCTGGAGGCAAGTATTTCCCTTTTAAATGGAAGGATAGAATGATAATTATTAAATGGTAAATAATAAATCCCTTTTTTTGGAAATTAAAGTTCATTATCACCCTTCTTAAGCGATATAATAATTTTTACCCTTTTTTGAGATTTATTTTTATTTTGATCCACCATTTTATCATCCTTCATTTTCTAATTTCTAGTTTTAATTCTTTTTAGTCAAATTATATTTTGCCCCGGAGCAAAATCCCTATTTAAATGAGGCTTGGATTTGACGGTATGCACATTCAGAGACCGATATGTTATCAACCATACTGTGCACAACCTCCACTTTCCACAAGGCATAACGCTTTACACAACCCCAATTCTCAAGTCTTTTCAAGTGCTTGCCCCTTTCAAGATTAATGTTTTTTTTAGTCAGGTCCTGGGTCCATGCTTGTAATTCCATTGTTATCCCCTTCATACGCTGAAATGGCGCAAACTCATTGGCGGGTTAGTAGCTGATGCATTCATCGACAGATCTTAACGGCTCCCTTTAGGAAATGCAACTTCCACAAGGATCTATGACGACCATGAGCACAACACACCAGGCTATCGAGAAGCCACCACGTGTCAGTTGTGACACTCGGCCACATTTGATTGGCTCTAATACGCACTTTCCACGTTGGTCTTCTCTCTCGCAAAGCCCCTTATAAATCCATTATCGCCAAGAAAAAAACCGTGTCGTCTCTCTCCCATTCTTCTCCAGGACTCCAGCATTAGACTCGGTTCTGTATCAGAGATAGCTTGCTTGGAAACAGATTTCTCTCTGGAGAATGCCATCTACAAGTGACTGGTATCTCTCTCTCTCTCTCTCTCTCTCTCTCTCTCTCTCTCTATATATATATATATATATATATACACCTTTGTAATTTTCTCTTGTTTGGTTGCCGAGAAAATGAGAAACCTGAAATGGGAGACTATTTATGCACAGCTATTTGAGCTGAGTTTTTTTTTTTTAAATATTCGAGTTTTTATTTAATTTCCATTCTTTTTCTCGGAAATCAATCATAGGACCCGCAAAAGGCTTTTCCTTGAATTCTTATAGTTGTTTTGAATTTTTACTCTTTCAGACGAACCAGTTGGTCTAGGGTTTTGAACACGATCCAGAATGGCGGCAATCTTATTCAAGTTGGGGCTATTCCTATCCGTGCTTTCGCTTATCCCGATTCCATCCCAATCTGCTGTTTCGAGCGTAGATCTAGGTTCCGAATGGTTGAAAGTAGCCGTTGTGAATCTAAAACCAGGACAGAGCCCGATTTCTGTTGCGATTAATGAGATGTCAAAGCGCAAATCCCCAGCATTAGTCGCATTCCAATCCGGGAATCGACTAATCGGGGAAGAAGCAGCCGGGATAGTCGCGCGGTATCCCCACAAAGTCTTTTCCCTAGTTCGGGATATGATCGGAAAACCGTACAAATATGTTAAAGATCTTCTCGATTCGATGTATTTACCATTTGATGTTGTGGAAGATTCTAGAGGCGCTGCGGCTATTAAAATTGATGATGGGGTCACTATTTATTCAGCTGAGGAACTAACGGCGATGGTTCTAAGTTATGCGCTAAATTTAGCGGAGTTTCACTCGAAGGTTCCGATCAAGGATGTTGTTATAGCAGTGCCTCCATACTTTGGGCAGGCGGAGCGAAGAGGGATGCTTCAGGCTGCCCAATTGGCGGGTATTAATGTGCTATCACTTATGAACGAGCATTCGGGTGCAGCATTACAGTATGGGATTGATAAGGATTTCTCAAATGAGTCGAGGCATGTTATATTCTATGATATGGGGTCTCGTAGTACTTATGCGGCGCTCGTGTACTTCTCGGCTTATAGTGTGAAGGAGTTTGGGAAGACGGTCTCGGTTAATCAGTTTCAGGTAATTCTTTCATCCTCTTAAGGATTTATGTTTTGATTGCTAGTGCTTGAAGATCATGCATCACCATTTACTTTGTAAGTGAGGCACTGTTCTCTATCACTGTGACCGCATAGGAGTGAACTACCTTCCTTAATTATATTGATATGCTGATATCTACAGTTGTATGGTGATGAATAAACAAGTTGGGTCTTGTTCAATTAAAGATATTACTATAATGTTCTCGTTGTTGTCCATTTGCTATGTGATGATGTGTTTTAGCACATTTTGAATACCTACTGTTTATAATAAGAAGTTTTGGTTCAGATTTGGAGGGTTCGGTTCTCCCGTGTGACGTCGTGTGGGATCTGAGCTGTCCATGATTGAAGATGGGTTTCCAAGCCTTCAGTATAATGCTGATGAGACTTTACTGCCTAGTTTAGGGGCATTTTCCAGATTTGCATATGATGTAGCTGTATGGAAAGGTTTTATAAATTCAATCTAAATATAATAACTCTGTTAAGAGGAATGCGCACTTTATAGGAAACTGCTCAAATCAGATATTTGGTTTTCTTTATTTATTTATTTATTTATAAAAGGTTTCTAACATTAGATTTGAAAAGTAGAGCCTTAGAGGTATCATTTATTGGTACATAATAATAATTTTGAATAATAGTTATATGTTACTTGTATTTGAGAAACACATGGCTGTAAGAGATTTTATTTATTTATTTATTTATGAAAATACTTTTGGTAGGTCTTCTTTCGTCTAATGGTTGATAACAAATGATATGTTTGGGAAGGGCCTTTGCACGAGTGGGCATTCTTGGAATAACCTTGTCTTGTTAATGTGGTGTTTAGAGATATTGTTTTATATTTTTCGTTAATTTTCCAAACTAATAGCCTAATCCTTTGGTGGAAACTTAACATGGTACTAGAGCTTTGGTTAGTGGGAAGTCTTGGTTTCAAATCTTCATGCCTCCTCCCCACATTCATTTATCACTTCACTACCGTTTATCTATTCAACTCAGTTCAACTCATCACTCTGCCATTTATTGGCTTTTTTTGGTTCACTTGGCTCACCTCACTGCCGTTTACCGGCTCATCTATTCACATGGGAGCGGGGGTTGCTTGTGGGGGAGTATTAGCTTGATATACATTGTTGACCCAGTCCTTGACAGCTTAAGCTTTTAGGGTCAAGTGATGTTCTAACTTGGTATTAGAGCATGTCATTCTTAGGTCCATTTCATTCGCGAGCACGTCTTTGTTGTCCACATGACAGGCCCGTTTGTGTTTTGTTAGGCCTGCATGTGAAGGGGAGTGTTGGGAAGTCCCAAATCCCATATCAATTAAATATCGAGTTTAACATGACTTCATATACCTGTTTGGGCCCTCCACCTAATAGTTGTTATTTGATCATTTTCAAATTTCAACTGATCGATAAACAGTACTTAAAGTTGGGCTTCTTCACTTTAGTGGATGTTCTTTGAAGAATATTTATATATTTTTGGTGTATTTTTGGTGTGCTAACTATCATGTGTTTTTTCTGTGATATAAATTGACGCATATGCTTGATGTTCATTGACTAATCTTAACCCTTTACATTTTTTTATCAGCATTATAGCATGACATTTTTATTAGTAGGATCCTTGTTTCATATGCAGGTGTTGGGCTATTTTTATTTATTGAATATCATCGGCATTTCTTATTACTGTTGGCAGGCTATCTAACTCTTAAAGCTGTTTCAGGTTAAGGATGTTAGATGGGATCCAGAACTTGGGGGTCAAAATATGGAATTACGATTGGTGGAGTACTTTGCAGATGAGTTTAATAAACAAATTGGAAATGGGGTTGATGTGAGGAAGTCTCCCAAGGCAATGGCTAAATTGAAGAAGCAGGTTAAGCGTACAAAAGAAATTTTAAGTGCGAACACAATGGCTCCGATATCAGTTGAATCCCTTTACGAAGATCGGGACTTTAGGTAGGTGGAATTTTAAACCTATTTCAAACTCTTTTCTGTGGGTTACCAGTTTTTTTATGAAAGTTGATTTTTCTTCTTATCAATATATATATAAAGGGTTGTTCAAGTGCAGAATATCCTGGACTATCCCACACGATCACGGCCATTTGTGGATGACATGCGCGTATTCACGTACATGCGCGTTTTGCCCACGGACGGCCATGATCGTGATATCTAGGATATCCCGCATGTATTTCATTATATAGCATTGTACGAACCCGAACTATGTACTTAGGGCCGCTATTTTGAACTTAAAATGTCCAAGTCTTTACACAAGATGTCCAAGTTCTTATAGAACATTGCTAAAACAAGGGGCTTCATTGTCTTAGTAGCACCAGAAAGTAGTTTTGGAGAAGCAACCCTTTTTGAGCCTCTTTTTTTTAAGCCATGAAGATGATGGTATCATCTCCAACTTTTCATACATTCTTTGTTGCCATGATTGACTGGGAAATTGCTTATAAAGTTTAATTGGTTCTATCCTCAACCACTTGGAAGCCAATTCTTGGCCACTTCTTAGGATGAAGCTACATTATACGGACTCGAATACCGGTGTCATTTTTTGGTGCGTATCTAGGTGTGGGATTCATTTGCTTTCCAAAATATTTTCACTATAGTTTCTGGCTGGAGTACCTATACCTATGTTGATGCAACATAAGGTCAAAAATTAACCTATACTACAATACAGGCCAGGGATAAGGTTTTTATAAAGTTTAGGGGCTATGAATAGTACCCATGATAGTAATAATGAAAAGTAGCCATGAACAGTAGCACCATGAGCGGTACTCGTGAATAGTGTTTGTGAACGTAGAAAAATAAGAGAGAAATGAGAGAGAGGAGAAAACCGTAATGCATAAGGGTTGGTTTGAGATCCACACTCAAAGACAAAGAAGAATTCCATTCTCATGATATTTGCTCCATATTTAATTTATGTAAGCCTTTAGGAGAAATATAAAAAAGAAAAGAAAAAAGAACAAAGACCTCAGAGATCTATGCCAGATTACCATCTTTTTTATGTGAATTTTGGTTGCTATCATTTATGTTTTACTATAACAATTGACTTTTTTTGCCCAATTATTTTCCTTTAATTTGGATGCAATTGAAACAAGCATCATTTCGCTATTTTACATGCATCTTACATGATGGATCATCTTCACTTTGAGATGCACATATTATATCATTCCTCTGAACTTTAATGCTTTATTTTCCATAAGAATCTATCCCCATTTGCCTATTAGTGTTCCTAATCTCTTTTCTTTCAATTGCAATGCTAATGCCCTTGTGCTTGAGCACACCTAATTTTTGTTTTCTACCTGTCAAGTAGAGCGTTAGAACCACTAAGTATATGTAAGTGCCTTGGGTTGCCTCAGTTGGGTTTGCTAGAATTTTCATTACATCTGGCTATTGGTAATTATAGCAGAAATGATGAACTCAATAACAAGATCTATTTATTTTTTATTTTTTAACATTTCAGGAGCACTATAACTCGTGAGAAGTTTGAAGAGCTCTGTGCAGATATTTGGGAGAAATCTGTAGTCCCGGTTAAAGAATTGCTTGACCATTCTGGCTTGAAGGTTGATGATATATATGCAGTCGAGTTGATAGGAGGAGCCACTCGGGTGCCGAAGTTGCAGGTTTGCACTACCTTCTTTCTGTTACAAATACCCATGAACAAGAAAGTATGAAAGTACTTCTTGTCATTTAAAAGCATAGAAGCAGCAATTAGTTTGCTCGTAAACTCTCCTTCAATTTTATGAGAGTTTCAAACATGTGACATGATTGATTTAATCTTGAATTCACTTGTCTATAGCAACACTAGACCAAATGACTCTTTTATTCGACGTAATAGAAAATTTTCAAGATTTGTTGGGGACTAATATTTATAACTGTTACATAACTAAGCACTTTTATAAATGTGTTCATTTGAGACATGATGAAATTTTCTTTGCATATTCCTATGGAATGCTGCTTCTTGTTTGTTTTATAATTTCTTAACGGGATCATAAATGTTGCTCAAGTGAGAAAAAATCAATGCAACCAAATTTTGCATTCCACACAAGAAAAATGTATGATGTACAACTTGGAAGGGTTTTAAGAATGTAGTCTATAGTGGTAAACAATCACCATCTTTACGCTGGACTTCTACAGCATACAATGCATCGCTATAATTGCTATGTCATCACAAATGCAATATATATGTACACACACACACACACACACACACACATATATATACAGTTATGTTCCCATCAGCATGTGTTGATATAAGTTATATCAGCACTATGCAGTGGGGGTTGTACCCCTTGCATTGGTCCAATGTACCTCATATCCCACTAATGTACAAGGTACAACTCCCAATGCGGGTGTTGATATAAGTTATATCAGCACGTGCTTACTTGATCATCATCCTATATATATATATATATATATATATATATATAATCTTCTTTGTGGCACATTGCAGATGAATTTTAACTAAATTCTTCTGTATATAGATGTGCATGACAACTTATCTGTTGAGATGCATACTAATAGTTGCATTGCATTGTAACCCCAAGGGCTAGCTCAATTGGCAAGGGACCATGCTTCAAGGAAGCAGAGGGTTTTGAGTTCAGTTCTTGCTAATCCTTTGGGACAACGCAAACAAGGTTTTCATGGTTCTCAAGGGCCTTGGTCTTGCTTGGTCCATGTGGGTTGTGGGGTCTTACATGAGCCTAGGGTTTTCCCAAAGGATTTCCTAGCTATCTCAAAAAAAAACAAAAAAAAAAAAAGGTTGCACTGTGATGGGCATATGTGGTATCCATTCATTGACTCTGGATACCATTATGATGTGTTCTATAAGGATGTGTTTAGAGGTTCTGTGAAACATGATTTAAAAATAGTGTCGGATCTGTCATACCCCCGAGCTGAGCTTTCATCAAATGACGATGGATGGTTGTCAAACAAAATTCATTTTTTCTCTCTTACAGGCCACGCTCCAGGAATTTCTTGGAAAGAATGATCTAGCCAAACATTTAGATGCTGATGAAGCTATCGTTCTTGGTGCGGCATTACATGCTGCAAATTTAAGCGATGGAATCAAATTGAATTGCAAACTAGGAATGGTTGATGGGGCTTCATATGGATTTGTCATTGAGTTCGATGGCCCCGATCTTTTGAAAGATGAGAGCAGTAGACAGTTGCTCGTACCACAAATGAAGAAACTTCCCGGTAAGGTAATTCCCATGGTCACTGGAATATATGCTGTTAGATATGATGAAAAATAGAAAAAAAATTAGGGACTCTAAGTGATTTTTTATTATTTGTTTTTTGTTTCCTTTTACTAATAATTGTTTGAAGTCTCCTGTATAACAGATGTTCAGATCCATTGTACATTACAAAGATTTTGAAGTCTCCCTTTCTTATGAGAGTGAAGGCTTGTTACCACCTGGTGTTTCTTCTCATACGTTTGCTCAGTATGATGTGTCTGGTTTGACCAATGCTAGTGAGAAGTAAGGACTGGCAACATTCTAAATTAATATGTATATCTGAGTTCTGCTTTATACTTTTAAGTGGTGACAGCCATTCTTCTTCGTAGAAACTTAAATTAATTTTTTGATTTGGTTTTCTCTTTCGTGCATTTCTTTTTTTATTTATTTTTTATTTAGGTATTCATCTCGGAATCTCTCCTCCCCCATAAAGGCAAATCTGCATTTCTCTCTTAGTAGAAGTGGAATACTTTCTTTGGATCGAGCAGATGCTGTTGTTGAAATATCTGAATGGGTAGAAATTCCTAAAATCAATCTGACTCTGGAGAACATGACTAACGCTTCCCCCAACATATCAGTTGAAGCTGGCCCTCAGAATACTTCAGAAGAAAGCAATGACAACTTGCATAATGATGGTGGGATTAATAACATGTCCAACTCCAACGTAAATGAACAAAGTACCATGGATCTTGGTACAGAAAAAAAGCTGAAGAAGCGGACATTTAGGGTTCCACTAAAGGTGTAGACTTGCTGAATGCCATAAGATCTATCCAACATTAGGATTTTTTTGGATTTTTTTTTTTTCTTTTTTGGTCAAAGGATTTTGTTAGCTTGTTTGCCTATATCTTGAAACAGTTTTTTTTTTTTTTTTGATTACTTTGATTTTGAGTTCTCTCATTGTTGATTGCAGATAGTTGAGAAGACAGTTGGTCCTGGAATGCCTCTTTCAAAAGCATATTTGGCTGAAGCCAAACGAAAATTGGAAGCATTGGACAAAAAGGATGCAGAGCGAAGAAGAACTGCAGAGTTAAAAAATAACCTGGAAGGATACATATATGCTACTAGAGAAAAGGTTTGGAGTCTTCTGATAAAATTAACTTTGTAATTCTTTTGAAGGGCTATTTGTCCTTCCTCTCTGTTAATATATATTTTTTCTCTCATTATTATTATTAGGGTAAATTTCAAATCAGGTTTGATTTTGGTACCCGTAAGTTTAAATTTTGTCGATTGAGTGCCCAAATTTTTTTTTTTTTTTTTACAATTGGGGGCCTACTGTAAGCAACCATCTGTCAACCAAACAGTAAAATTGCACGTGATGTGCACGTGACTCATATTTACATGTAATATGCCTATTTTGCCCATGCGTACATATGAAATCCTTATTTTACCCAATGCCCTCATGGTAGACCTATTTTACCCCTAACTAAATACATGAACTACCTATAATACCCCTCCCCCTTCATATTAGATTTGATTCTCTCTCCCCTCCTCTCTCTCCCTTCTCTCCCCTGTACCATGACCATCATCCCCACACATCACCGCCTTCTCACACCTATGAAACTCATCACCGCTATCCTTGTACAGTGGTTGCGCTAATAAATCCTTTTTTTTTTTTTGGCCTTGCATTCTCCTAATTTTTCCATCCTGTGTCACTGTTTATCAACTCGTCACCATTGTTGTGACTGGTTTGGCCATAGATTTGCTGGCTTTGATCATTACCGGTGTTGCGCTTATCACGGTTTCTATTCAAGCCGGCCGAAACTATAGTTGCAATCACTGATTCGCTCAACATGGGAAGGTTGTCATTCTGGGAGAGCCATCGTACTGGCTCTATTGCTGGAGAATTGCGTTATTCAGCAACATTGAAGCCCCACCACCAGAGACGGCGTGTTTCTGCAGTGGTTGTTGTTGGTGCACCACCATCGGCCCCGGCATGGTTCCCATTGTCGTCAGCTTGGGGGGAGACTAGAAGAAGGAAGAGAGAGAGAGTGGGTATGGAGAAGACTAGAAGATGGACGGAGCTCCACCACGAGCAACGGTTTGTTGCTTCAGTGGTTGTTGTTGATGGTGGTGTTGGTGCAACACCACCGGTCCCGGCATGGTTCTCCTCGTCATTGGTTTAGAGAGAGAGACTGGAAGAAAGGAAGGGAGAATGGGTAGGGAAGATACTAAAACAAATGGAAATCTCTCTGCCCAAAGTCTAATTCTCCTATACAGTAGCATGATTTTTTCTTTTTAATAGATCCAAGACAAGTATTTGGATAAAGTGATAACAACACTACAAAATGTTGTCTTTAATAGAATGATTTAACAGTCATTTTGTAATTTCCATTAACAATGTTATTTGTTTTTAAGTCAACATAGGAATTGGGGACTCAATTAATGAAATTTAAACTTGAGGGCACCAAATTGAAACCTGACTCAAACTTCGGGATAGTTTTCTGCAATTGACCCTTAATATTATTATTATTATTTCATTAATCTAACTTTGTAGTTTTTTGTTACTTTTTATGTTCATTACTAAGCTCCATGTGATACCCTATCATTTGTGGGGACTTGCAGTTGTTAATCTTCATTTGTTATCATTTTTTCTTAATATTTTTTTACGTTTGTCATTTCACACAGTGTGTTGCATTGTTTTGGTGTCATCTGAGATCTGGATTTCTTTTTATTCATTTATTTTTGTTTGCCTTGTCATCTCCTGTCTTTGATCTTATAATCATGCTTTGGGGTGGCCATTATAATGGTTTGCTTTTTCCAAGGAATGATGTTATATCTATTCTTGGTCCAATATGCTACTGTAATTTGTTTCCCTTCTTTATACATATATATATACATATACATAAATGTATGTATATATATACATATACATAAATGTATGTATATATATACATACATATATGTATGTATGTATGTATGTGTGTGTGTGTATATATATATATATATATATATATAAATGTATGTATATTATTTTGATGGCTAATTGTTTTTCTTTCCTTCTTTCTTTTTTTATTTTTTATTTGACAATGTTAATTGAATTATTTGCTTACAATTCTCTTTTTTATTTTATTTTTCTCTTGTTATTGATGGAATTATTTCTTATACCAGCTTGAATCATCTGAGGAGTTTGAAAAAATTTCTACTAGCGAGGAGCGCCAATCCTTTATTGAAAAGCTTGAAGAGGTAGCCTTTTTGTTGCGTATGCGTGCGTGCATGCGTGTGTGTGTGTTTTTTTTTTTTTGTTTTTCTTTTAACTCACAGGGCTTAGTCATCTTTCTTTCGCTTAAATTTTTTACTTTATTATATATTTTTGAATTTTAATTTTAGGTGCAAGAATGGCTGTATATGGATGGTGAAGATGCTACTGCTACTGAGTTTCAAGAACACCTAGATATGTTGAGAGCCATTGGAGATCCCATATTTTTCAGGTTTGTTCCTATATTCAATTACTACAACTTGTAAAGTATTGGGTTTAGCAAGTCTGAAAACTTGTTCTCACCGATGACTGTTTGATGTATAGATTGAATGAGCTTACTGCACGGCCAGCAGCATGTGACCAAGGTCGAAGATACCTTGATGAGCTGCAACAGGTACTCAAGATATTTGGTAGTTAGTTGTAAGTTGAACTGTGAATTGTGATCTGATACATGCAACACTTTGTTCCAAAACACTACATTTGGAGACCCAAAAATTTTCTTCTTATTTCATTGTTTAGTTTCCCTTTTTGCAAAGCAACATCGGAAATAAAAATGAGAAAACTAATGTGAACTGTGAAGAAAACTTAACATATGTTAACATACAATTTCTCATTATTTATTTTTTATACGAGCAACCCCTTATAGGTAAACCACGGGTTGATGCAAGACCCACAACCATGTGGACTGATTAACCTAGGGTCCATGAGAACCATGGAACCTTGTGCGGATGGCTCCAAGGAGTTAGAAAGAGTTGAACTCAGGACCTCTGCTTCCTGAGGTGTGGTCCCTTGCCAATTGAGCTAAATACAATTACTCATTGACCGGCATACATTAACATTCGAGTAACATTCTCAGAATGTTTTGTGTTAATGTAAAATGTTCATTATATCAAGAAACTTGGAGATAAATAGGGGATTGGCATTGTTGCATGCTCAAATCATTTGTAGCGATTCCGGTGAAGATGGTATCTTAGGTGCCTATTAATTTTATCGACTTACATATACTGATATCTTGCATTCTCAAATCATGAAATGGCAGTTTTCATGCATGTTTTTTTTTTTTTTTTTTTTTTTTTTTTTCATGCATGTATTTGCACATATGCTTGTACACTTGATACAATTTTATGTTCAGTTAATGTTTTAACATTTTCTTATCAGAAATAAACTCAACTCAACAAAGCCACAGTCCCAATCATTTAGAATTGGCTGCAGTATTTGTTTTACTATTCTGCTTCACTGAGCACCATACCTACTAATGTTCTGGGAGTTGCTGGCCTGCCATGAAATTAATGCCATGTTACTTTGAGGGTTTTCTAAATGCTCTTTTGATTTATTTTATTTATTTTGTGTGTTCTGGTGTTCGTTTGAGTTTTTATTTGAGTCAAAACATACCTATCATGTAGAAAATTTACCAATAAGTGGTTTGAATATTCTGAAATGGTGTTAAAACTTCACTGTTTACTTTCTCTGTTCACAGAAGTCTTTGATATCTTAGAATTTTGCTGCAATATTTTGCACTTGTTGAGTTTGCTACATTGCATTGGTTGGCTTCCGGTACATTTACTGTTTCTTTTCTGAGTGTCTGCAGATTGCACGTGACTGGGAGACAAAGAAATCTTGGCTTCCTAAAGATAAAATAGACGAGGTGTTAATAAACTCAGCCTCTTTATAGAAATTCTTGAATATGTTGAGTGACCTTTGAGCTGGCATCATGTAATGTTTATGACTGGGAAAGTCAAGTCAAATTCCTAATCACAAAGTCTGGTTTTCAGGTTCTGAATGGTGCTGAGAAGGTCAGGAATTGGTTGAATGAGATGGAGGCTGAACAGAAGAAGTGAGTTTTACTATAAATATGATTATTATTATTATTTCAGTTACTGGTTAAAATAATTTCTTTTAGCAGGGTTCAAGTATAACAAATTACGTATGAGTAACCCCTACGGGTAGCTCAGTTGGTAAGGGACCACGCCTCAGAAAGCGGAGGGTCCTAAGTTTGACTCTTGCTAAACCCCATAGGGCTACCCGGCACCCACACAAGGTTTCATGTTTCATGGGCCTTGGACTTACCTATTGCATATGGGTTGTGGGGTCTTATATGGCCCCGGGGTTTGCCCAAAGGGTTTCCTCAATATTAAAAATAAAATAAAATTTATGTATAATTTTTTTTTTTTTTTTTTTTTTTTTTAATTTAATAAACTTTACTTAATATTTTTTTTTGTTAAACATGAAGCCTATAGAGGAGGCTTTATTTTTTAGGTTTTATTTTGTTAATAAATTTAGGTCTAAATTAAGTTGCTACAATCTGAGTTAGGGAATTAGCATTTCAGGTGGTTTAGTTTAGAATTTGCTAATTTATTTATTTTTTCATGATGAAGGCATATTGTATTGCAAAAGATGGGCTGAATGCCAGCATACTCGTTATAAACAAAAAGAGAGCCAAAAGACCTATAAGAAAAGCCCATACATGTATAAAAAAAAAAAAAATACTTAACCAAAAAAGTAAAAATAATATTGTATAAAAAGTGATAACCTCCCTCCCTTACAAAATGAGAGCACCTGAAAAGGGAGAGACTTAGAGAAAATGTCTTTCAATCTTCAAATGGAATATGTTATTGAGAAAAGCTTCCTGTGCACCTTGTTCTACATTGTGCTCGTATATTTTAAGGGCGTCGTTTTCTTGTTTTTCTTGTTAAATTCAAATATGAGAACGCTTTTTTCTCTCTTTAAATGCTGATTTCATGTGATATCCCTTCTATGAAGTCATGACAGAAAGGATATATTTTGATTCTGTAATTTACTAAGGGCCTGTTTGGGCATCTAAATGGAAATTAAACAATTTTAATATATTTTAAATTGTATGGAAGGCACAAATCCATCACCTTGAGTGGAAAAATTCTAGAGAATGATGGCCATCATCACAAATGAGAGTGAAAATCCAAAATAGTGGCGTTTAATCAATTTCTAAAAATTGATCCCATAATGATGATTCCAAATTTTTTATATGATGATGGCCATCATCACAAATGAGAGTAAAAGTTCAAAGTAGTGGCATTTCGTGGATTTGTGCCTTCAATGCCATGTAAAATACACTATAACTGTTTAATTTTCATTTGGACCGCCAAACAGGGGCCCTAAGTATGTCAAAGAAATATTGAAGCTTGTCCTACAAATAAAGGTGTTGAGGTTGTTGAATCGATATATTTTAGAATGAGTTTACAAGAAAATGGTTTGCAATTTCAAAATCTCCAAGTCCTTGATTTGCGTGAGGAAGCAACTTTCGACTGCTTCTGTGTGGAAGTTTTAGTGCTTCTAAAATTTTGACAGTAATCTTAATATGCATCTGCTTATTTATTTAATTATTTCTTGATTTATTATCTTTTAATATACAGTGAAACTTGTAATAAAAATAAAAAGGAGTCCATATGCATATGCTTTTAGTAACTGGTTTTCTTTAACAGGATTTCTGGATTCAGCACACCTGTGTTTACGTCTGAAGAAGTATATGGGAAGGTATTCAATCTTCAAGACAAGGTAATCCGGCAGTTCTCTTCCTTGATTAAGTAAATGAGAATGTTATTTGTGAGTTCTTTGTATACTTGTGGTAATCTTCAATTGATAATTGACGTTACTTGTCTAGGTTGCCAGCATCAATAGAATTCCCAAGCCAAAGCCAAAAATTGAGAAGCCAACAAAGAATGAAACTGAGAGCAGTGGGGAAAATGAAAATTCTTCCTCCTCAACTCCTGAGGAGAATCCCTCTCAAAATGATCAATCAGCTGGGGATTCGGCTAGCTCGACCAATGACAAAGCAGATTCAGAACCCGAGGTTCATGATGAGTTGTGATCAAACTGAAATGACATGTAGGATTCAGTATTATCAATTATCTGGCTATATGGATAGACACTGATAGGAAAGGTAGGGGGAAAGGCAATGATAGCAATTTCAACCGGCAGAACGATATGCAGTTGAGCCCATTTTTCAGGAAGGCTGCTTATTTAGGACCCTTGGGATTGATGATTTTCTCATCTCCATGGGCTCAAAGAGAGTTAACTCTAAAGGTCGTTTCCCCTTGTTAAATTATGGTGCTTGTGATACAATACCCACATGATTAAGGGGCAGTATTGACAATGTAGTTAGCCTCTACGGGAGTTTTGATCGTTTTTGTATTTTTCACAACACAATCTGATAAAGAGTTAGCCTTTTAATGAAGATTATATATCAGATATAGAATATTGCTTTTCTCAAAGTTGTTAATGTTATTATTGCTATGGACAAGTGTTGCACGGGAGGCTACGATTTGTGCCAAAGCCCGTTAGCCTGGAAGAGAGGTGGACAGTGGACATGGGGAACAAAATGAAAAATGAGGCTCTACTTGAGTAACAGGGCAATGAGTTGGATTTGTTTTTTTTGGTGTAATTATTAGTATTATTTTATTTTATTTTTCTACACATTTAGGGGGTTGTGGGTTCAGATGAGGAGGCTACAAGCTGAAAATGTCAATGGAATATTGACACCAACATGGTTGATTATAAACTTGTGTACGAAAATGGAATATGGGAAAGTATAGATGCAGCTCTTTGTTCCACTCTATGCCACCAAAGACTTGGTGAGTGGGGATGATTGGATATTGAAGCCTTTTCCAAGGATGTAGAAACTTTCTGATGTCAGTTCACGCTAGATGATGATGATGATGATCGGAAAGTTTTAACTTTGTGGCTCAAAAAAATGAATTTTTAAAAACTGAAAAATGTCATTGATTCTAAAATTTTCTCTTGAAGTACATAGATCGGGGGTTATACATGATTGCATAGGTGAGTCGTACCCCAACTTAGGTAAGGAGCCTAAAAAATTTTCCAAAAAAAATTATATAATTAATTAGTAAATAGTAAATGTTAAAAGAAATTATAGTTATAAATGCAGGAAGAGTTTGAATCTTGCCCATCCAATCATGAAAGAAAACCAAGGTATAATCGTAGTTATCAAAATTTGGCAGTTTTGATTTTAGTTGTCTTGGAACACGACTTTTTCCTTAATGTTCATTTTCTATATGATGCGAGAATGGGGAAATTAGATGAGACTTTGAGAATCATTGGATGAGGCTTGAAACTAAGATTAGGTGGCCACTTTAGGTCAATTTGAACTACCAATATTGTGTGCGCGCGCGAGAGAGAAGGGTCTGCCCTCATAACAAATAAATAAGTTCCCGAGTGGGTATGCACAATCATAACAGCTTGGGACTTGGGAGGAATGTGTTCGTTTGTAATCATTTACTCTTGAACCCCTTCATGTGATTAGAGGAGGAGTCACCAGGTTCAAAAGATCTGCCCTCATGGCATGTCCAATGGGGCTAGCTATCTAATCCACTTAACTATTTTAGTTAACCAAATTACTTTTTTCCTTCTCCAAGGGACAAGCTATATGGCTAACTATTTTAGCTATCGTTATTTCGGCTAGCTACATTTAGCTAGTGAATAAACTATTTTTAGTTAAAAAAAGTGACACTTGTCCTCTCTATATACATCATTCCTTTTTTATCTCTCCACCAAATGATTAAAAAAAGAAAGATTATTAATAAAAATTTGAAATAGTTAAAAAATAACTAGTACCCTTAGAGTATTTACTTTGATAGCTAGTTAACTATTCTAAAAAATGTCATTTTACTAGTTAAAGTAACAAAAAATTAGCTAATACCCTTGGAGATGTTCTCAGCCACTCGGAGTCTTGGAGAGAGAGAAGGGTTGAATTGAATGCTTCTTGCTTCCATTCCTCCATGATATCAGGGTGTTGATCAATCAGTTTTTCATTTGGGCTTGGATCATGTCATGAAGAAAGCCTTTAGGCCTGCATATTTTTCATCTGGCCATGCAATTCATCAGAGTAGATGGAAAATTTAAGTCAAATATAATGGGATGAGAGAATTCTAAGTCAAATATGATTGGATGAGATAATGTGTCCCCTCAGATTGGTGTAATTTCTTTTAAAATATTGGGAAAAGCTAGTCATTACACCGTGGAGGACATCCCCACAGTAGCTTTTCTATTTTGAGTTCCGTTAATCTTTTTGTTTTTGTTTTTCCTTTTCCCTTTTTTTTTTTTAATTTATTTATTTGTGATGGAAATTTATACTGATTTATTCTTTTACAAGTGCATTGAATAGGGTTCTTACAACACCTGGACTTAATTGTTGATGTTGGCAAAGATATTGAGGATTCGGAAAAAAAAAAATCAATGAAGATAAAAATTTCGTCGTTGATTTAAGGATGTCGCGGAAATTAGCGGTAAATGTAAAGATTTTTAATGAAATCTTGGAAAGTAATGAAATAAACTCTAATAAATAATTTAGAATCAAAATAATATTTCAAATAAAATGTCTATAAAAATGAGTATGTGGGGTGTAAGATGTAAAAAGTGCACCACCATTCAATAAATAATAATAATAATAATGAATTTTTATAAATTTAAATTAAGTAATATATTATATTGATGCATTATTTTCGTCTTTTGCTTCTAGAGTCCACAAATCTATAGTTCCTCTTCCATAAATATATATATACACACATTACATATATAATTTATTATTAACATATTATAATTTATTATTTTGTAAAATTACTTTAATTACGTTTGGGAGTTGGGAGTTGGGCATTGCTATATGACTGAACAATTTGAAAACTACATCGTCAAATCAAAATTGTCTCTTTTAGAATTGACAAAAGTTACTTTAATTATTTCTAGCACATTTTGATTCGAAACCCTCACTCGAACACAAATCTCTACAACTCCTTCTCAATCTTCCAACCATGAAATCGAGAACAATGAGACTGACAAAAGGTAAGCATTGTTTCTCTTATATTTCAAGCCGTAACTTGAAATTTCCATTTAATGTAGGATATATGTTTTCATCTATAAATTAATCCTTTTGATCATTCAATGCATCAATAAGCAATGTATTTATCACGGTTTTGATTTCAAATCAAGTTAACTAATCTTAAGTTATTATTATCTTAATATTTTAAAAATCACGTTAATTTAACTTGAATAGAATTACAATCAAGTTAGCATTTTTTTCCTTTTTCACTAACTGACATAGATAACACACACACACAAACACACAATGAAAAAGCCCATATACACAACATTAATTTGACCTCTAAAACATTTAAGTTAAACTTAACTTGATCGCTCAAAATCTAAGTTAAACTTAACTTGGTTTCAATTAATTGGTGATGTCAATCAATTACCTTTATTGCTCAAAGTTCTAACCTGAATGAAATTAAAATCAAGTTAACAATACCTAATTTCAATCAATTACCTTGATTGCTCAAGATCTAGGTTGAAATTAACTTAATTTCAATTAATCATCGATCAGAGTTGAACAATCCTTTATAAATGGATTAAGAAGCAATACAAATGACAACCACTAGTTCATAGATCTTCAGGACCGAAAACGAGAGAAAATCAAAAGAAAACTTTAATTTTTTAAAAAAAAAAAAGAAAAAAGGGAAAAGAGGGAGGAGGGGTGGGAGATAGACTTGCAAATGGATCGGATTATCCATTTATTCGGATTTGGTAAGATGTTTGTAATCCGATAATTCGATAAGGACCCGAATCTATTAATCCGATTACTTAACAAATTGGATATGGATTTGATATAATCCGATTTGTTAAAAACCCGATCCGTATATATATATATATATATATATATATATATATATATATAGATATATATATATATATATATATATATATATAGATATATATATATATATATATATATATATATATATTTATTTATTTATTTTTATATATAACTTGGTGCATATAATATGGAGGTATTTGAAAATACATCATAATGTTTTCAACTTTCATGTGATGCATGTGTCATAAACAATTATCCAAATTTAAAAAATTTCATGAAAGTCTTATAATTTTATAAGCATTCATTTAACATATATATTATTTCATAATGTGCTTACAAAGAATTGATTTTATTTTTATTAATGGATCAGAGTGGATAAATGGATTAGATATTCGTTAACTAAAAAATCGGATTTTAATTGATTTATCAATGATCCGTCAGATTAACGGATCAGATCGGATCAGATACCGATCTATTTGCAGGTCTAGTAGGAGAGGGGAGACACGTGTTTAGAGAATCAAATCAATTATTGACAAAACAAGAAATGGTTATAGAGTGCATTCCATATTTACTCTCGACTAACAAGTTCAGCCAATATTTCATTTTTTGCTTTTTTGTTACATGTGCTATTTCCTTATCTCTTACCCTCTATTTTGTTTTGAATTCCCCTAAAGAAAAAACAAGGAAAGGGAAAAAAATGATTAAAAAAAAAAAAGATAAAAAGATAAAATTATATCAAATCAAAATTATTTTAAGTTTTCTCATTTTTTCTCATCTTCTAATTTTCGATTGCAACTAAATAAGAAAAATTAAAATTCTTCATCTTATATATATATATTTTTTTTCTTGATAAAATGGGGGAACCAAATTAATAAATAAAATAAGAAGCAAAAAGTACGGAGTAATAAGACAGAAAATTCAAAATTGCAAAATGGGGGGTCGTCTTCAACTTCTGAACGGTCATGGACGGATGCAGCCCAAAACTTGGGGTGAAGAAGTGCTTGTGTGCGACGGCCATACCTTGGCAGTTGGCACCATGTCCAGCTGCTCTGTTTACACTTTTGCTATCTATACTTTTCTTGCTATAAGCATTATTTTATTCGGATATCTCGGAAGAGAGACAGTTGGTAGTTCGTACTACTGAGTCTCCACAGTCATGAAGTCAAGGCTCAAATCAGTTGGTGATCATGGAAGCCATGTCTTCCACCAGAACCTGAAAATAACCCAGATGGGAAAATTGGGTCGGGTCGAAGAAGCCATTAAAGTATTCGAATTAGTGACCCATAAAAACACGGTGACATACAATTCCATGATCTCTGCTTATGCCAAAAATGGTAGAATCAATGATGCACGCCAACTGTTTGATAAAATGCATCACAGAAATTTGGTTTCTTGGAACACCATGATTGCTGGGTACTTGCACAATGACAAGGTTGAAGAAGCTTATCAACTGTTTGATAAAATGCCTAATAGAGACCTATTTTCCTGGACTTTGATGTTAACTTGCTACACGCGAAGCGGGATGCTCGAGAAGGCAAGGGAGTTGTTTGATTTGCTTCCTGATAAGCGAAATCCGGTCTGTTGGAACACGATGATCGCAGGTTATGCAAAGAATGGGCGGTTTGATGATGCTCAGAGAATTTTCGATGAAATGCCCGTAAAGGATTTGGTTTCGTGGAATTCGATGCTTTCTGGGTATACCCAGAATGGAGAAATGCGTTTGGGGTTGAAATTTTTTGAGCAAATGGCAGAGAGGGATGTGATTTCGTGGAATTTGATGGTGGATGGGTTTCTTGAGGTGGGTGATTTGGATTCTGCTTGGCAGTTCTTTAAGAAAATTCCAAAACCGAATGTTGTTTCATGGGTTACGATGTTGTGTGGGTTTGCACGAAATGGTAACATCTTGGGGGCTCGGAGACTCTTTGATCAAATGCCGAGTAGAAATGTGGTTTCTTGGAATGCAATGATTGCGGGCTACGTTCAGGATTGCCAAATTGATGAGGCTAAGAGGCTATTTATGGAAATGCCAGATAGGAATTCTGTATCGTGGACTGCAATGATTAATGGGTATGTTCGTATTGGTAAGCTTGACGAAGCAAGGGAATTACTAGATCAGATGCCTTACAATAATGTAGCAGCCCAAACGGCAATGATATCTGGATATGTACAGAATAAAAGGATGGATGAAGCTTGTCAAATTTTTAATCAGATAAGTGTCCGAGACAATGTATGTTGGAACACCATGATTGCAGGCTATGCTCAATGCGGAAGAATGGGTGAAGCCCTCTATTTATTTAAACAGATGGCGGGGAAGGACATAGTTTCGTGGAACACTATGATTGCTGGTTATGCTCAAGTAGGACAAATGGATAGGGCACTTAATATCTTTGAGGAGATGGGAAAGAGGAATCTAGTTTCTTATAATTCGTTGATTTCTGGTTTTACCCAAAATGAATTATTTGTGGATGCACTTAAGAGTTTCATCTTGATGTGGATAAATGGTATGAAACCTGATCAATCGACATTTGCGTGTGGACTAAGTGCCTGCGCAAATCTTGCAGCTCTGCATGTTGGGGAGCAACTTCACCATCTTATTGTGAAGAGTGGTTATGTGAATGATTTATTTGTAGGCAATGCCTTGATCACTATGTATGCAAAGTGTGGAAGGATCTCGAGTGCTGAATTAGTGTTCAAGGATATTGATCGTGATGTTGTTTCTTGGAATTCTTTGATTGCCGGGTATGGTTTAAATGGGTATGCGAAAGAGGCAGTTAAACTCTTCGAGCAGATGGAAATAGAAGGGGTGGCTCCCGATCAGGTCACCTTTGTTGGGGTTTTGTCTGCGTGTAGTCATGTTGGCTTAATTGATGAGGGTTTGAAATTGTTTAATTGCATGAGTGAAGTGTATTCTATCGAGCCTTTGGCTGAACACTACGCTTGTGTGGTTGACTTGCTTGGTCGAGCTGGGAGGTTAAAAGAAGCTTTTCAACTTGTGAGGGTAATGAAAATTGAGGCCAATGCAGGAATATGGGGTGCACTGCTTGGGGCTTGCCGGATGCACCGAAATTTAGAACTCGGTAAGTTTGCTGCTGAAAAGCTTCACAAGCTTGAGCCTCATAAAACTTCAAATTATGTGCTCTTGTCAAATATGCACGCTGAGGCAAGCAGATGGGATGAGGTGGAGAAAGTGAGGGTGTTGATGAAAGAGAGTAGAGCAGAGAAGCAACCAGGATGCAGCTGGATTGAGGTTAAAAATCAGTTACATGCTTTCCTCTCTGATGATCAGGCACAACCTCGAACAGGGGAGATCTGCAATATATTGAAGACTTTAAGTGCGCAGATGGGTAACACAGGTTACATGCCCAGTATTCGATCGTCCCTTCTTGACTATGAATGACTCGTTAGATGCTTCACCATATACTAGGATTTCAGAGGGTATTGCAATTTCTCTCGTGTAGAATTAGCCTTTACACCTTAGGGTTTATAGGGTGCTGATATTAGTTATATCAGCACCATGCATTGAGGGTTATACCCCGTGCATTGGCTAATGTTTCCCGCAACCCACTAATGGCATGGGGTACAACCTCCAATATGGGTGTTGATATAATATATATCAGCACGTCCTTACTTGACCGCCATATCTTTATTTTTCTATATTCTTTTCGGGTATATATGTTTTTGCACCCCAAAAAATTAGAAAGTACATATAGGGTTTTAATACCTTCGGACCTTAAAGCTCTAACAGCCCTAAACTCAGCCAACGGTCTCGTAAGCCCTTCTTTGTTTTTTTTGGACCTTCCCTCCTGCTGGATGGGCCTAAGCTTAACACCGAAGCTCGTATAGGAATCTAGGTCGTCCTGCTTTCGCAGGTGGCCTCATTAGGGACAAAGCGGGTTATTGAAGAGTAAACTTGGTTCATTTGTATTTAAATCCACATAAGATATATATGTGTGTGCCTATATTCATATGCTTTATCACCCAATTTTTCTGCGTCGATTAACTTGCCTGAGGTTGCATTTTTATTATTATTATAATTTTTTTTGGGGTGAAAAATCCTTGACAGGAGCAAAAAGCTGGTTAGAAGCTGGTCAATTGCTACAATCTCATTAGGGTGTTGGGAGGTAATTCATAGCCAGTGGTTTGCTTATAAGATTACCAGACTCTTTTCACTTTTAATATAATTCCGACATCCACTATTTGTGGACAAATGTAATGAATTTTGATCATCTTGTGACCCGAAGATTTTATATTTTTGGTTCCAAAGCACCTCTTGTTTCCCTTTTCTATAACCATGTAAGTGGAGGAAGGAAACTTTTGGCTAAGACCACTTTAGGTTTAAAGAGCACCTCTTATCATGAGCAAAACCATTATAGCAAAAATCTCATGCCCCCTAGATCAATGCAAAATGAAATGGAGATACGGTTAAGGAAAGGTTCTAGATGTTGGCTTTATGATCCACGTTACAGAGTTTAAAGGGAATAATCATAGACCTTCACAAGTACGACAAATAGGCTTGCTCTTACATAAACTAAAAACCTAGCTGGCTTGGTGGTGTGGACTGCATCGATAACAAAATTAGCCTTCATGACATGGATGGCTTTAGCCGATTAGGCGCATAATATGTAATGCAAACAAGATCTCCAACATGTTACTATCAAAATAAAATGTACTATAAACTGGCAGTATTTCCAAGCAAGATGCATTTTAAAGACAACATAAAGATTTCTTATTGTTCACACTAACTAAAAGCATGCTCAAAGACAGATTTCTCCCATGAGATGATTCCCATAAACATTTTAAGGGTACAACTTAGGCTATGTTTGTTTGGTGGGAATGGAATGGATGGAATGGAATCTCATTTCAATTCATTCCAAATAACATGTTTGGATGGGATAGTTGAATGGGAATGGAATAAAAAAGTAATAGTGAATTATAATGATATTCATTCCACAATACTTATTTCAATCTCATTCCATTCCAGACTATTTTGAACATGAAATCAGATTCCATTCCCTTCCATTTCAACCAAACAAACATGGCATTAGAGTATTCTCAAGCTTCTACGACATGGAATGATATATAGATAGATAGATAGATAGAAAGATGAATCTTCTCATTCATCATGATGTGTGCACGAGTAGAGGTTGAATGTCTAATGATGAGGCTGTACGATCATCCAAAGGTGGCATGGTTGAAGTTGAAGCAGCATCCCAGGGCCCACTTAATTCAGTTACAGCGTATTCAGCTTGTTCATAATTTCGTTGCATTATGAACCCTCCATTTGAATTTTTAATCCCCTCCAACTCCATTGCAACTTCCTTCATTGTAGGCCTTTTTTTCCCATTTAAGTTCAAGCATCTTTTTGCGAGATTAGCAACCGCCATGATTTGTTCTTTGTCACTATCTCTCACGATTCGAGCATCAATAATATCAAACCAACGATTCTCCTTCATTGAAAATAAAAAATATGAGACTAAATTTCTCCCTTCTTCACATTTATTTGATGAGATCGGTTTTTGTCCAGTTAAGAGCTCAACAAGAACGACCCCAAAACTATAAACATCACTCTTTTCTGTAAATTGGCTTGACTGGAAATATTCTGGGTCCAAATACCCAAGTGTGCCATGTACTCGTGTAGTCAGGTGAGTTTGATCCACAGCAATTGTTCTTGAAGTCCCAAAGTCTGACACTTTTGCTCGATATTTATCATCTAAAAGTATGTTTGAAGACTTAATGTCTCGATGATAAATGGGTATTGAAGCTGCTGAATGTAAGTAATAAACAGCTGATGCAACCTCTACGGCAATCCGTAAGTGCATTTCCCATGAAACTGGGAACTCCTCATTATGGTCATGAATATATTGGGAAAGGGTTCCATTAGGGATGTACTCGTAAACAAGTTGAGGAACTTCTGTCTCCAAACAACATCCAAGAAGCTTAACCACGTTTCTGTGGATGATTTGTGATAGAATGACTACCTCATTGATGAATTGTTCGAGTTTGCCTTCATCCACCATTTTGGACTTTTTGATTGCTACGATCCTTCCATCAATCAACATTCCCTTGTAAACAGTACCTTGGCCTCCTTGACCAAGGATTCGATTCTCATTATAGTGATCAGTGGCTTTTTCGAGCTCCTTTGAAGTGAAGAGTTTAATTTTGTCAACATTACACTCACCTGATGACAATTGTTGTTGTAATAATAAACCACCATTCCGTTTAAAGAACTTTTCTTTGAGCCTAAGTTTCTTTCTTCTTTTTACTATCTTGTACAACCACCACATACCAAGAAGTAAAAGCAATACTCCAAAACTTGTGCCAGTACCTAAATCATCCAGGAAAAATGGAAATGGTCACTTTAAGAAAAAAAATGATTGGTGAATGGGAAACAAAACATTAGTATCTTTCACTGCCGATCAAACTGATTTCCGATATCACATTTCACAAATTTTGATGGTCACCATTTTGCTTCTATCTCCCAATCGACTCTTATATGCTCTTTCCAAACTTGTAATCAAGGACTTAAATATTGATATTGATAGATATATCGAGTCTTAAAATACGGATATATTGGATATATTGATGGATGTATAAAAAATTTTAATATCGATTTAGAGGTATGACATATTATTAGCTAAAAACATATATTTTCATTGAAACTTTGGGAAACAATGGTTTAGATTCTAATAAACAGTTTAAAATCAAAATATTGTAATTTGAATGTGTATGAGCCAAGTATGTATTGTTTAGGGTATAAAAAGTGTGCCTAAGCGAAAGAGTAAATCAAGGATGTTACTTCATAACACTAATTTAAGTTATTAGTAAAATTAAAATATTTATATAAATAAATACTAAAAGAGTAAGATGTGATAATTTTGTCACAATAACAAGAAAGTGAATATCTCAATATATCATTGATATATTGGCAATACTATGTGAAAAAAAGAAGATATTATAAATATATCAAGGTTTCATCAATTATATAAAAAATATAAAAAATATTGTAAAGACATTTTGTGAAAAAATTGTGTCAATTAGATATTGTATCGAGGGGTTTGAATACACAAATATAACGAAGATATCATGGATATTTTAGTCCATGCTTGTAATGATGGTACATGATAGAGAAAGTGGGGATTAGATCATTAAATCCTATGTTATGTTTAGTTACATAACACATCCTTAGCATTGACATTGATGTGATATGTTGGTTGATTCATGCATGGAAGTTGCTTCTAAACTATATATTTTAACACATTTAAGCATGATTATGTGACGTTTGAATGCATTTTCGTATGATCTCTTATGGTATGATAGCCATTTGGTGTAGGCATACATTTTTACCCTTTGTTTTTAGTTTCTCGGAACCCAATTGATTGGGAAGGGGGAGTATCTAATATACATTCAGAGCATTCTGCCTGAGCCCAACCGATTGGGATTGTAGAGTTCGACAATGGTTTTTTTTTTTTTTTTCGAACATTGTAAATGAAGCATATGCCCTCGCCATGTCTTATAACATCCATAGCCCGACTTTTTCACCTCGTTTTT
The DNA here is from genome assembly GCA_039720395.1 of Liquidambar formosana. Taxonomy (NCBI): domain Eukaryota; kingdom Viridiplantae; phylum Streptophyta; class Magnoliopsida; order Saxifragales; family Altingiaceae; genus Liquidambar; species Liquidambar formosana. The sequence goes on along the minus strand of CM077824.1, from coordinate 23,427,755 downwards.
TGTTTCTAAGAATGAGAGAGAAAGACCCTGTTTTGTTTCTAAGAATGAAAGAGAGATAGAGAGAGAGAGAGAGTGTGTGTGTGTGTGTGAGGTGTGGGGGTTGGGGTTTAAGCTCTTGTTCCTGCATGCCACCTTAGCGTTTTGCATTCTTGAGAGCTTTAGTAGTATCTTTTGGTGTTCTCCTCTTCCATCACTCCATCTTGACTCGTTGAAGCTTGATTCTCACCTTGGAGATTTGTATTTCATTTTGGGAGTTAAGGCTTGTATTTTCTTGTATTTCATTATGTCATTGATATGTTGATATACATGGGTATTATAATATGTATGGGGATTTTGATTGATTTATTGGTTGCATAACATAGATTCTTAAAGTTTTGTTTATGGGTTTAAAATTATACATTAAAAAAATGTTAGGGTTTTTACTTTTCTACCATGCGTGCAATTACCTAAAGGCTAGAAAATCTTATTTAAATGGAAATTTGTGGTGATGTGTTGGAAATTATGGGCTATGTTGGCCCAAGTAACAACCTTGGGGGGATGAATGGGGTTGAATGCAAACAATGGACATTTATGCAATCACAAAATATATTAATATATAAGAGTATAAATCGAAATAGTATACAAGCAAGTATAAAGTAAAGAGTTTAAGAGAAACATAAATTGCAAACAACGATTTAACAAGGTTTAACCTTTACCCTATGTTCTCACCCCAAAAGTCTTTTAAAAAACAAGCCGTTATGTGTCAAGATCGCAAATTTAGTCGATTGAATTCTTGATTGATTCTCGATTCAGTCAACTGAATTATCACATTTGCTAATTCAGTTAATTGAATTGAGATTCAATCGAGTGATTTCGACAGAATCAGTAGACATAAATTTGCTTGTTCTCTGTTCAATTGAGTCAACTGATTTTGCAATTGGGTTGTTGAATTGGGCCAAATGCAATGTGAAGCTATTTTTCCATGAAAAATTTCGAGCAGGTCCCATTGCTTTAACTTAGGCCTTTTGCAAGTAATAAGACCTATTAGTTCAAAGGTCTAACTAGGTTAATAGAAAATGATGAGCAATCATGTACAGTGAAAACCTAACACTCAAAATGAAACAAGAAAAGTCCTCAATGAGTCCATGTGGGTTGATTCCATTCTCATCTAACTTCATGTGGTATTGACATTGAGTTCTTTGAAGCCAATGAATGCATGGGTTTGTCATATAGCCTTTGTGAGCTTTAGTTTTTAATCAATAACCTAAAATAACTTGATCTTTTTACCTTTTCCTTTCAAAATGGATTGAAGTACTTGGCTTTGATCATAGTATGGACAACTAAACCATTAGTTCCAATATCAAACCTTTGTTATCATCAAAGTCTCTTATTTGCCCATGGTTGGAAACCTTTGGGCTAACATGCTATATTAATTAATTTTCTCTATTTTCATGGGAGGAAAACAAAGTAAATTTTATTTACAGGTTTAATTGAACTTCGTAAGTATGTTTTATTCATTTGGGAATAATCCTTACATGACTTAAGTTTGGGTACAATATTGTATTATTTATTTTTTTATTTTTTTGTATACAGAAAATGTTAATATTATTATTTCTTGGTTGAAATAAATAATAAATTTGGAAAATGTCAGGTTTTGGTGTTGAAACCCATAAGGTGAATATATGGTTTTATATAGTCGGCTTGGAATGCCTAAAATTTGTTAGCCCAAAGGTTTTCAACTAAGGGCACTTTCGAGATTTTGATGATAACAAAGAATTGATGTTGGCACTAATGGTTTAGTTGTTAATCAATGATCAAAGCGAAGTACTCCAATTCAATTCAAAAGCAAAAGGCATAAGGTTTAAGGAATTCAAAGCCATTCATGACAAACAAAGGCTATAAAGGAAGATCATGCAATCACAAGCTTCAACAACTCAATAAACATTTCACATGAAGCAATAAGACAATGTAATTAACCTACCTGGACTCTTTAAAGACTTTTAGGTTTTATTTTTTAGTGTTAGGTTCCCATTTTTCATTTGCTCTAAAGACTGGACCTTAAGACCATTAATCATCTTGGTAACATCATTTTAAAATGGCCTAAGTTGACCCTGTGGACTCAAGAGATTATTTTTCATGAAAATGGACTTAACTGGCATAATCTGCCTGTTGTAGTCGACTACTACTCATTATAGTCGACTACAAGTGTTGCTGAGACTAGAACTTACTTTTTGTTTGTTTTAGTCGACTATAATTAAGTAGTTATAGTTGACTATAACATTTGTTATATCACCACTAATACATTCTGTTTGTTTTAGTCGACTACTATAGTGTTATAGTCGACTGTAACATGCAGAAACTGAACATAACAGCTAGTTCTTTAAACCACTTTTTGAGGATTAAATGCTTCCAAACGGCTCTTTCCCGGCATTAAATGATTCCAACAGCCATATTAGGTCAAATGGGTATATATGCAAGCATTCAAACTCATTTATGTGTACCAATACAAGAGCATTGAAAGCCATTCATTGTTTTCCATCTTCTAGCCCTAAATTTCTTAAGAGCATTTATTGAGCTATCATTTGAAGTGAGCTGAGCATTTAGTGTTGTGTAATCTACTCTTGAACAGAGTCTCTTTGTGCACAAATATCAATTTTTACAATCTTGTAATCAAGGATTGGGGATAACCCTAATTTTAACACTTGGAAAGTGTTGTTGAGCAAGTGTTGGGTTAGAACACTTGGTTTGTTAAGGTTTGTTACCCCACCTTGAAGAAGAGTGATAGTGAATTTGAATCCTCAAGAGGAGCTCTTGGGGCGAGGACGTAGGCGAAAGGCCGAACCTCGTTGAATTGTTGTTTACAATCTCTCTATCCCTTAAACTCTTTATATTGCATATATTATATATTGCTGTGATTAATTGCTTGTTAAATTAGGTTGAGATTGCATAAAAGTCCATTGTTAGCATATAGCCCTATTTACCTCCTCTAGGATTGCTTACTTGGGCCAACAAAATTAATAGTGGAGGGTCCTTTAATTAGGAGTCATAGGGTTCAATTTATTCTAACATTCTCTTGTGGTCTTGGGGTTTAATGCATTTTGCCTCGAATTTATTGGTTAGTCGTCCCAAATTTTGCATGATCGCCTCATTTTGGGGAAATTTATTTCAGCAGAGGTTTAGTTGGGTTACAATATTTTCTCGACATATCACTTAAGTCATTCAATGTTTTATTAGAGGATGGATGGTTTTACGTTTTTCATTAATTATTTTTCATGGGTTACAATTTCTATATCGGTTCCTCCCATTTGCTAGTGGGTCATTCTGAAATTTTGTAAATCGTGGGATTTTCTAACCATCATTTACATTTTAAATCAATTGTTCTACTATCTTAAATGTATTTTATTATGCTTGATCACTGTTTGAAAATTCGAGGTTGTAACAGAAAGGAACTTTGCATGGTTATGTTAGAGAATGCATTTCCAGTTTCCACTGAATCTAAGTTTAGAATTAATTATATTGACAGACATTGACGTCTAGTAACAAAGGAAGATTATTAAACCTTAATGTGACAATTATTTGTAGGATCATCGATCATAACTAAATTTTTTGCAACATTGAAGTTAGGAAAATCTTGTATCATTTAAGATACATTTAAGTTTTATTAAAGGTTTTAACAGTTAAAATATATTAAATAATATATATTGTAGAGAGTAAGCATGTCGGTAAGTGGTCTAGTAGTAAGGCTAGGAGGAGTCTCTAAGTTCTGCCTTTGTCCATCGTTCGAGTTTCAATGACTATAAAATTTGAACTTTTTATACACAACAGGCTACATAATAGGCTAGTCCAACCAACCATTCCTGTTGGTATGTGCCAGTTAAAGAAAAAATTGGTCGATTTGAATAGTTTACAGCGGGTTTAGGCAGGTTGGTTGCTTAAACAATCCATATAGCAAACCGAACTGGACAGTGGCCAATTCATTGCAATTTGGTTCTGTTAACTATGGAAAGACAGGTGCAAATTTGCAAAGGAATCATGGCGATAGAGAAGCCTTTTAGTAAGGGAAAATTTCACTTTACCCCCTCTTTTCACTTTCATTGTAAATTCATTCTATTTTTATTTTTATTTTGGTCCAAGCAACTTGATAGTTTCTGGGGTGGATACAATGGTTAGCGGACCTCATCAATCGAAAAGGAAAATATTTACCTCCACACTGGTGTGGATGAGCTCCTCTTAACCTTCCATTTACATTCCACAGTTTGTAAAAATAATCAATTATGATTGATTGTGTGCATCCATCCCCATGTTTACATTATTTTGAGCACACTTTCATGTATTATGGTGCTAAATATCTTTCTTGAATTTATTAGCCCCATCAGGATTATTTTTCACTTGGCTTGCAAGATTACACTATAGAGGATTATTATGCAAAGTTCAAGACGATTTGCAAAAATATCAATCTTTATCCACCTATATCTGTAGACATTAAGGCCATTTAAAGGGACGTGAATGCAGACATCTTGCACAGTTCCATTCGGGTCTACCATCCTCTTTTGATTTGTTTAAATCTTAAATCATGGTAATACAGAGTCTTCCTATCTTAGTGTGAGGTTTTTATTTAGCTATGATATTCTTCTTTATCTAATTTAAACACGTCAGTTGTTGTAAATTCTCTTGAGAAATCAACTTTAACCACCATTGCAAGGATGGTGGAAACTTTCGTAGATGTTATGGCGGTTGTAGTCATGGAGACGATGAGTAAAGAGGAGGCCGAGGTAGAGGCCGTGGCACTAGGAAGTGTATTTATTGTGGAGGTGAGAGCCATATTATGGATTTTCGCTGGAAACTTAATAGGAAACCCATAGCTAAGGAAATGATGATGCTATTAACCTTTAGACCAATGTTCTAGTTACTCCAAAAGCTTCAATCCATTGGACTAATACTCCGATCATTGGAGTGTCCCATGTGATATCTATACTAGAAAAAACCCATTGTTAGAGAACTTGAAGGAGTGGCTGCTGTTGCCCTAAATCACGCAATGCATGTCACACCCATAGGATGAAGTACAACAATGAACACGGTTGACTAGCTATACAATAGCATTATTGTCCTCTCCTATTCTAATTGCAATAGTGAACACCGTCGGATGTATGATGGGGTTGTGTAATAGGGGCTCAATAGCATTGTTGCTATGTGATTTGTGTGTTTGTTGAGTGGAGGGTCAGGGTTTAAGATATGGGAGAATGGAGAGAGAGTGGGTCGTGGGTTTGGGGAAGTGAGGAAAAAAAGTGTGGATGCGGGGAATCGAGTTCTGTCCACTCTTGTAGAGTTAAAAGAGTCGCTAACTCATTTTTAGGGTACAAGGAAACCACTAAAAGCATGTTTTATAAAAACAATTTTGACTCCAAATTTGGAAAATGAGCAGGTCTTAAACCAAAAGCAAAGGGTTCAGAAGCTAGGTTACGAAATGGGAAGGTTTCGAGCTACGGACCATAGGCACCCATTTTGCCTGATAGATCGGTCTCAGTTATTAATTGGGCTTATTTAATTTTAACCATGGATTATAACTAGAAATTAAGAAAATTAAAAAGAAAATCTAAGCAAAGTTGGACTTGGGCTCAAATGAGCAGTCTACATACTTCTAAAGAAGATCAAAGTCCATGTAGTTCGAACAAATAAGTTAGGGGGAAGAGTTTCACCCATCATGGGACACTCTTAGTATCCAATCCATAATCAAATTCTTATATTGAATATAACTTTCTTTGATAAAAACAACTTCAGTTTAATAAAATTGTTCGATTGAGGATAAAAAACTAATAATATCCTACGATTGACAGAACTTCAGAGAGCATGCAATTTCACATCAACATTTACATTATGGCATTTAATTTTGAATATGAAGAACAATGGTTGAGAGTTATACCTGATAGAATCGAGGTGGGGTATTGTGATAGCTTTGAATTGAGAATCAGGAGTTAGGTAGAGCTCTGACGCCTCTAAGCTTTCTAGAATGGGTCGCTTGTGAGAGGGTATTAATAAGGAAGTTTCCCTTCTTACTATTCATCCCAAGCTCTTTTTCGAATGAGTCACGAGTGAGTGGGTAATAACGAGGAAGTTTCACCCCTCACTGTTGAGCTCAAGCTCTTTAGTTGCTCAAGAATACTCTACTAAGACTTGGTGAAGAATGAAGGAGGGAAGGACCCCTATTTATAGCTGTAGGTGGGTGGAATGGATGGCTAGGATTTATTTTGGTTAGGAATGATCCAAGGGCCCAAAATGAACCTTAAGAGGTGATATATATCTCAAACTCTTCAACAATTTAAAAAAAATTCAAGTTAAATGAAGAAATAATATTAAAATCAAAGAAATAAGCCAAAATAAATTGGAAGGGGGGAAGAGTGCCAACGGGCACCCTTCACTGGTCGGATGACCAGTGTTGGGTGGCTACTTAGGCACCAGTAGGCCATTTTGGCCGTTTTGGCTTGCTTCCTTGCTCATTAAGTTTATGTATTGGGTCTAAATTAAGTCTGAATTCGTTGATTCCTGATCCAAAACGATAGTGGTTCAATTCTCAAATCAAAATGGCTTTAAAACACTTGAAATTAAGCCACATTTGGTCAATTAGTCATGGGTTAAGCCAAGACGGCTCACTGAGGTCAATTGGGCTAATAAAGATAAAATAAGGGTTTGTATCCCAATCGAACCGCGATTGCAACCAAACTCTTTTGAAAATGATTTTAAATATTAAAACAGATTAATCAAGACTTAGTTGATACCAATGAAGCATTAATTTGAACTAATGAGATCGAATTAGAAAGCAATTTTAAGAAGAACCGATTAACGGGGTCAAATCGGGCCTACTATGGATCATTCTTAACCAAACCATATCTGATGCTAACCAAACTTTACACCAACACTATAAATAACATCCTTAGGACTTTAGGATCATCGCTGGATGAATTTGGTGGGACTTGGATACTGAACAAGAGCTATGCAAGTGAAATGACGAAAATGCCCTCCAAGTCGCAAAAATTCTTATTAGCTATCAAAACTTTGCCAAATTGAACCCTAGAAGATAGCATGGATTTTTTGGGATGTGTAGAGTCTAACCAGAAAGATTTGGTGCCAAAATGATGTAAAACCCTACATGTGATAATGCTCCTAAGGTGGAAAGGTCAAAAGAAAAGGGATGAAAATGGAGTGTCTACAGATACCCCTCATTGGTAGAGCTTGTGTCAATAAGTGAATGCCAATGCCGAAAAAAAGAAAGCCCACTTTCAGTAGGAAATAGCTGTTTGTTGACTTCGTCAATAGGACTTCATACGAGTAAAGGTTAATACTCACAGGATAATGAATAACTAACACTGTTCATCTTATTAGTAGGAATCAATACTCAAAAAGTTTCATGGGACATCATATGAATAAGGGTCAGTATCCATAAGAGAAAGCCAACGAGAAATCATATGAGTTGCATTCAATACTCATGTTTATGGACAAAAATGTCATAAGAGTAGGAATTAACACTTATATGACAGAGGCAAGTTCGGATACAAATGGGGATCGAGAATAGGGATCACTACTTAAAAGAAGCATGGTTCAATACTAAGGTTGAGTATGGGTCAATACTCAGGACGAGGATCAACCCTCGGAGTATGGGTTAATACTCTCAGGACAAATATGGGTCAATACTTAGGACGAGTATGGGTCAAAACTCAGAATGAGTATAGGTCAAATCTTGGAATGAGTATGGTTTAATACTGAAGATAAGTATAGGATAATACTTAGGATGAGTATGGGTCAATACTCAGGATAAGTATGCTTTAATACTTACAATGAGTATGGGTCAATACTCAGGGTGTGAGTATGGGTCAATATTCGGGACAAGTATGGGTCAATACTCGAAATGAGTATGGGTCAGTACTTAGGATGAGTATGTGGCAATACTCGGAATGAGAATAGGTCAATACTCAAGAGAGCCAATAAGACATCATATAAATAACGGCCATTACACATACGAGAGCTAATGATATGATGTATGGATAGAAGTTAATATCCAAACTTAAAATCTAATAATAAATCTCATGAGTAAAAGTCAAAACTCATAGAGAAAAACACATAATCAAGGGTCAATGCTTGAGATGAGTAGACATTAATATTCATAAAGAAAAGTTTATGAGCAAGGGTCGATGCTCGAAATTAGTAAAAATCAATACTTACACAGAAAAGCATACGAACAAGGGTCAATGCTCAAGAAAAGTAGGGGGTCAATACTCATGATTAAAAGTATATGAGGAACGGTTAATGCTTGAAATGAGTAGCATATAAGTGAGGGTCAATGCTCATGATGAGTAGGGGTCATTAATCATTTTTTGAAAAACATATGAGCAAAAGACAATGCTCAAGATGAGTAGAAGTTAGTACTCATGAAATACATTGCATCAAATGAATAGAATTCAATACTCATATGACAAGGAACAATATGTTATATGAGTACGAGTCAATACTCGTACAATGAGAGAACAATTGAAATGAGTGATCATTTGACTAATAATCAAAACTCATATGAGAAATCTAAAACGTCGTATAAATAGGAGTTAATACTCATACTAAGGAACCAATGAGAAGTCCGTACTCAAGTGGTGCGGATGAGATTCATCAACATTCACAAAGGAAGAATAAAGTCTAGACATGCCTTAAAACGGTATCAGGAGGCATTCAAGCCTTGAACTTGAATTGCAAAAGAGCCTAAGATCTAAGGTGTTAAACCTAGAAGCTAAAATGAATAAGATACCTGGGCCTCAAGATGAATGAAGGAAGCATACGAGCCTCAAGACAATCATGCAAGAGCTCATAGGCCTGGAGATGGGGTTAATTTTTAGGTCTATATAAATACATTAAAAGGCTTTAAATCTTTAAAGCTAAATGAAGCAAGTCCATAACCCTAGAGACAAACATGCAAAAAGGCTTTAAAGCTTTGAAACCAAACCAAGTAGGCATGTAAGCCTAAAAATAGACATGCAAAAGGCCCTCAAGCGTTGTGATAAAATGGTGCAAACCTTATGAAGGAAGATAGACCTATTAAAAGGTATAACTCTAAAGACACGGTAGTTACTCACATCAAAACAAACTTAGAGACTGAAGTCAATGATGGCTTCCAATAAGTTTCATTATTTTTCATTTTTCATCATTTATTGAAAGACATTCCTAAAGTCAACTACTTATTATTATTATGAGAATCAATCCTACTACTTCTGATCATGGGTTTCCACGCTTGAAAAAAAAGACTTGGGGTGTATTGCTCAAATCATTGGTCCGATACTGGACGTGATACAGTCATAAGGCCTTTTCCTTAAACATGGACATACCTTTATAGAAAATGATATGCTTTTAAGAGCCTAGATCAGACCTGTTGTTTTGAAAACATAGCGGAAAATTTTCTTTTTCTATTCTTCCATTCTTCTTTTATTTTTTCATGAACCCTAAAGTTTGCCTAGATTGCCCTTTCGGGTTTTCAACCTACTAGGCTTATTTTTTATTTTTATTTACTACCACAAGCCTTTTAAATCTTGAGAATGCTTCAACAATGGAGGAATTCATTCATGAAGTCTCATATCCCTTCTCTGCATTAAGCCATTAAGATATTTCTAGCAAATAAGCCAAATCATTCTTTTAGAGATTATTGCTACACTTTTTTGTCATTAAATCTATGATGAGAGTTTGAGTTGAAGGATGTGGGAAGGTGATGCAGATTGCATCAGCGTACCCATGATCCTTTTAGGCGTACGCATAATTGAAATATGCCTACACACCACGAGCTTTTTTACTGTTGCTGCTGATCTGGGATTCTAGTTTATTTTATTATTATTTAATTATTTCTTTTACTTTAATTAGTTTCCTAGGTAGTTTAATATTTACTTGTCCTAGTGGAATTAGGTTTTCTTATTCCATAGGACTTGTTCTCTATATAAAGGGATGTAAGCCTTATGGCAAACAGTGAAGATGATTGATTATTTTGAGATTAATAATATCGAGAGAGAGTTTTCCTTTATTTCCTACTTTTGTGTTCTTGAGTGAATATTGATCATGGTTGCCTACTATCTGACATTGTTCTTGCGACAATCAACAGATTGGTGGACGCTTGATTGTTCTTTGGTGAGCTTCGTATCAACCGTGTATTTTCTGCTACATCAGAAGGTCATACAAATGAGGCATTTTGTGTGGCTATGGGATTGAATGAGATCACAACAATCAAGAATTATTTAAAAGGCAAGGTCAATTACCAATAAAGATACAAGACAAAATAAAACACAAGGACAATTATGGGAGAATCAATGATGAAGTACATCAACAAACAAAAGTAACAAAAGAATGGAATAGTCATATCAATTTTCTTAGTGGCATGATATATCTCTCAAGAGACTTATGGATGAAACTATTCCCGTTCAACCTAGTCACAAAGAATCACCTTCAGTGATTGGTCACATGCAAAGCCCTTCTTTATTTATTTTTCTTTTCTTTTATTTGTTTTTTCTTTTTTAAAACCGCACCTAAGGTGACTTTATAGGCTGTCTACGTATCCCCACTTAATACTTGAAAGAAACAAAAATAACCGAAAAGCTTGTCTTTCCTAGGGAATTAGGTCTTCGTAGTTCAAACATAAATTTTTTTTTTTTTTAAATTTTAAAATTTTTTTATTTTAAAATTTTTGTTAAAGCTTTAATTTTTGCCTCGGCCGCCTTTTCAGGTTTTCAACCTAGCAGGATAAGGACTTTGCACATGACAAAGTCTCTTGATGATATAGGGACCACCCTAATTTGATTTTCAACTTTCCTTTCAAGTTATGAACTGATGCTCTAACCTCTTTGATCACAAGGTCTTTCTTCAATAATTCTTGATCAATCTTCTTCAACACTTTTGATGATTCTTCTATCACTTTTTTTTTTTTACTCAATGTTGTTGTTTTTTTTTTTTTTTTTTTTTTTTTTTGCTACATGGGCTAACTTCTCAAAATTATGATCTTGAATTGCCCAGCGTTCAACTTCGTGATCTTCAAAGGTTTCAAAATCTTTCTTCAGTGGCTTAATGAGTTCTCTATCTTCATTTGGGAGGGTGGTCCCTAAACTTGTCATCTTAGGTTTTTCATTGTTCCAAAATTAATTGGTCATACCTATCCAAAAAAAAAAAATTAATTGGTCATAGTTCATCCATTATGCTTCTAAGGTCTATTTTCATGCCACCGTAATTGTTGATTTATTGGTGAATGAGACAAATGAATATTTGGAATCAATTCATTTTATTGAAAAACTGAAGAATTACATTGAAAAACCAAACTAATAGCAATAGGGACTCACAAATTAAATGAACTTCAAACTAGGAACCAAATGGACTATAAACTAGAAAGAAAATGGACAAATCCTAAGTCTACTTTGAATTGAACAAGCCCAAACGCTTCATCACAAATGTTCACGATGGAATCGGTGTAGTAGTAAGCACTAAGAAAGATGTCCTCGAAAGCCAATCAAATCATAGCACCTAAATGGTTGGATGACTTTGGTGGACTAATGACTCCTTTATTGAAGAGGTCATAGATCTCATGCTTCAATCTTGGGCAATAATTAGTGCTATGCCCCTTGCCTTGTCATTTTCCTTAAAACGATGAGGTAGAGGATTAGGTAATGGTGCTGGATCTATAACACCCGTATTTTTAAATTATAGTATTAAAGGTTTAATATGATTTTGAGTTGTGTATTATTCAATTTTTTCGGTTTGTATTCATGCATGGGCATGGCATGATTATGATTTTTATATGCATGGGAATGTTTAATTTATGTTTAAATGTCATTTTAATGGTTTTTGGAAGGTTTCGGGTGATTTAGAAGCATTTGGGCGAGTTATACTGAATGCTGACAAAAACTCACAAACCATGAGGGTATGGATCAATCTGGGTATTAGGCCGATCGATTGGTATCCCTATAGAATTTTCCTATCGCGATTTGCCACCCCTTGATCGATCAGGGTTAGACCTTGATCGATCAGGCTTTGCTAAAATTGTTTTTAAAGGGCCAAAATGATGCATGTGCCCCATCACTACCCTTATATACTCAAAATACAACCTTGGGATGCTAGATCTGGGATTTTTGCTCATTTCCCACTAGGTTAGAGTAAGAAAGAGCTATAAAGGGAAAGAGAAGAATGAGGATAGAGAAAGAAGATAGGGGTTAGGTTTTTTTAACCCATTTTGCTCTTGCATGTCACATTTTGTGGCTAAATCATGCTCTCCTCATCTCATGGCTGCATTCTTGAGGTATGGGTCTTCATCTACACTTCACCATTGTTGCTTTTGGAGCTAGTTCTTGTTCTTGGAGGCTAGGATTTGAATCTTGAGCTTGGATTTCAAGGGTTTTGGCATAGATGTTCATCTTCATCTATTCCTTTGCATTTTGGGAGTTAGAAAATCTCCACTATCATCATCATTCCCAACTTTGGGATCTAGGGCTTGAATTGGGAGCTTACATGTTCATCCCAGGGCTTAAATTCCACACCCACAACATCAAAGGTTGCATTTTCTACACATTTGGTAGAAGTAGGTGCAATTTTCATAAGTTAAAACTATTGACATAATAATAGGGTGTATATTATCATTGTGTTTATTATTCTTGGAATATGAAATTTTGTATACAATGTAAGAGGTTAATTACAAGTTGGAAATAAGTGGGAATTTATGTGATGTTGGTTATATGCTTGATGTAAATTTTCGGCATTTATATATATTGTTGAAATTACAAATTTATGGATGTAATTTATATGTTTATTTGTTGGAATTAATTTATGATTTCAAGCATTTAAATCATAAATGGATATTATGTTGTTTTATCTTATCATAATTTGGTATAATGATGAGATTATTTTGTATACGGATTATATTAGTAATTTTGAAATGATTTTGGTGAAATCATTGTATTGTGCATTTCATTTCATGGTGGGCATAACCATGCATAAATGAACTTAATAACCAACTTGGCAATGTTGGGGACTATTAGAGCTAGGACTACTACAGTCCCGGAATGGGATGTCGTACCATGTTTTCCTATCTTTTAGTTCTGGGCTACTTCGTGTTGTCTCGAATCAGGGATGTTGTGTTGTGTTGTCCCAGGGATGAGTTTGCTTGCAGTCCTAAGTAGGGATGCCATGCTGTGTTGTCCTCTTAGAGGTTGGGTTGTAAATCCTCCACTCTGCGCGTGATGGCCCCTTTGGGGAAGTTAGGTAATTAATGGAATAATCAAATTGGACAAGAGTTAAATGCATTGGGTATCATGCATTATTCATTTTAAGTTATGAGTTATAACTTATCTTTGTGTTTTTGGATAATAATATACTTGGTTGGTATATTATATTTTAAATGATATAATAGGAATCTTTATTTTATATCATTGCTTTAGTTTGCCATGTTAAATTGTGCTTATTGAGTTGTCGAACTCACTCCTATAATTTCAATATGTTCTTAGATTTTTAGAGATGCAGCTTTTGGATATGCTAGCAATTGGAGGAGTATAATTGTTCTTTGTGAATCATTGAAATGGAATTTCATATGATGTATATTAAAGGAATTGAATGTATTTAATTAGCTTTTATTTTGGGCCGATGGCCAATGTATATGTAAATTAATTCATTGTAATTTATAATTCCTTATGGTTTCCTTATGTGGAATGCAATGCATGGGATGATACCACAATGTATGGATGACAGGAAATATTTATTTATGGATTTTGTAACAAGTATTATGATGGCATGTCCCATTTGCGAATGGGTCATGCCCAAAATTTTAAAAATGGTTAAGATTTTGACATATGTCATCCTATTTTAATTAAAGGATTTATTAAATAAAAGCTTGTTTTATTATTATTGATGACGGCTTAATTAATTTGGATCGTGATAGGATTAAGTGGTTCAAGCAGACCCTTTGCCTTCAACTTCTCAAAAACATGGCTCAATGGCATATAAAGCTCAGTGAATTGACGAGGTCCGTCATCTAGTTAGAATGGTTGGAAAGAGATGTTGCTGATTTCAGTGGACTTTCCATTAGTTGTAGAGTGACAGGGATGAGATGCTCCTTATCCTTAATAGTCCCATTAGTGATGGCATCTTCTTATTAGGTTCCAGTTCCAATCAAAGCTTTGAAGTTCGGGAAATAATTATCAAACAAATGCTTGTGGTACACTGGTAAAAGGTTGTTTACTACCATTTTGATCTGCGCTTCTTCATTAGGCCTTAGAATCATTTTGGATGCCTGAAGTCTCCATTTAGTGATGAAACCAGAGAAGGTCTCATTTTGCTCTTGTTTAGTGGTCTCCAATTCCCTATGGGTAACATCAACCTTAGTGTTATACTTGTAATGTTTGGAGAATTCTGTACAAACATCTTCCTAAGATTAGGTTTGAGATTCATCTAATGACAAAAACCAACGGATAGTAGATTCAGATAAGGACTTAAGAAAAATTTGGGCCGAAAGCTCATCTATGGCTCCTCTTGGGTGCATAGTCCTGATATATATTTTCAAATGGGTCTTAGGGCAGCCCTTACCATCAAACTTTTCAATCTCTAGCATTTTGAACTGGGTCAGTATACGAGCTTGAGGGATCAGAGACAACGTATGGATATCAATCAAATCATCTAACTTGCGAATATTCTTGAGGGATTTCTCTATGGCTTTAATTCTGAAAGTTAGCACTTTCTGATCCTCGAGCATAGGCAAATTAGGTTTGGGTGTGGCAACATTGGGTTCCAAAGTGACATTGGGCCAATCATCCAGGTTAATGGGGTGATTATGAGTATTCAATGGCACAGCTTGGCTATTTTGCAATGAATCTTAAGTATTTTGGGGTGGATCTTGGGTATTTTGAGGTGGAGCTTGGGTATTTTGTGAAATAGGTTAGGCATTCTGTGAAATGGGTTGGGCTGTTGAGCATTCTGTGAAATGGGTTGGGTATTTTGTTGAATAAGTTAGGCATTTTGGGGAATGGGTTGGGCATTTTATGTCTGCATTAGAATACTCGGGCTAAAACCGCCTCCCGGGCTATCCTTATCGCCTCATCAGATTTCAGCGATACTTGTTGTAGCATACTCATCATCTCATGTAAAAGCTTATTAACATCCTCAAGAGGTGGAATCTCTTCGATAGAAGTTTATGCTCGAGTCATTGGGTTTGTTCTGAACATGGTTACTATGATTGAAATATGATCTACTCTAACTAATCTCGTTGTGTGATCTTGAATCCAAGACAGACCTCTAATAAGAACATATTTTTTTTTAGGCTCAATCCAAAATTTTTATTCTAAATTAAGGCCCATGACTACTCTAAATCTGAAGGAGTTGACTCTAAGTACCATACCCCTAGTTGGATACTTTATTTTGACTGAATTCAATAGAATGAAGGATAGGGTGACTCACTTGGGATACCATCAATACATTGTAGCTCACGAGTACCATCAATACATTGTAGCTAGGTTTGACATAGCATACCCCTAGATACACATGATATTGTAAAGAGAAAGGTAAGTTGACATACTAAAGGTGTACAACCCCTAACTTTCCTAAGTAAACAGCACAACAGAATACCATGGACATATAAACAAGTGGTTAGACCTGAACTTAACATACCCCTAGTTGGATAATAGTCTTTTAAGAGTTCTTCTGTGAACAAAGGCATACTAAGGACATGATTTTAAATATTAGGGTAAATTGCATAAAACCTTTTAACGGGGGGTATAGCACATAACCTTCCCGATGTTCAAAATAAACCAATGTTCCCTTCAACACAGATTTGTCGTTTGATAAAATACACAGTGTTAACAGACCACTAAAAAGTCGGGTTTGCCCCTCACCCTCCCCTTTAGTGTTGAGCCATGGTAGTTGTGATTCACTACTTCAGATAACCACAAAAGAAAAAAATAAAAAAATTCAAAAGAGAGGAAGAAGAAGATAAAGCAGTAGTAGTTGCTGCCATGGCTACCCTTTTTTTATCAGCAACTGCTACCATAGTTGCCCCCTTCTTATCAGCACCTGTTGCCATGGCTACTTCCTTCTCATCAGTAGCTGCTACCATGGCTACCCCTTCTCATCTTCTTCACCTGAGTATGACCCCAAACCCAATACTCATGTCTACAACTCTACAACACCTCTAACCCCAGACCCAACACATACCCTTTTTCCTCACAATAACCATGTATGCAACTCTAAAATCAAAACCTAAAACAAGAAAAACAAAATTGAGCTATGGTCGGATCTGATGGGAGAAAATTCGAACACAACGAATTTTTTTATTTCTTTTTTAAAAAAAAAAAAGAGTAAAGATCACAGCTATCGAAGTAGATCTAAGAAAACAACCCCAAAAAAAAATATATTAAGAAGAAGGAGAAACGTGATTTGGTTATTGGTTGTCGTCGGAGCACCCCCATAGCCACTGCTATAGCCGGAAAGCATGGAGATCTAAGATCTGGTGGGTTCTTCACAAGACAAACATGATCTGCTGGAGCACCCCCATAGCCACTGCCATGGCTGAAAAGCATGGAGATCTCATATTTGGTGGGTTTCTCATAAGACAAACGTGATTTCGTGGCCAAAATGGTTTACCTCCAACTACTGTCGTCGTTCCTAACCAAAGGGCTTTTGATGCAATTGATTGTTTGGATTTTCCAGCGTGATTGGAGTGTTCATATCCATGACTATTGTGGATACAGCTCCAGCTCCCCATCGACGATGCCACTTTTTCGACCCCATTGACAAAGTGATGGTTTAGAGGTTATGGTGAAAAACATTACGTTTCATCAGTCAAGGGTATTTTGGGTAACATGATCCATTAACATTGTCATGTGTGTAGCACGTGACCATTTTCTATCAATTTTCATCAACGACGACTAATGGTGGGGCACATTGATAAAAATTAAAACATTCGGGAGGCACATTGGTTAAATTTATACGTAAGGGGGGTTATCTGTTGACCTCCCATACTTCAGGGTGGTTATCTGAAATTTATCTTCAATATTAAAACACATTAATTAAGAATTAGTTGATACCAATGAAGCATTTTTTGATGCTAACCAAACTTTACCAATTGGGCCTACTATAGATCAAATTGGGCCTACTATCTTGAATAAAGACCGATGAATGGGGTCAAATTAGGCCTACTATGGATCATTCTTAACTAAACCATATATGATGCTAACCAAACTTTACACCAACACTGTAAATAACATCTCGAGAACTTTAAGATCATCCTGGGATGAATTTGGCGAGAATTGGATACCGAACAAGAGCTATGCAAGTGAAATGATAAAAAAGCTCTCCAAATTGCAAAAGTTCTAATTAGCTATCAAGACTTAACCAAATTGAACCTTGAAAGATACCATGGATTCTTTGGGATGTGTAGAGTCTAACCAGAAAGATTTGGTGCCAAAATGATGTAAAACCCTACATGTGATAATGCTCCTAAGGTGGAAAGGTCAAAAGAAATGGGACGAAAATTGGGTCGGTGTCTACAAATTGCACGCCTTATTTTCGTGGGAAGAGGAAGCTGAGGTTTGATTTAAAAAAAGAAATTGTTCTAGAAAGATCCCGGTTTCACTTAAAACCGTAATCTATCTTGTTGCCCTATGATCACAGTCTTTAAAAAGTGAGATTATAACTCTTAAAAAGATCACACTTTTCTTAAAATTGTGATAAAATATTTTGCCTACACATAAGATCACCGTTATTTCTTAAATTGTGATCTTTTTGTTTGTCCAACCCTGATCTTTTCCTATTATTGTAGTAGTATCTATCAATAAGATTAATAATTTTCGTACTTGTTCTTTGGCGTTCTTCTTCACTTATTGTACATAATTAGAATCTCAAGATTAGGAAGATGATTAGTGGCAGGCGGGATATAGGAGGTCTTTATTACGTCAATAGTGATGATTTCTCTCATTCTATAGTTCTTTAATCTGTACACTCTCTGATAGACCATCATTGTCATCTGAGGCATCCCCTTTTTTAGAATCACAAGTTATTGGTGCCCTTTGTCCTTGTTTTATGAAGCATGTAAATTAAATAAGTACCATCTTATGCCCTTTGTGTCTACAATAGAGATTCAGGTATCTTATCTATTGCATTTAATGCATTTAGATATTTAGGGTCCTGATTGAGTCAAGTCATATGTAGATTTTAGATATTTTGTTATTTTTGTGGATAATTTATATTTATCTTAGAAAAATGGACTAGTTGAGGGTAAGATAAAACATTTGTTGGAGACTACTTAAACCTTTTTATTTCAAAATCATGTACTTAATCCCTATTAGAGTTCTTTCAACCATTCTTTGTTGAAAGACTGCACATGCCACATTATTTTTTGCAATTGGTCCATATATTTTACATCCTAGAGTTTTTGGGTATGTGCATTTTGTTCATATGCTAGGTCTAGAGGAAAACAAATTTGATCTTAAAGGTATTCGATTTGTTTTCTTAGGTTACTCTCAAACCCAAAAGGGATACAAATGTTACTCTCCTTCTTTTAAATGTCATTTTGTGTGTGCTGATGTTACGTTTCTTGAATTTTGTACCTTATTTCTCACATTCCTTGGATGTTGGGTTGGACACTAGTTTACCTTGTATTCTCTTGATGGTTCGATCTGTACCTTATTTCTTAAGTACTTCACGTTTCTTGTAAAATACTTTCCAAGGTAAATGGAATACCTTCTCTTAAGTGTCATTTTATGTGCGCTAATGTATTCTCCTAATCGATAGGTATTTGATCAAAATATCTTTGCTAGGTGTATATTGTAAAATAAGCTCTTGATAGATTGGTTGAGCACTTAAAAGCTTGATTTGTGGTTAAAGGTAAACCCTAAAACTATAGTGTCAACAATGTTGGGGAATTCTCTCTTGTGGCCAAGATTGCATCAGTTCGTATTTTGATATCCTTAGGAGCTATCTTTAGATGGCCTATTTTTCTTTTGTTTTTGTTTTTTATTTTTTATTTTTTATATTTTTTATTTATTTATAATGAAGAAGCCCTTTGGGAAAACCCTGGGCCCATATAAAACCCCACAACCCATATGGACTAGGTAAGTCCAAGGCCGGCCCATGAGAACCATAGAGCCTTGTGTGGGTGGCCCCAAAGGGTTTAGCAAGAGTCAAACTTAGGACCTCCGCTTCTTGAGGTGGGATCCCTTGCCAACTAAGCTATCCTTTGGGGTTGATGGCCTATTTTTCAGTTGGAGGTAGACAAATGCCTCCCTACATAGCGGATCTCTAGTTACAAGTTTATATAGAGCAAACACTTAGGTTTGTTCCAGAAGGAGAGTATGGTATAGTATGCGGACTTTGTAAAACTATTTATGGTCTAAAATAATCTCCTAGGGTATGGTTTAGCAAATTCAATGAAGCAGCTTTGTAGTTTGGGATGCATTGTTGTAACTCTATCTATACTCTCTTTTGTTTCAAACCGAAGGAAAATTTTACTAATGGTGTATGTGGATGACATCATTATTACCAAAGATAACCAGTTGGGGATTGCTAAGTTAATGACGTTTCTATAGACCAAGTGTCAAACCAAATATTTGGAAACTATGCATCATTTTTTGAGGAATTGGGGTAGCTTAGTCCAAAAAAGGTATCAGTCTCTTGTAGAGAAAGTATGTGTTAGATATTTCATAAGGAGAATGGCCTTTTAGGGCCTAAGCCTCTCAAAAAAGTATGTGTTAGATGTTCTTAAGGAGACGGTCCATTTAGAGTCAACCTGCGGAAGTTGAACTGTGATCATAGAGAGCTGTTTAGTCTGGATATATAATTTACAATTAGCATTGTTAGTCAATTTATGGCAACTGTACGTGTTTTGTATTGGGAGTCAGTTATTCGCGTGAGTAGTGCATTATCTTTAGACTCACCCACGGCATGGACTATTAATTATACAAAGCCAATGGACATCTAAGGATAGAAGGGTTCGCTAATTCTGATTGGTCTGGATCTCTATACGATAGAAGGTCGACTACTAGGTATTGCTTCTTTTTTGGAGTAATTTTGTTACATGGTAGAGCAAGAAGTAGAGTGCAGTTGAGTTTAGTACAAAGGCTGAGTATCAAGCTATGGCTTACACCTCATGTGAACTTTTATGGACTAAGCATCTTTTGTTGGAGATTGGATTTGAGATTTAGCTGCCTATGAAGATGTCTTGTGATAATCAAGTCATTATCCATATTGCCTTAAACTCAGCATTTCATGAATGGAAAAAACATATTGAAACGGATTGTCATATTGTTTGTGAGAAAATTTGTTGAAGAGGACTCCTCGTATGTGTTTCCACTCAAGATCAATTTGTTGATAGTTTTACTAATTTCTTGTCTTAGTTGGATTCATTATGTTGCAAGTTGGGATTATATGATATATACTCTACAACAAGGATGTGTTTTGAGTGCATCAAATGTAGTAGGGGTATTTTGTTCTTTTACAACTTATTTTTATATGATCTATAGATTAGGTTTAATTAACACTCTAATACCATTATTCACCATATCATATATATATAGACCATTATTCACAATAAGAGGTAGTAGATTTTATCCAAGAGAATGGTAGATACGTTTAAATTGTTTCAAAGATTCTTTAATAACTTATATGGGAATTGGGAAGAAGTTTTGCTAGCAATTTTAGAAAGGTATGCACAACAAAAAAGAAAAAAAAGTCCACTAGATAAATAAGATATTATAATAGTTTATACTAATAAAGAATAGGTTAGATCATACCTATAACAACTGCCTTAACCCTAGATCTTTTGCCATAGACCCGAGATGCTTTAACATAGATCTCCGATAGCTTGTAGCAATTGTATGTATCATACGAGACATACCCATCAAGGCAAGAGCAGCTATAACTCCCTGGAGTATTTGTACAAGTCATGTTGCAACGATTGAGATTTTGATCTAAGCATTCATTAATATCTGCAAAATAACACAGATTAGATAATAAGCTTGTTACCAAGAATTTTAGGGAAAGCCCAATCAAAAGGTAGTTATATAAGAATGATTTAAATTTATGCATTTAATAAATGAGGCTCGTGATGTAGTTATCTTTCTAGCATAAAACATAATGCACATGCAAATGATAAATAATTTGTATTTATTTTAAGCTTAAAGTTTTAAAAAAAAAAAAAAAATTAAGATTGTTTAGGTAATTTTTTAGAGGGTGTGGTTCAGCGAGAGGTTATGGACTTTTAATTAAAGTGATACTTGTGAATTTGGAAGTGTGTCATGTAGCTCTTGGTGTTGTCTTTTGTAACACAGAATACGGGTGTTTTGTTAGTTGAGCTAGGTTATTTTCTACCTTAGTGGATTGACCATCTAGGGGTGTGAAGAATCCAGCTAGCCGATTGACCTCTTCCACGAAATCTATTGATTTTCTCATTGAAAATACCAAACAACAATAGGCGATCTATGTTGCGTTGGTTCCACAGAATACCAAGAACAATAGGGAAAGGGTAGAGAAAAAACTTTATTATTTCTAAAATTAATTGATTCTTGCACTTGTATGAGCACTATGTTAAGAAAGACTCATGTGCTAATGTTGCAACATCTAGTGCAAGTCAAGCTTCTTAAGCGACGAAGACTGATGAAAATGAGGAAGATGCGAGCAAACTGTGGGCTTTTCAATATTAAAAACACTTGGAAGAAGAAGATAGTATAGGGAATAACTCAGAAGTGGAAAGGTTTTTGGCAAAGAATTGTGAGGATAGAAGGAATTCTAGTTTTGATATTTTGGCTTGGTGGATGCCTAATAGCCATAAATATTGGATTCTCTCTCAAATAGCAAGAGATGTCTTGGCTCTTCCAGTTTCTGCAGTCGCCTCTGAGTAAGCTTTTAGTACTGGTGGTTGTGTACTCGATCCGTTTAGGAGTAATTTGACTCCAAAGATTGTGGAGGCTTTTATTTGTGCACAAAATTGGTTATAGTCTACACCAAATCCAATAAATCTTAGAAAACCTATGGTGTTAGGATTATGCCCTAGAGCCAATCATGGAGATGATTGTTTAGGGATTAGGAACAATCATTTGATTTCATTTATGTATGTCACATTTATTACTCATTTAATAAAAAGGCTTATTCTATTATGTTTATATGCATCATTTATACTTACATAATATGTCCATGGAGTTAGAGTTGAGAATATGGAATTACAAAGAGTTATAATTTTGAGACTGTAGATATATCTCTGTACTAAACTCTTAAATCATTTCTAGTTGAAGGTTCACTATGATGGACAGTAATGAGCCATAGGACTAGCACTTGTTAGGTTGACTCTATAGGACGATAGCTGGTCTCAAGCTATTTGTGTGGAGACACTACAACCAACAGGTGGGTGCCTATTAATAGAATCGGTACACTGAATGTGATCAAAGATATGAGATAAACTAAATGGAGTTTTAACTTGCCTGTCAATCAGCTTCTCATTGTTATAGTAGTACAAGTAATCCTTAGACCTGAGACACCATAGTTGTCTTATGCATATAGCTTTAGAAGTTTGATAACACTAAGTGCAGATCCTAATCAAGAGTCTGTAAAGGTGTTCATTGGCCCTACTACTATATGTATGAAGGCATGTGAGTGATCAACAAGGAATCCATTACTCTCAGGAAAAGGAGAGAGAATGTTTCATATCGTATTCATAATATAACTCATTTAGTCCATGGCCATGGTAGTATGAATATGGAAAGGAGTTTCCATAAGTTCACTATTGAGTTGATATTTATGAATGAGTATAAAGTAATTGAACTAGAGACTTGACAGACTTCCATGTCCTATTAGTTCAATTGGAGACATTGTGTAAATGGAAGGATGTAATTATAACCTATAAACTATAACAGAAGGGTTCTTTGTTAGATACTTATTCACCTCATTAAGGACAACACCATGAATCATAAGCTAGGTGTTATTCATAGTTAGTAGAAGTCCTAATTGATATAAGTGAGTTATAATCAATTAGGGAATTGGAAGGAGTTCCAATTAGACCCTAAATGGAAAGAGTTCCATTGTGCACACCTTATGCTATTCATACTACTTGATGATGTGAACCTAATGGGTCACGCACTGATCATGCTACGAAGAGCTTTAAAGTCTATGAGAGAAAGGGTATAAGTGAATAAAAGATAATGAGTTACCTTTAAAAATTTTAATAGAGCAAGAGTTGCTGGATTAATTTTGTAACTTATTTCTTAACTTGGTCATTTAAAGTATTCTAGAAATTTGCTTTCTAAATTTTAATGACTATCAAAATTTAGAGCTTAACGATAAGAATGAAATGTATTCTATGAATACAAGAGATGTAGAGACTCTCATTTAAATGTAACAATTATGACTTGGTTATGAGATGACCAAACCCATCTTTTACTTGGTGAAATGAAAAAGTTACATTTGTAATTTAACTAATACATTACGATGTATATAGTCATAAAGAGCATGCATTCAATTATAGTAGACTCCTCTTAGAATACCATAGCTTAATGGTGAATCTAAGAGAACGAATTGAACCCTATTAAGATATGGTTTGATCCATGATGAGTTTAACTGATGTATCCATCTAGGATATATCTTAAAATTGCTACATATTGATAATTTAAGGTTCACTCTAGTTTTCTCCCAAATATATTATATCAGATATGATATGGGAAGAAACCCAACATAAAGAAGTTAAGGCTTGGGATTGTGCTACATATGTCTAGAGACATAATATAGACAATCTAGAAATAAGGTCAAGTAAGTGTTGAATTGTGGTATATCCCAAGAGTGGTTGGGATAGTATTTCTATTACCCTAATGAATAAAAGTTGTCCATTAGTATGATTGCTAGATTTTCTTGAGAAAGAGTTCATTCAAGAAAAATGCAAAAGTAAATAGAATTTACAGAATTGTCTGTAAAGCCACAAACGAACAAAAGGTCCAACCCCTGTCTTTGTTGAGGCAAAACCTTAACTACACCACAGTCCTTTCATAGATCAAATTGGATATTTTTCAACATATAAGAGATACGGTATCTCTATTAATATGTGAAATAATAGTTTATGGTGATAAAGATCACTAAAATAATCCTATTGATTATGATTAGGCGATGTTTGACATCAACTCCAGAAATGACTAAGAGTCATTAAATCTGATATGGTGAGGTAGAGACCTAGAAGGCTAGGCTATTTGAGAATGTTTCAACATAGGCAAAAGGTTGTCTATAAAGAAACTTATTTGATAATAGTTATGCTGAAATCCATTTGGATTTTGTTATCTATAAACACACATTTTGAAATATAAGATATATCAAAATGAATATAAAAATGTTATATTCAATGGCAAAAAAAAAAAAAAAACCACAAATGTGTGTAAGTTATAGAAGTCTATTAATAGACTAAAAGATTCTCGTAATTGGAACATCTATAAAATTAAAATAATCAAATTGTTTGATTTCTTTCATTGTATAGATGGACCATGTGCGTATAAAAGGTTAGTGGGAGCGCGACCATTTTTCTTTATCCTATCAATAAGATGACATCTTAATCATTATGAATGATATATGAATGTTATCTAAAGTAAAGTTTTAGTTTTTTTAAGAAAAACTTCTTCATGAAAGATTTGGCAGAAGCATCCAACAAGATCTATAGAGATAGATCATGTAAACTTCTAAGTATCTCCAAATCATTACACATAGTTGAAATGTTAAAGGAGTTCGACATGAAGAATTCTAAGAAAGGTCTGATTTACTTTAGATATATGTAGAATTCATTATTCAAGGGAATATCCCCTAGGATAACACAAGTAAGGTTCTTAAAGTGTTAAGAAGCCTTGTTGTACACTATGTATTGAACCTGATATCTATTATGTTGTAATTGCTACAAATAGTTATCAGTCAATCCAAATTTGGAATACTGGATTGTATATGGAAATTATAACTCATAGTAGATAAGTATATGGATTTAGATTTAATCCATAAAGGGTATAGTTTATGATCACCTTGGTTGGTGAAATACTTAATGGAAGAACTGTATTTAGGACACAGTGGATTCCATTATTGAGGGTGAATTAATTGTCGCATTGTATAGGAAACTGTTTGGATCTATAAGTTCATTCAGAACTTAGAGTTGTTCCTGCCATTGAGTTAACCATACCTTGTTTTGTGACAACAATGGGTCTATAGCTCAAGCATAGGAACCATGGTCTCATCAAAGATCCGAATATATTAGGCGACTAGTTCCAAGTGATTAGAGAATCATTGGAAGAGGTAACATGTATTCATTACAGAAAATATTAACTACATGAGTTAATGTAGACCTACTAATCAAAGCTTTAACACATAATCGGTTATGTATTAGACCAAAATCTTGAGAAGATGCGTATGTGATACTTGGTCGATTGGCTTTAGTGCAAGTGGGAGATTATTAGGATTATGCCCTAGAGGCAATCATAGAGATGATTGTTTAGGGATTAGGAACAATCATTTGATTTCATTTATGTATGTCACATTTATTATTGATTTAATAAAAGGGCTTACTCTATTATGTTTATATGCATCATTTATATTTACATAATATGTCCATGGAGTTAGAGTTGAGAATATGGAATTACAAAGAGTTGTAATTTTGAGACTATAGATATATCTCTGTACTAAACTCCTAAATCATTCCTAGTTGAAGGTTCACTATGATGGACAGTAATGAACCATAGGACTAGCACTTGTTAGGTTGACTCTATAGGAGGATAGCTGGTCTCAAGCTATTTGTGTGGAGACACTACAACCAACAGGTGGGTGCCTATTAATAGAATAGGTACACTGAATGTAACTAAAGATATGAGATAAACTGAATGGAGTTTTAACCTGCCTGTCAATCAGTTTCTTATTGTTATAGTGGTACAAGTAATCCTTAGACCTGAGACACCATAGTTGTCTTATGCACATAGCTTTAGAAGTTTGATAACACTAAGTGCAGATCCTAATCAAGGGTCTGTAAAGGTGTTCATTGGCCCTACTGTTATATATATGAAGGCATGTGAATGATCAACAAGGAATCCATTACTCTCAAGAAAAGGAGAGAGAATGTTTCATATAGCATTCATAATATAACTCATTTAGTCCATGGCCATGGCAGTATGAATATGGAAAGGAGTTTCCATAAGTTCACTATTGAGTTGATATTTATGAATGAATATAAAGTAATTGAACTAAAGCCTTGACAGTTTTCCATGTCCTATTAGTTCAATTGGAGACATTATGTAAATGAAAGGATGTAATTATAACCTATAAACTATAACAGAAGGGTTCTTTGTTAGATACTTATTCACCTCATTAAGGACAACACCATGTGTGAACCACGGGTTTCGATCCAAGGGAGGAAGGAGAACCCTTCTTTTAAAAAAGACTTGTAGAGATTTAAATTAATAAAAATCTGGTTTTTAAAAGGTTCACAAAAACAAAACAAATAAGGAGTCGCCACCTCATTTTAGGAAAAGAGGAAAACCATAAAAACAGTTTTTAAAGAAAACCTTTGAAAACAAACCTCATGACTCCGATCAAGGAAAAGCAGGTCTATCAAAACAAGAGAGGATTCGGAGACTAAGTTACGATGTGGGAAGGTTCTAGGAAACATCCTATAGGCACCCACATCGCCCCAAAATGGGTCTTTGAATTTATATGGCTATTTCAATCACTTCCTAATTAGTCACCATGCATATGCAAAGAATCATCCATAAGTAATCCACATTCATCCATGAACATCCATAAAGCATGTAAACATCCATAAAGCACGTAAACATCCATGACCAAGTATGAGAGATATAGAAAGCAGTAGAGAGATAGAGAGAATGAACAAACAAATCCATCCTATCCACTAGCAAATATGTGATGGATAAATGTATAAGCATGGGTCCATCCTACTCCACTAGCATATATGTGATGGACAAATGGGTAGAGAGAAAGAGAAAGAAAGAAAAAAGAAAACCTAGGATACTTAGTATCCTAGGGCGGACTTGAACATCAAATGAGCGCCTACGTACCTTACATACAAAGAAGTAAGGATCAAAGTCCACGTAGTTCGATTGAGAAGGGGTTACTCCCTTTACAATGAACTATAAACCCTAAGTTTCCATTAAAAGAAAAGAAGAGTTTAAAAAGATGACGGATTTCCAAAAAAAAAGGAATTTGAGAAAAGATAGAATTCTAAAAGAAATAGAACTCTTATCCAAAAAGAAGTTTGAGAAAGGTAGAATTCTAAAAGAGATAGAACTCTAGATAAAACAGAATTGTAATGAAAGTAGAGTTCTAAAAGAGATAGAACTCTAATTAAAACAGAATTTTAAGAAAGGTAGAATTCTAAAAGAGATAGAATTCTAATTAAAACAGAATTTTAAGAAAGGTAGAATTCTAAAAGAGATAGAACTCTAATTAAAACAGAATTTTAATGAAAGTAGAGTTCTAAAAGGGATAGAACTCTTATTCAAAAAGGATTTTAGAAAACATGGAAACTCAAGAATTATAGTCCAAAGTAAAGAGAATAACCCAAAGGAGGGAGAAGAGAACAAATCAAAACAAACTTACCATGACCACTTACCATATGCAAATTATCCCGAAACATCGAGAAAACACCAATTAATAACCCCATGTATTCTATAGGGCAATTATTAAGCTCAAACCATTCATATTCATGCTCAAATCATCATTAGAAGACCTAATTCAAATCTGGAAAGAATACTAAACATGCATATAATAATCTAAAACTCATGCAAATCATCCCGAAACATCGAGAAATCACCAATTAATCACCCTATGTATTCTATAAGGCAATTATTAAGCTCAAATCATTCATATTCATGCTCAAATCATCATTAGGAGACCTAAATCAAATCTGGACAGAATACTAAACATGCATACAATGACCTAAAACTCATGCAAATAACAAGAATCAAAAGAAAAACTCAATCCTATATGCTCCTATATGCTCTAAACACCCTAACATGCACAAAACTATCAAAAATATGCTAAATAGGCATTACCATGATGAAAATATCATATGACAATCCTAAACATGAAAAGAAAATCTACCATGATGCCTTAGGTAAGTACTTTATGTAAGAATGTGAAATAATCATCCTTACGGCGAGCTTTCTTAAGTAAAACTATCCGGAGATAATTTTACGTAGAAATCACTCCATATGAATGGTTTCTTCACATATCCTACGTAAAATATATACCTAAGAATGCAATGAAACTCACAGCGCACTTAAACACACTCTAGAAAGCACCCATGCACAACCTCACCCTCTAAGGACGATAATTATCCTCGAAAAGGATAATCATCCATACACCTATGAAGACGAGGCTTACACAGCAAGTGTCCTATACAAAAGATGCTTAAAATCATGCATATAATTGAACCATGAAGAGAAAACGGCCTAAACACACCAATTGATTTTTCATGCAAAACGTACCTCTATCCTTAAGAGAGAAACTATCCTAACAGCAAGCAATTCGCAATCCTAATCCACTAACATGCATTCTCATCATCTTTGAATCATATACACTCTAAAATATAGAGTATATATGATTCCTAATTCAATTCTAAGCCATGGTTATGCAGTGGATGGAGTAGAAGAAGAAGGAATTGTAAAGGAAAGCAAAGGAGACTTACAATGAAGCAAGGGTCTTCGCTGCGTTCCTCCTTCTCTTTGGCTTGATTCCCTTCTAGTTCTCCTTTGAAATTGCAGTAGAAAGCCTCCTCCAAGTGTTATGAGTGTGTGCAAATTCGTGGTCCCTCTCTCTCTTATGAATATGAAGTGTCAAATAAGCCAAAAGTCCCTTATGCTGATGAATGAGCCTCTATTTATAACCAACCAACCATATGAACCAATGGTTGAGATTAATTCACCATAAAAACAATCTAGGGCTGTAATTAAGTCCCATGAATGTTAAACAACTCAAAACCACCTCCCAATAGGCTTAGAAGTCCTTTAGAAGGCAGAAAATCGGAGTGGTAGAGTCCCATTTCGTCAAAAACTCAAAAAGAGAAAAATCAGGATGGGACTCTCGGGTGACCGGTTGGGGTGAACCGGTCCAACCGGTTGGGCCCAACCGGTCACCCGAGAAGAATCCAAAAATCTTGGAATTCTAGCTCGGTTTGGACTCCGAACTTCAAACGGACACAAATTCTTCATTTTAACTCCGATTTGAGTGATTCAAAAGCCCAAATTTCAAGGATTCAGTGTAGAATAAGCCTAGAATATTTTTGAACCAAGAATCCCTAACCACGGTCAAGTGTTTGGGTTTTCATGAGGCGATTACCCGAAAAACGGTCAATTAAGCATAGGGTAATGTGGTGAACCAATCCCAAACCTATCAATAAATTAAATTGGCACTTCAATTAGACTCATTTCATCATTCTAAGGCCAATGGAACACTCCGGAGCAAATTTGGAAGTCAATTGGAAAATATACGAAGTAAAAGACGAAATTGCCCTCCAAGTCGCAAAAGTTCTAATTAGCTATCCAAACCTATCTGGAATTGAACCAAATTTGACACACATATCCAAAATGATCCTAGAAACTAAATGCAAGTGATGGGACTCAATAAAGAGATAAAAATATGCATGCAATGATGACCTATTCTCCTAAGGCTTAAAAGGGCAAAATTGTCCTTTAAGGCTTAGGGACTCCTACATGCTTCTAAACCTAACCAAATGATATCATGATCTCATGGGGGTGAAAATGGGGTGTCTACACCATGAATCATATGCTAGGTGTTATTCATGGTTAGTAGAAGCCCTAATTGATATAAGTGAGTTATAATAAATTAGGGAATTGGAAAGAGTTCCAATTAGACC
This sequence comes from Liquidambar formosana, assembly GCA_039720395.1. Classification (NCBI taxonomy): domain Eukaryota; kingdom Viridiplantae; phylum Streptophyta; class Magnoliopsida; order Saxifragales; family Altingiaceae; genus Liquidambar; species Liquidambar formosana. Next base: position 23,397,904 of record CM077824.1, on the reverse strand, counting down.
CTAAATGGAAAGAGTTCCATTGTGCACATCTTGTGCTATTCCTACTACTTGATGATGTGAACCCAATGGGTCACACACTGATCATGCTAAGAAGAGTTTTAAAGTCTATGAGAGAAAGGGTATAAGTGGATAAAAGAATAGTTCTTAAGGGCTTAGTTTGTATATGACATAAACTAAGGGGGTTATTGTGTAATTAAGAGTAATTATACAAAACCTATTAGGGTTAGAAGTGCCTCCTCATGGCCGGCCCTATTAGAGGCTTTATAAAGCCTCTAGTGATGTATGACATCATCACTTTTAGAAGTTCCCAAGGTCTGGCCGAAATTTTCATAGCCCTATCTCTCTCTCCTCTCTTCTCCTACTCTAGCAACAACAAAGGAAAGAAGGAAAGGACTTGAAGCTCTAGCTAGGTGTGGATACTGTTGGAGGCAATAAACTTGGATTGCTACTACGCTGCTATCCGGATTCAAAGCTTAGAGCAAAAAGGAGAAGACAATTAAACTATAAGTGTTCTAACCCTCTTTGTAGTTAGGGTTTTGTTTTTGTATTATGCATAGTTAGATTCATGGGCTGTGGAATCGTAGGAAAAATTTTTATATTCTGCACTTTGATTTTTCCCTCTAGTTCGATTCCCAATATATGGATGATGTTGAAAACTATGAAGAAATTGAGTCAGGTTACATTTGTTTTGAGTTGAATTTATTTCAAGTTGATTTTTTAATAATTATTTTGGTTTAAGTACTTTTCAATAACAACATTAATAATAAGTTCTATTTTTCAGAATTTTATGGATCAACTACTACTACTGGATCAACTCTAATTGAGGATTGATCAATTCCTAGCAGGTTGGAGTATGATTTGCAATTAATGAAACTAGGCTGCTGTGGAACTAGACTTTTGGACCTCGTTTATTTAAAATATAATCCCTTTTGGGGGCATTATCTTGCTTTTTTTGCTTGGAGGAACAGATTTTTGTGTATTTTGTCTTGTTGGTGGTTCTTTTGGCTTTTTGTTCTCCTGCATCTTTGTTATTTCTATTTAGATGTTTGTTCCTTTTTTTGGGGGTTCTTTTGGCTTTTTGTTCCCCTGCATCTTTGTTATTTCTATTTAGATATATGTTTGTTCCTTGTATTAGATTAGATTGTTTTGTATGGTTTTGTAGAATTGGTATGAAGTTATGGATTTTATTGATCCAAAAAAGAAAACATGTTGGTTTTATTAAAAAAAATTTCCAAAAGGGGAGATACTTGGGTTTTTGTTGGTTATAAAAATTGTTAAATATCATTTGGATTTTTGCTTCTAATTGCATATTATGTAGTTTATTAATAGAGATAGAGATCATTTTTACTTAGACTTGATTCTATCAATGTGATATGGGATGGTATAACCCGTCCAATCCACCCAAACTATTGGTTTGAAATCACACAAAAAAAAAAAAAAAAAAAAAATCATCCAATCTACCGGTTTTTAGAACTAATGATTTGGCAACGGGTTGAAAATTTTGCAAACCGACTTTGTTAGGTTGGTTGACAGTTTCTCCCTTAAACCGCTTCAAATCGACCCGCGCACACCCCTAATGTTCTTTTATTATTTTTATGGATTTTGTTTTGCCTATCCATTATAATAATAAGGGTAAATATCCAAAATATCTCTCATAAAAAATAATATAAAAAAAATCCCATAAAATAATTTTCATATTGGAAAAAACCCAAATAGGGTTAAACTATATCCAAAAACCCCAAGAACTTAATTTCCATCCAACTCTGTTTGAGTGATAAATTTTCTTGACTAAAATACCCTTATTACATTTTAAAAAAAATATAAAAATAATTATTCAAAACTTGTATTACCATTTTGTTTATTTAATGAATGGATTATTTATCATTTATCACAAAAAAAAAAAAAAAAAGGAAGAAAGAGAAGAAAACGAACAAACAAATAACTATAAAAGAGGGTATGTTAGTCCAAAAGCTATATAATTTACACGGAGTAGGATGAAAGTTAGGGTGTTGGGTTTTTTGGATATACTATAACTTTATTTGGGATTTTTCGATATAAAAATTACCCTTTGGGTTTTTTTGGATAGAATTCTTTTTATGAAAGATATTTTAGATATTTACCCTAATACTAATCCCTTTGCCCCACAAAGATAGGTCATAAATTTTTTTTTTTTAATCCCAAAATATTTGTCCACTTTAAAAAATAAAACCACAAATTTGATTAACTTTCCTATAATACCCTTTATTCTATCAAGAATTATCTTTTTATGTCTTGTAAAGTTATACTCCCTCCGTTCCTAATTGACCATCTCCCTTGAGAAAACACATTTTTTAAGAAACCCCATTAAATGCTTTCACATCAATATATATGTTTTGATATTCCAATTTTACTCTCAAGTGTACAAAACATTAGAAAAAGAGAGAATACATTTTTAAGGGTATTTTAGAAAATGAAATAAAAAGAATCATTGACTTTTGAAATGTGACAATAATTTTGAAACATCCCAAAAAAGAAAGAAGGCCAATAAATGCATTAGTTGTTTTTTCTTAAACTACGTATTTTTTCAAACTTGGCCTATCTTTTATATATATATATATATCAGCAAAAGAAATCCATTTTTATTAAATAAAACTCAGGCTATTACAATCACAAACAAGAACTACCCAATTATAATACCAAGCTAAACCCTGGAAGACATCCGATTTTAGCAAGATCCACCTCCCAGCAGACCTCCCTCCCCTCTCCTATACGCTGCCATTCAAATGGAACCGAAGGTGTAATAATAACGATAATAATAAATTAATGGGAAATGCTATATACAGCAATCAATTGCAGCAACTGATCTGACATACTAAGTTGGTATATCATGATAACCAGAGGAGTGCTAACAGCTATCTATTAGAGAATGCTACGTTAGTTGCTGTATTTTGTTATTGTATTTAGTTGCAACTTATAGTAATACCCAAAATTAATAATGCTAAAAATATGTGCGAAATGTGATATTTAGTTACTATAGCAGTTTATAACATGACATTCGCAGAAGAATAAACGCAAGTTTACCTTGACACCCTCGCGGCAGATATGGGTTTCCTTCATAGCCCTTATTGCAAAAACATCGATTTCCGTCTCCAATCAATGGCTCTTGACTGCAGTAAGCATTAGAGCCACAAAAGCTATTTACTCCTGAGGCATTCATTGTTGCAGATAATTCACATGTCCCATTAAATATCGCCCAATCTAGCACCACAGGAACATATTCCATCTCTTGCACGGCATGGAGATCGGTTACTTTATAATTGAACCATTCTTGGTCAACCATGAACGCAGTCTTGCATCTCCCACGAGAATCAATGCTTTCTAAAGATGGATTCATGAACCAGCTAGATGGCGGGATTGTGGTTTGGCAGCAGTTGATGCCATAGCAACCACTTTCTCCTGTTTTTTTTTTTGGGAAAACCAGTTCTCCACTAGTGAGGTTGCAAATTGACACGCACCCGGCAGTACTTGTGTCGTCGTCATTCGATTTCATTAAGGCAAGGTTGCCACAACCCATGGCGGTGAATCTATTTTCGGTGGATGAGAAATAAAAGGGGCGGGCAGACAATTTGACGTCTGTAACATATTGCCTATTGGTACAATTTGAAGAAATTACTGGATTGTTTACGCGAACAGTTCCGTTTAATGAAACTTCCAGCAGCTCAAGATTGTTGATGCTATTTATGACAGGCTTGGAGTGGTCGACACAAGTTATTCTGAAATTCTCATCGACGGAACAACCTGCTCCAATTCCAAATGGGTATGGAATGATAACCTCTCCACACTTGTCTTGACAACCAGGCTTTGCTAGAGACGCAGCTAGCGCTAATGCTAATTTGGATAGGCATAGCATTAAGATGATGTGAAGCACCGATTGAGTAACCATTCTCTTCTGTGGGAGAATATTGGAGACTTGGCAAACTGCATGAAATGTCCTCACACCCAATTATAAGAAAAATGGGGATATTTATTCCCTAACTCTCTCCATTCTTCCCTTTTCCCTCCTTTCCTCTTCTTCCTTCCTTCCTCGTTTTTCCTACTCTAAAAGACTTGTCAAAAATGTCCCCACACCTAACTCTCTCCATTCTTCCCTTTTCCCTCCTTTCCTCTCCTTCCTTCCTTCCTTCCTTCCTCGTTTTTCCTACTCTAAAAGACTTGTCAAAAATGTCCCCACACTTGACACTCGGTTTGGAAACTTGGAAGATATTTCTCCGCTCCTTGTGGATCTCCTTCCGATGGATATCAATTGGTGGATTAATTTCTCGGGATTGGACCACTATCATGTGAAAGGGAAATGATTGCATTACATAACTGTCATTCTTTCCTTCCTTCCTTCCTCATTTTTCCTGCTCTAAAAGACTTGTCAAAAATGTTCCCCCCCCCCGGCCAAAAACACTAGCTTGACATTGGGATTGGAAACTTGGAAGATATTTCTCCACTCCTCCTTGTGGATCTCCTTCCAATGGATATAATTGCATGACAAATGACAATCAAATCATAATCACAAAAAATAATAAACTAAAAATATTTTTTAAAAAGATGATAACTTATTTGTGGTCATGATTTGATTATCATTACTTTTGGCAATGACAATCTATCATGCTAACACAATGTGAAAAGAAAGTCTTTTTGTACTAGTGAGTCAGCCTACCATCCTTGACCGATAAATAGTAACCTGGTCTCATGCTTCCTTAGTCTTTAAAAATCATTTAATCCTTTTTTTTTTTTTTTTTTTTTGGCTTATATGAAGAAGAATCGCGTTAGACCTATGGCTACCCAAATCTCCGGATACCACTGCTAGGCCGCTAGGATCCATGGTCTTTAGTCCTTAACTTGCTCCTTTCATAATTCATCATCCTACATTTTTTATTTTATTTTATTTTTGTTATCTCTCCCTTTCTCCCTTGACTTGGTCTTTTCAACTCATATCCAAAGCGAACAAGCTACAAGTTGTTCTCTACAAGCCTACAAGCACACTTGACATTCATCATTCTACTTGAGCCAATCAAAGTTGCAAGAAGGCACTGGCGCGGTTATGGGATATATATTCCCCAACTTTCTCCATTCTTTCCCTTTTCCTTCCTTTCTTTCTCATACTTTCTTCCTCCCTTACTCACTTTTCCTACTCTAAGGCTGTGTATGGATTGAGAGAAATGAAGAGAAGGAAAAAGAAGAAAAGAGAAAATAACTCTCTCCATCCTGTTTGGTTAGTAGACCTTGTTAATGAAGAGAAAAGGATAGAAAGTAATGATAATTACATAATTACCTTTTTTATATATTAAACAAAAGTTGTGTGGGGTATAATTGTCATTTCATCACTCAATAATTCATTTTCTCTTCAAATCTCTTCAAATCTCTCCAATTTGGAGAGAAAGGTAAACAGCCTTATTTTCTCTCCATTTTTTTCCATTTCCTTTCTTTTCTCTTCTAACTTAACAATGAAAATGAGAAAAATAGGAAGAAAATCATTTTCTCTTCTCTTCTCTCCATTTCTCTCAATCCATACATAGCCTAAAAGATCCTAATGCTAAGTTTGGATAAAGAATTTACAGGTGGAATTTGCTTTTGAGATGAAATTTGTAAAATTTTTATAAAGATTTTGCCTATTTCATCTTTGTAAAAATTTTACAAATTTTATTTCAAAAGCAAATTCCTCCTCTAAATTCTTTATTCAAACATAACGTAAAAGACTTCCAGAAAATGTCCCACACCAGACATTCGGATTGGAAACTTGAAAGATATTTCTCCGCTCCTTGTGGTCCTCCTTCCTATCGATATCAATGCCAGCACGGTTCTCTCTGAAAAGGAAGTCCTTTTGTAGGGAGTGGATTCAAATCACTCTCCCCCTTTTGTACTCATCACTAATCAGAGAGTCCAGTTTTAGTCAGATAATCCTGCCTACCATCCTTGACCGATAAATAATGGGGGAAATTACCAAAAGATTCGTTTCTGTTGCAATAAGTCCTCTAATTATTGACTTCTAACAAATTGACTATGGACTTTATTATAAACTGTTGGAAACAAAAACATCCTTCTTGGGATTACTCTTAATAAGTCGAATGCATCGGTTATTTCCCCTAAATAACTAACCTTTTTTTTATTTTATTTTATAAACAGGTAGGATATATTAAGTAGCAAAAACTGGGCCATCTCCAATCTCTTCATCCTCCACAAACACAGAACGAGGAAGATCAGAGATTGGGATAGGACCAAATCGGTTACAATAAGCTGCCCATTGGGCCAAGTCATGAGCAGCCTGATTAGCCCTACAAGGGACAGAGTGAACAACCCAAAAAGTAAAATTACAAAGTAAGGCTCTAGCATCAGCAATAGAGGGGCCAATCGCCCAAGGAGAGGTCAACTCCCCATTAGAAAGGGGGTCTAAAACAACAACAGCATCTCCTTCAAGAATAATGTACAGTTGCTCAATAGACCAAGCACTAGACAATGCAAGGCAGGCTGCTTTAGCCTCAGCAACCATTGGCTCCAAAGGGCCATCTTTGGCAGTCCACACAAAGGTGATCATCCTTGTATGGTCTCTCACAATGGCATTAAGGGGAGAAAAAGTGCTTCTGATAGCTACATCAAAATTGAGCTTGACCCAGCCTTGGGGAGGGGGCTTCTAGGTTGACAAGGGATGAAGATCGGGGGGGCGAGAGACCCCATTCTTAGCCTTGAGATGCTCCAGTGATAATCTCTCAATAGTAAGAAGGAGTTCCTTGGGATCAGTGTCCACCTTATCAAAGACCAATTTATTGCGAGAGAACCACACCATGTCCATCAAAACAGCCGCAAAATGTAGGAAGTGAAGAGCATCATCCTTGGCCAAATGCAAACCCGAACCATTAATGGGAATGATATATAGCCAGTCCATAAGAGATAGGTGGCTGAAGGCGTCCATGCGAAGAGACCATCTAGAACCCATCCATAACAATTTGGAAAATTTACATTCCATGAATAAGTGCTTGGCAGACTCAACATTCGCCCCACAGAAAGGACAAGAAGTGTCTACAATATGGAATCTTCTACAAATGACTCCTCTAACTGGCAAGATATCCCAGCACAGTTTCCAAATTAGAACTTTATACCTCTCATGCAGATGAGAATTCCAGAGAACTTTCCACACATTCTTAGGAAGAGGACCATCATAGGAGAAACGAGCTTCTTGGTCTTTAAGATAGGCAGACTTGACAGAAAAAACTCCATTAGAGTTATGAATCCACGCCCACCTATCCAAGGATTGGTTAGGAGAAATTTGAATTTTGAGGATACCATCCACTTGAAGTGGATAAAAAAAACTATGAAGTTTAGCCGAATTCCATACCCAAGCAGGCTTGATAATAAGATCAGAAACCAAATTAGAACCCAAACCATGATCACCACCAGGGAAAGGACGGAATCCCGGGATAAAAGGTACCCACGGGTCCTTCCAAATATCAATGTTAGTACCATCACCCACTATCATACACATACCTTTAGAGAGCAACTCTTTGCTTTTGAGAATTCTTTTCCAAAGCCAAGAGTCAGTAGAAGAACTCTGCACCTCAAAAAAGTGCTGAAGCTTGCAATATTTGACTTTAAGCATTTGCACCCATAAACAATCATTGTTAGTACAAAACTGCCAACCCAATTTAGCAAGTAAGGCTAAATTGAGGTCCTCCATTCTTCTAAAACCAAGGCCACCAACACTTTTGGGACAGCAAAGGGAATCCCAAGCTTTGAGATATAAACCCTTGACATCTTTAGTGAAACCTCACCAGAAATCCCTAATCCTCACATCCAAAGAACGACAAATAGATTTAGACAAGAAGAAAGAGGACATAGTATAAGTGGGCAGGGCAGAAACTACAGCCCTGATAAGAGTAGCCTTGCCAGCTTGGGATAGAGACTTGGCTTTCTAGCCACAAATCCTATTCTGGACTTTCTCCACAACATCACAAAAAGAAGATGACTTAGCTGATTTCAAAAATAGAGGAAGACCCAAGTATTTGGAATCCAGTGGGGCTTTGCGAAGGTTGAGGTTAGAACAGATCGTAGCAGCTTCTTGACCTCTGAAATTCTTGCTGAAGTGAACTTTGGATTTATGAAAATTGATCGTCTACCCAGACCACAGTTCATATGTATGAAGACAATGGGAAATGGCATCAGCTTTAGACACAGATGCCCTACTAAACACCACAAGGTCATCTGCGAATAAGACATGAGATACCGCCGGGCTGCCTCTATAGATGTGAATATCATGGAACAGTCCATTCTCTTCAGCATGTAGAAAGAGTCTAGATAGCACCTCAGAGCACATAATAAACAAGAATAGGGAAAGAGGATCTCCTTGACGGAGCCCTCTCTCAGGAGAGAAAAGCCCAATTGGAGCACTATTAACCAGCGTAGAGAAGGAGGTAGTCGAGACACATTGACTGATCCAATTAATCCAGGTAGAATTGAAACTAAAGCATTTTAAAACTTCAAAAAGGAAAGCCCATTCAATCTTATCATAAGCACGCTCCATATCCACTTTGATAGCTATGAGCCCACCCTTGCCTTTCTTATTTTTCATGGTATGAAGAATCTCATGCACCATGATAGTATTATCTAAAATGGATCACCCAGGAAGAAAAGCAGCTTGAAGTGGGGAAATAATTTTTGACATGAGTGGCTGCAACCTGTTAGCTAGAATTTTTGCGATGCATTTATAAATAACATTACATAAACTGATAGGCCTAAAGTGCTTAACCAAGTAAGGAGCAGAAGTTTTAGGAATCAAGATAATGTTAGTGTGATTAAGTTGCTTGAGCATAAAACCTCCCAAAAAGAAACTTCTAACCGAAGCGATAACATCAAACTTAATGATAGACCAGTAATGTTTATAAAATAAAGCGGACATACCATCGGGCCCAGGTGCTTTTGAGGAACCCATATGGAAAATGGTATTTCGAATTTCAACTTCATCAGGGATCAAACACAGAGAGTCATTGTCGTCATTAGAGATACAATGAGGAAGCAAGTTCTCCAAGCCAACAAGAACTTCAGGCCTGAAAGAAGAGAATAAACCTTGGAGATGACAGTTGAATAACTCACCAATAGTAGCCCTATAAGATGTCCACTGACCCAACTTATCCTTAAGAAAGTCAATGGAATTCCTTCTACTTCTCATGACTGTAGAAATATGGAAGAATTTGGTATTACGATCTCCCTCTTGAAGCTATTTGACCCGAGAGTTTTGTCTCCAAAGGATTTCCTCCCTCCTGTAACATTCATCAAGCTCAAGTTGCAAACTGTTGATAGCCTCCAAACACAAAGATGTTTGGACCATACTTTGTAGCTTACCAATATTATCTTTGAGTACTTTGATAGTCTTATGGATGTTATCAAAATGATCTCTATTCTAAATTGACAAAGCTTGCCTTGAGGATTTAATCTTATGACAGAGACGGAAGGAAGGAGATCCCAAACACCAAGATTTCTAAGCATGCTCGACCACCAGAGAGCTAGAAGCATCACAAGTCCACATAGCTTAGAATTTAAAGGGCCTCCTAACAACATTTCCATTACCTAAAGAGTCTATGAGAATAGGGGAGTGATCAGAAGCTGTAGCAAGGAGGTGGAGCAAAGATGCAAAAGGGAAAAGCAACCTCCAATCCGCATTCGCAATCCTTCTATCAAGACACTCTTGGATATTAGCCAAATTGCACCTTTTATTGCTCCAAGTAAACGGGTTACTAGCAAAACCCAAGTCAATCAGCCCAAAGGAATCCATAACACCACCCAAGCCCCCAGAAGAAGGACAAGCAAAAGGCCTACCGCCTTTTTTATCAGCTTGAGATAAAACACAATTGAAATCGCCAAAGCAAAGCCATAGACATGCAAAAGAACTAGCTAAACGAACAAGCTGAGCCAAAAAAGCTTCCTTACATTGCTGGTAGGGAGGGCCATACACCCCAGTAAGCATCTAGGGAGTAGAAGGAGGATCATCAAACATAAGAGCATTAACTATGTTGGTGTTAAAAATAGTAACTTCAAGCTCAAGCCCCAGCCTCCAACAGAGACAAAAGCCACTAGCTAAATTGATGGGGGGGGACAAAGACAACATTTGGAAAGCCGAGATTAGAAAGGTAGCACATCAATTTCACATCTTGGAGTTTTGTTTCAGCTAAGAAAATAACATCAGGATGAACTTCACGCACCATAGCCCGAAGCGAACGAACCGTTATCGGACGGGCAAGCCCACGGCAGTTCCATGAAAGGATAATCATCTTGCTGGATGGGTAAGGGAAGAACTCACAACAAAAGCCAGAGCGAATGAAGAGCCTCCCATCGTAATTCCAGTAAAAACACCCTCCGAGGCCTTATCACAAACAGTTGGCGAGCATAAAACTTGAAGCTTGGCTAAAGCAGAAATAGTGGAATTATTATGAGTATGGAGGAATGGTGGAATGTGATGAAGAGGTGGCTTTACCGAATGAAACTAAAAGTAAATAAAAAACAAGGTTAAATGTATAGGGAAGTGCGGATGGGTGGATATATCGCTGGGTAAAGACGAAGTGAAGAAAGAAATGAAAAAAAAGAAGTTAAAAAAGAAAAAGGCGAATATAAGAAAGGGATTTGGACAGAACTAAAGGAGGAAAAAATCAGAAAAAAGAGATAGAAGAATGGAAAACGGGTAAAAAAAGGAAATAGAAATAGAGAAAGGGGAAGTGAGGATAGATCTGAGATTACCTCAGGGAAACAGCAGCCCTAGGCTGGGTGAAAAGCTTTACTCTCTAGAGAGAGAAAGCGGCAAAACCCCACATTTTTTGAACCAAAAACCCCTAAATAACTAACCTGTCCCATGCTTCTTTAGTCTTTAAAAATCATTTAAAAATCTCCAGATACCACTCCTAGAGTCCTAGGTCACTAGGCTCCATGGTCTTTAGTCCTCCACTTGCCGCAAGGTACCTTGTCTCACACCTTATTTCATATTTTGTCTTATTATACGTATTGAAGAGGATTTTAATTTTTAAAATTTAATCATATCAATGAATCTCATAATTTTATTATCCTAAATATACATAATAGAACAAAGTGGACCAAAATAGCATTTTCCTTTCCTTTCCACAATTCATCATCCTCCATTTTTTATTTGTTTTTTGTTCTCACAGAGCTTTCTCCCTTGACTTGGTCTATGCAACTTGTATCCAAAGCGAAAAAGCTACAAGCCTACAAGCACACTTGACATTCATCATACTACTTGAGGCAATCAAAGTTGCAAGAAGGCGCGGGTGCAGCTCATTTAATCTGGTACTCAAATAAAGAAGAAAATAAACTCAAATTAATGAATTTTCAAAATCAATCATTTTGGGCGTGTTTGGTTGTCTAATTCAATTAAACAATTCAAAAAAATTTTCATAGGATTGAACACATAAATTTATCAACTTGAATTAAAATATTTTAAAATATTGGAGTTATCACTATAGTTGATATTTGTAGATATCTCATTTTTAACGAGAAAAATCATTGGTTAGAAGCCCACATGTCTCAAGAAACATAAAAAAAAGTCAACTTTAATAAACTTTTTCAAACATTTAAAGTCTCAAGTTAACTCAAAAAACGCATCAAGAGCAATCCAAAGCCCTCAGTCTCGCATCAATTAGAGCTCCATAGCTCAGGATATTCAGAGTCAAAGTTCCACTCAAATTTGGACGAACACTATCTGTCTCAAAGTTTGTGTTAAGAATAAAGCTGCAATCATTAGCCAACCTCTCTGTTAGATTAAAGAGATCGCCCAAATCTTCCTAACACCACTAGAATTGCATCAATTAGAGTACCCGTCATAAGATATTTATATTTGAAGTTTCACTCGATAATTGGACAATTCATACTCTACTCGAAATTTGTGCCAAAAAGCAAGCTATCTACAATCATCAGGCGATATCCTAGTCAAATTAAAGATCACATCGAGACCTTCCCAACACATCTTGAATCGGGTGCTTCTACTGTAACTTGCCAAATTTTTCGGTATGGTACCCAAAAAGGAGAAACCATACAAATGATGACATGTGTAGGGAATAAGGTTCTTTAGTAGAATTGTGACCGGTTGGCAACAGCCAACTTCAGGTTGCAAAAATAAAAGGGGAGTGTTATGCCTATAATGACTTTTGTACCCCAAAATAGCATCAGCAAAGGCTAACATGTTTAATTAAAATGGTAATTATAATAAATGTTGCATTTAAACCAACCACCTACCTAGATCCATCAAATAGGGCATTCAAAGTAGTTGGAGCTTCCAACCATTTTTCATCCCTTTTCTATATTCTCTACCAACATATCTCTTGCCAAACCTGTTACTTACCATTTTTTTCATCTTTTTTCTTTTTTTTCATTCTTGTACTCATAATGTGAGAAGCTATGGCATTGGCATTACAAAGGGAATAGATCAAAATTGGTAAGCCAACCCTCAAATTAAGTTCATCTGTATTTAAATCTATTTTTAGTTTTTCATTTTAGAATAATAGTGTCATTGATATGCCAGACATTTCATTTGGTACATGGTACACACATTTCATTTGGTTTTACTATTGCATTTAGAAGGTTTTACCATTTAGTGCCATTGCTCACTAGACAAATTATATGAACCATGGTGCTCATATTTTATGGGTTTTACTTCATTCTTTCTGCCAAAGATGCTTACTGGATTTTATACATACATATATATATATATATATATATATATATATATATATATATATATTATATTTAGGAGTTTTTAGTGTGAGGTCAGTAAATGCTGAGGTGGCAGCCCAATAACTCTTCCCTCCTTAATCCTTCATTCTCTTTCATTTTGGGCCCACACAGCTGATGCTAGCATTTTACTCTCTTATGGCCTTCTCCCTTTCTCTCTCCAAACACCTCTTCCACCTCAATCTGCCCTCCTTTCCTTTATTTGACGTTCTTTCTCTCTTTCAAATTTCAAAATTTGATTTAATTCCCCCTTCCTTTCCTTCTATTCTCTGTTCTCTCTTTTGAGCACACAATCCTCACCGAAAATGGCTGGCATGGGTATTGCTCGCCGAAAATGGGTGGCATGGACACAACCAATGCTTGCCATCAGTTCGATTCCAACAGGCCCGTGTGAAAAGTAATCCTCTCTTTTGAGCATACAATCGTCGATCTGTTTTGCTGCAAACCATACATTTCCATTCTTAGGCAGAGTGATCGACGATTGACTCCATCTCAGACAGGGATGCCGATACTGACACCATCGGCACCCCCTCTCTCTCTCGCCCACAGATCAACCACGTTCACCTCTCTCTATGTTTCCCACCGCCGGCAAAGATGCAGCTAAAGGGGTTCGTTGGAAAAATGAACGAGGTTAAGTCCTCTCCTTGACAACATCGTTTCCAATGGCCGGATACCTTTTCCTCACATCAACAACAACAATAACCACCTTACCCGAAAAAAAAAAAAAAAAAAAAAAAACGACGGCAACACCTTCAGATTTTTTGACAAACCCTCCAACCATGGGATCTTAAAAAATGAATGCATATTTTATTGTTTTGTTCTTGGTCCATGATTTCAGATTTCTACAAAAACCCATCTTCAGCAAGATCTACACAAACCCACCATGGTTTCAGACTCAGATTTCTTCGTCCATGTTCTTCCTCCATTTTTTTCGATCTGGAACTCGATGGTGTCCCTTGGCTCCTCGTCACCATGACACTCCTCCCTTCCACCATCATCTCTCTCACCAGCAAGGTTCGCCGTAATCCTCCTCTCCACTATCATCTTCCTCTTTAGTCTTCTCGATGTTCGCTGTTTGTGATGATAAAGGAGGGCCAAACCCATGGCCGTTGATCTGTAACAAAGGGGCAAAACCAGATCTGAGGGAGGGCCAAACGTCACTGTTTTAATAGATTTTTTTTGCAATTATTTATGAAGTTAGTCATTAGGAACAATTGATTCTTTCTTCTGAAATAGGCCAAAAAAAAATAATAAAAATTGGTGGTTTTTTTTTACCCAAGAAAGATCAACAATGAAAGGAATTTCCATGTTCATATTTGGTTTTACAATTTGCAATACTTAAAAATATATTGAACCAAACTGAAATTTACAGGTTTTCTTGAATCTCTAAGATCGAGGGGTTGCAGTTGTTGGCAATAGAGGACGATGGTCGGCATCGTCGGAATGGTAGTGAACGGAGTTGATCTGTCCGTGAAGTGAGGGTTTGTTGAAGAGAGAGAGAGAGACGGTCGGGTAAAGTAACTTTGGGATTAACCAAAAAAAAAAAAGTAACTTTGTGAGTCTTTAAAAAATTAATACCTAACTTTGAATCGCAGCCGTCGATCTAAGGAGAATGGCTAGGATTAGCTTTCGTGCGGGATGCTCAAACGGCGTCTTCACCTGTTGGAATTGAACTGAAGGTTGGGGTTTTATGTCATTGAAGATGAAGGGTTGTTCATACCGTGGTGGGTTCACCATGGCTTCATGCACACTGCTTCATAAGTAAGGATGCAGACAGTTGAATCATACATAAAAATATATTGACTTAAATTCTAAATCACTAAGCTATTGATTGTCTTGATATTTATTTGCGATTCTCGCTCATCGCGCGGGTTTCTACTAGTGTATATATATATATATATATATTGGGTACCATACTGAAAAGCATCCGAAGGTACCGAAAACAAATGGGTTACTATTTAATGATGGTTTTCCTACCAAATACTTCGTGTGAACCACTTACTATTTTGTGTGAACCATGGACCATTTAGTAATTATCATTTCCTTACCATTTGGAATGACCAACTTACCATTTGGAGTGACCAAAAGTGACCAACTTAGTATTTGAAGTGATCTAATTACCATTTGGAGTGACTAAAAGTGACCAACTTACCATTTAGAGTGACCAAAAGTGACCAACTTATCATTTGGAGTGACCGACTTACTATTTGGAGTGACCCACTTACTATTTGGAGTGACCAAAAAGCAAGCTATCTACAATCATCAGGTGATATCCTAGTCAAATTAAAGATCACATCAAGACCTTCCCAACACATCTTGAATCGCATCAATCGGAATTTAGAATCTCAAGTTATGGCCAGTTTTTAATCACTTGTAAAATGAAGTAGTGTGCAAGTCACATGATGACATCATTGCAATGATGTTGTGAACCACGGGTTTCGATCCAAGGGAGGAAGGAGAACCCTTCTTTTAAAAAGACTTGTAGAGATTTAAATTAATAAAAATCTGGTTTTTAAAAGGTTCACAAAAACAAAACAAACAAGGAGTCGCCACCTCATTTTTAGGAAAAGAGGAAAACCATAAAAACAGTTTTTAAAGAAAACCTTTGAAAAACAAACCTCATGACTCCGATCAAGGAAAAGCAGGTCTATCAAAACAAGAGAGGATTCGGAGACTAAGTTACGATGTGGGAAGGTTCTAGGAAACATCCTATAGGCACCCACATCGCCCCAAAATGGGTCTCTGAATTTATATGGGCTATTTCAATCACTTCCTAATTAGTCACCATGCATATGCAAAGAATCATCCATAAACCAATCGCATTCATCCATGAACATCCATAAAGCAGTAAACATCCATAAAGCATGTAAACATCCATGAACAGATATGAGAGATATAGAAAGCAAGTAAGAGATAGAGAGAATGAGCAAACAAGTCCATCCTATCCACTAGCAAATATGTGATGGATAAATGAGTAAGCAAACAAATCCATCCTATCCACTAACAAATATGTGATGGATAAATGTATAAGCATGGGTCCATCCTACTCCACTAGCATATATGTGATGGACAAATGGGTAGAAAGAAAGAAGAAAAGAAGGAAAAAGAAAAAACCTAGGATACTTAGTATCCTAGGGCGGACTTGAACATCAAATGAGCGCCTACGTACCTTACATACAAAGATGTAAGGATCAAAGTCCACGTAGTTCGATTGAGAAGGGGTTACTCCCTTTACAATGAACTATAAACCCTAAGTTTCCATTAAAAGAAAAGAAGAGTTTTAAAAGAAGAAAGATTTCCAAAAAAGGAATTTAAGAAAAGATAGAAGTTGAAAAGAGATAGAACTCTTATCCAAAAAGAAGTTTGAGAAAAATAGAATTCTAAAAGAGATAGAACTCTAATTAAAAAAAGAGTTTGAGAAAAGTAGAATTCTAAAAGAGATAGAACTCTAATTAAAACAGAAGTTTAAGAAAAGTAGAGTTTTAAAAGAGATAGAACTCTAATTAAAACAGAATTTTAAGAGAGTTGGAAACTTAGGACTTCTAATTCAAAGTAAAGACAATAACCCGAGGGGGAGAAGAGAACAATTCATACACAACTTACCATAAACCACTTACCATATGCAAATTATCCCGAAACATCGAGAAAACACCAATTAATCACCCCATGTATTCTATAGGGCAATTATTAAGCTCAAATCAACCATATTCATGCTCAAATCATCAATAGAAGACCTAATTCAAATCTGGACAGAATACTAAATATGCATATAATGACCTAACACTCATGCAAATCATCCCGAAACATCGAGAAATCACCAATTAATCACCTTATGTATTCTATAAGGCAATTATTAAGCTCAAATCATTCATATTCATGCTCAAATCATCATTAGAAGACCTAAATCAAATCTGGACAGAATACTAAATATGCATATAATGACCTAACACTCATGCAAATAACAAAAATCAAAAGAAAAACTCAATCCTATATGCTCCTATATGCTCTAAACACCCTAACATGCACAAAACTATCAAAAACATGCTAAATAGGCATTACCATGATGAAAATATCATATGACAATCCTAAACATGAAAAGAAAACCTAACATGATGCCTTAGATAAGTACTTTATGTAAGAATGTGAAATAATCATCCTTACGGCGAGCTTTCTTAAGTAAAACTATCCGGAGATAATTTTACGTAGAAATCACTCCGTATGAATGGTTTCTTCACATATCCTACGTAAAATATATACCTAAGAATGCAAAGAAACTCACAGCGCACTTAAACACACTCTAGAAAGCACCCATGCACAGCCTCACCCTCTAAGGACGATAATTATCCTCGAAAAGGATAATCATCCATACACCTATGAAGGCGAGGCTTACACAGCAAGTGTCCTATACAAAAGATGCTTAAAATCATGCATATAATTGAACCATGAAGAGAAAACGGCCTAAACACACCAATTGATTTTTCATGCAAAACGTACCTCTATCCTTAAGAGAGAAACTATCCTAACAGCAAGCAATTCGCAATCCTAATCCACTAACATGCATTCTCATCATATTTGAATCATATACACTCTAAAATATAGATTATATATGATTCCTAAATCAATTCTAAACCATAACTATGCAGAGAATGGAGTAGAAGAAGAAGGAATTGTAAAAGAAAGCAAAGGAGACTTACAATAAAGCAAGGGTCTTCGCTGCGTTCTTCCTTCTCTTTGGCTTGGTTCCCTTCTAGTTCTCCTTTGAAATTGCAGTAGAAAGCCTCCTCCAAGTGATATGGGTGTGTGCAAATTCGTGGTCCCTCTCTCTCTTATGAATATGAAGTGTCAAATAAGCCAAAAAGTCCAGCCAAAAGTCCCTTATGCTAATGAATGAGCCTCTATTTATAACCAACCAACCATATGAACCAATGGTTGAGATTAATTCACCATAAAATCAATCTAGGGCTGTAATTAAATCCCATGAATGTTAAACAACTCAAAACCACCTCCCAATAGGCTTAGAAGTCCTTTAGAAGGCAGAAAATCGGAGTAGTAGAGTCCCATTTCGTCAAAAACTCAAAAAGAGAAAAATCAGGACGAAGGGCTCGGGTGACCGGTTGGGTGAACCGGTTGGACCGGTTGGGTGAACCGGTCACCCGAGAGTGAGATTAGGTTTCCTCGGTTTTGAGGATTCTTGACTCGGCTTGGACTCCTAACTTCAAACGGACTTAAATTCTTCATTTTAACTCCGATTTGAGTGATTCAAAAGCCAAAATTTCAAGGATTCAATGTAGAATAAGCCTAGAATACTCTTGAACCAAGAATCCCTAACCACGGTCAAGTGGCTGGGTTTTCATGAGGCGATTACCCGAAAAACGGTCAATTAAGCATAAGGTAATGTGGTGAACCAATCCCAAACCTATCAATAAATTAAATTGGCACTTCAATTAGATTCATTTCATCATTCTAAGGTCAATGGAACACTCTGGAACAAATTTGGAAGTCAATTGGAAAATATACGAAGTAAAAGACGAAATTGCCCTTCAAGTCGCAAAAGTTCTAATTAGCTATCCAAACCTATCTGGAATTGAGCCAAATTTGACACACATATCCAAAATGATCCTAGAAACTAAATGCAAGTGATGGGACTCAATAAAGAGACAAAAATATGCATGCGATGATGACCTATTCTCGTAAGGCTTAAAAGGGCAAAATTGTCCTTTAAGGCTTAGGGACTCCTACATGCTTCTAAACCTAACCAAATGATATCATGATCTCATGGGGGTGAAAATGGGGTGTCTACAGATGCCCCTCATTGGTGGAGTTTGCTTCGCAAGCGACACCAATGTTAGAAAAGACAGCCCATTTTCACAAGGAAAGGGCAAATAACCAAGGCTTTGAACTTCAACAGTAACTACTGAGGATGTTCATGACCGCTATAATGCACACTTGTACAAAATAGAGGGGGTTTGTGTGTGACTCGAAAGTCATTTAAACACACGGTACTCTCATATGCTTATTCTTTCTAATAGGAACACATATGCTCCTATAATGTACGCTCATTCTTTATAATGAGGACACGCACAAGATAGGGGGCGTGTGTGACCACAAGGATCATTTAAACACACTATACCTTTATACGCTCACCTCACTGGATGAGAGACCTCGTATGCTTCCATAATGTACGCTCACCTCACTGGATGAGAGACCTCGCACAAAATAGGGGGCGTGTGTGACCACAAGGGTCATTTAAACACACTATGCTTACTAAACAAAATCATGAAACTTTAATTTTAATAACTTTGTTAAAATCAAGTGAGGGCAATCCATTCATTGTGCTATAATTTCCTCAAGAAATAAATAGCAATGCAAAGCAATCCATGTATGTGACTCAAAGAGTCATTTAAACATACTATCACAAACACTTCTATCCAAGCAATAACAAGCTTTATTTTAACAATCTTTGTTAAAATTAAGTGGAGCAAATATTCCAAACGTACTATAATTTCCTCAAGAAATTAATAGCAATGCAAGATAATCCATGTATGTGACTCAAAGAGTCATTTAAACATACTTTCCAAAACCAATTCCAATCAAGCATTCATACGCTTTATTTTAACAATCTTTGTTAAAATTAAGCAAAGCACACACTCTAATTATGCTATAATCTCCTCAAGAAATTAATAGCAATGTCAATTCATCCTAAAGAATCAAGAGATAACAATTTCATGATCCTTACAAAGCATCTCAAGCATCCAATCAACTCATCATCTAATCAACAAAGCTTTATTTTAACCCGAGGATTAAAAATAAGCAAGAACATTCAATTAATCCCAACGTGCTATAATTTCCTCAAGAAATAAATAGCAATAGCAACTCAATCACAAGAAATCAAGGAATATAAAATTCCATGGTTGCAAACAAATATCATAAGCATCATCCTTCCATCATCCAAAGATAAAGCCTTTTAACAAGGTAATTGTCAAAGTGGGCTTGCAAATATCACCATGAGTGCACTAATAATTCAATTAGTGACTAATCACTCATCATTTCATTCATTTCAAATCATTCACATCAGGTTCTAGGCTTTTTAAGATGAATTTCATCAAAAAATCAAGCGAAAAGGGGCCCGGTTAAGCGAAATTGTGCGAAAAATGCACAAAACGAAAAACCGATTTGGGGGACCGGTTGGACCGAACCGGTTGGACCAGTTGGTGAACCGGTTGGACCGGTTGGGGCCAACCGGTCACCCGACAGTGAATTTTCTGCTGCACATTTTTGGTGTTTTGGCTATAAAGCTTTGCACCTTCCTTCATTTGTTCATCCTTCCAACTTGGTTTTTGAGAGCTTCTCTCTCTAGAAACCCAAAACCCAACATTCCCAACTCCAAAATACCAAAAATTTGGCATTAAACTTGAATCATTGTGGTGATTAAACACCAACAACATCACTTTCAAGGAATCAAAACAACCTTTGATTCATCAAATCAACCTTCCCAACTTACTTTTTCAAATCAAACCCATTTTCTCAAGAACACCCAACATGAGTTCTTCATCAAATAAATATTCCGATGCAAAATATCCACATCACTTCATCAAGAAAACATACAAAGCACCTCATTATGAGGTCAACCGGATAGCTTGCTCTTGGAACCCAACAATCATCTCTCCTACATCCATTCCATGAATGAGGAAAGATAATTCCCAACTCCTCCAAGTTCATTCTTATTCTTTCATTTCATTGTTTCTTTTCAAATATTTGCTATTCTTATGAATGAAATGCATTGAGTTCTTGTTATTTTGACAACTTTTGGGAGTTTTCCATATACAAAGACCTCATTTTCCAACATAGGCATAACTATGCCCACCAAGTGTTTGATAAAATTCCCAAGAGAATAAAATCTTTCTTTTTGCTTTCAAATGGTCAAGATAATCAAAAGTGAACTCAAGAGCATTCTCTAGAATGCTAACCCATGGATTTTGAAGTTCTTTTCTTTACAAAAAACCTTGTAGGCATAACTATGCCCACTAAGTGTTTGATAAAATTCCCAAGAGAATAAAATCATTCTTTTTGCTTTCAAATGCCAAAAGTTCTTGAACAAACTATCAAAGGTATTTTCCAAGGAGTTGACCTATGAGTTTAAAAACATTTTTTCTTTACAAAAATCATGTGGGCATAACTATGCCTACCAAGTGTTTGATAAAATTCCCAAGAGAATAAAATCATTCTTTTTCTTTTCAAATGCTTTAACCAACCCAAGGAAAACTCATGGGTATTCTCTTTGAATGCTAACCTTTGATTTTTGAAACACTTACCTTTGCAAAAACTTTCTTTCCTTATGTGTAAACTTTTGAAAATCTTGAAAAACCATGAATTTAAACATTCTTGAGTTATTCATTAAGCATAGCAAATACTCAAAATAACAATTTCCATGATTTCCTTTATTCTTTGTAGCCAAATTTTGAGGACAAGACAAGACATGCCCTCGGGGGAGTTATTGAATGGTGGCGAAAAATGGCCACACGGCAACCCGAAACCCAGAAAATTATAGTTAATGCGGGTTTTGGAGACTTTCTGAGCGCTTTGTGGGTGGAGCAGAGGGATAGACAAGCTTTGCTGGCCCTCACTGAGTTGTGGTGGGACACCACCAACACGTTTCATTTCAGCTTTGGGGAAATGACTCTTACCCCAACAGACATCACTGTCATTACCGGACTTCGCCTAGGTGGGCGGAGATTATCTTACTATGAGAATGCTCACGGGGATCCCCATTATCTCTTGGAACAACTCGGGACCATGGTACCTGTTCAAAGGGGTGGAGTGCGCCGAACTTGGCTAAAGATTCATTTTGGCGATCAAAGAGAAGAGGATGACGCGGATCCATCTTGTCTTGCCCGAGCATTTATGCTATATATGTTGTCTAGCATATTCTTTGCTAGCTCTGGTGATATTGCTCCTTTAGGACATCTTGCTTGCATGGAGGATGTTTGGGGGATGGGCGATTACAACTGGGGTAATGCTGCTCTTGCTGTACTGTATAGGTCTATGAGTGATAGATCGCGTGGAGTGAGCACAAACCACTACGGGATGTCCTTTATCTGGGAGGTAAATCAACCCACAAATTTCCTTTCTAATAATATTTGCAATGAGTACACATTATCACTTTCTTTTGAAATTCATTTTCTTTTTTGAAAACAGATTTGGTACTACGAGTACTTGGGGTTTGAGCGTCCCCCCCTCATTGACAATGATCCTTCATGGCCTGTGATGTCCAATTATCACATCGACAACAGGTGTGATTCAGTGGACAATAAGCACGACTATGCCCATGCTAGGTGTCACACCCCATTTTTGCACCACCTTACTAGGGCTCACCATTTCATGTAGGTTTTTGTTTTGTTTTTGAGTCTAGTTGCTTGCATTAGTTTTCTAGAGTCACAAGGACATTGGACATGAATTTTGGTTCAATTCGGAGTTGATCTTGAGGGATAATAAGGACTTTTGTGACTTGAGGGGTATAATCGTCTTTTAGGTCACAAACTTTTCCTCTGACCTTGAAATGATCTCCAAGTTGTCAATTGGAGTTCATATTGATGCATATGAGGTATTTCTAGGTTCAATTTGA
This sequence comes from Liquidambar formosana, assembly GCA_039720395.1. Taxonomy (NCBI): domain Eukaryota; kingdom Viridiplantae; phylum Streptophyta; class Magnoliopsida; order Saxifragales; family Altingiaceae; genus Liquidambar; species Liquidambar formosana. The sequence continues at coordinate 23,375,532 of CM077824.1, read as the reverse complement.
TGAATCAATGGCTTAGGGTTAAAATGGCTCAATATGGTTCAAGTTAGTTAATTGACCCTTCCTTGGGTTAGCTTAAATTGACTCACAATTACCAACCAAATCTTTTCAAATTGACTTTAACTAGTCTTCATTTTATCCCTAAAAATGTTTTAGAAAGTTTAATTTTGGTTTGGAAAACATTTGGTTCAATCCTATGTGTATACCTATGCTTTACAAAGGTAGAGCATAGCGGTTAACCGCCTTTGTCAAACCTAACCATGCCCCCATGGTTAGTGGTTTTCATCCTAAAATGTTCAAAAATGTCTTCCTCATCGAAACACGGTCGTTTTGGCTTTCGTTTCATCAAAATCGGAGTTAATTTGACCCCAAAACACTCCTAGAAGGCAACAGAGTCCAAAAATGTCAAAAAACTGAAGTGGGCTCGGGTGACCACCCAAGCCCGGGAGGCTAGCCGCCCAGCCCCTGGTGGCTAGCCACCCAAGGCCTGGTGGTCACCCGAGGCCACTTACCTATTTTTGCTGAAACGGGATTCCTTCCCTATTTTGACGGCTTGGGACTCTTTTGGACGACTTTCCTTCTAATTTTTGGTAACTTTTGAGTTTCTTAAGCACCAAGGGAGTCTGTAATGACCCTTGGATTAAATTTTAGGGTTTTAATCCTAGCCATTGATTTATCCTAATTGAACTCTATAAATACCCCCCTATGCTTCAGCACAAAGGGAGGCAATTGGAGGCCACTTTATGTATTAAACCTGAGTGTTTGAGAGAGAATAAGAGAGAGAGAGCTAAAGGAGAGTTGGAGTTCCTGCTGTAGCTTTGAAAAACATTGGTTCAAGTCATCCACAAGAGCAAGAGAGTCTCTACAGCAGCAAGGAAGCTCTTCCTAAGGTAACACTCCCTTCTATTCAAGTTTAAATTAGGGTTTCTTGTAGAATAGGACTATTGCATGCTAAAGTTGAGTTTTTTATCATGTGTTATAGCTATAGTTAGTTAATATACATGGTTTAAATACTGTTCATCATGAGTTATGCATGCTTTAGGGCTATTCTATAGGTTTTTAAGCATGATTGTGAGTTTAGGGTTCCTATTGTCCTTGTTTTAGGTTAGTTTCATATAGCATGTCAAAGTAGGCTTTTTTATTGGTTTTTCTTCGTGGTTGTTATGTGTATGATATATATAGAACAACTATGATATTTTATGCATGCATGTAGTGGATTTTTAGGGTCTTTTGCATGTCTTAGTGTTAGGATTGCCTTAAGGTTTAGTTTTATTCACTGTTTATGTTATTTGCATGATTAGTGGATGAATTTAGGCTTTAATACTATTCTGTCCAGATTTCTTTGTTCTTCTTTTTGTCTTGTTTTGAGCACGTGTAAGGGTGTAAACAGGTGCGATAATTGCCTCATTGCAAATAGGGCTATTATTGCTTAAGCTTGCTATTTGCTTGGAGTAATTTCCAAAGGTAAGTAGGGTGTGGAAGTGCCCTAATTCACTTCTTTCTTCCTTAACTTTTCCCTTCTCCCTTTTTAGGGTTACTTCTTAATATGAATCCATGGTGAATCACTAGAGGTTTCCTTGTTAAAATAAAGTTGCCTTTTTCTCAAAGTTTCCATCTTGTGGAAGTTACTTTTATTTCAAACTTGGTTTAAATATCAAATTTTCTATCTTTCAAATAAGGAAACCTAGGGTTTTTACCATAGGTTTATATTAGGATTTAACCCCAATTCTCTTCGAACTACGTGGACTTTGATCCATGTATTTCGCTACATGGTACGTAGGCGCTTTGAGGTTCAAGTCCGCCCTAGGATCTAAGTATCCTAGTTTTGTTTTGTCTTCTTTGTTTTTGTTTGTTTATTATGGATGGAATATATGATATGCATGCAATTCTTGTGGTGATATACTTGCTGATTTTTGTATGGTAAGACTTTAATTTAGCCCAAATAAACTAAGAGACCGAAAGGGTGACATGGGTGCCTATAGGCTTTGCCTAGAACCTTCCCATGTCATAACTTAGCCTCCGAATCCCAATTTCTTTGGTTTCCAAAAGACTGTTTTTGCCTTTCCTTTTTAAATATGGAGTCATTCAAATTGTTTTCTTAAAACAAACTGTTTTTAGGGTTTTCCTTGTTTCCTTTAAAAAAATAAGGTGGCGACTCCCTTTTCTTTTTCAAACCTATTGTCTTTTCAATCCTTGTGGGCCACTTTTTGGGGTTCACACTAGGGCATTCCTGGCTTGCATTACTGCGGACAAAGTAATCTCTAAAGCTTTTATCTTTTGAATTCCATCTTCTTTCAATTCTTTCTCTTAACACCAACTCATGAATTAGGTGGACTGGGATCCATGGGCACAATGGAAATACGCCCTTGAGGAGCAATGCCATAGGTGTGTAGACATGACAGAGAAGCGGATCCTCCTAGAAGGTCCTATGGGTCGCTACTAGTATCTTGGAGAGAGAGTTTGGCGCCAAGTAAAAGGCAACATCAATGCAGCTGCAGTCCCTATGGCACCACCTGAGAACATGAGACATGTCAACTCCTTGCAGGGGCGCGAATTGATCAAAGCTATACGAGGCAAGGATGCGATTGACTTCATAGTTCCGAATGGGAACTACGAGAGTTTCTGTAGGAGGTACCTGATGCCTCCTAGGGTCGTAGGAGTTCCACCCGTAGGGGTAAGTACATACTCCACCCCATACATGCTTTGGAAGTGTTTCCTAGCTGACTATGTGCCACTCTTTTCAGGGATGGCGAGCTCGTGGTCACCATTCCACAGTGGGTTCGACCTCAGGTGTGTCAGGGGTGCATATGGATAGTGATGATGAGGGCATGGATAGGGACGCACTGCCCCCTTTGCCACGGCCTAGGTGGTCCATTGATCTGTGCCAAGGAGGTGACATCGTGCCCATGACTATAGCACCTCCCGTGATGGACGAGGTTCCTCAGATAGATCCTAGATATGAGACTGTAAGTTTCAAGGTTGACTTGATTCTCTTAATCCCCAACTATTCATTAGACACTTCTTACCCAATTTCTCTTCACAGACACTCACCGGGTATTCACAAGAATGGATCAATCTCAATGCCAGCTTGAGGAGGGACATGATGAGGATGAGCCTAAACCTATCAAAGCAAGAGGCATATAGAGCGGGCGAACACGCACACCCAGTAAGAATAGCTCAAATCAAAAACTTTTGAAAATCTTTGGTTTTCCTCTTTAAAAAGTGGTACTCACATCATTTATTTTCTTGAAAACTTGCAGATTAATTCCTTCCCTCAGTACAACCCAGCCGCGGCTCCACCACCTCCTCCACCAACAGAAGAAGCAGGGCCAAGCAAGAGAAGGAAACCATGAAGGAAGCATCGAAGACACTTATTTTAAGTTTAGGAAACTTAATTTAAGCATCTAGAAACTCTTAACTTGTGAAATCCTTGTACTAAGCCTATGTGGGCATTTATGTTATCTTTCAAGTTCCTTCTTTTTAAACCAAGTTCATGCATTCCCCACCTTTGAATTATGATATCTATCTCTTGTTGGTTGAATTTCATGACTCTTGACTCAAGCATGAGTCAATTTGAGCTCAAAATGGTCAAAATTGGCCTTCCGGAGCATACGGGGGTCAAAAATGGTCAAAACAGGGAATCGGGAAAAACGGCCTCGGGTGACCGGTTGGGCCCAACCGGTTGGACCGGTTGGTGAACGGGTTGGACCGGTTGGCCTCAACCGGTCTCTCGAGCACTTTTGCTGTTTACGCACTTTGCGACTTTTTGACGCTTTTTTCGACTTCTAAGCCTTCTAGGACTCAAATTTGAGCCTAAAGGCCTATAAAAACACCCCCCACATGTTCATAAACCATTATTATTCATTCAACATCAATTCATGGAGACTTTTGATAGCTTTTTGACACTTTGCTTCAGCAACATGAGTAAAGAAGACAAAAGGGTTTTCAAGAGTTATGGCTTGGGCGCGCTCTATTCCCTCGCCAAAGTCAAGGTAAATTGGACTATGCTCTATGCTTCTACATACTTTTGGGACCCTGAACTTCATGTTTTCCGTTTCCATCGCAATGAAATTTGCCCCACCCATGAGGAATTTTGCGCGCTGTTCGGAGTGCAACCATCAGGGCCCTTCATCCTTCCATACCTTCGACAAGGTTATGTTTCTTCTTTTGCTTCTCTTTTGGAAATCTCTACCCACGATGCTATGGCCTTTATAAAAGGCAACATGGTAGATTTGAACAAGCTAGCAACATCTTTCCTGCCCCTTGGGAGGTCATGTGGGCTGCCTTTATCTCGACCACGTCAGCATGCCTTAGCTTTCTGCTTGATTGGGAGGTTTCTCATCACCAATGGTACGTTGTTTGTCCCAATTGAAATTTGTGAGCTTGTAACTCCTCTTTCCAAGTCCCGAAACATAATTCCAATGGTTCTAGCGAAAACTCTCAATGGGCTAGACAAGGTACAGGATCGGTTTGAAGCGAACTTTGAGGGCAGCCCTCTCCTTCTTCATATGTGGTTGCTAGAGAAGTTAAACCTCTTATCATCTCCTCGTGTTGCAAATTATGGGCCTCAGCACTTCCGTCTGCGTGTTCCTGAATTCCCGTCAGATGCTTCTCCTGACGAATGGCTTGACATGCTGTACCATACCTCATGGCGGTCTATCTGTTGGCACGTGCCTCACTGGAAGTGTGACGAAAAGGTGCTCTTGCGAACTGTGGGCTGTACACTTATCAAGTTGATGGGCTTGAAAGTGACTTCTTTTTACTGGCCATCTCGAATCCTTCGGCAATTTGGTGCAGTTCAAACAATTCCAAACACCCAAACGAGTACCATTCAGACAAATTTAAGGCAAATTCACCCTGTTCAACCTGTTTCTCATCTCTGGTTAAATGGATGGAGGATAGATGGAACGGTTGGAACTCTGCTACCCTTGTTCAAAACACTAATGGACCTTATGAGCTTAGCAAGGAATACAAGAAGTGGTTATCTGAAGACATTGGTCATAAAGAAACAACAATGAGGGCTCAAGTAGCTGAGTTGATTGGGATTTCTTCACTGGGGAGTACAAAGAGGTCAAGGGAGGATGACACCAAAGCAAACAAGACTACTGGAACAAAGAAGACTTCTCAGAGAGCAAGGAATTAGCAACCCTTTTGAATTTTAAGCATGTTAAGCACAATAATAGTCCTTCGAGACTTACAATTATTACAAATAAAACTATTATCAATTTCTCTAGTTTTGAATGAATTGCCATCAAACAATTAACTTTGTTTTATGAATTGCTTTATACATTGCCATGCCCCTTGTTTCTTTTCTCTTTTCTCAATTGGACCGCACCCAAGGTAACTTTATGGGCTGCCTACGTATCTCCATCATGTTATAAACATTTTCTTCTTTTCTTTTCTTTTCTTTCTTTTTTTCTTCTTTCTTTTCTTTCTTCTTTTTTTCTTTTTTTTTTTCTTCTTTTTCTTTTTTGAATGATGGAGAATCAGGCCCTCGTAGTTCATGCTTTTCTTTTGCCTAGGCCGCCCTTACGGGTTTTCAACCTATCAAGCTTACACATGGTATCTCTTGAGTTGATCTAAATTGGTTGGTTGAGAGAACTCTATTCCATCCAAATCCATCAATCGAACTGCTCCTCCTGGCAATATCTCCTTTATGATGTAGGGTCCGCCCCAGTTAGGCCTGAACTTGCCCCTTGGATCAAAGATAGGCGCACGGATTTCTTTTAGCACTATATCTCCATCTTTTAAGCCACGATCCTTGACGCGCTTGTTGAAAGCTCTAGCTATTCTGCGCTGATAACCTTGAACATGGTATAGAGCATTTAAACGCCTTTCATCAAGTAGAACTAACTCATCATATCTGTTTCTTACCCAATCCATTTCGGATAACTGATCTTCCACTATTACCCTGAGAGAAGGGATTTCTAACTTGACAGGGAGAACTGCTTCCATGCCATAAACCAATGAATACGGTGTAGCACCTGTGGAAGATCTGATTGAAGTGCGATAACCCCATAAGACGAGTGGCAACCTTTCTGACCAGTCATTGTACTTCTTAGCCGACTTCTGTAGCATATTCTTCACATTCTTGTTAGCTGCTTCAACTGCTCCATTTGTCTGCGGCCTATAAGGGGAAGACTTGTGAACTCGGATGCTGTACTTCTGCAAGATTTCTTCTACCTCGCCTCGGAAGTGTTGTCCATTATCTGATATGATCTCATGTGGAACCCCATATCGACAAATAATGTGGGTCTTAATGAAATGGGCCACTTGCTTTGACCCCAAGGTTTTATAAGACTTCGCCTCTACCCACTTAGTAAAGTAATCTATTGCCACCAAGATAAACTCATGACCTTCCTTTGACTTAGGATGGATTTTTCCAATGATATCTATTCCCCAAGTTGAAAAGGGCCAAGGGGATGACATAGTATTCAAAGGCATTGATGGAAGGTGCTGAACATTGGCAAAGATTTGACAGTTATGGCACTTCTTGACATGCAGATGACAATCTCTTTCCATGGTGGTCCAATAGTAACCGAGACGAGCAATCTTCTTAGCTAGCATATATCCATTCATGTGAGGCGCCCCTGCTCCTTCATGTACCTCTTCAATTATTCTTTGAGCTTCTTCTTCCGTCACACAGAGCAAGTGAATGCCGTCGTAGGATCGTCTGTATAGCTTTCCTCCGCACATGATGTAGTGGGTAGCCAATCTTCTCAGCGTATGCCTGTCTACTTTTGAAGCTCCTTCGGGATATTCCCTTTTCTCTACGAACCTCTGGATGTCATAGAACCACGGACGCCCATCTGTTACTTGACTATTCTGAACACTGCAACAGTACACCGGTTCTTTTCTTCTTTCAATCACGAGTGGATGAACATTTCCGCCTTTTGGGATTTCCACCATGGACGCAAGTGTAGCAAGAGCGTCAGCAAAGCGGTTCTTTACCCTTGACAAGTAGTGGAACTCTATTTTATCAAATTCTTTGGTGAGTGCTTCTAGATAAGCATGATAGGGTAACAACTTCTCGTCTCGAGTCTTCCATTCTCCTTTGATTTGGCAGATAATCAAGGCTGAGTCTCCGTACACTTCTAACTCTTCAACTCCCAACTCTAAGGCTGCTTCCAACCCTAGAATGCAAGCTTCATATTCAGTGATGTTGTTTGTGGCCTCGAACCCTAACTTCATTGCCAGTGGGGTGTGGGCGTCATCAGGAGAAATCAATAAGACTCCTATGCCGAAGCCCCTTTTATTTGCAGCACCGTCGAAGTAGACTTTCCATGGCTTCTTTTCTATCTCCAATATGTCTTCGTCAGGGAACCCTTGTTCAATGCCATCTCCTTCTGAAACTGGATTTTCTGCCCAGTGTTCTGAAATGACTCTCCCTTTTATCGAGCTTTGTACCACATACTTGATATCAAATTCAGATAACAACATTAACCATCGCGCAGTACGATAGGTCAACATTGGCTTTTCAAGTAAATATTTGAGTGGATCCATGCGACTAACGAGGAACACCTGGAAAGATAGCATGTAATGGCGGAGTTTTTGAGAGGCCCACACCAATGCCACACAAGTCTTTTCCACAGCGTTGTAGTTCACCTCATAGTCTGTCATTTTCTTACTCAGATAGTAGATGGCATTCTCTTTCCTCGACTCTTCCAAGTATTGTGCAAGCATTGCCCCATAGCAGTTTCTGTGACGGTTAAGTACAGCAACAACGGCACTCCTTCTCTAGGTGGAACCAGTATCGGTGGATTGCTTAAGTAGCGTTTAATGGCTTCAAAAGCATTCTGGCATTCCTCGTTCCATTCTTTTGGTTCTCCTTTCTTTAGTAGCCTGAAAACAGGCTCACAAATGGTAGTGAGTTGAGCTATGAACCGGCTTATGTACTGCAATCTTCCGAGGAAACCTCAGATTTCCTTCTCATTCTTAGGCGGCAGCATCTCCAGAATGGCCTTGATCTTGCTTGGATCCACTTCGATTCCCCTCTGTGTTATCGTGAAACCTAGCAGCTTTCCCGCAGTGACTCCGAAAGCACATTTCTGAGGGTTGAGGCGAAGCTTGTACTTTATGATTCGATCGAAGAACTTTCTGAGCACAGCTACATGTCCTTCCCTATCTTTTGACTTGACAATCATGTCGTCGACGTAAACCTCGACCTCTTTGTGTATCATGTCATGCAGCAAGGTGGTAGTAGCTCTCTGATAAGTCGCCTCTGCATTCTTTAACCCGAATGGCATTACTTTGTAACAATAGGTCCACCACTGAGTGATGAAGGATGTTTTTTCCATATCTTCTGGTGCCATCTTGATCTGATTGTAACCCGAGAAACCATCCATGAAAGAAAGAAGAGCGTGCCCTGCGGTACTATCAACTAACACGTCAATGTGTGGTAGTGGAAAGTCATCCTTAGGGCATGCCTTATTCAAATCACGAAAGTCTACACACATACACACTCTGCCATCTTTCTTTGGAACTGGTACTATATTTGCAAGCCATTCAGGGTACTCCACGACCTTAAAGAACTTAGCTTCTATCTGCTTGATCACCTCTTCCTTTATCTTCAACGCCCACTCGGGCTTCATTCTCCTCAACTTCTGCTTAACAGGCTTCATGTCAGGATTGGTTGGAATGTGATGCTGCACTATATCTGTGTCTACTCCGGGCGAACACTTCAAGATTCTCTCTCAACAACTCAACCAATTGTTCTTTTTCAGAAGGGGAAAGTGTTGTACCAATTTTAATTATTTTTGGCAATTCATTCGTCCCTAGATTAATTGATTCTAGTTCTTCTGTAATTGGTTGTGCTATCCCTTTGTTCCTTTGCTCAACGAGCTCGGGAGGGATATCAGCGTCTCTAGGGTCTATTTCCATGCCACACACATTAAGAGACAAAAAGGCGCGAAGACAATGAATATAATCTCTGCGAGGAAACAAAGAAAGAAAGTACTAATTACTACTTGAAGACTCTGAAATAACAACACTTACGACAACTCTAAACAACTCAGGAAAGAATTACTTAAACAAAAACAAATTGTTTGCTGACTCAAGACTCAAAAAAATCCTACATATCCTCTACTGGCTTAGACTCTTCTTTCTTTGGAACAAGAACGGGGGATCCTTCGGTATACCAATTCTGAAGTGGCTTGCTGACTGTCTGGAATGCTGGAACTGGAACCTCTTCACAATCTTCAATGGCTAGCACACATTCTGAAAACAATCGGCCCATAACCTCTGAATCTATGCTGTCTGCCCAATCCTCTTCTTCTCTGTCGCTATCTATTGCTGAATCCTCAACCATGGTTGCTGTAATCGGATACCACTCGGTCTCAAAGAAGATCTCAAACCCTGGGACTCTTGCTCTGATGGACTCCACATAAGTAGGTTCCGAGAAACCACAATACAGGAAATCTTCTCCTTCTTTCATAAAGCGCCCATTTAGGGTTGGCTTGTAAGGCTTAAGCGGGTGAAATACAGTGTGCCCACGAGCTTTAGCAATTTCTTTCTCTTTTCTCAGCTGCGCCTGTTCCTTGTAATCTGCTTGTGTTGGCTTATATCCCAAGCCAAAGGTATGTGAGGCCGACTGGTGCTTAATTGGCTCTGAAATTCCTCAGTGCCTTGGTCCCATTCCCATGCCAGGAAAGAAACCCATGATCTTCATGATTTCAGCAACACGCAAGTTCCCATGTGGTGAAAAGTCTAGCGGGATAAGTTCTCTACTTGTGGGTGCTGAGTTGATAACCTGCACATATTCAAACCCTGACAACGGCATATCTGAAGGATCGTGCTTGATCTCACAAATGGGGATTCTTGACATTTGACTAGCAGCGAGTTCATAGTCTCCTTGTAGGGTCACAATAGATCCTTTGTAGGGGAACTTAACTTTTTGGTGCAAGGATGATGGGATGGCCCCATTTGGATGGATCCATGGTCGACCTAGCAAGAGATTGAAACAGGCAGGAACATCAAGAACTTGGAATTCGACCTCGAACTCTGCCGGTCCTATGATTAATGGTAAGGTCACCATACCAATTACCTCCCTTCTTGTGTTGTCATATGCTCTCACTGATTGCCCAGATGGCACAAAATCTGTAGGTCCCAACCCAAGAGATGTAGCAGTATGAAGTGGACACACATTCAAAGCAAAGCCATTGTCAATAAGGACGGTGGGAACCCGCTTCCCTAGGGTATCAACAGTTATGTTCAAAGCCTGCACATGATCTCTCTTCCCTTTTGGCAAATCAGCTTCCGTGAAGATTATGGTAGCTGCTTTCTCGATAGGGGTTATAAGACTTTGTGGACCCTAAAAAAGTTACAAGGCCCACAGGAGGGTTTGAAAAAGGAAAAGGGGTTTGAAAACAAAAAGGAGTCGCCACCTTATTTTTTAAAGGAAACAAGGAAAACCCTAAAAAACGGTTTTGTTTTAGGAAAACAAAAGATTGACTCCATATTTAAAAATGGTAAGGCAAATGATCTTTTGGAAACCAAAGAAATCGGGGATTCAGAGGCTAAGTTACGATATGGGAAGGTTCTAGGCAAAGCCTATAGGCACCCATATTGCCCTAAACGGTCTCTTAATTTAATTGGGCTAAATCAAAGTCTTAATCACGCACAAATCAACAATTATCATCACAAGACAGCATGCATATCATTCATTCATTCATCCATATAAGCAATTAAATCAAAGAAAAACAGAAAAAGAAAGAGGGGGGAGAAAACCTAGGATACTTAGTATCCTAGGGCGGACTTGAACCTCACGAAGAGCGCCTACGTACCATGTATGGAAATACATGGATTAAAGTGTTGGGAATCGAACAAGAGGGAAAAATTGAAGTGCGGAATATAAAAATTTTTCCTACGATTCCACAGCCCATGAATCTAACTATGCATAACACAAAATCAAACCCTAACTACAAAGAGGGTTAGAACACTTACAGAATTTTTGTCTTCTCCTTTTTGCTCCAAGCTTTGATTCCGGACAGCGGTGAATGAGCAGCCCAAGTGTGCTGCCTCCAACGGTATCCACACCTAGCTAGAGCTTCAAGTCCTTTCTTTCTTCTTCCTTGTTGTTGCTAGAGGTGGAGAAGAGAGAGAGAGAGAAGAGAGCCTCCAAGGGGCTGGACGGCTAGGGTTTATTTTGCAAGCCTCTTGTGCCATGTCACACATAAGTGTGACTTATATAGGCAGCCCACTAAAGGGGGCTGGCCATGGGGAAGAAACCCTAATAGGGTTATGTGTAATTACACTTAATTGCACATTAACCCCTATTATTTGTATCAAATACAAATAGGCCTATAAAGAACTATTCTTTATTCACTAAAACCCTTTCTCTCATAGACTTTAAAGCCCTTCTTGCATGATCAGTGTGTGACCCATTGGGTTCACATCATTAAGTAGTAGGAATAGCACGAGGTGTGCACAATGGAACTCTTTCCATTTAGGGTCTAATTGGAACTCCTTCCAATTCCCTAATTGATTATAACTCACTTATATCAATTAGGGCTTCTACTAACCATAGGTAACACCTAGCATATGGCTCATGGTGTGGTCCTTAATGAGGTGAATAGTCATTTTCAAAGAACCCTTCTATTATAGTTTATAGGTTACAATTGCATCCTTCCTTCAACACAATGTCTCCAATTGAACTAATAGGACATGGAAGTCTGTCAAGTCCCTAGTTCAATTACTTTATACTCATTCATAGATATCAACTCATTGATGAACTCATGAAACTCTTTTCATATTCATCCTACCATGGCCATGGATTTAATGAGTTATATTATGAATGCTATATGAGACATTCTCTCTCTTTTTCCTGAGAGTGATGGATCCCTTGTTGATCACTCACATGCCTTCATATACATAGCAGTAGGGCCAATGAACACCTTTGTAGACCCCTGAATAGGATCTGCACTTAGTGTTATCAAACTTCTAAAGCTACATGCATAAGACAACTATGGTGTCTCAGGTCTAAGGATTACTTGTACCACTATAACAATGAGAAACTGATTGACAGGCAGGAAAAACTCCATTCAGTTTATCTCATATCTTTGGTCACATTCAGTGTACCTATTCTCGTAATAGGCACCCACTTGTTGGTTGTAGTGTCTCCACACAAATAGCTTGAGACTAGCTATCCTCCTATAGAGTCAACCTAACAAGTGCTAGTCCTATGGTTCATTATTGTCCATCATAGTGAACCTTCAACTAGGAATGCTTTAGGAGTTTAGTACAGAGATATATCTACAGTCTCAAAATTACAACTCTTTGTAATTCCATATTCTCAACTCTAACTCCATGGACATATTATGTAAATATAAATGATGCATATAAACATAATAGAATAAGCCCTTTTATTAAATCAATAATAAATGTGACATACATAAATGAAATCAAATGATTGTTCCTAATCCCTAAACAATCATCTCTACAATTGGCTCTAGGGCATAATCCTAACACAAAGTCCACGTAGTTCGAAAGGGAATAGGGTTATAACCTAATAGAGGCCTATGGTAAACCCTAAGTTTCCTTTCAAGAAAAACATGGTAAGTTTCCAAAATAAATGATTCTCGAAAGATTTTTGGTAAATATGGCATTTGATAAAGATGGAAACTTTGATTTAAAAGGCAATTTTATGAAAGGATACTATAGAATCTACCATACCCCTCTATTAGGAAACAACCCTAGGGGGGAGAAAGGGAAAGTTTCAAGGAAAGGAAAGAAGGGTGAATTGGGGCACCCTCATACCCTACTTACCTTTAAGCAAAAGCAACCTGTCAAAATAACCACCCTATTGCATAAGGTAATTATCTTATTTGCAAGATTTCATCTCGCAATAGCCAAAATAACCACCCCACATTGGTGGGGTAGTTGCACCTGTTGTACTTGTCAAGCACCTGCAATTTGCATGCAAAACATACCAAAATACCAACCAACCAAACTAGGTTCCAATCAAGCAATTATCATGCTAAAACATAGGCAAACACATGCTCAGAATATGGCAATAAGAACAATGGACAAATCTGGACAGAATTGAAATAAGGTCTAAAATCACTCATAAGTCATGCAAAGAACACCAATCATGAACCAATAAAAACCCTAATTCAATCCTATATGCAATGACATGCAACAAACCCTAAAATCCACAACTATGAATGCAAAAATATCATTTTTAAGGAAATAAACAAATCTGGACAGAATTGAATTAAAGCCTATGTTCATCCACTAAGCATGCAAACAACATAAATAATGAACAACCATAAACCCCAATTTGATCCTAGAACCATGACATGCATAAAAACCCTAAAATCAACTATGTGAATGCTCAAAAATATCATAGTTATCAAATATGCAGCACATATATATCAACTATGAAGAAAAAATAAAGAAAAAACCCTAAGCTATCATGCTATATGGAACTTTCCTAATACAAGGATGAATGAAACCCTAGAATCACAATTGTGCTCAAAATCACATAAAATAACTCTAAATCATGCAAAACTCCTCATAGACATCATTCTAATCATGCATATTAATCAATAGAAGCATCAACACATGATAAAAACACAAGCTTGCACATGAAATATAGCTATTCTAAGTAAAAACCTAATTTCAGCACAAGAGAAACCCTAAAATTGCAAACATGCATTAAATCACATTAAACAGCCCTCTAGCATTTTAAACAGCCCATAAACATCATCCTAATCATGCATACTAACTCATAGAAGTAGCAAAATATGATAAAAACATATGCTTTAACATGAAATCATAGCCATTCAATGCAAAACCCTAAAACAAACTCTAGAAACCCTAGCTAAAAACACACCTAAACATAAAGTCACATGAAATAACATTATATCATGCAAATCCAACCACAAACATTATTCTAATCATGTATTCTAAGCATTAGAAGCATCAACACGTGATAAAAAAATAAGCTTGAACATGAGATAATGCTATTCTATGCAAAAACCTAATTTTAAAAGAGAGAAGAGGAGAAGAGAGGGTATACCTATGGTTGCTGCTGTAGAACTCCTCTTCTCTTCTTGTGGACAAGTTGAAAAGCTCTCCTTCAAGCCTCCAAGTACAATTCCAGCCCTCCTTCAAGCTCTCTCTCTCACTCTCTCACTCAAAATTTAGGTTAAACTACCTTAAGGATGGCTGTCATAGCCTCCAATGTGCCTCCCACTTCAGAAATTTTCCTCCCCATTGCTGAAGTATAAGGGGGTATTTATAGGGATTGAGGGGAAACCCTCAATGGTTGGGATTAAAACCCTAGGGATTATCCAAGGGCTCTTAGAGGTTCCCTTGGGGCTCAAGTAGGTCAAATAGGGCTGAAATTAGGGTTAAATGGCGGCCGGAGGCGTGCAAATCCGAGAAAATAGGATTGGAGCCGCGTCAAGACTCAAAAAAGGAAAGTGGCTCGGGTGACCACCTGGGGCTGGGCGGCTAGCCACCTGGGCCCAGGCGGCTAGCCGCCCAGGCCTGGGTGGTCACCCGAGGCCCTGTCAGCTTATGCCCATTTTTGACCCTTTCGGCTTCCAAATGTGTTTCAGGGCCCAAATCAACTCCGATTTTGACGAAACAAAAGCCAAAACGACCGTGTTTCGAAGGGGAATGTAATTTGAGTCACTTGAGGGCAAGAAACCCTAGTCATGGCTGCATGGTTGGGTCCTACAAAGGCGGTTAACCGCTATGCCTCACCATCGCTTAGCTTAAGTATGCACATAGGGTCGTACCGAATGCTTTCCAATTCGAAATTCAAACTTCCTAAACACATTTGGGGATGAAATTAAGACTAATCAAGGTCAAATGAGTAGTCATAGAGTAAAAATCATGAACCAATTCGAGCTAACCCGAAGTAGGTCTCTTAACCAACCTGAGCCTTATTGAGCCATTCTAATCCCGAACCATCAATTCATCGAATTGAACCCACAAATACCTCAAATGCATCCACATGAACTCCAATTGACAACTTGGAGATCATTTCAAGGTCAAATGGAAAGTTTGTGACCAAAAGATGATTATGCCCCTTAAGTCACAAAAGTTCTTATTAACCCTCAAGATCAACTCCAAATCGAACCAAAATTCATACACATCATCCTTAGGACCCTAAAAACTCAATGCAAAAGACTAGACCCAAAAAGGAAACAAAAAGACACATGCAATGTCAAACCCTAGC
This sequence comes from Liquidambar formosana, assembly GCA_039720395.1. Taxonomy (NCBI): domain Eukaryota; kingdom Viridiplantae; phylum Streptophyta; class Magnoliopsida; order Saxifragales; family Altingiaceae; genus Liquidambar; species Liquidambar formosana. The sequence goes on along the minus strand of CM077824.1, from coordinate 23,360,348 downwards.
TAAGGTGGCAAAAATGGGGTGTGACAGAAGCCCCTCATTGGTGAGCAAGTTTCACTTGCGAACCAATGACCAAAAGAACAACCCATTTTTGCCTGGGGAATTGATTTCATCGAGACCCACTAGGGAAAAGAGAGTGATCATATCATTGAATTCTTCGAATTCATCATACACAAACACAAAGGTACTCCTCATAAGTTCTACAGAACTCTTCATACTGTATACCAGTTTCACTAGGGGGACAAGATAAGATATCCACAGCTTACATCGAACTACGTTCGATGAAAGGTCTTCTCATACTACACCAATGGCTTTGGTAAATAATACGAGGTATCCATAGCTTACACCGAATCTGCGTTCGATGAAAGGTCTTCCCATACTACGCCAATGGCTCTGGCGAATAATACGAGGTATCCATAGCTTACACCGAATCTGCGTTCGATGAAAGGTCTTCCCATACTATGCCAATGGCTCTGGCGAATATACACTACAGGAAAAAGCATCTATCGCAACGGTAAAAGTCGTTGCGATAACCTCAAAGTCGTTGCAATAAATACCTATTGCAATGACAACACTACCGTTGCGAGCTGTTGCAAAAACCTCCGTGGTAATAGATTATTGCAACAACAAATATCATTGCAATACCAATTTCGTTGCAATACACCTCCATTTAATGCAACGATTTTATTGTTGCAATCAATTTATGTTTCGTTGCGAAAAAGTATTGCAACGATATTATTGTGGTAATATACCTAAAAATAACAATATTTTTGATTAAAAATATTATTTATCGCAACGACTTTAGCATTGCAATAAGTTATTGCAACAATTCTTGCTGTGGCAATAACTTATTACTACAACCTTTCCCGTTGCAGGAAAAAATTATTTTAATTAGAAATATTATTTATCGCAACGACTTTGCCGTTGCAATAAGGTATTGCAACAATTATTGTCGTAGCAATAACTTATTACTACAACCTTTCCCGTTGCAAAAAAAAATTATTTTAATTAAAAATATGATTTATCGCAACAACTTTGGCGTTGCGATAAGTTATTGCAACAATCTTTCCCGTGGCGATAACTTATTGCTACAACCTTTTCCATTGCAAGAAAGAATTATTTTAATTAAAAATATTATTTATCGCAACGATTTTAACGTTGCAATAAGGTATTGCAACAATTTTTATCGTGGCAATAACTTATTGCTATACTCGTTCCTGTTGCCAAAGGGAATTATTTTAAGTAAAAATATTCTTTATCGCAACGACCCCAGCGTTGCAATACGTTATTGCAACAATGCTCTCCGTGGTAATAACTTATTGCTACAACCTTTCCTGTTGCAAAAAAAAATTATTTTAATTAAAAATATTCTTTATCGCAACGACTTTGGCGTTGCAATATGTTATTGCAACAATGCTTCCCGTGGTAATAACTTATTGCTACAACCTTTTCCATTGCAAAAAAGAATTATTTTAATAAAAAATATTATTTATCACAACAACTTTGGCGTTGCGATAAGGTATTGCTACATCGCTTCCGTGGCAATAACTTATTGCTACAATTTTTCTAGTTGCAAGAAAGAATTATTTTAATTAAAAACTTTATTTATTGCAACAACTTTGCCATTGCAATAACTTATATATATGTGAACCCCGGAAATTGGGCCCACAAGGGATTGAAAAAAAATGGATTTGAAAAAGAAAAAGGAAAGGAGTCGCCACCTTATTTTTTAAAGGAAACAAGGAAAACCCTAAAAATAGTTTGTTTTAAGAAAACAATTTGAATGACTCCATAAAAAAGGAAAGGCAAAAACCAATCTTTTGAAAACCAAAGAAATCGGGGATTCGGAGGCTAAGTTATGACATGGGAAGGTTCTAGGCAAAGCCTATAGGCACCCATGTCACCCTTTCGGTCTCTCAGTTCATTTGGGCTAAATCAAGATCTTTCCATACAAAAATCAGCAAGTATATCATCACAAGAATTGCATGCATATCATATATTTCATTCATCCATCCATGCATAATAAGCACATAAAAACAGAAAAAGAAAAAGAAGAAAAGAAAACAAAAACAAACCTAGGATGCTTGGATCCTAGAACGGACTTGAGCCTCATGAAGAGCGCCTACGTACCATGCAACGAAATACATGGATCAAAGTCCACGTAGTTCGATTAGAATTAGGGTTAAGACCTAATATAAACCTATGGTTAAAACCCTAGGTTTCCTTATTTGATCAAAAGAGTTGAATATGATAGAAAGTTTGATTTTAGGAAAGATATCCACAAAATGGAAACTTTAATAAAAACCAGAATTTTATTTACGAAGGAAACCTTTGATTAAACCATAGACTTGTATTAAAAATTAACCCTAGATAGGGAGAGGAGAATGAGTTAAGAAGAAAGGTGAATTGGGGCACCTTCACACCCACTTACCTGAGCGCAATTACTCCAAACATTTAGCCATTTCAGACATAAGCAGCCCTATTTGCCATAGGACAAATACCACACCTATTTGCACCCTTACAAGTGCTCAAAACCATGCAAAAACACTAACATGCAAATCTGGACAGAATAGTATTATGACCTAAAATCATCCACTAAGCATGCCAATAGCAAAAACAGCGAACAATAATAAGTCCTAACATATTCCTAGAACCATATCATGCATAAAAACCCTAAAACATACTAACATGCATGCAAAACTATCATGTTTACTCCATATGAAAAACATATACAGCAAACACGAAGAAAAACCAAATAAAAAAGTCTACTTTATCATGCTATATGAAAACAAACACGAAACAATGACTCTAAAACCCTAAACTCACAAATATGCTTAAAAACATACAAAACATACTTTAATCATGCTAAAACCAAACTAAACAGAAATTAAATCATGCATATTAACTAACTAAAGCAATATAACATGATGAAAATCCTAACTCTAACATGCAATGACACTAATCCTAGCACAAGGACAAACAGGAGCACAAGAATCATAACTATGCATTAAAAACCTAAAGGACAGCCCTAAAGCATGCTAAACAGTAGATAAAAAATAGATATTCCATGTATATTAACTAGCTAGAGTGTTAATACATGATAAAAAAGTTACCTTTAACATGCAATAAGCCTAACCCATATGAAAACCTAGTTTAAGCTTGAATAGAGAAGGAGAATACCTTATTCTCTCTCAAACACTCAAGTATTAATGCATAAAGTGGCTTCCCTTGTGTTTGTAATTGTTCGTGGCTCCTCAGGTCTTTAGAGTGAATCAAACCAACACGAATCCTCCTCTTTGTCAAAGTGGTATCACAGCAAAGAGATCAAAACTCACTCAACTTTGAAAAGAAATAGAAAACAAAAAGAGAACAAGAGAAAAGAAAAGTGATTTTCGTCACTTTGCAGTAGCAGCAACTTCAATCGCGTTTTTGGGTATGAAAACGTTGGATTTGGACACAGCTTGTGAAATACAAAGTTGTAGAGAATTGAATTATCTTTCTAACAAGACCAATTTCATCAAATTCTGACTTCGGATGAAAAAGTTATGATTAAAATACGACTGCTGGTTTTCAGAAAATCTGCTGCTGAATTATGACGAATTTCACTCCCCCCAAACCCTCTTCTCCTCTCCCTTGTTTAAAGACATTAAGAGAGTATTTATAGCTGAAATCTGGAGTTTCCCTTTCCTTCCTGGACTAGCTTTCCTTGGAGAATAATCAAAAGGTATTTTATAATGATAAAAGACTTCTAATCTGAATAGGAAAAGGAAATTGTCTTTTATAAAAATTGGGAGACTGACCGCTAACACGCATGCACATGTATCGTATGTGCGTACACACACTCATCACATACGTACACGTGTTAGTGTCATGATAAAAATGGCTAATTTAATAAAATAATTTTCTTTTCATTTTAACCAAAAATCTCATGCTGTGATTCGCACTAATTCTTCAAGGATAATCCGTAAATAACCACACTAAACTCATCATCAGGCCATATCAAAATTGAACTTCATGAAACACTTTTGAGGGTAAAATGATGACTAATGAAAGTCAATTTGAAAAGATTTGGTTGGTAATTGTGAGTCAATTAGAGCTAACCCAAGGAAGGGTCAATTAACCAACTTGAACTACATCGAGCCATTTTAATCCCGAGCCATTGACTTACCAAATTGAACCTAGAAATACCTCTTATGCATCCATATGAACTCCAATTGACAATTTGGAGATCATTCCAAGGTCAAATGAAAAGTTTGGGACTTAAAAGACGATTATGCCCCTCAAGTCACAAAAGCTCTTATTATCCCTCAAGATCAACTCCAATTTGAACCAAAATTCATATCCATTGTCCTTGTGACTCTAGAAAACTAATGCAAGTGACTAGACTCAAAAACAAAACACAAACATGCATGAAATGATGAGCCCTAGTAAGGTGGTGCAAAAATGGGGTGTGACAGAAGCCCCTCATTGGCGAACAAGTTACACTTGTGAACCAATGATAAAGAACAACCCATTTTTGGCCAAAAAGCCCGGAGAAATCACACACTGATACCAACAATGATGGGAGGTTGAAAACCTGAGACTGAAGTAAGGAAGTGTACTCAAGTCATGAGTATACTTAAACCACTGGGGGTTGGTGATTGTCAAGAGAAGCATATTCAAGCCACTACGAATGAACATATTTTTGAAACGGAGAAATATATTCTAGTCACGAATATATTTAACCAAGTGATGAGAATGAGATCTGAAAAGTACGTTCAAGTGACGAACGTACCTTGGAAATGGAGAAGTATATTCAGGTCACGAATATATTTAACCAAGTGAGTGACAAAAAATCTGAGAAGTATACTCAAGTGATGAGTATACCATTGAAATGGAGAAATATATTCAGGTCGCGAATATATTTAACCAAGTAATCTGAGAATAAAATCTGAGAAGTATACTCAAGTGGTGAGCATACCATTGAAATGGAGAAATATATCCAAGCGATGGATATATTTAACCAAGTAATCTGAGAATGAAATCTGAGAAGTATACTCAAGTGGTGAGCATACCATTGAAATGGAGAAATATATCCAAGCGATGGATATATTTAACCAAGTAATCTGAGAATGAAATCTGAGAAGTATACTCAAGTGGTGAGCATACCATTGAAATGGAAAAATATATCCAAGCGATGGATATATTTAACCAAGTAGGATAAAGAATAATCTGAGAAGTATACTCAAGTGATGAGTGTACTTTTGAAATGGAGAGATATATTCAGGTCACGAATATATTCAACTAAGTGAGTGACAACATATCTGAGAAGTATACTCAAGTGATGACTATACCATTGAAATGGAGAAATATATTCAGGTCGCGAATATATTTAACCAAGTAATCTGAGAATGAAATCTGAGAAGTATACTCAAGTGGTGAGCATACCATTGAAATGGAGAAATATATCCAAGCGATGGATATATTTAACCAAGTAATCTGAGAATGAAATCTGAGAAGTATACTCAAGTGGTGAGCATACCATTGAAATGGAGAAATATATCCAAGCGATGGATATATTTAACCAAGTAGGATAAGAATAATCTGAGAAGTGTACTCAAGTGATAAGGATACTTAATGATTGAGAAAGACTGAGAAGTACGTTCAAGTGATGAACATACTTTTGAAATGAAGAAATGTATCCAAGTGATGGATATATTCAACCAAGTAAGCTGAGAAGTACACTCAAGTGATGAGCATACCATTGAAATGGAGAAATATATCCAAACGACGGATATATTTAACCAAGTAAGATAAGAATAATCTGAGAAGTGTATTCAAGTGATGAGTGTACTTTTGAAATGGAGAGATATATTCAGGTCACGAACATATTTAACCAAGTGATGAAAAAGATGCTGAGAAATATACTCAAGTGATGAGTATACTTAATGATTGAAAAAGACTGAGAAGTACGTTCAAGTGATGAACATACTTTTGAAATGGAGAAATGTATCCAAGTGATGGATATATTTAACCAAGTAAGCTGAGAAGTACACTCAAGTGATGAGCATACCATTGAAATGGAGAAATATATCCAAACGACGGATATATTTAACCAAGTAAGATAAGAATAATCTGAGAAGTGTACTCAAGTGATGAGTACACCATTGAAATGGAGAAATATATTCTAGTCATGAATATACTTAACCAAGTAAGTGACAAGTATGTTTGAGTGATAAACATACCATTGAAATAGAGAAATATATCCAAGCGATGGATATACTTAAGTAAGTAAGATAGAGAATAATCTGAGAAGTGTACTCAAGTGATGAGTACACCATTGAAATGGAGAAATATATTCTAGTCATGAATATATTTAACAAAGTAAGTGACAAATAATCTGAGAAGTATGTTCAAGTGATGAACATACCATTGAAATGGAGAAATATACCCAAGCGATGGATATACTTAACCAAGTAAGTGGCAAAATATCTGAGAAGTATACTCAAGTGATGAGTATACCATTGAAATGGAAAAATATACCCAGGTGATGGATATACTTAACCAAGTAAGTGACAAATGATCTGAGAAGTATACTCGAGTGATGAGTATACCATTGAAATGGAGAAATATACCCAAGCGATGAATATATTTTACCAAGTAAGTGATAATGAGGATCTGAAACTAGGAAGCATATTCAATGGGTGAACATGCTTTTGAAATGGAAGAATATATTCAAGTGATGAATATATTCAACCAAGTATGATAGAGAATGAGAATTTGAAACTGAGAAGCATATTCAAAGGGTGAATACACTTTTGAAATGGAAGAACACATTCAAGCGATGAATATATTCAACCAAGTAGGATGAAAAATCAAGATTTGAAATGAGGATATATGATCAATTTATCAAGATTGAACAGGCATGGTGCAAGAGGAGAGTGACTTAACACATTGTCACTTGAGTTGGCATGACACAGGGGAAATATATTCAACCCTTTTGAACATAAAATCAATTCAAGGAATTGATTTCAAGATGGAATTTGATTGATTTTAAGCTCAAAAAGTGTTGAATATCTCATTTGGAAGGAGGTTTGATCACGCGTCAAGGCGAGACAAAGCGAGGGAGAAAGCCAAAACAAGGTGGCTTGGGTGACCACCAGGACTCAGGAGGCTAGCCGCCCAGGCCTGGGTGGTTACCCGAGCCCGAAGCGGAAATCCCACTTTGAATAGGAAACTTCCTATTCTGATGGGTTTTTTCCTATTAGAACTTGGATTTGTGACCTTTTCCCTATAAAAACACATCCAAGAGGTTCCTAAACCTACTTGTATTCATTCATTAGAAATTATGGAGGCTCTAGACAAATTTTTAGGAGGGTTTTTGAGAGTTATAAGTGCTGAAGCAAAATCTGAGTTCAAGTGCTTTGGCTTGGATCCATTGCTCTCCTTGAGGCATGTGAGGCTTGAAACGAACCTCTTGACTGCTGCTACATATTTTTGGGATCCTCAAGTTCATGTGTTCCGCTTCAACTATGAAGAACTGCGCCCAACCATGGAGGAATTCTGTGCATTGTATGGAGTTTCAACGGTAGGTCCTTTCATTCTCCCTACTCCTCGCCCAAGCTTTCTTACTTCTTTCTCCAATCTACTTGGGATTCACTCACAATATGCCTCTACGTTTGTAAAGGACCATATGGTAGACTTGATGAAATTGGCAACCTCTTTTTTAGCTTGTGATAGTAAAGGTATTTTGAATTTTACCTTTCCTATTAAGCATGCTCTTGCCTTTTGCCTCATTGGTCGTTTCCTTATTTCAACTGGTACTCCACATGTTCCCATACAAATTTGTGACTTGATTCCTCTCCTTGCCAAGGGCTATAACTTGATTCCCATGGTGCTAGCTGAAACCCTGAATAGTTTAGATAAAGTCCATGAGGACCCAAAGGTTCCTTTAGGAGGTAGCCCCATTCTGCTGCAAATGTGGTTGCTTAAAAGACTAAATTTCTTGTCACCAGTTGCCATTACACCATACAAGTCCCAGCATTACTGCCTTCGCCGCATTAAACTACCTGGGCAATTTTCATTGAGAGATTGGCTAGGTTACTTCCAAACCCTTTCTTGGAGGAGTGTCAAGTGGTTTGTATTCATATGGGGCTGCAGTGACCAGGTGCTTCTGCGGACTTCTGGATGCGCCATGGTGAGACTCATAGGACTGAGGTCTACTTCCTTCTATTGGCCTTCAAGGGTTCTTCGTCAGATGGGCGCCATGCAAACCATACCCACTTCCTTGAAAGGTGACTATCCTGTGGTGCCCGCGGGTCTTTCTGTAGTGACTTGGGCGAAGGACCGATGGCCTAGCAAGTTGATACTAACCCAAGTTACGAATACTGATGGTCCGTATATGATGAGCTCAGAGTATAAGGAATGGTTGAAAAGTAATTTGGGTGAGAGAGAGACTACTCGAAGAGAAAGGATTTTTGGACTTATCAAGAACAACGAACTTGGATCTTGCAGAGAAGATATTATGGAAGCAGTGACAACAGCTTATGAACATGACTTGAGGAAGAAAAGAAGACATGAAAGAGAGAAGAAGAAAGCTGAGGAGCGAGCTGCAAAGAAGCCCAAGAAAAACTGAAGACTCAATAGAATAGGATATTTATGGCATATTTATAGTTCTTTTACTTAATACCAATGAATTGCTATGTCAATCAATTTTAGTTTTGAATAAATTGCCAATAATAAATCAAACTTGGGATTTTCTTGTTTGATTTAGACCGCACCCAAGGTAACTTTATGGGTTGCCTACATATCTCCATGGTTTTTTTTTTTTTCCTTCTTTTTTTTTTTTGTTTTTTTTTTTTTTTTGTTTTTGAATGGAGAATCAGGTCTTACGTAGTTCTTATGCCTTAACTTTTGCCTAGGCCGCCCTTACGGGTTTTCAACCTAGCAGGCTTCAAACATGATATTTCTTCAATTGATCCAAATTAGTTGGACGAGCGAACTCAATTCCATCTAAATCCATGAGGCGAACAGCCCCTACTGGCAATATCTCTTTGATAATGTATGGCCCACCCCAACTTGGCTTGAATTTTCCCCGCGGATCGAACACTGGAGCTCTGATTTCTTTCAGTACTACATCCCCTTTCTTTAGACCTCGATCTTTGACATGCTTGTTGAATGCTCTGGCAACTCTCCGTTGATACCCTTGAACATGATACAGCGCCCTTAACCGCCTTTCATCGAGTAAAGCTAACTCGTCATAACGGCTCTTAACCCAATCCACTTCTGCTATCTGGCTCGCCACAGCAACCCTTAATGAAGGAACCTCTAATTCAACTGGCAACACGGCCTCCATTCCATAAACTAGAGAATAAGGGGTAGCCCCTGTTGACGACCTTATTGATGTTCTGTAACCCCATAGAGCCAATGGCAACTTCTCATGCCAGTCTGTGTGTGAGTCCGCAGTCTTCTGTAGTATCTTCTTGATGTTCTTGTTAGTTGCTTCCACCGCTCTATTAGTCTGAGGACGGTATGGTGACGACAGATGGTGGGCTATGCCATACTTTTGCAAGAGCTCATGGGTTTCTTTCTGAAAGTGCTGGCCATTGTCTGAGATAACTTCATGCGGTACCCCATATCGATAGATGATGCTGTGCTGTATGAACTGTGCTACCTTCTTGGAATTCAAGGTCTTGAAGGATGCTGCTTCCACCCATTTAGTGAAGTAATCGATGGCAACCAGGATGTATTCATGCCCATTTGACGCCTTTGGCTTGATCTGTCCGATGATATCTATCCCCCATACCGCGAATGGCCATGGTGACGACATACTTGTTAAAGGCATAGAAGGCAAATGTTGTCCACTGGCGAACAGTTGGCATTTGTGGCACTTCTTGACATGTGCATGGCAGTCCCTTTCCATGGTAGACCAGTAATAGCCTAGCCTCATGATTTTCTTAGCTAACATATAGCCATTCATATGCGGAGCCCCTGTCCCTTCATGGATTTCTTTAATCAGATGCTCGGCTTCCTCCTCGGTGACACACAGCAGGTGGATCCCGTCGTATGATCTCCGATATAGCTTTCCTCCACAAAGTACATAATGACTCGCCAACCGCCTTAGGGTTTTTCTATCGATACGAGATGCTCCTTCTGGGTATTCCCTTTCTTCAATGAACTTCTTTATGTCATGGAACCACGGACGGCCATCATTTACCTCTCCTCCTCGGATTGCACAACAGTACACAGGCTTGTCTCGGCATTCTATCACCAACGGCTTCACATTTCCCTCTTCAGGTATCTCCACCATGGATGCTAGGGTCGCCAAGGCATCGGCGAACTGGTTCTTGTTCCTTGAAAGGTAGTTCAATTCTATCTCTGAGAACTCCTTGGTTAGAGCTTCCAGGTAGGCATGGTAGGGTAGCAGCTTCTCATCTCGAGTTTTCCATTCCCCTTTTATCTGACAAATGATTAGCGCCGAGTCCCCGAACACTTCTAATTCTTTGATCCCCAATTCAAGTGCCGCTTCCAGTGCTAGGATACAGGCCTCATACTCAGCAATGTTGTTGGTGGCTTCGAACCCCAACTTGACCGCCAACGGTGTAAATGCCTCTTCGGGTGAGACCAGCAGGACTCCTATCCCATAACCTTTCTTATTGGCTGCCCCATCGAAGTATACTCTCCAAGTTTTTCTACCAATCTCTAGCACGTCCTCATCTAGGAATTGATCGTTGAACGGAGCAGATGATGACACCGGACAGCTGGCTAGGTAGTCTGCGATGACGCTTCCCTTGATAGACTTCTGATTCACGTACTTGATGTCGAATTCATTGAGGAGAATTGACCATCGAGCAGTTCTGAATGACAATACTGGCCTTTCTACCAGGTACTTCAACGGGTCCATGCGACTTATCAAGAACACTTCGAAGGACATCATGTAGTGCCGGAGTTTCTGCGTCGCCCATACTAGTGCCACACAAGCCTTTTCAATTGCATTGTACTTCACTTCATAGTCTGTCATTTTCTTGCTTAAGTAATAAATGGCATTTTCCTTTGTAGACCCTTCAAGATATTGAGCTAACATAGCTCCCGTCGCGGTTTCGGTGACCGTTAAGTATAACAAAAGTGGCGCACCTTACCGTGGGGGAACTTGTTAGGATTATGCCCTAGAGCCAATCATAGAGATGATTGTTTAGGGATTAGGAACAATCATTTGATTTCATTTATGTATGTCACATTTATTATTGATTTAATAAAAGGGCTTATTCTATTATGTTTATATGCATCATTTATATTTACATAATATGTCCATGGAGTTAGAGTTGAGAATATGGAATTACAAAGAGTTGTAATTTTGAGGCTATAGATATATCTCTGTACTAAACTCCTTAAGCATTCCTAGTTGAAGGTTCACTATGATGGACAGTAATGAACCATAGGACTAGCACTTGTTAGGTTGACTCTATAGGAGGATAGCTAGTCTCAAGTTATTTGTGTGGAGACACTACAACCAACAAGTGGGTGCCTATTATAAGAATAGGTACACTGAATGTGACTAAAGATATGAGATAAACTGAATGGAGTTTTATCCTGCCTGTCAATCAGTTTCTCATTGTTATAGTGGTACAAGTAATCCTTAGACCTGAGACACCATAGTTGCCTTATGCATGTAGCTTTAGAAGTTTGATAACACTAAGTGCAGATCCTATTCAGGGGTCTGCAAAGGTGTTCATTGGCCCTACTGCTATGTGTATGAAGGCATGTGAGTGATCAACAAGGGATCCATCACTCTCAGGAAAAAGAGAGAGAATGTCTCATATAGCATTCATAATATAACTCATTAAATCCATGGCCATGGTAGGATGAATATGAAAAGAGTTTCATGAGTTCATCAATGAGTTGATATCTATGAATGAGTATAAAGTAATTGAACTAGGGACTTGACAGACTTCCATGTCCTATTAGTTCAATTGGAGACATTGTGTTGAAGGAAGGATGCAATTGTAACCTATAAACTATAACAGAAGGGTTCTTTGTAAATGACTATTCACCTCATTAAGGACCACACCATGAGCCATATGCTAGGTGTTACTCATGGTTAGTAGAAGCCCTAATTGATATAAGTGAGTTATAATCAATTAGGGAATTGGAAGGAGTTCCAATTAGACCCTAAATGGAAAGAGTTCCATTGTGCACACCTCGTGCTATTCCTACTACTTAATGATGTGAACCCAATGGGTCACACACTGATCATGCAAGAAGGGCTTTAAAGTCTATGAGAGAAAGGGTTTTAGTGAATAAAGAATAGTTCTTTATAGGCCTATTTGTATTTGATACAAATAATAGGGGTTAATGTGCAATTAAGTGTAATTACACATAACCCTATTAGGGTTTCTTCCCCATGGCCAGCCCCCTTTAGTGGGCTGCCTATATAAGTCACACTTATGTGTGACATGGCATAATAGGCTTGCACAATAAACCCTAGCCGTCCAGCCCCTTGGAGGCTCTCTTCTCTCTCTCTCTCTTCTCCACCTCTAGCAACAACAAGGAAGAAGAAAGAAAGGACTTGAAGCTCTAGCTAGGTGTGGATACCGTTGGAGGCAGCACACTTGGGCTGCTCATTCACCGCTGTCCGGAATCAAAGCTTGGAGCAAAAAGGAGAAGACAAAAATTCTGTAAGTGTTCTAACCCTCTTTGTAGTTAGGGTTTGATTTTGTGTTATGCATAGTTAGATTCATGGGATTGGGAATCGTAGAAAAAATTTTTATATTCCGCCTTTGTATTTTTCCCTCTTGTTCGATTCCCAACAGTGGTATCAGAGCCATGATTATGCATAATACAAAATACATATGGGCTAGTAATTATGGTGTAGTTGAATGATTCAAAAATCTGGAAAATTTTTCTGCATAATTGGTTTTCCTCCATGGCTGAACCTAGGGTTTGGAACCCTAGGTCAATTCTCTTCTACTCCTCTTCTAATTGATGGTTAAGTGTAGCCATGGATGCAATAGGTTGCATAGGGTTTGAGTTTGGAGAAGAAGAATAAGGAAACTAGGGTTTTATAAAACTGTTATGAACAGTTTTCATGGTTGCCATGAAAAACCGTCATCTTGTTTTGCCTGCCGAATTCAGAGTTCTTCTCCAAAATTTTCGAGCCATATATGGTTAGAAAGCTCTTTGAATAAGCTTTCCAACCCAACAAACGGTGCGTCAATCCGAGTTCTGTAGTGAAAGTTATGAATTTTTTACTACAGGCTGTCTGGAAAGACAGTTTTGCTCGGGAATGATGCAATAACCACAACTTTGAGTTATTGATGGAGATCAAAGGCATGGCAATGGTTGCCACCACTTGGGTTATGTTCTAGACATGGTAGGGAAAGGTTCCCAAGCATTTAGATGCATCATAATTGGATTAAGATGCTAGAACAGAAGGAAGAAGGAGAAGAACACCATGGAGGCTGAATCTGGGTTTTAGAACCCTAGGGTTCTTGCAATTAATTCTAATTAAAGCTGCTGTATTTATGACGGAAGATCATTGTAGGATCATTATATATCATGTGTATATGATTTTCTTTAAGTTTCAAAAAGGTTTTGATGGAAAAAGATTCAAAAAGTTTGAAAATTTTTCATGAACAGCATAGCAGATTTTCTCTGCAGAAAAGTCATCAATGGAGTTTTGATTAGAACTTGAGTTAGGGAACTCCAAATTGCATGAAACCAATTGCATTAGTTTCCTAAGACATGTAGGATACTGGGAAAATTCGTTTGGTAGCCTAATTCATTCATCTTGCTGGGTTTTAAATCAATTTCTGACTATGGACAGTGTGCTGTCAAATTCTGGGCAGCCTACTGTTGTTTTAATTGTTTAGAACAATTGGTGATGATCTGATCATCCAAACCTCTTCTATTAGCTTAGTATTTCATGTAGGGACATGATACAAAAGCTGGTTCCAATGGAGGAGTCGAATTGATAAGGATTTAGAAGCTATTGTGACTTTCAAGGTCTGTAACAATGGCTCCAGCAATGGGTTTTGGAAACCCTGATTGTTCTTGATGATGACAGCCACTTCCACCACTTCTCACGTGTCCAAGGGCTTGTCCCACACCCCTAGGATGTTCTCCCATGACTGGCCATGGCCTCCCACAGCCGTTGGTGGCCATGGCAGCCTAGCCAAGCTCAGGCAGCCCCCTGGTAGTGACGGCTGCATAGAGTTAAGGATGAAACCCTAATTTTGAGTTAATGATGAAACCCTAATTTCATTATGGCATTAATTAAAACCCTAATTGGAATATTAATTACCTTAATTAAGAGTTAATGATTGGTCATTAAATGACCAATCATGGTTATTGATTGTTAGGGCATAATTAATACCATTAATGATGTCTAGGGTTAGGGTTTTTGGATAACCCTAATTAGTGTAATTAATTAAGGGTAATAAATACCCTATTTGGCATTAATTAAACCCTAATCCCTTTTATTAAATACCGTATGAACCTAGGGTTTTAATGATTGGACATTAAATGACCAATCATAAGGCATTTAATGATTAGGGCTTGCATTTAGGGTTTAGGGTTATGCATTTAGGGTTTAGGGTTTTAGGAAACCCTAATACACTAATTCATCATTTTAATGATTTTATTTAATTCCTATATTAATTATTTAATTAATATTGATTAATTTTATAATGTTTTAAATGGTTTAAAACACAATTAGGGATTAAATTAAAATCTGGAAATTCTTAATTAAATGAAATTGTTTTGTTTAATTAAGGAAACCCTAATATTGGATATTAGAGTTATTTTAGGAAACTTTACATGTTTTAAATTAATTTGATTAATTGAAACTGTAATGTCTTAAATGTTAAGACTTTATTTAATTCTGGATATTTTTGTTAAAACCTAATAAGATTAGGATGCATTAATGAGATTAATGTAAATCATTCAAGAGAATTACCATAATGCCCATATGTTTTAATGCTTACAGTTTTTCTTTACATTATGCAATGAGATTGTATGTATGTGCTTGGATGATGATTATGGACTATACCCTTTAAACCAATTGTGATTGGCCGTCTTATGAATGGGATGTTATTATTTACAAGAGTTGTAATTTTATTAAGGTGATGTAATTTATTTGGGGCTTGCATGCCACCTTCCCTCTCCCTCTTTCTCTATCATTCTCTTATGTACCCCACATTCCCCTTATGTATCCCTTTCTTTAAATTATGTAAATGTTATGTAATCGAGAGCGCACTAAGGAGCATGGTGGACCCAAAGGAGCATGATAGAGCCCAACAAGCCAATGGTGGAGACCATCAAGCCAAGGGAGCAGTTTGAAGGACTTGAAAGCTTAGAGAAGTGTTTCAAGAAAGCATGCATGTTACGAATGGTTTATTTTACGATCACCTACACCCACCTAATTAGACCTTGGATTCAATCTATTGGCTTGGATTGAATCCTCTCAAAGTCCATAATCATCATAGTGGGAGCTTAAATTTATGAGATAATTGTATTAGCTCCAATACCATAGTTTGGTATATGTTACCTATTCACTTAGGGACTAATATCAAAATATGGTACTTTATATATGTTGATATATAATAGCATGCGATGTATGATTTATAATAGCATGAGATGTATGATTATAAATAGCACAATTTATATGTTTAAATTTTGATACATAGGATGCATGTTAATTTGATGAGACCCTTTAAAACCCCTCTTATTTAATATTAAGTTGAAAATGGAGAAGTCATTAGGGAATGAATTCTTCATTGCCTTCCATCATTATAGGATCATCTAACGTCCCTTAATGTGGGTACCTGGCTGCAGACATGTAGGAGCTACCCATGTTAAAGACATTACTTGAAACTATCACATATGAGATATCATGGGGTGCCTAAACTGGTATATACCAAGAAACTAACATGTGAGGTATATATTTGGCGAAACATACCTGTGTGAATGATGGGTTTAACTTAACTAGGGAAGTATTCCAAGAAACTAACATGTGAGGTGTATGTTCCCTAGAGGCAAAATGATTGGAACTTGCTTATGAAGCAATAGACAAAGAGTTGTCTTCTTATTGTGGGTTAGAAGTCAAGAAACTAACATGTGAGGCTTCTAAGTCACAGTGGGACCCCAATCCCCATTAGGAATGAGATTCCCGAATTCCATTAGAGGGTGTATGGAATTTGATAAAATAGTGGGAGGTACCATATGATTAAAGACCCAATCATTATGGATAAAAATGAAATCTAATTCTTTGTTTATGTAGATTACCTAATTACTCACCTCAAAACCCCTATTTCCTAATATAGGATATTGATAGTTTGACTAAACCCGATTTCTTTGATTGAGACTTAGGAAATTGAGAATTGTTCTCAATTTCAAAAGATTGTTTATATGCTATTAGGCCTTTTATTAAAGGCCCTCCATAAAACATCCTAAGAAAAAAAAGACACTATGCGCAATTGGCATCTTGTTGCCATACTATATGATAGTATTTATGACTAATGAGCTTCAGAAGCAAAATTAGTCAATGCAAGTGCCTTTGATGTCCTACATCACATACAAAGGTTGTATAGTGAGTAAAATAATACTATAAAGTATAGTAGTTATAAAGGACTTCTTCTGGACTAGGATGTAATAAAAGTTGTTTATTAATAATCATTCTTTTGAAAAATGATTAATCACATAGAATAGCTTGAGAAGCTAGATGTGATTTAAAATGGAAGCATAGAGGAAAGCAAGTCTTGAAAAGTCAAAGACAAAGAAATATAATTATTTTGTAGTAAATATAAGGTATTGTAAAGGGAACTTGATAAAGTATCAGTCTTCCTAGAAGAACCAAACTTTTGAAGTTTTGGTTCATGCTCTAAACTAAATTGTTGGTTAGTTTTGCTTCTTGGTTTTTGGATTCTGGTATAATCTAAATCGAAGCAGAAAGTTAAGTAGATAATAAGTTACCTTTAAAAATTTTAATAGAGCAAGAGTTGCTAGATTAATTTTGGGAACTTATTTCTTAACTAAGTCATTTAAGACATTCTAGAAATTTGATTTCCGAATTTAAATGACTAATTAGAGCGAATGCAACGTATTCCGAGAATACAAGAGATGTAGAGACTCTCATTTAAATGTAACGATTATGACTTGGTTATGAGATGACCAAACCCATATTTTACTTGGTGAAGTGAATGAGTTACATTTATAATTTGACTATACATTGTGATGTATACAGTCATGTAGAGCATGCATTCAATTATAGTAGACTCATCTTAGAATACCATAGCTCAATGGTGGATCTAAGAGAACGAATTGAACCCTATTAAGATAAGGTTTGATCCATGATGAGTTTTACTAATGTATCCATCTAGGATATACCTTAAAATTGCTACATATTGATAATTTAGGGTTCACTCCAGTTTTGTCCCAATTATATCAGATATGATATGGGAAGAAACCCAACTTAAAGAAGTTAAGGCTTGGGCTTGTGTTACGTTTGTCTGGAAACATAATGTAGACAATCTGGAAATAAGGTCAAGTAAGTGTTGAATTGTGGTATATCCTAAAAGTGGTTGGGATAGTATTTCTATTACTCTAATGAACAAAAGTTGTCCATTAGGATGATTGCTGGATTTTCTTGAGAAAGAGTTCATTCAAGAAAGATGCAAAAGTAGATAGAATTTACAGAATTGTTTGTAAAGCCACAAACCAACAAAAATCCAACCCTTGCCCCTATTGAGGCAAAACCTTTAATTACACCACATTCTTTTCATAGATCAAATTGGATATTTCTTTAACATAAGAGAGATATTGTATCTCCATTAGAATGTGAAAGAATTGTTCTTTGGTGATAAAGATCACCAAGATAATCCTATTGATTATGATTAGGCGATGTTTGACATCAACTTGAGAAATGACTAAGAGTCATTAAATCCAATATGGACAGGTAGAGACCTAAAAGGCTTGGCTATTTAAGAATGTTTTCAACATAGGCAAAAAGTTGTCTATAAAGAAACTTGTTTGATAATAGTTATGCTGAAATCCATTTGGATCTTGTTATCTATAAACACACATTTTGAATATAAGATATGTCAAAAAGGATATAAAGATGTTATATCAAATGGTGAAAAACCATAAAAGTGTGTAAGTTATAGAAGTCTATTAATAGACTACAAGGTTCTCATAATTAGAACATCTATAAAGTTGAGGTAATCAAATTGTTTGATTTCTCTCATTGTATAGATGGACCATGAGTGTATAAAAGGTTAGTGGGAGTGCGATCGTTTTTCTTTATCCTAAGTATGGATGACATCATAATCATTATGAATGATATATGAATGTTATCTAATGTAAAGTTTTAGTTTTTGGAGAAAAACTAATTCATGAAAGATTTGGCAAAAGCATCCAATAAGATCTATAGAGATGGATCATATAGATTGCTAAGTATCTCCAAATCATCAAACATAGTTGAAATGTTGAAGGAGTTCAACATGGAGAATTCTAAGGGAGGTCTGATTTACTTCAGATAAGAATTCATTATTCAAGGGCATGTGCCCTAGGATAACACAAGTAAGATTCTTAAAGTGTTAAGAAGCCTTATTTTACACTATGTATTGAACCTGATATCTATTATGTTGTAATTGTTACAAATAGTTATCAATCAATTCAAATTTGGAATATTGGATTGTATATGGAAATTGTAAACTCATAGTAGATGGGTATATGGATTTGGATATAATCCATACGGGGTATATTTTATATTCACTTTAGTTGGTGAAATACTTAATGGAAGAACTGTATGAAAGATACAGTGGATTCCATTATTAAGGGTGAATTAATTGTCACATTGTCTAGGAGACTGTTTGGATCTATAAGTTCATTTAGAACTTAGAGTTGTTCCTTCCATTGAGTTGCCCACACCTTGTTTTGTGACAACAATGGGTCTATAGCTCAAGTATAGGAATCACGGTCTCATCAAAAGTCCAAACTCATAGAGTGACAATTCCAAGTGATTAGAGGAATCATTGGAAGAGGTAATAGATACATTACAGAAGATATTATCTACATAAGTTTTTGTAGACCTACTGACTAAAGCTTTAAAACATAATTGGTTATGTCTAAGACCAACATCTTGAGAAGATAGGTATGCGATACATGGTCGATTGGCTTTAGTGCAAGTGGGAGATTGTTAGGATTATGCCCTAGAGCCAATCATAGAGATGATTGTTTAGGGATTAGGAACAATCATTTGATTTCATTTATGTATGTCACATTTATTATTGATTTAATAAAAGGGCTTATTCTATTATGTTTATATGCATCATTTATATTTACATAATATGTCCATGGAGTTAGAGTTGAGAATATGGAATTACAAAGAGTTGTAATTTTGAGGCTATAGATATATCTCTGTACTAAACTCCTTAAGCATTCCTAGTTGAAGGTTCACTATGATGGACAGTAATGAACCATAGGACTAGCACTTGTTAGGTTGACTCTATAGGAGGATAGCTAGTCTCAAGCTATTTGTGTGGAGACACTACAACCAACAAGTGGGTGCCTATTATAAGAATAGGTACACTGAATGTGACCAAAGATATGAGATAAACTGAATGGAGTTTTATCCTGCCTGTCAATCAGTTTCTCATTGTTATAGTGGTACAAGTAATCCTTAGACCTGAGACACCATAGTTGCCTTATGCATGTAGCTTTAGAAGTTTGATAACACTAAGTGCAGATCCTATTTAGGGGTCTGCAAAGGTGTTCATTGGCCCTACTGCTATGTGTATGAAGGCATGTGAGTGATCAACAAGGGATCCATCACTCTCAGGAAAAAGAGAGAGAATGTCTCATATAGCATTCATAATATAACTCATTAAATCCATGGCCATGGTAGGATGAATATGAAAAGAGTTTCATGAGTTCATCAATGAGTTGATATCTATGAATGAGTATAAAGTAATTGAACTAGGGACTTGACAGACTTCTATGTCCTATTAGTTCAATTGGAGACATTGTGTTGAAGGAAGGATGCAACTGTAACCTATAAACTATAACAGAAGGGTTCTTTGTAAATGACTATTCACCTCATTAAGGACCACACCATGAGCCATATGCTAGGTGTTACTCATGGTTAGTAGAAGCCCTAATTGATATAAGTGAGTTATAATCAATTAGGGAATTGGAAGGAGTTCCAATTAGACCCTAAATGGAAAGAGTTCCATTGTGCACACCTCGTGCTATTCCTACTACTTAATGATGTGAACCCAATGGGTCACACACTGATCATGCAAGAAGGGCTTTAAAGTCTATGAGAGAAAGGGTTTTAGTGAATAAAGAATAGTTCTTTATAGGCCTATTTGTATTTGATACAAATAATAGGGGTTAATGTGCAATTAAGTGTAATTACACATAACCCTATTAGGGTTTCTTCCCCATGGCCAGCCCCCTTTAGTGGGCTGCCTATATAAGTCACACTTATGTGTGACATGGCATAATAGGCTTGCACAATAAACCCTAGCCGTCCAGCCCCTTGGAGGCTCTCTTCTCTCTCTCTCTCTTCTCCACCTCTAGCAACAACAAGGAAGAAGAAAGAAAGGACTTGAAGCTCTAGCTAGGTGTGGATACCGTTGGAGGCAGCACACTTGGGCTGCTCATTCACCGCTGTCCGGAATCAAAGCTTGGAGCAAAAAGGAGAAGACAAAAATTCTGTAAGTGTTCTAACCCTCTTTGTAGTTAGGGTTTGATTTTGTGTTATGCATAGTTAGATTCAGGGGATTGGGAATCGTAGAAAAAATTTTTATATTCCGCCTTTGTATTTTTCCCTCTTGTTCGATTCCCAACAGAACTAAGATTGGAGGATTGCTCAAGTATCTCTTAATGGTCTCAAAGGCCTTTTGGCATTCTTCGTTCCATACTTTTGGCACACCTTTCTTAAGCAATTTGAAGATTGGTTCGCAAACCATGGTCAAGTTGGCAATGAATCGGCTTATGTATTGAACTCTTCCCAAAAAACCCCGGATCTGCTTCTCAGTGCTAGGCGGCTCCATCTCCACAATAGCTTTTATCTTCCCTGGGTCCACTTCGATACCTCTCTGAGTGATCATAAACCCCAAAACTTGCCTGCAGTGACACCAAAAGCGCACTTCTGTGGGTTGAGACGGAGGTTGTACTTTTTTGCTCGCTCTAGGAATTTCTCTAGTGCCTTGAAATGC
Organism: Liquidambar formosana; assembly: GCA_039720395.1. Taxonomy (NCBI): domain Eukaryota; kingdom Viridiplantae; phylum Streptophyta; class Magnoliopsida; order Saxifragales; family Altingiaceae; genus Liquidambar; species Liquidambar formosana. The sequence goes on along the minus strand of CM077824.1, from coordinate 23,339,154 downwards.
CCTTCTCTATCCACGGACTTCACGATCATATCATCGACATAAACCTCTACTTCCTTATGGATCATATCATGCAATAAGGTCATAGCTGCTCTTTGGTAAGTAGCCCCAGCGTTTCTTAAGCCAAAAGGCATTACCTTGTAACAGTACGTTCCCCATTGCGTGATAAAGGCTGTTTTCTCCATGTCTTGAGGCGCCATCTTTATCTGGTTATACCCGGAGAATCCGTCCATGAAGGAGAGGAGTGCATGTCCCACTGTACTATCCACCAACACGTCGATATGGGGTAAAGGAAAGTCATCCTTAGGGCTCGCGGCGTTGAGATCTCGGAAATCGACACACATCCTCACTTTCCCATCTTTTTTAGGCACAGGCACTATATTCGACAACCATTCGGGGTACTCCACAACTTGGAGGAAACCCGCGTCTAGTTGTTTAGTTACCTCTTCTTTTACTTTTAGAGCCCATTCTGGTTTTAATCTTCTGAGTTTCTGCTTTACCGGCTTCTTTAGGGAATTAGTGGGGATATAGTGTTGCACAATATCGGGGTCGATGCCAGGCATGTCTTCATAAGACCATGCAAAAGCCATAATGTTGGCTTTCAAGAGGGAGATCATCTTTTCTTTTTCAACGGGGGAGAGGGTTTTCCCAATTTTAACTATTCTTGGCAATTCATTCGTTCCTAAGTTGATTGATTCCAATTCATCCATATTAGGTTCGGTGACACCCCTTTTCCTTTGCTCAACGAGCTCCGGGGGGACATCGTTCCTAGGATCTATATCCATGCCATAAATATCCATAGAGGAGAGAAAAGAGACACTGCATATATAGAGAAAGAAAGCACACTTTATTGACTAGGAATAATGGGAATGACACACAAAAGAAAGAAGGAAAACAAACAAATCTGTATCAATACTATGACTCCACAAAGTGAGTAAAGTAGATACATCTTATTGAATTAGGGAAATATTACTAAACTAAGACACCTACAAGCTGCTATCAGGTAGGCCAAGGTCTTCTTCTTCATGGATCTCCGCAATGACACCACATTCAAGGTACCAATTCAGGAATGGCATGGTAGCATGGCTAATGGATGAACCCTGGAATTCTTCAATGGTCGAGTCTTCCACGGTGAGGATCATGTCTTGGAACATTTCAGTCATAGCCCCCGCATCAAGGTTCTCTGCCCAGTCTTCCTCTTTCAAGCTTCCATATAGATCTTGGATAGAGTGGTACCAACTTGTCAAACTTTGAGGATTTGGCCCTTCTGTGAAGTATCTATCACCAAAACTTTTATCTGCCACGGCTGGGTCAGAACTTGGATAAAAAGTATATGGGATGTACTGCTTTATAGAAGAGTAATGGCGTGATGATTCATTCAGCTCTTTCTCAATGCATTGGACATAATCAAACCCAAATAGCGGTATCGCTGCTGATTCAGGTTGTATCTCACATATAGGCACACCTGCGAGTTTCAATTCATAGTCCCCTTGAAGTGTTACTATGGCTCCTTCATAAGGAAACTTCACCTTTTGATGGAGTGAAGATGGCACAGCCCCAGCAGGATGGATCCAAGGTCGGCCCAACAGCAAGTTGAAACATGACGGCACATCCAACACTTAGAATTCCACCCTAAATTCAGTAGGTCCCATGATAAGAGGCAAAGTAACTACCCCTATTACTTCTCGGCGGGTGTTGTCATAAGCTCTTACGGTCTGCCCGGATGGCGTGAAATCAGTGGGTCCCAAACCCAAAACAGTGGCAGTTCGGAGAGGACATACATTCAGTGCGGACCCATTGTCGATAAGGACGGTAGGAACCCTCTTCCCCATAGTGTCAACGGTCACGTAGAGAGCTTGAGAATGGCTTGGCCCGCTTTTGGGTAGGTCTACATCGGTGAACACGATGGTTGAGTTCTTGGGAGTTGGATTCACCAAATGTACCAATCCCTCGGGGGATGTGTCAACAGGCACTTGTATCTGATTCAACAGTTTCAACACGGTCTGTCTGTGCTTATGCGAGGCCATGAGCAAGCCCCAAATAGTAATGTTGGCATTGGTCTTCTTCAGCTGCCTAAGCACTTCATCCTCTTCTTCTTGCAAGCTAGGATGCCTCTGCCCTTCCAAATCTTCCAACGGATTTTCAGATTCTAGGTGGGGGGGCTTGAAATGACGACCCCCTCTGGTTATATGGTCCAACTCATCATCGCTAGCCCATATGTCATAGACTTCCTCGGAGTCATTCATCAAGTCATCCCATTCTATCATGTCGATGCTCTCCATCTCTGTCGGCAAGTCATCCCAACCTGAAGGGACTATCGGCTCATCTGATATCGGACTTGGGCTTGAGTACAGCACATAGTAATCATATTTCCCCAACGCTTCACCTAATAGGCCAACCTGAGGATCCCCTGCTTCATATCTTTCTTTCAGCTCTTGTTGGATAGATTTCTTTGGCAACAACAAAACCTTTTGGTCAATGAGGTCTTGGATGATCTTCTTTAGTATAGAACAAGCCTCGGTGTCATGACCGGGTGCACAATGGTATTGGCAATATTGGTGAGGGGTTGAGAGCCTTGGCTTTGGTGGAAGTGGCATGATAAGGCTGTTATTGCGGCAAATGGTGAAGAGACGGGTTAAAGTCATGGGGAGCGGAGTGTATTGTCTTATGGGATGGCGAGGGTGAGAGGATTCAACCCCAATGGCATTTATGGTGTTAGGTGGGGGTGTGTTGTTGTGTGATGGGAGAGGATTACGGGTGACATTTGGACGGGTTGGTGGTGAAATGACTTGCTTGTCAATGAGGTCTTGGACTTGGTGGCGAAGGCGAATACAGCGATTGGTGGCATGGCCTTTGGATTGGTGGTACTTGCAGTACTTATTCTCATTGTAGCTCTTGGGTAAGGGATTTGGTGGAGGTCTTGGGTCGAGTGGCTTCAATAGGTCACGACTTATGAGCTTTTCAAGGACTCTTTCGAGTGGCATGAATAGGTCAGTGAATTGGCGAGGTGGGTTGACATCATTGAGAGAAAAGGGTTGGATTGGTTGAGTTATGGTGTTGACCTCGGCATTGTTCTTCCCAGTAAAGTTTGTCTTGCGACTCCTCACTTCCTCAGTCTTGATTGTCCCATCATTGATAGCATCTTCAACCTGCGTGCCAGCCCCAATGAGAGCTTTGAAATTTGGGAAATAGTGGGCAAATAGGTGCTTGTGATACACGAGCAGCAGGTTCTTAACCACTAACTGAATTTGGTCCTCCTCATTCGGCCTATTCGTCATTCTCGACGCCTTTTGTCTCCACCTTGTAATGTAAGCGGAGAAAGTTTCATGAGCCCCTTGCTTGGTAGTTTCTAGGTCCCTTCGAGTAACGTCCTCCTCTGTGTTATACTTGTAGTGCTCTGAAAACTCATTGCATATGTCTTCCCAAGTTCAGGTTCTATTCTCATCCAAGGATAAGAACCATTTCAAAGCAGAAGTGGCCAAGGTTTCATGGAACATTTGAGCTAAAAGCTCGTTAGTAGCCCCTCGAGGGTGCATAGCTCGCACGTACATCTTCAAATGAGTCTTAGGGCAACCCGTCCCATCGGACTTTTCTAACTCCGGCATCTTGAATTGTAGTGGAATACGAGCCGTTGGAAACAGGGATAGAGTCCGCACATCGACCATGTTATCAGCCCTGCGAATCCCTTTTATGGTTCTCTCCAAAGCTTCTACCTTACTAGCTAACACGGAATCACTGCTAGTACCTTTCCCCTTGGCTTCCCCTTCTAGGTTGGTGACCTCAGGTTTCGAGCTACTTTCCCCCCTTGTCTTGGTGTTCTCATTGGATTGAGGTCCCTCTTCGGTGCTAGCCCCATGAGGTATACCCGAGGAATGGGCCTTAGAGCCATTTTGTTCAAGATCCGCCATCTTCTGTTGGTTCTCTTGAGCCATTTTCAATGCGGTATCGGATGTCTCGGCGGTATGGTCAAGCTTGGTCATGATGGCTTTCAGGCAAGCCTCAAGGTCAAAGTGCCCCTCACTAGTTCTTTCGTCGGCCATGTCTGTCTGATGGGTAGACTCAACACTCACTAGACGCCCTTGTGGATTGCGGATCCAAGCCAGCACGTCTATGGATAGAAAAGTTTTAACCTTTAGCCTAAGGATCTGTCCTAAACCTCCATATTTTCCTTAATGAATTCGGTCTCTACACCATGTTCAATTAATTCATTCATTTTATCCAATTACCTTTACAGGGGTCATGGATTAAGGGTATGTTTTAAAGAATAGGGCATAGAGTCCTTCAATTAGGTTTAATTAATCCCCTAGGACTAGCACATCACAAACATAGCTTTACATCCTATTTCCTTAATTTATTCCTCCTAACCCATGGCCTTAACGAAGGCTAGGGTTTAAAGGTCTATATTAAGGGCATAAGATATAAAGCCTCACACCACAAACACGGCATAGCATCATTACAAACAATTGTGGGTGCATAAAGGTGAGACCATAGTGTCCTACAAGTCTGTCTATATGGACTAATGATAAGGGTAGGCTAGGGTCCTTCACTTGCTTGAGCAATCCTTATACCTAACCACATGTGGCATCAGGAACGCCGCGTGGGTCCAGCAGTACGTGATTAACTCATTTAATATACCCAAGGGCAAGCCCAAGGGTACTAGGCAAGAGAGGTTGATAGCTTTCGCCCCAACACATGGAATCAGGAAAACCAAGGTTGAGACTAGGCCGATCGTTGGCAAGGATACATCGAGGGACATCGATCCTAACATGCAAGAGTTTGCGCACACAATGCAATAAATGAAAGCACACAATCAAGCGGATGCAATGTGATTGATTTTAATTAAACATAAGAAATTAACCTAGCCCATTTAAACTTTATAGAGTCTAGCCCACAAATCCCCAGTGGAGTCGCCAAACTGTGAACCCCGGAAATTGGGCCCACAAGGGATTGAAAGAAAATGGATTTGAAAAAGAAAAAGGAAAGGAGTCGCCACCTTATTTTTTAAAGGAAACAAGGAAAACCCTAAAAATAGTTTGTTTTAAGAAAACAATTTGAATGACTCCATAAAAAAGGAAAGGCAAAAACCAATCTTTTGAAAACCAAAGAAATCGGGGATTCGGAGGCTAAGTTATGACATGGGAAGGTTCTAGGCAAAGCCTATAGGCACCCATGTCACCCTTTCGGTCTCTCAGTTTATTTGGGCTAAATCAAGATCTTTCCATACAAAAATCAGCAAGTATATCATCACAAGAATTGCATGCATATCATATATTTCATTCATCCATCCATGCATAATAAGCAAACAAAAACAGAAAATAAAGAAGAACAAAACAAAACAAAAAAGAAGCCTAGGATGCTTGGATCCTAGAACGGACTTGAGCCTCACGAAGAGTGCCTACGTACCATGCAACGAAATACATGGATCAAAGTCCACGTAGTTCGATTAGAATTAGGGTTAAGACCTAATATAAACCTATGGTTAAAACCCTAGGTTTCCTTATTTGATCAAAAGAGTTGAATATGATAGAAAGTTTGATTTTAGGAAAGAAATCCACAAAATGGAAACTTTAATAAAAACCAGAATTTTATTTACGAAGGAAACCTTTGATTAAACCATAGACTTGTATTAAAAATTAACCCTAGATAGGGAGAAGAGAATGAGTTAAGAAGAAAGGTGAATTGGGGCACCTTCACACCCACTTACCTGAGCGCAATTACTCCAAACATTTAGCCATTTCAGACATAAGCAGCCTGTCACACCCCATTTTTGTCACCTTAGCTAGGGTTTGTCATTGCATGTGTCTTTTTGTTTCCTTTTTGAGTCTAGTCTTTTGCATTGAGTTTCTAGGGTCCTAAGGATGGTGTCTATGAATTTTGGTTCGATTTGGAGTTGATCTCGAGGGTTAATTAGAACTTTTGTGACTTGAGGGGTATAATTGTCTTTTTGATCACAAACTTTCCATTTGACCTTGAAATGATCTCCAAGTTGCCAATTGGAGTTCATATGGTTGTATTTGAGGTATTTGTGGGATCAATTCGATGAATTGAAGGTTCGGGATTAGAATGGCTCAGCAAGGCTCAAGTTGGCTAAGAGACCTACTTCGGGTTAGTTCGAATTGGTTCATGATTTTCACTCTATGACTACTCATTTGACCTTGATTGGTCTTAATTTCATCCCCAAATGTGTTTAGGGAGGTTGAATTTCGAATTGGAAAGCATTCGGTGCGACCCTATGTGCATACCTAAGCTAAGCGATGGTGAGGCATAGCGGTTAACCACCTTTGTAGGACCCAACCATGCAGCCATGGCTAGGGTTTCTTGCCCTCAAGTGACTCAAATTACATTCCCCTTCGAAACACGGTCGTTTTGGCTTTCGTTTCGTCAAAATCGGAGTTGATTTGGGCCCTGAAACACATTTGGAAGCTGAAAGGGTCAAAAATGGGCTGAAGCTGACATGGCCTCGGGTGACCACCCAGGCCTGGGCGGCTAGCCGCCTGGGCCCAGGCTGCTAGCCGCCTAGCCCCAGGTGGTCACCCGAGCCACTTTCCTATTTTGAGCCTTGACGCGGCTCCCATCCTATTTTCTCGGATTTGCTCGCCTTTGGCCGCCATTTAACCCTAATTTCAGCCTTTTTGACCTACTTGAGCCCCAAGGTAACCTCTAAGAGCCCTTGGATCAATCCCTAGGGTTTTAATCCCAACCATTGAGGGTTTCCCCTCAATCCCTATAAATACCCCCTTATATTTCAGCAATAGGGGGGACTTTTGAGGCACTTTGGTGAGACTTGGAGGCGATGGCAGCCATCCTTAGGGTAGTTTAACCTAAACTTAGAGTGAGAGAGTGTGAGAGAAAGCTTGAAGGAAGGCTGGAGCATTGCTTGAAGGCTTGAAGGAGGTTGTTTCCAGCAGCACACAAGAGGAGGAGGACTCTCTACAGCAGCCACAAAAGGTATACCCCTCCCCTTTTCTCTCTTTCATTCAAACTAGGGTTTTTTGCATAGCTTTGCATTACTTCATGTTAAAAGCTTATTGTTTTATCATGTGTTGATGCTTCTAATGCTTAGAATACATGATTAGGATATTGTCTATGGCTGGTTTTGCATGATATAATGTCATTCTATGTGGTTTTATGAGTCCTTGTGTTTTTAGGGTTTTTTTTAGAGTCTTTTCTAGGGTTTTACATGGAATAGTCATTATTTCATGTTAAAGTTTGTGTTTTTATTGTGTTTTGCTGTTAGTATGCATGGTTAGGATCATATTTGTGGGCTGTTTAGTATGCTAGGATGTTATTCTATGTGATTTACTGCATGTTTGGGACTTTAGGGTTTCCTTAGTGCTGAAACGGTTTTCTGCATGAAATAACTCTTTTGCATATTAAAGTTTGTGTTTTTGTTGTGTTTTGCTATTTCTATTAGTTAGTATGCATGATTAGTATAATATTTGTGGGCTGTTTAGTATGCTAGGATGATGTCCCATGTGATTTACTGCATGTTTGGGATTCTAGGGTTTCCTTAGTGCTGAAATTGAGTTTATGTTTAGAATAGCTATACTTCATGTGCAAGCTTGTATTTTTCTCATGTGTGGATGCTTCTATTGATTAATATGCATGATTAGCATGATGTCTATGATGGGCTTTGCATGATTTAGAGTTATTTTATGTGATTTTTAGCACAATTGTGATTCTAGGGTTTTTATCATCCTTGTATTAGGAAAGTTGCATATAGCATGATAGCTTAGGGTTTTTTCTTGTGTTTTCTTCATAGTTGACATATATGTGCTGCATATTTGATAGCTATGACATTTTTATGCATTCATAGTAGTTGATTTTAGGGTTTTTTGCATGTCATTGCATGTAGGGTTGAATTAGGGCTTCAGTTAGCTTATGAATCATGTTGTTGCATGACTTGTGGTTGATTTTAAGCCTTATTTCAATTCTGTCCAGATCTGTTATTTGTCTTTGATATGATATTTTGAGCATGTGTTAGCCCATGTTTGGGCACGATAATGGCTTGATTTGGAATCTAGCTTGCTTGGTTGGTATTTTTGGTATGTTTTGCATGGAAATTGCAGGTGCTTTGACAGGTACAACAGGTGCAACTACCCCACCAATGTGGGGTGGTTATTTTGGCTATTGTGAGATGAAATCTTACAAATAAGGTAATTACCCTATGCAATAGGGTGGTTACTTTGACAGGTTGCTTTTGCTTAAGGTAAGTAGGGTGTGAGGGTGCCCCAATTCACCCTTCTTTCCTTCCTTTGAAACTTTCCCTTTTTCCCCCCCTAGGGTTGTTTCCTAATAGAGGGGTATGGTAGATTCTATAGTTTCCTTTCAATAAAAAAATACCTTTTAAATCAAAGTTTCCATCTTTTATCAAAATTCCATATTTTACTAAAGACCTTTTGAGAATCATTCATTTTTGGAAACTTACCATGTTTTACTTGAAAGGAAACTTAGGGTTTACCATAGGCCTTGATTAGGTTATAACCCTATTCCCTTTCGAACTACGTGGACTTTGATCCATGTATTTCCATACATGGTACGTAGGCGCTCTTCGTGATGTTCAAGTCCGCCCTAGGATACTAAGTATCCTAGGTTTTCTCCCCCTCCTTCTTTTTTTTGTTTTTTCTTTGATTTACATGATTATATGGATGAATGAATGAATGATATGCATGCTGTCTTGTGATGATAACTGTTGATTTATGTGTGATTAAGACTTTGATTTAGCCCAATTAAATTAAGAGACCGTTTAGGGCGATATGGGTGCCTATAGGCTTTGCCTAGAACCTTCCCATATCGTAACTTAGCCTCCGAATCCCCGAATTCTCTGGTTTCCAAAAGACTATTTGCCTTACCATTTTTAAATATGGAGTCAATCTTTTGTTTTCCTAAAACAAAACTGTTTTTAGGGTTTTCCTTGTTTCCTTTAAAAAATAAGGTGGCGACTCCTTTCTTTTTCCAAACCCATTCGTGGGCCCTCTTTTCCTGGGTCCACAGATTGGCGACTTTTAAACCCTCCTGTGGGCCTTAACAATTTCTGGGGTTCACACAGCCCTATTTGCCATAGGACAAATACCACACCTATTTGCACCCTTACAAGTGCTCAAAACCATGCAAAAACACTAACATGCAAATCTGGACAGAATAGTATTATGACCTAAAATCATCCACTAAGCATGCCAATAGCAAAAACAGCGAACAATAATAAGTCCTAACATATTCCTAGAACCATATCATGCATAAAAACCCTAAAACATACTAACATGCATGCAAAACTATCATGTTTACTCCATATGAAAAACATATACAGCAAACACGAAGAAAAACCAAATAAAAAAGTCTACTTTATCATGCTATATGAAAACAAACACGAAACAATGACTCTAAAACCCTAAACTCACAAATATGCTTAAAAACATACAAAACATACTTTAATCATGCTAAAACCAAACTAAACAGAAATTAAATCATGCATATTAACTAACTAAAGCAATATAACATGATGAAAATCCTAACTCTAACATGCAATGACACTAATCCTAGCACAAGGACAAATAGGAGCAGAAGAATCATAACTATGCATTAAAAACCTAAAGGACAGCCCTAAAGCATGTTAAACAGTAGATAAAAAATAGATATTCCATGTATATTAACTAGCTAGAGTGTTAATACATGATAAAAAAGTTACCTTTAACATGCAATAAGCCTAACCCATATGAAAACCTAGTTTAAGCTTGAATAGAGAAGGAGAATACCTTATTCTCTCTCAAACACTCAAGTATTAATGCATAAAGTGGCTCCCCTTGTGTTTGTAATTGTTCGTGGCTCCTCAGGTCTTTAGAGTGAATCAAACCAACACGAATCCTCCTCTTTGTCAAAGTGGTATCACAGCAAAGAGATCAAAACTCACTCAACTTTGAAAAGAAATAGAAAACAAAAAGAGAACAAGAGAAAAGAAAAGTGATTTTCGTCACTTTGCAGTAGCAGCAACTTCAATCGCGTTTTTGGGTATGAAAACGTTGGATTTGGACAAAGCTTGTGAAATACAAAGTTGTAGAGAATTGAATTATCTTTCTAACAAGACCAATTTCATCAAATTCTGACTTCGGATGAAAAAGTTATGATTAAAATACGACTGCTGGTTTTCAGAAAATCTGCTGCTGAATTATGACGAATTTCACTCCCCCCAAACCCTCTTCTCCTCTCCCTTGTTTAAAGACATTAAGAGAGTATTTATAGCTGAAATCTGGAGTTTCCCTTTCCTTCCTGGACTAGCTTTCCTTGGAGAATAATCAAAAGGTATTTTATAATGATAAAAGACTTCTAATCTGAATAGGAAAAGGAAATTGTCTTTTATAAAAATTGGGAGACTGACCGCTAACACGCATGCACATGTATCGTATGTGCGTACACACACTCATCACATATGTACACGTGTTAGTGTCATGATAAAAATGGCTAATTTAATAAAATAATTTTCTTTTCATTTTAACCAAAAATCTCATGCTGTGATTCGCACTAATTCTTCAAGGATAATCCGTAAATAACCACACTAAACTCATCATCAGGCCATATCAAAATTGAACTTCATGAAACACTTTTGAGGGTAAAATGATGACTAATGAAAGTCAATTTGAAAAGATTTGGTTGGTAATTGTGAGTCAATTAGAGCTAACCCAAGGAAGGGTCAATTAACTAACTTGAACTACATCGAGCCATTTTAATCCCGAGCCATTGACTTACCAAATTGAACCTAGAAATACCTCTTATGCATCCATATGAACTCTAATTGACAATTTGGAGATCATTCCAAGGTCAAATGAAAAGTTTGGGACTTAAAAGACGATTATGCCCCTCAAGTCACAAAAGCTCTTATTATCCCTCAAGATCAACTCCAATTTGAACCAAAATTCATATCCATTGTCCTTGTGACTCTAGAAAACTAATGCAAGTGACTAGACTCAAAAACAAAACACAAACATGCATGAAATGATGAGTCCTAGTAAGGTGGTGCAAAAATGGGGTGTGACAATATATATATATTTTTTTAAAAATATATATTTTTTAAAATAGAAATATGTCGTTTCATGGTGACTTGTACCCTATTAAAGGTAATGAAACCATCCAAAATATGATATCTCAATCCCAAACTTATCCAAATTGATTCAAACCCAAACTTTAAACATTCATTTAACTAATGAAGCCATCCAAAATGTCATTACAAATTGAAAATAAATCAACAAAGATATTAAAATATCCATATCACTATATTAAAAGCTTCAAGCTTTAACCTTTTCCAAAATGTCATTACAAATTAAAGCTTCAAGCTGTAAGCTTTAACCTTTTCCAAAATGTCATTACAAATTAAAGCTTCAAGCTTCAAGCTTCAACCTTCTAAAATGTCATTACAAATTTTGAAGTAAATCAACAAAGATACTAAAAGCATCCAAAATGCAAAAATTCCAGCTAATTAGCAACCATTTACTCCAAAGATACTAAGCATCCAAAAAGCATCCAAAATACAAAAATTCCAGCTAATTAGAAACCATTTACTCCAAAGATACTAAGCATCCAAAATGCAGGAAATTCCAGCTGATTAGCAACAATCTACTCCTGTAAAACATTGCAAAGAAACAAAGAAAATTAGAAAGTGAGAGAGAGAGACTAACTAAAAGAGAATCAAATATTCAGACAATGATATTTCGTCAATGAATTGCATATGGCAACTGCTATCAATTTAAGATTCAGATCCAGACCCATTTTATATTGGACTTGGGAAAATGACAATATCTCCAATTTTATTTTATTTTATTTTTTATATTTCACCAATCATACATCATACGGATTGTCTAGTTAGGTCAATGAATCAACCTATTCGAAACCCATAAGCTGGATAAATTCTTCCTTTGTGAATAAGTTAGGTTTTACAAGATTTAGAAGTGTACTAGTATATAAGAAGAACCAAAGAAAAACTGTTAGAAGTTCATGGAAAGCATTTAAGTGATAAGACTAGGAACTAGAAAGCATCTTGAATGATCATCATCCCTTCTACAATGAAAGAAGCTTCTACTACTATCAATAATGTGGTTCAGGGTACTAGAAATATGGTCATAACTTTCCAAGCCTATGTAAAAAGGAAACGATCAATCAATATATTACAAGGTCTTAGCTAGGCATAGTTATCAAAAGTGGGCCTCATTCATGTCTTCATGATCTATTAAATGCATGGCAATTCTAAAATACATATGCAAGTAGGAAAAAAAAAAAAAAAACTAATTCAGTAACTAAGAAAATTCAAGTAGCAGCTCAAGAGGTAAATTTTAATAACAAAGAAAAGAGCACAAAAACCCACAAGTTATAGAATAAAAGAAGAATATCAAAATACATAGAATGTCTTTTCCCAAAAAAAAAAAAAAAGACATACCATATTTTTCAATACTATCAAAAAGCTTCACTATATCATTTTTTAATGTACCAATCTACCAAATATAAGAAAACGAAAGACAAAATATAGAACCATCCACAGAAACAATTGATGCAAGCATATTTAAAGGAAGAAAAACCAGTATAACCATAGTCAAATTATAGAGGATCGATCAGTGGAGTTGGAGGATCGATCCGTGGTATTTGAGATTAGCAATTTTGCTTCTGCCTCTGTGGATGGATCCATAGCCTTTGGGGATCGATCCATGGTATTTTGAAAATGCAAATTTTGCTTCTGCCTAGATGGATCGATCCATCACATATGTGGATCGATCCATACTGCTCTAGAAATGCAAATTTTGCTTCTGCCTAGGTGGATCGATCCATCACATATGTGGATCGATCCATAATGCTCTAGAAATGCAAATTTTGCTTCTGCCTAGGTGGATCGATCCATGACATATGTGGATCCATCCATAATGATCTAGAAATGCAAATTTTGGTTCTGTCAACCCAGATCGATCCGGCATGAACTCGGATCGATCCGGGATCTGAAAAACAGTTTTTAAATTTTGGTTCTAGCGATATGGATATGTTAGGAAAATAAATCTATAAAAAGAAAATTTGGAAAAAATACTTGATAATATATAAAACATACATAAGTTCAGCAATAGTATTCCTTTATTGGCTACAGGATTTATGTTCATGAAATTGTGACTAAAGGCTTTATACTAACTATCTATCTCCTGCAACCTCCTCCACCTCCAAGCTTGTGACTTCCGGCGTCAAAAAATACAACACTTAATTCAATGCAAGGAAGAATTACAACTAAAGCCCACTTTCAGATATATTATGACAACAAGTATAAACAAAACACGATTCTAAATCAAATATTTTGTCATTGAAACAAAGACCAAAATGCACCCATCACAAGCAACAAATGCATTCTATGCTTCAACTCCACAACCCAATACAGAAAGCCTAAGGGGAAAGAAATCACTCTATTGTACAGATATTTTGGCACATCACAATCCTACAAAGATTTAAAAATAAAATATCAGAGCATAAAAATAACCTGGACTCCTGAATGTGTTTCATGCATAAAAGAAAATGACTTATTCACAATAGTTTCAAGAACTTCCAATGGGCTCTTAGAAATCTTGGGTACTGTCCAACAACATAGCTACCAGAAAGTTTCAAAAAAAAAAAATTATGAAAACAAATATTGGAAACCAATCACAAACTTACTTGACACATTCCTTAAGGTCAAGTTATTTATAGTTCCTCCAACTACCAATCGCAACACTCTATCCCATTGTTCATAGAATACAGGCCAGCCTACACTGTTATTTAAAGAAAACACAGGCCAGATTGTACATAAAATCGATTCTTCTCATCATTTCGAGCAGAATAATGGTAAATTTCAAAGCACTAGGATGTGTCATGGTCGGATTGGTAATTAGAGAGGTTTCAAAGAGGATAGATATAAATCAAATCAACGATTTTGTACCCCCATATATCATATTCATCCTATAGGCTATGCATTCTATAGCCATCAAAGTTATCATATTTATAAAGAGTATCAAGAAACAAAAGTAAATTAAATTAAATTTTGGTATACCTAGTTCTGATTGGCTAGCATTTGCATGAACTCCTGTCTCATAGTCTGTCGGAGAAGCTCTATTTCTACAGCCCGCTTAGCACTTTCTTCTTCAAGTGCTTTCACAAGTTCTGCCTCCTTCTCAGCTCGTTCTTTATCCCTCTCAGCCCGTTCTTTATCCCTCTCAGCACGCTCTACCTCCAATTGTTTCTCTAAATGCTGAAGCTTACCATTAAACTCATCACGTACACGCTCTACAGAAGTAGGAGCCTTTGCCATGTATCCCCGCCCACGAACATAACCTGATTTTTTACCCACAACAGATTGGAATATCCTGTTGCGTTCATTACTAGACAAAGATCGACCTTCTTCGGCTTCCTTCTCTGCAATCTTTTGTTTAGCTTCGTCCTATATGAAAAAATATGACCACCTATCTTTAAAAAAGACAACAAAGAAGCTTCTAAATTCACATAAGGAAGAAACAAATAATAAATAAATGTGATACTTACATAGATACACTGTGATGTATGCTCGCTCCATTTGCCAGCTACACAATGGGCCAACTCCCACAATGTGCAATCATCGGGCTCCTCCTGTGTATCTTTGTCTCGCTATGATATAAAACAAAACACAACCACAATGGATTATATATTGTTAGTTATAACTATAATACAAGTATTGGCATAACATATATGGAAAATTGATAATCTTACATTTTCGAAGCTAACTTGGGAGAATGATTTGCTTCCCGTATGGTGCTTGCTCCCTTGTTTTTTCCGATTAGCAGCATTTCTTGAACTAATTCTCTACAAGATATGTTTCATGGCACACACTTTAGTGGCTCTTTCATAAAAATGATTCAATATATAATATCGAATACAAATAAAATTCTCACAAACAATTTCAAAACTTATATGTAATAATAGAAACAAACATAACTAATCTTGCAATCAAATAGTACTTAAAAACTGATATGCAAATGAATTCAGTCCTCACAAAAACAAACCCATATTGTACTCAGACAACCTTGTTGATCTTTTACCTGAAAATCATGACCTTCAAAATATGATATTAATTCCTCCCATTCTTCTAGGTCAAGCTCCTCAGGGATATTTTGAAGGAGAGTCTCTCTATTATCTTTATATGCTCTATAGGTAGCTGAAAATGTTGACCTCCAACCCCTATACCTCTCTTGAGCGATTTTGAAAATCTTAGATCTAGCAAAGTCGTCATCTGCTAGTCTCCACCTCTCCTGCACATAACAAATCCTTTGAACAATTTAGAGGTATGTGGTTTAGAAAGTTAAAAAAAACAAGTATCTTTAACACTAGTTTCATGTTCCAAAATTCACTAATTCATAAAATCAACAAAGATCATGTTCTAACCAAAGTGCCAATTACATTGGACACATGGCACCTAAAACAAGTTCTTTAAACGAGGTGTCTAAGCACTCTGATCAGCATCTCCCTCAAGTGAGAATTATGCATTAAAGATAAAGAAGTTACTACAAAACTACATAAGAGACAAAACCATCCATGTCAGAAGCATCCAGGTGATCAATAGAATTCAAACATGCATGAGTTCAAGTTATCTAGAACTTCAAAAAGATGATGGAAAAATTCAATTGTATGGACTTACATACCAAAACTTTATCCTTAATAGTATTTCTTATATCAAGTGACACTTCCGACCACTTATTCACTCCAATAAGAGGCACATGACGTCTCATTTGAACTACCACTTCATCAACAAATTCCCGGTAATGTATACCGATTGGCCCACCTAACCGTGTTGAAAACTCAATGGGCAATTTGCCATCACTACTCTCGTTAGCTCTCTTAGCAACCTTCAATCCTTTTGCAGCGCCTCTACCCTTTTTAGGGTTATTTGAAGGATCTAAACATTATCCAACAACAAATTAAAAAATTAATACACTATTGGGAAAATTTAATTTAAATAAAGGATGCTCATAATGACTATAATGGCGGGAAATAAAATGCTACAGCAGATATGATGTTAATAAAAATGTTAAGAGTAATAATATACTATAAATAATGATTAAACCTGATGGATTGGAACGTGGACGACGAGCATGAGATGGAAATTGGCAAACAAGTTGTTCAATGGATGAATTTCCAGATGGCTGGGATGATGGTGATGATGATGATGGCTGAGCTGATGGTGATGATGATGATGGCTGAGCTAACTGTGATGATGGCTGAGCTGATGGTGATGGTGGCTGCGATTGTGACAAAGATGGAACTACAATAGGCAGTGGCAATGATGTCTCAATAGAAGGAGAAGCTTGCCGATGTGAGGAAGATGGTTCTTCTTGTTGCTGAGATGGTATGGAAGAAGGCTGAGAAGAAAACCTCGGTGTACGATGTCGCTGAGATGATGGATAAGCCATCTAGAACGTTGATACCTGAACTTAAAAGTTTATAGTATATTAATGAGAATGAAAACAACTACCCAAACAAGAAAATATTTTCAAAATTAAAGGCATTATATTACATTACTTCCAAATAATCTCAAAATACCTGATGCTAAACATTACAATTCTGAAAATGGAACATATACTATAACTAAACAAGAAACACCTGAAAAATTTAATTGTATAAAGTCATTACATCGCATTCAAATTCCAAAAATATAATAATTAGAAAAAAGAAGTTATTATAGCATAGGTTGTTCGTCGCCATCACTATCTTCATCAAGACAATGCTCCATTGACCCATCATTAACATATGTATCATCATCCTCTTCAAGATCAGTATCACTATCTTCAGAAATGTGGTCTTCATCTAACTCAATAGCCTCAACATCATGTGCATTAATACTCAATCCCTCAATGTCACCTCTACACCAACCAACCAGGTCTTCGGAACCTTCCTCGGTACCACCCATATCATAGTGGATGATTGGAATCTCATTCAATTGGTAAGGCTCATCATCGAAAAGATTGGTCTCATCTTCTACCTCTTCCTCAATATTTGGCATAGAAAAGAGGTTTCTAGGCTTCACCCTTATCACAGTTGCCCAATTTGGCTTTTTCACATCCTTTGCATAATAAACTTGTTCGGCCTGAATCCCTAAAATGAAAGGGTCATCCTTGTAGTGAAGGCGTGTCATATCAACATTGATAAACCCATATTCATCTTTTTTATACCCTCTACTTTGGTTCCTACCTAGTGGTGGCACCTCAAACCAATCACATTTAAACAGAACAACTTCATTACTTCCCAAATAATCTAAAGCAATAATGCTCTTGATGATGCCAAACCAATCTATATAGCCTGTATGTTCATCACCCTTCACAACCACGCCACTATTTTGGGTTTTCCTTCTCTGCTCTCCGTCTTATGTTCGAAACAAGAAACCATTAATGATGTAGCGGGTGTAAACTCGTGCACGAGCATCTGGCCCTCGAGCTAACCCCAATATTTGATCATTTACCCGTTCGTCTCCACTATTGTAAAGAAATGTGACCTACATTACTATATGGACTTACTTACTCGAGAGTTAAACCATTCCGAAAATTGTTGCTTGTGTCTTTGCTCCACATTTCGAGGGTTTGTTTCTGCAAGCTCTTTAATATGTTCGCTATATACAAAATTACATTAAAATTGGTTGCAAGGATGTAACAATAACATACAAATAATCAAATTCTAATATGTAATAAATAAATGCATCGACTTACTCAACCCATGGAGCGACTTCCTCACAGTTGGTTAGAATGTAATGATGTGCCATATGGAGCTCTGACTTATTGAGACTTTGAAAAGTATAGTTGCGCTTGGTACGGTTAACCGGTGCAAATACGCTCAAACCAGGTAACATTTCATTTCGATAAGAATCAACATTCCTTTCTGCTCGATTCAATTTTGTTTCCATGTCATCTAAGTACCAAGAGCAAAATGTCATGCATTCTTCTGAAATATATGCTTCAGCAATTGACCCTTCCGGACGAGCTTTGTTACGCACATACCCCTTATACGTGCGCAAAGATCTCTCAACTGGATACATCCACCTATAGTTCACTGGACCAGCCACCTTAGCTTCAGCTGCGAGGTGAATCGGTAAGTGCATCATAACATCAAAGAATGAAGGTGGAAATAATTGTTCCAATTTACAGAGGATTTCTGGAATTTGCTGATCTAATCTTTCCAATTCTTGAACCTGCAATTCCTTTGAACACAACTCTGCAAAAAATCCACTTAAAGCAATTAGTGGTTCACAAACATTCTTTGGTAACAATCCACGTATCACAAGTGGAAGTAAACGTAGAAATATTACATGACAATCATGAGATTTCAACCCAATCAACTTGCACTCCTTCACCTGCACACATCGCCCTATATTTGATGCATAAGCATCAGGCATCTTCACATCTTTTAAAAACTGGCACAAGTTCTGCTTTTCATCACTGTTTAATGTATAACAAGCAAGAGGTATAGTGTACTTGCTACCCCTATGAATTGGATGTAAATCTTTTCTTATCCCCATTGCTTGGAGATCAAGACGAGATTTTAAGCCATCCTTTGTCTTCCCCTCTATAGCAAGAATTGTTCCCAATACACTATCACAAATATTTTTAACTATGTGCATCACATCCAAATTATGTCGAATTAACAATGTCCTCCAATATGGTAATTCGAAAAAAATACTCTTCTTTCGCCAATTATGCCATTTAAGCTCATGATCACGTTTTCTCTTCCTTGTCATTTTACCAAAGGTCACTTACTCAAAAGTTTCATATTGCTCAATCACCTCATCTCCTGATAATGGTTTCGGTGCCTTTCTTGTTTCCACAGTATTATCAAATGACCTTTTATTCTTCTGCCATTTATGATCCGATTTTAAAAATCGACGATGACACAAATAACACTCCTTTTGTCCATACTTGAGTCTATAAGACGACGTATCCTTATGGCAACTTGGACATGCGAGTTTTCCTTTTGTGCTCCATCCAGATAATACTGCATATGCTGGGAAATCATTAATTGTCCATAAAATTGTAGTATGCAAACGAAAATTTTGTTCCAATGAGGCATCATATGTCTCAACGCTATGTTCCCATAACTGTTTCAATTCTTCTATCAATGGCTATAGATACACGTCAATGTCATTTCCAGGGGACTTAGGACCAGGTATAATCATGGACATTATCCAAAAAGGCTGTTTCAAACACAGCCAAGGCGGTAAGTTATATGGAATTAATATAACAGGCCATGTACTGTATGAAACACTCATAAGCCCAAATGGATTGAACCCATCAGTTGCAAGGCCAAGTCTAACATTACGAGAATCTAATGCAAACCAAGAGTGGACCTCATCTAATCGTTTCCATGCTGGAGAATTAGCTGGATGCCTCATCACCCCATCATTTACATGGCCCTCCTTATGCCATCTCATGTCAGAAGCTATATTTTTTGTCATGTACAACCTTTGTAGTCGAGGCGCCAATGGAAAATAACGTAGGATCTTCCTTGAAATTTTTTCTTCTTCTTTTTCCCAATAGTAGTTTCATCACTCTCATTATCTGCATTTTCATGACTTGTCATCCATCTAGGCTCCTTACATATTGGACATTTTTCCAAAGTGGCATGCGCATTTCGATACAACACGCAATCATTGACACATGCATCAATCTTTTCATAATCAAGTCCTAAATCCCGTATCATTTTTTTGGCCTCATACAATGAATTAGGGACCACATGATCATCAGGAAGTGCTAATCTAAACAATTCAAGCAATCCATTAACTGATTTGTTACTCCACCCATATAAACATTTAAGTTGAAACAACCTAACAACAAATGACAACTTAGTTAACTTCTTACAACCAGGATACAACTTTTGTTCAGCATCTCGTAACAATCGAAAAAATTTGCTAGCATTCTCATTTGGTTCCTCTCGGTCAGGCCTATGCAAATCGTCATCTCCATCAATTGTGGTACTACCCAAGTTCTCTCCTCTAATCATGTTATTTATCATCTCATATGCACGAGCATCATCACATCTTTCTTCATTTGTTTCATTGTCTACGCCCTCAACATTATCATTAGATGACTCAGTGAACCTATCCTCCCCATGAAAAGTCCATATCTTGTAATCCGGATCGAATCCATGCTTGAATAGATCCATTTTTACTTGATCATGTGTCTTATGAATCACATTAACACACCGACGACACGGACACCGAATCGTATTGCTCCTTGATGACACATTTGCAAACGCCATATCGAGAAATGCTTTCATCCCATGTTGCCATTCTGGTTTACCCCTGTCCGCAATGGACATCCAACTCTTATCTATCGGCATCCTAACATTGAACACAACAGCATAAAATCAGGGTATTGTTCTTATAGTGATTTGTTGAATACACTATTTCATTAAGATAGTGTGTTGGAACTAATTATAGAATACCAGTTGTGCATAGGTTTTTATTTTTTGAATCTATTAAACATAAATGCATATTAATTTTGTGTTACGTTTTTGGGTGATAACTTCTAAATTGTCTTGTTTAAAATCAGGGTACTCAATAATTTTATGATTCATAAATATTATTATTATTTAATGGTTTGATATCTTTTGATTGAATATAACATCTTTGAAATTGAAACGAGAAGAGATTAAGTAAGATTTTACTTTCAAAAATTCACAGCGAACTAAATTTTCACATAAACTGTTTTCTTCTTATTTATATATATATACTAGTAGAAACCCGCGCGATGCATATTATATATATACTAGTTTAGTGATTTAGAATTGAGGATAACGTGTCTTTATGTATGGTTCAACTCTCTGCATCCCTTCTTATAAAATAGTCAGTGTCCATCTTCTTATTGCTTGCCTCAGATAATTAAGGGTTATTACCTATACCCAACTGCTTTATAGCACCTAAAAAAAAATAGGAAACATATATATATACCCACTTCAACCTACACCATGTTTCTTGGCATTTGCAACAAATCAAGCTACCCAACATAATAATAATAAAAATAATAATACTAATAATAATAATATCCAAATTAATATATCAAAAAGCTCTACAACACAACAACTCGGAGGGGCTGACAATAGGAAAACCTTGTTATACAAAAGAGAGTGAAAATAAGTAAACTAAAATAATTAAAGAGAATGGCTAAAATTAAACACGGAATAAGAACTTGCTAAACGAAATCAAAAACGGAAGAGGGAAAAAAAAATATGAAGGTGAGAGGAGAATGAAATGTTGGAGAGAAAAGGGAAGAGGGAGGTTTGAAATCTGATACTCCCATCCCCATCCCCATCCCCGTCCTATTCCTCTTTTCATCTCCACCTCTTCAATCAATCAATCAATGGTCTATTCTCCAATTTTTTTAGTTTTATTTTTTTGATTTCAAATTAGGTAAAGGTGGTTTTTTAAATTTTAATATGAAAGACATCAGCTAAAAAGGAGGGTCATAGATGTTGGTGGGCCCATAGTTAAGGAGAGGAGAGGGATTTAGAGGGAAGGCATCTTAAGTTCCTACGTAGCAAAGCTGTGACATCAGCACAACTCTTAAATATAATACTGTACACAGTATATGGAAAGCTGGAATCTCAACGCCATGAAGAGTTTAAAGGATCCAAATTACTAACCCGAGGATCTTTCATTGATGATCGTCCATGGCACCCCAAGTTCCATCAATTCCCCGACTAAAATCAGGAAATGAGATTCATATTCTACCGCATCAAGTTTAACTTAACGGCAACACTTGCCACCATGCTTATCTTGTACTACCCATCTATATATATATACTAGTAGAAACCTGCGCGATGCGCGGGAATCGCAAATAAATATCAAGACAACTAATAACTTAATGATCTAGACTATAGGCCAACATGTCTTTATATATGATTCAACTATCTACATCCCTACTTATGTAGCAGTGTGTATCCATCTTCCCACTGATGGCCTTTAACAATCACGTTGTCCTATTCCCAAGAACATAACCTGGGCAATAGTTATAATCCATTCCCAATAACATAATCTTCAACTTTGATGCTTCAAATATCACAAATTCAATCTGATTAGGTTGTTATTTTAAAAGTACATATAAAATTAATTTTTTAGATCACTTCAATACAAAGCATAAAAGAAAACAAAAGCTAACAGGGACAACCAAAAGGCAATGTATGCACTCACCATGCACATTGAAGGCAACTATTGATCTCAATAGACAATCAAACTAAATTAAAACAAACGATTTGTCTTCCGGAGAGAATGTATTGATATGTATATTGTAGTCGATCAGTCCTTTAACCCCAGCCAGAAAATATTTACTACAAATAAATTAAAACCTATCCATTTTCCAAACAAAAATGAGATATAAATTAAATTAGGGTATTACATGCCCATAAGATATTTACATTACCATGCTGAAAAACTAAAACTGCCATGCCAACCAAAAAATCAATTGAAAGTTAAAATCAATGCCATTAATATATAGTTGACATGATGAAATTTTTGTACCTCAAATCATGACTTCTTGATGGTAAAGTATGAATCTGAAATTAAAAATAAAAATCATTAGTCATAAGGATAACGTGAATAAATTTATTTACCTCAAATGAGTTCTTGATAGTAAAGTATGAATCTGAAATTAGAAATAAAGGACCCAATGAAATGGAAATAGGAGCAAAATTGAAACGGTAATAAAACAATAGGAATTGAAAGAGGCTTGAAATGGAAATTGGAGCAAAATTGAAACGGCAATAGGAGCAATTGAAGTTTCCAACTTTCCATCCTCTTCCTAATTTAGTCGGAAAAAAAAAACAGAAGAGTTGGGTTATTATTTTATGGGTACAGATATCTTGCTGTTCAATTCCATTCTGTTTGTTGGTTTGCCTGTTAATTCTTCCCCTTGGTTCCAAAATTGTAAAGTTAAACAAAATAACCAAACGACCTAAAATGGAAATTAGCATGCCTTTTTCGGCACAGTTTGATAATTTTTCTAGCTACTAGCCAACCACAATTGGATTTGGACAGTTTTCACACAAAATCTAATCTCAGTAATATTCAATTGGACGAAAAATAACATAGACACTACTTCGGGAATTTAGCAGGAAAAAAAAAATATATACATTACAATTGAACAAAATTACCCTGATATTTATATGATTACCTTATACGCTTAGCCTGCTAAAGACTTCTAATTTTAAGCACTCATAAATTCCAATTCTCAACGCAGCTAGATAAGTTATAATGGCACAACATGTTCAATCATCTATAACAATCATTAACATCCCATTGAACTAATCCAACTTACTCTTTATCAACATATATATATATATTCGGTAATCTTCTTCTCAATTCATTTCTCAAGAAATGTGTAAAATATAGCAATTTATATTTACCGTATAAGAGGGGGGGAAAAAGGACTGCCCACAAGCCATATAACCACGTATTGTTTCCTTGACATGCACAACAATTTGGAAACTTACTTAAAACTACCAAGCTAAATAAGTAATTCGTAGATGTTAAGAGTTGTTATGGACATGGTTCGCATTCCAAATTCAACACGGCAATAGAACAATTGAACACTATAATTTTTTTTTTTTGGGGGGGGGGAGGGGGGCAATGTTCAAATGATAAATTGCCCACCATCTTGTCCTTCAATACTCAATAATTTGTAAGAACTGATTTTAAAACATCAATAGAACAATGAAGTCTTCTCTATCGTATCTTATTGTGGATTCTTGGATTTTTCCCTTCTTTCTCTTTCATGCTCTTTTAGAAGGATTCCTTGTTCTATGCACTTTACTCTTTCCTCTTATTTAATACAACGCGTTAGTAAATAAATGAATGAATAAAATTGTTCCATATTTTAGACAACTGAATTTCATGACTAAGAAGGATGCTTTTCTAGTTATAACTCCATTTTAATGTGATTGTTGCACATTCTCAATGGTATGATTTTATTCTTGTGAGTGCAAATGCCTACAAACCCCAAGTGTACAAGTATCCATATTTGGTAGCTTCTGAATCACTTGCAGTGCAGCTCATAATGGTAGCTGCTTAACAGGATTGGACTCCATGGTAGATGAGCTTGTTATGTTTACTTATTGCATTGTAACTCAATTTTAACTGTCCTCTTATCTCCTTTGATTGGACTGCTTTAATGGGAATATTCTTTGTATTCTTGCTAATATTTTTGAGATTGATAAATTGATTATTTTGTCCAGTTGTATCCAGAGGGTTGTTTTTTGTAATTTTCTATTTTTCCCTCTCTCTCTTTTTTTTTTTTTTTTTTTTTTTTTAAGGGTGCTGCTATTCCAGTTGTTTTGGTTGAGAACAGTGGAAGATGTAATAAGAATGAAAATGATGAGAAGGTTAGTCTTTTGCCCAGTGCTTATCCCCTCTTGTCATTGTTTTCATGTCTTTTATTGTTGATTTTTTCCATGTTCCAATTTTTAATAAGATTGGATGTTATGTGGGTTATAGATTCTGCCAAATGGGACTGCTTGGATTCCCAATTTAATTGAAACAATCACAAATGTCATCTCAAATGGAAGTAAGGCTATTGTGGTGGACAAGAAATTGATTGAAGGGCTAAATCCAAATAATAGAGGAAAGATTTTAATTCCTTTTATATTGGCATTCCAGGTAAGCTTCCAAACTTGCAGGAATTGTGTTAATTCTCTTCACTATTATTGTATGGATTAGTATATTAATACATAATATAATTTTCCAATGTCTGCTTTTTCACAGTATTTTTTTGTTGTGAAACGGATTCAAAGAGCTATCAAGGATGATATTGCAAAGGAGGATAAACCATTGTGGGAGCTACGGGATAGGGGTTTGGCTAACCGCGAGTTCTGATTTGGCGTTAAATTTTTATCAGTGACAAGTATTTCAAATGTTGGTGTGGTTTTTCACTGCTGAATGCATCTGTTTGTTTCTTGTTATTTTTTTGGTTCTAGTAGGTAGTCTATGTCACAATTTGTAGTAGCAATAACCTGCGGCAAACAGATTTCTTTTTGTTTTGAGAAATTTTTTTATGTGCTTATTAGTTATGCGCTTCCTTCGTGTAATTGATTCCTCTAGTCCATGTAGGCATGCATCTATTGAATGGTTTCCATGTTTTACCTCAATTATTCTTTTACATTTTGGGTTTCTATTTCTTACTATTCTTTGGATGATATTATGGCAATTATCTGTGCATACACGAATAGTGTATCACTAATTATTAATGCATCAATTGGAGAACTTTTTATTTATTTTACTTTGTTTCAATTTGTCTTGCCTCTGCTGAGATACTCTGTTTTATTTGGGTTTTAATAAATTGCCATTCTTTTATCTTTGCATATTCACAACAATGTATCATTAATTACTAATGCACATGTAGAGAACTTTTATTTTATTTATTACTACTTGACTCAACAAACACTTAATCCCTACTTTATAGGGTCAAGCACATGAATCATTTTTCGTCATTCAGCTTTATTAAGGATTATATCCTCTATCAAATCTCTAGCACACCAGTCCCTTCTCATTACCTTTTAACCACATTATTTTAGACATTATTCTTATCCTTTACCCTTGACTTGAATTAAGTCATCCTTTTGAATAGGTGCTTTCAAAGGTCTTCATTGTACATGACAAACCACCTTAGTCAATTTCTCTCATCTTGTCTTTAATTGCTGCCACTCCTACCTTCTCATAAATGCATTCATTTCTAATCTTATTATTTCCTTGTATTTCCACATATTTATTTTAAAATCCTTCTATTGACACACTATTGTCTAGATGCACCTTCATTTCATCTATCCTATTCTAATTCTATGGGTAATGTCCTCCCCAACCTTTCTATTTTTTTTTTTTTTAAAAAAAAAAAAAAAAAGATAATTGATTCAATATTTCGAAAATAGTCTCTTTTAAGTAACTCTTGCCTATTAGTTTACACTATACCCTCATTTTTCTTCATAGTTGAATGAAATTAACATTCCATATATTCTATTTATATTATTTGAAACCTTTAGATTCTTGAGTATCTCTCCATAATTCTAATTAGAACTGGCCATAGTTTCATAAACTAATACTATATTGTTAGCAAACAACACGCCATGGGATATCATTTTTGAGTCTTTGATTAATTTTACAGTAGATTAAGACAGACATTAGAACAAAAGGGGAAATTAGCCATAAGTCTAATTCCTATGTTTTGTAAAGGATTAAGTCTTACAAAATCTCACGATTATGCATACCAAATATCTCACGAGCATTGATCAATAAACACATTTTTCTTAATCTATGAATAAAACTCCAATTTGAAATGCTCTATGGAAGAAATAATTTCTAATCTCCATAGTTAATAATACTTATATCTAACACTATAATAAAAGAGAGTGGGGCTGGTGAGATTACCTGGCGATTAAGCAAGTGCCTATGTTCTTCCCCTTTTCAGCACCAAAAACCCCAAATTTTATATGGGATTTTGAACCAGAAACCCTCAAAACAAAAACCCACTTCCAAAAAAACAAAATTACTTAAATGGGGTGTATGAATCGCAGCTCCCTAGCCTCGGGATAGTCCGCTGGACAGAGCGTGCCCTTCTCTCGCAACTGTAGCAGCGGCAGCAATCAACTGAATGGGCTGTAAATGTAGGGCTTCGGTGTGAGATTGAGAGAGAGAGAGAGATATAGAGATAATAATCGGAGAGAGAGAGAGAGAGAGAGAAGAGATGATTTAGGGCTTGTGTGTGAGAGTGGGAAAGAAGAGACGAGCGTGGAGAGCAGGTGTGTGTGTGTTGTGTGTCAGAGTGAGAAAGAAGAGAGGAGCCAGGACAAAGAGCAGGTGCGTGTGTTTCGTTTGTGTGGGTGTGTTTTTTTATTTTTGACTGTTTTGTATTTTTGGTGCGTAGTTAAACGCGGGAGCGTTTGGCGCTAAGTGAAAAAGGTAATGCCCCGTGCCTTTTTGGGTAGGCAAATGCTAATCCAGCCGTGGTTTTCACCCACTTTGATCACCCACGTTAACGTGGCAGATGAATATAGCTGCCACGCGTGCTTCTTTGGAGAAATAGGACACCCTCCTGTTCGGATCCTAAAGATTTGCTTACACCCCTCTTTTTGTTGATATATATTTAAAAAAATATCCCTTCATATTTTTTGAGATGGAAATATTTCGTGCTTTTACTTTGTAAATGTGATCACTTCATATTCTCATTTCACTCTTATTATCGATAAATTTAAATAAAAAAAAATTATTTGTGAAATGAATATCAATTTATATATATATATGAACTAGAAAGGATCCGCGCGATGCGTGGATAGTCAAGTAACCAATTCGCATGGTTTTTTAGTTGTTAATGTAATGCTTCTATTAAAAATGTTTTACGTGTAATAGTTCATCTTTTTACGTGTGAGCAGGTTTTCCTGGAATGAGAAATTTTGGGAGGCTTGATTCCTTGTACGGAATCTAACTTCAAATGAATTTAGAAAGGAGGAAAAAAAATAAATAAATAACCCATAGGAATATCTCATTAGCCCAACTGATTGACTTACTAAAGAAGAGATACAAAAGTCTTGCTTGAAGAATGGCATCCATCAATATATTTAAAAATGATCCTATATAAAGCATTTTAATACATATATAGAATCTAAAGGCTAATGGTCTGATGGCCTAATGGCATTTTATTCTCTTAATTTCAGGGGAAAGTCCTTATTTCAAACAATGATAACAATAAATGTGATTGCTTGAAGTCTTCTATTCAGTGTGGCAATGTGAGGTAGTAATGAATGCAACCTCTGTTATCAAAGCAAATTTAAGGGAGAGTATAGTATATCGGGTCGCAGTGAAAACCACGAATTAATTTATTTTTGATGGCCAAACACTCAACTACCAAAGTCGAGACCCTCCTAACGCTGATTGGCCTTGATGTCTTTTTGATCCATCAAAGTTCAGCTTTATCCAACGATCAGGGGGAGGATCCCACTCACCATATCTGCAAGAATGCTTGTATCTACGCCTATATGCAGCCATGGTCTTATTGGCTTTTGCTAAAAATCAAAATCTTGCCAATTGCAAATTTCATTAAATAAACTAGAAGCTAACCTTGAAACAAGACTTGATTTCTAAAGCTCCTTTTTTAAAAAAAAAATTTATTGTCACAATACTACTGGTTTAAAAGTTTGGATTAGTCCAATCTATAATTGATAATTATTTAATTGGCATTAAAAAAGACAAAAATTAATGCAAGTCATACGAGGGGTGATCCAGTATTGGGTACATAATACCGCACTAGCCCGATGTCAATATATGGTTTCCCAAACACGACTTTATTATATATATACTAAATTAAATTAGACCAGATTGATCTTGGAATGTGATACAATTCTGTCCACCATGGCCTAGGCTATTCCTGCCTATGCTTGTCAATTGGAGATTATATAAGGTCAAATTTAAATCCGCCCGTAACCCACCCAGCAATTCGCATGGTTTGTGGGTTAAAACCGCGGAATCATATGGGCGGATGTGGGTGAGAATTTAGTTCACCCAATGACTTGTGGGTGGGTTGGGATGAACCCGGCCCAACCCGACCCGTGAGCACCCCTAGTTTGCATCCCCATTTTTTCCGGATTTGGGTTTTGTTACCCCTTTTCTCTTGGGGTTTGGGTTATCTTTTTGGCCCGTTTCCTTAGTTGGGGTTGCAACCCATCTATGTGTGTTTCCTTTTACTGTTTTTCTCGGGCCTCCATTTTTTCCGGGTATGGGTCATTTCAAAACACCCATTTCCAGTATATTTTTCCGGGTTTGGGCTTCCAAAAGAGGTTCCTGCATCCTATTCTCATTCACTTTCCCAATTCGAGCCCTAAGTTCACCGTTCCCTGCTCTTCCCTCTCCGGTGAACCTGTTCCGGCGTTTCTCCATGCTGCCTCTCTTCTCCGGCGAATCGCACCGCAATTCCCCTTGTTTTCTGGTGATCTCGGCTTCCCGTCGGTGTCTCCTTGCCCTCGATTGCCGCCGGTGATCCTTTGGCAGTCCTGTGCTGGTCTCTTTCTTCTCGGGTAGTCAACTCTTGCCTTGGTGTTTCTCCTCTGTGACGTCCGGTGTCCCAAAGGTTGGTATTCTCTTATTTTAGCTTAGTGATTCGAGTTTAAGCCAATATGTTTTTATGTATGGCTCAACTTGTTGCATCCCTACTCATAAAGTGTGCATTACACAGTAGAAGAAACACAATAACTGACTTCAAAATTGTTTGTCATTTTTCCTTTGTACGTAGAATTCTTATATTGCTGTCTATTTAATTGTATGACACTATATGTGTATTGAGATTATTTAATAGTAAGTGCTTAGGGTGGCAACCTAATTGAGATTCTTTGTCAGAAACACAATAATTGACTTCAAAATTGTTTGTCATTTTTCCTTTGTACGTAGAATTCTTATATTGCTGTCTATTTAATTGTGGTCTACTTTCACCCTTTCTGGGGGGACGGGTATTGTTGGGGACAGTTCAGACTTCAGATGCATACTTTTGATGCATATAGGGCAAATTTATTAATCTACTTATTAAAATATATATATATATATATAGAGAGAGAGAGAGAGAGAGAGAGAGCAGATCATGGGTGGGGATACTTCGAGATATCCTATTCAATCACGATCATCTGTGAGTAATACACGTGTTTACGGATGACTGTAATCTAATAAGATATCTTAATGAAATATCTCGCACATGATCAAAACTAATATATATATATATATATATATATATATATATATATATATATATATATATATATATATATATATATATTAAGGAGTATTAATCTTTCCAGGTCAGCAATAGATATAGAAAAGTTAGTAAAAAACTTGTATACGAATGTGGCGTCAAATCCCTTTTTTTCTTAATCAAGAGGGTGTCTAGATTTTTTATCTGACGTATCCTTAGAACTGATCCGACTTGTTCTTATAACACAGGTGAAGTTTAACCCGCATCAGTTAACACCCATAAAAAAACTTTGCTAGTGATTGTCCCCACGAGAGTATGAAAGTCAAAAATAGCATATGTGATTGTCCCCAAGGAGTGTAAAGTTGAGAATCAGGGCCATCAACTTCTTGGGAAGTCATATCACAAGACAACCACTTAACCAGAAAACTGTAAATTAGTCATCAAATTACTCATATTATCTTATCTTATGATATGCGTGACATGACACCACATCGGGCAAAAAAATTGAACCCAACTACATATCAGGTCACCAATTAAGTCCCTGTACTTGCAGTGTACCGCTTGAGTTGGGGCGGAGACATTTGAACAGGCTAGCTTTCCTGGGCCCAAATTCTAATCAAGCTAGGTCATCCCACATTCCCACAAGTTCAGCTTGGTTTATAGTTTTCGCTCCAGTTTTTTTTAAACCAAGATTTCTCAGCACCTATCTCAGACTATTACACTAAAACAGAATATTGTTCGGAATCTTGACATTGTTAAGTGGCAAATTTTACTAAGCGCAGAAACTCTTCATCATGAGGATACCAACAGATGAAGTGCAAGAGATAAAGGAAGAGAGAGAGTGACAGAGAGAGTGTGATTGGAGAAAGAAAAAGAGAGGAGGCAGAGAGAGTGACTGAAAGTGTCACGGTGGAGAGAAAAAAAAACAAAAGAAAGGGAAGGCAAATAATATGTGAAAACTAATGTTGTGTATAATAGAAGATATACATTCACTACAAGAAAATGGTTGATAGATGACGCTTTTGGAATTTAAAAAGATGACCGTTTTTTAAAAACCAGTCATCTTTTGATTTCTAAGATAAAAAGATGACTAGTATTTAAGTTCAAACTTAAAACAGTCATCTTTAAAACAACAAAGATGACTGGGTTTTAACAAAAGATGACCACTTTTAAAAAAGTCATCAAATTCACTCTACTCTTTTCTCTTAACTCCCCGATCCTCTTTTAACACAACTACCTTTTTTTTTTTTTTCCTCTCTTCTCTCTATCGCTCCATCCCTCAGTTTCTCACTCACAGAGCCTCACGCTGTCACGCATCAGGCCAGGCCACCGTCACCCTCGCCGGCGCCCAGACCAGGCCACCGTCACCGTCGCCGGCGCCCAGGCCAGGCGACCCTCATCGTTGCCGTCGCCCAGGCCAGCCTCATCGTTGCCGTCGCCCTTATCGTTGCAAGCACCATCTCCATCTGCCTCACTCGTGCCAAAATTGTTGCGATCCACTTCGCTAGAAGCTGCTGCTGGCCTCGCCGGAGTTC
Organism: Liquidambar formosana; assembly: GCA_039720395.1. NCBI lineage: Eukaryota > Viridiplantae > Streptophyta > Magnoliopsida > Saxifragales > Altingiaceae > Liquidambar > Liquidambar formosana. The sequence continues at coordinate 23,307,905 of CM077824.1, read as the reverse complement.
CTCCGAGGTATATCTCTCTCCCTCTCTCTCAATCTGTCCAGATCTGTTCGAATCTGCCTTGTATATTTTTCTGTGTTTTTTTTTTTTTTGGGTGCATTCTTTGTGTCTCTCCCTTTTTTTTTCTGTTCGAATCTCCCTTTTTTTGGGTGTATTTTTCTGTGTCCAGATCTGTGTTTTTTTGTATACTTTTCTGTTCGAATCTCCCTTTTTTTGGGTGTATTTTTCTGTGTCCAGTTCGAATCTGCCTTGAATTTCCGGATGACAACTCGTTTAGAGGTTTATTTCTGGCTGCCCTGTGCTTGAAGATTTGGTTATACGAAGATGTCAGTGGAAAAATATAGATGTTTTTAACATCTCTTCTTCGTCACTCAAGAGGTTGACTATGAATTTCTTGGCGTCTGGTGAATATAGTACTGCATTATTCAGCTATGTGATAGTGCTGAATGCCCCAAATCTTGAATATCTCAAATACAGTGACTTTGTACCGGAAGGATTTTTGGTGGAGAACCTGCAATCTCTAGTTGAAGCTCATATTGATGTTAAATTCACCTATCAACAATTGGGTGAACATGATTGGGATGAAACCATAGCTAAAATTCTTGTAGGGATCTCTAAAGTTCAGCTCCTGCATTTATCCAATAATTCCATGGAGGTTAATTTTCTGTGCACATAGTTTTATTCCTGTTTAGACTTTAGAATTTGATCAATTATGCTTTTTCATGTATACAGGTTATTGGGCTTTATGAAAATAGGCTGCCTACAGTTCCTAATTTGACCCGTTTGGAGATTGGTGTTTCCGAATAGATTGGATGTCAAATTTTTCCAGAATTACTTGGCAGCTCGCCCGTTCTAGAAACTCTAGTGTTTTATAAGGTGAGTTTGATTGGGATTAAACTTTTCTGCTGAAACTACCTTTTTTTTATTTTATATATATATATATTTGGGAAATGATAGATATATCGCGCGGCAACTTTGACTGGTTATAATTTTTTCGGAAATGTTTTTCACTTAACTAGTAGTTATGATTCTATATTTCATTTTTGGTTAGGGAATTTCAAACTAGGTAGTCGATGGCTCGCACAAGTTCACTCCGCCTCAGGATGTTCCCTCTTGTATGCTTTCTCACCTCAAGACAATTGAAATTGGAAGCTTTGGAGGGCTCAAATATGACTATAGTGCAGTAGACTATTTATTAAAGAATACGTACAAGAGTTTTAGAAACAATGACAGTACACACTGATCGTTGTTTGTCTGCAAAAGAAGAGTTGAAGGTGAACAAGAAATTATTGAGGTTACTAAAGGGCTCAGTGCCATGTCAAGTTTATGAAACTACCTGATTTCTTATTTTGAAAAGTACTTTATGTTTTGAAGATTTTGTCCTCACTGTCTTCGTCATGGTTGATCAATGGTGTGTACCTTTCGAGTTTTAAATCAAATTTATTGTTTGAGATTTCATCATCTAATTTTTCTTGGTGATATATATATATATATACATTTTGAAGTTTAAGTCTTGATGTGTCTTTTTGGTTATATAGAGACGTAGAGGTAGAAAGAACCTCATATGGAATTAAAAGAGCCATATCTTCATATCTCCTTATTGATTCCATCTTAGGTTGCTATAATCCAGATTTATAGTTGATTTTCAGGTTTTGAAGAATTTCCTTCTTACTGTTGAAGCTAAAGTAAGGTCGCTCATCTCCTTGTAATCTGAAGTGGTGAGCCCTTGTCATACCATTAGGTGTTCATTGTTATAAGTATGCAGTTTATTGTTGATGTCAGTCCTTAGTCCTCTCGTTGGCTTGCAGGGAAGAAGTGCAGATTCCTTGTCCTAGTATTTTGGTGAGGATCCAGCTCGGTGTCCCTTTGAGCAAGGTCTGATATGATCTTTCGTATTAGTTTGATTTTTTCTCTATAACAAATAGAAAAGCTTACCAAATTGTTTTCTGTTTGATATTTTCTTTTTTCCTGAACTCCACAGATTCTATACTCGTTTTATTTTCAAATCATTTATTACATGGAAACTTCAACAAAATGTGTAAATTGTCCGTATTGGACACAACATGGGTACAAATATGGGTATGGATTATGAGTCCAACATGCCTATTGTTGGATGTTTAACCAACGGGGTCTCAAATAAGAGAATGGAGGCATATTCCTCATTAGTGGAAAGTTCATTTTTATGTTTAATTTGCTTGTGTCTCATTGATAATTCAAATCAATGAAGGTACACATGGAGTTTATAATGGTTTAACTTTAACAAGAATGATAACATTGATTTTATAATTGTCATGAGTTATAATTGCTATTCCTGAGGTTGCGGTAGTATTAGTATATATTTATTTATTTATTTAAAAAAGAAGAAGGTATTTTTATCTTCTTGGGGTGCTAAATTGCTAATGGAGGTTTGTGGTAGTATTCAAACAATTTCTCATCTACCAGTTGAGTCAAGTTTTGCCTATTAACCTACCCCTTAGAATTTTTTTTAGTACAAATTAAAAGAAGGTTAGTGATTGAAGAATTGTAATTCAATTGTCCGCAAGAATGATAATTGTACAAAATGTAGAAAACAAGCATTATGTTCTGACCTTTGTAAAAACTCTCTAAAATGATAAGACAATGAATTTGTGTTTTTTTATCATCTAAAGTAAAGCATTTTGTGTTATAGGAGGAAGTTAGTTGGATTGATTCATAATGGATAAAGCTTGGATGTCCATGGATCAACTATCAAGGGAATATGATGAGGGGGTTGAGCAATTCCTACAATTTGCAATACGTCATGCGAATAATCCTAATTCCATACGTTGTCCATGCTTAAATTGTGGGAATGTGAAAAGCCATACTCCTAATGAGATAAAATTTCATCTATTTTCTAATGGTGTTGATAAAAGTTACCGCACATGGATTTGGCATGGAGAAGCAGCTCATAGTGAGGCACCGCCAAGTATAAATGCACAATTACAGAAAAGGCTAGATAATTTTATATTATTTTATATTTGATTTGATTTTTACATTTCACTATATAGTTTTCCTTATTTGACTCAAACTATATACGTTAATCATGTAGTTCATTGGAAAAGATACCTACACAAAAGATGAAATTGATGAAGTGCGAATGGAATGGGCTAATACTATCCAAGATTATTTGATAAATTGAGTAAAGGAAAAGGTATATAATTGTCTCTCTCTCTCTCTGTCTTTGCTTTACTGGCTAATCTAACAATCATCACCTTAACTTGTCATTTTGTTGTATAACATTTGGGGAATAATTGATTTTTCCATTACCATATATATCCTAGTTTTAATTTGTTTGAAAAATCATGGCTTCTATATTTGGGATTGTGTATGGACAATGTTAGAAAGGCTTTGTAGTGTGAGGTTCCTTTATTTAATTGGGTTAATATGGATTTTGTATGCTAACTCCTAATGACGACGGTTTTATATTCAAATGGAGTTGAAATCAGTGATGGTTGGACTGATTCTTGATATTTTAGTAGAATTGTTCTTGAGTTTCCCTTCTTTAGGTCAATAAAGATTAGCCAAATTTGGTATATATGCTTGGTGCTGCATCTTTGTATAGAAATGCAACATGGTTGCCAATTTCATTGGCCAAAACTGGTTTATATAAGAGTTTATACTCCATTTAATTTATATTTCTAGGTTTAGTTTTTTGGTTGTGATGTGTGCCAGAGGTATGAGATGTCCCCTAGCTATACTAAGGAGTTGAAGTTGGTTGGAGCTTTGGTATTTTTTTTGTATTGCAGGAGTATTGTGCAGGAGTATAGAAAGGCAACATGGCTATCGATTTCACTGCCAAAAATGACTACTGCTTGATTTCTGGAGAGTTTTTTCTATGCTGAGATTGTGTGCATTTTTGGAGAGTTCTTTATGTGCTGGACAGGATATCTATCCATTTATGGTAGCCTTTGCGCAGAATATGATTTGATTTTTTGGTTTGCTCTCTGTCTGTGTGTGCATCTAAATGTTGATAGATTTATCTTTTTGCTATTAGCTCATTGTTACACAGAATTGTTGAAAGATTTTGCTTTTTGCAGGTAATAGAGCATTTCTATGCTTTTATTTTGCATTCTAAATGGAGAAATTTGATGTTGACATTGATTGGGTCTTAATTAGTTCAAAAACTGGTATGATTTGTGGAGATTTTGTTTTTTCCCATTTTTGCATTTTTAGCTCTTTCTTTTTGCGATTAGCACACTGTTACATAGAACTGCATGTGTTAAATAGATTTTGTCTTTTGTAGGTGCATGTATAGGTGAGATAGAGAGAGAGATAGAGAGAAAGAGAAAGAGAAGGGATATTTTGCTTTGATGGAGTCAAAGAAATGGGAGCAAATTAACACTGAAGCTTTTGTGGATGCTCACTCTTCTAATTCGTCCCTTTTTTGTGGATGCTCACTCTTCTAAATGGGAGCTCTTTTGTTTTTTGTTTTTTTGGTTCTCACCTGATGGCTTCTTTTTGTGTAGTTGAATCATGCACCATGGCTCACTCTTCTAATTCGTCCCTTTTTTTATTTTTATATTTTTTTTCTGTTTCTCACCTAAGTAATGGCTTCTTTTTGTGTAGTTGAATCATGCATTATGATCATGGCAAACGGTGAAAATTTTTTGAGGATGTTGCCTTTTTAGATTTGTTTTTCATTTTAACATCAAAAATATTGTAACACTAGTTAAGTCAAGGGAATGGTGATGACTTTTGAAACTTTGTTCTTGTAATCCAATGAAATGAAAATGATGGTTTTATAATTAATATGAGTGATTTAATTTCCTTTGTTATTTTATTGTCTTAATTTCTTTTATTTCATATTGAGAATTTAATTATTGAGTAATTTGTATAAACAGGTTGATGTATCAAATTTAATAACAGGTTTATAGGGTAATAAATAGTATATGACATTTTTTGTATATGAATACCACCCAAAAAAAAAAAAAAAAAAAAAAAAATTGTGCTATAGATAAGATGACTGTTTTTTATAGTCATCTTTTAATACATAAGATGACTGGTTTTAAGAGCATAAGATGACTGTGAAAAACAGTCATCTTATACAGTCACACAGTCATCTTATATAGTAATACATGACTGTTTTTAAGAACATAAGATGACTGTGTTTCACAGTCATCTTATATAGTCACACAGTCATCTTATATAGTAATATATGACTGTTTTTAAAAACATAAGATGACTGTGAAAAGCAGTCATCTTATATAGTAATATATGACTGTTTTTAAGAATATAAGATGACTGTGAAAAGCAGTCATCTTATATAGTAATATATGACTGTTTTTAAGATAAAACCAGTCATGTTTTGTTGAAAATATGACCGTTTTTAACGGTCATCTATAGCACAAAAGATGACCGTGTTAATGAATAAAGGATTTTCTTTCTTTGATTCAAACATGACTGTTTTTAAAAAACGGTCATCTATTACTCTCAAAGATGACCGTAAAAAACGGTCATCTTATTTGATGATAAAAGATGACGCCTGAAGAGATGACTGTTTTTTCTAAAAACAAAGATGACTGTTTTGCTAAAAGATGACTGTTAAATACAGTCATCTATCAACGTTTTTGTAGTAGTGATTACAACACTAAGGTGAACATATCAGAGTGTTTTTTTGGTTTTCCATTGTGTTTGATAAGAAAACTTGCCCAAAGAAAGGGAAGGCAAACAACAATACCAACACTTAAATCCATATGAATGAAAAATACCTGTACGAAATATCCAATTCACAAAAATCAATATTACTTGTACATCTGTCGACCCACGAAATACTCTGCGAAATATTCAATTCAACCCATTTGATTAAAAACTAAAGAAACACCAAAAAAGATTAGTAGAAAAAAGAAGTATTAGGATCAGTAATAGGATCTGTCAATATATATATATATATATATATATATATATATATATATATATATATATTTGTATATCTGTGCATGCATATTTCAGGTGGGCAGTAGGGCAGAAGTGAGTAAGTCCCGTAGTAAGTCCTTTACCTAAGTGTATGGTGTATAGAGACCATAGGTAGCAATGTTTACTAGGATGATGTCAATGAGATCAAATGCTTCCTCTAGTGAGGAGACAGATATTCCTGAAGAACGGGAATATATTGTAGACAATAAAAAACTTTGCAACTGGAAATTACCAAAAATACCTGCAACAGAGATTTATGAAGGCAACAGATTCTTCTCTGGGTTCAAAGTCAGAACCAGTGAAGAAACAATAGTAATGGATGGAGAACATAAGACAATATTACTCTTCAATGAAGAGGTGATTAAAAGACATTTAGAAGACAACTATAAATTCCTGCATGTAGGGTCAGTACAAGTCTGTGCTAAACCCTTAGGAAGAGATGGACTTAACATGTCTCTATTCATGGCACTTAGAGACTGTAGGTTCAATAATTTTGAAAAGACAATGTTAGGGGGAATCCAATCTGGTCTCCATGCTGGACCAGTATATTTTAACTGCTATCCGGATTTTACTATAAGTTTAGCAGATCAAAATATTTTGGATGCTCTAACTCTAAATGTCAAAATCCATAATTCTGAAATGAAGGCAGGATCTCAGCCTCTTGCTATCATTTATAGAACGCAATACAGGGTGTATTCTACCTTAGTAAACACTCCTGTTGTCAAAAGAAGAAGTGAAAATGGCAAAACTGTTCTTCTGCAAAGTAACTTAAAAGACAAAGAAAATGCCATAATCCCTAAAACTTTAATATGGTCTGAGTTAAAATTCCCAGAAGAATGGAAAATTCCAGATGCTATTGAAGTTGTTCCTTCTGAGCAATTGCAGCAACAAACTAAGCAAACAACAAAGATTAAGCAAATGGTAGAATATTCGGATGGGAGTGCAGGGATTAGATTTAATTCTCCCTTTACCCAGTCCTTTAGACTACCAAACTCTAAGCCAATAATTACTGAAATTCCGGATTCTTCCCGAGCATCTTGCTCTTCACGAGCATCTTGTTCAGCTGTACCGGTAAGAATCTTTAGACAAAATTCATCTTCAAGCTCTGAAGTTCCAGACCTTGAACCTGAAACTCCTTTGATAAATAATAGGACTCAACCAAATTTACAAGGAGTAAGGAATAGCAACATTTCATACCCATATTATGAAACTACAACAAATCCGCAAGATGACAATTCTGAAGAAGAATCTCAGAACATGTCGCCAACTAAAACAGAAATGGAAATACCACCAGGCATAATGATGCTTAGTATACCTTTTGTTATGGACAAAGATTTACTAAGAACAGAATTTATGCTTGACAAAAACAAAGAAAAAAGAAGACAATTTTTTGAAAAACATGACAAAAAACAACAAAGCCAAGTACGTACACAGTGGTATACGTATATGGAGAAAAATCAATTCCATATAAACTTTTTTGAATGGTTTGAAAAGATATATACTGTGGAAAAACAAATAAATGTAACAAGCAAAAATACGACTACTTGGCAATTAACTCCAAGTAATCAGTTGGTAGAATCTGTTCATCCACCCCTTGAGCAGATTAAAATACCCTATTATAAGGTAAGTGTTATAGCTGCACCTTATAAAGTCAAAACGGAAGAAGAAACTCAACCAACAGGGAAAGATATTAAAAATATCTTTGAGCAAAATAATTTTACAAATCAGCACATCAAGACAATAGCAGAGCAGTTAACCAGAGTTGAGAACCTGGTTCAACATGAAGCAATATTGCCAAAGCAGCAGGATGAAAAACCTCTTTTCATTCCTCATGAAATACCTAAGCAATATACTCGACAAATAGCTAGGGGACAATTACATGCAGAAATTCAAGAAAGGATCAGACTTCTTGATGATGTAATTGGCAAGTCTGTGGTTCAAGACACTCCGCAGAAGCCCCAGGCAAGTTCTAGCAAAGTTGTTACTGTCATAACACAAAATGATAATATCATTGAATCTGATACAGAAGCTGATGATATTATGCAACAATTTCAGCAACAGGAAAATTCGGCTGTTAATGCCATAAGGCATACCCGGCCAATGACAAACATTTACCAATATCCTTCTTTTCCTGATATGAAAATTGAGGAAAGAGGAAGTTACCATCAAGCTTCATATCATGGAGGAACCATATATGAATGGAATATTGATGGATTAACTCAATACCAGATACAGAACTTATTACATCAAATGACGATGGTAAGTTCTGCATATCAGGCAAAAGATTCTGAAATAACTGATCACGCCATAGCTCATTCTTTAGTCGCTGGTTTTACTGGACAACTAAAAGGATGGTGGGATACACCCTAACTCATCAAGAAAAACAGGCAATATTGTATGCAATAAAAACTGACCATCAAGGCAATATAATAAAAACTGAGGAAGGGGAAGAGATTGAGGATGCAGTCTCAACTTTACTCTTCACAATCTCCAAACATTTTGTTGGAGATCCTTCTAAGTTAAAAGACACAACTGCAGAAATATTGGCAAATCTCAGATGTAAAAGATTAGGTGATTTTAAATGGTATAAAGATGCTTTTTTGACAAAAGTGTTTTTAAGACCAGATAATAATCAACCTTTCTGGAAAGAGAAATTCATATCTGGATTACCAACATTATTTGCAGAAACAATTAGGACAAAGCTCAAGGATCAGAATAATGGAATGATCCCTTGGGAAAAATTGACATATGGAGATTTAATTAGTACAATACATCAGGCTGGTATTGCCCAGTGTACTCAATTTAAACTCCAACAGCAAATGAAAAAGGAAAAGATTAGAAATAAACAAGAATTTGGCTCATTTTGTGAACAATTCGGGTTTACTTCTATAAAGACAAATCCCAAAAAATACCGAAAATCCTCTTCTAGATATCATAAAAAACATCATAGAAGAATAACACAAGGCAAACCTTCTGATAATCAGTATTACCAGAAGTCAAGTTCAAGACAACAAAAAGATCATCACAGACCAAATCCCAAAAAGCAATATCGAAAGAAATCTAATAGGCAACAGACTGTTGTTTGTCATAAGTGTGGCAAACCAGGGCATTATAAAGCCCAATGTAGAGTAAAACAGACAATTAATGAATTGCAATTTGATTCTGGTTTATCTCCAGAAGAGATAAAAACTTTAATCATAAATGCAATTTATAATTCTGAATCTGAATATGAATCCTATTCGGAATCAGAAGAAGAAAAACAAATTGATGAAATACATCAAACAACAACAACATCAGATTCATCTTCTGAATCTGAGCAACAATGTCAACAAGATTGCAATCAAAATTGTTGTAACATGATTAAGAGTAATGTTAATCATGAACAACAGACTCTCCTATTGGATATCATTGATAAAATGACTGATCCAATATTAAAGAGGGAATATTTGCAAAAACTGCAAAATACTATGGGCAAAGTACAACAAAAACCTAAAAGGATTTATAATTTGCAAGAAATCCTTAATGAAAAATATAAACTGCAACAAACAGAAGAAATTTCTGTGCAAGACTTAAAGCAAGAAATTAAGCAAATGAAAAATGACATAAAAGAATTAAGACAACATTCTAGCTTGCAAAATCTAAACATTGAAGTTCTACGACAACAGATTTGTCAGCTAGAACAGCAACAGGCTTCAACTAGCAATGGCAGACAGATCGTCATTCATGAAGCTACTGAAGAAGAAGACAAAATCACCAAAGAAAGAGAAAATTTAGGTGAAGAAAATTTTGTTCAACTTCTTAAGCAAATAACATACCAAAAATGGAATACTACCATAAAAATTATGGAACAAAATCCACATGACAAAAATGACAAATATATACTGGTCATAACTGCACTAATTGATACAGGTGCAGATATGAACTGTATACAAGAAGGGATTATTCCTTCAAAATATTACAAAAAGACAAAAGAAGAATTAAGTTCGGCCAGCGGTGCTATGCTTAATATCAAATATAAATTAGACAATGTTCATATATGTAATGGGGGAACTTGTGTTGAATCAACATTTATCCTTGTTAAAAATCTGAGTAGAGAAGTAATATTGGGTACTCCCTTTATTACTTGTATTCAGCCTTTTAGCGTTGATACAACAGGAATAACCTCTTACATTAAAGGCAAAGAGACCAAGTTTGAATTCCTTAATCCACCATCGGTTAAGGATGTAAACTTATTAAAAGATCAATTTGTTCACCAGGAAGAACAAGTTAATCTAATTGCAAAAAAGACAAAACACCTGAATTATCTTAAGCAAGAAATTCAGTACACACATATTGAGCAACAATTAAAAGACTGGAAGCTTCAATCCGCAATAAGACAATTTGAAGACAAATTAAAAAAGACAATTTGTTCTGATAATCCTCATACTTTCTGGCATAGGAATAAATATATTGTTCATTTGCCTTATGAGAAAGATTTTCAAGAAAGTCAAATCCCAACAAAAGCAAGACCGATTCAAATGAATCAAGAATTGCTTGAAATTTGCAAAAAGGAAATCCAAGATTTGCTCTCTAAAAACTTGATAAGAGAAAGCCGCTCGCCATGGAGTTGTGCAGCCTTTTATGTTTTTAAAGCAGCAGAAATTGAAAGAGGAGTTCCTCGTTTGGTAATCAATTATAAGCCTCTAAATGATGCCTTACAATGGATAAGGTATCCTTTACCTAATAAGAAGGATTTATTAGGAAGGCTTAGCAAAGCAACAATATTTTCTAAATTCGATATGAAATCGGGTTTCTGGCAAATCCAAATTGCTGAAGAGGACAAATACAAGACTGCTTTTACAGTCCCTTTTGGCCATTACGAATGGAATGTAATGCCATTTGGACTAAAAAATGCCCCTTCAGAATTTCAAAACATAATGAATGCAATATTTACGCAATATACGGAATTTACTATTGTCTACATTGATGATGTACTAGTATTTTCCAAGACAATTGAGCAACATTGGAAGCACCTTAATACGTTCTTCCATCTAATTAAGCAACATGGTTTAGCCTTGAGTCCTACCAAGATTAATCTTTTCCAAACAAAGATTAGATTTCTAGGACATCATATCTATCAGGGTACTATAGTTCCGATAGAAAGGTCAATCCAATTTGCAGATAAATTTCCAGATGAAATCAAAGACAAAAGACAATTGCAAAGATTTTTAGGGTGTCTTAATTATATTACAGACTTTTTCCCTAATCTTAGTCAAGAGTGTGCCATTCTTAGGAGAAGGCTTAAGAAAAATCCTCCTGCATGGTCACAAGAGTACACAGACACAGTCAAGAAATTGAAACAGAAGGTTAGGACCCTTCCCTGTCTTACCCTAGCAGACCCGCTAGCATTTAAGATAGTCCAGACCGATGCTTCAGACATAGGTTATGGGGGAATTCTCATGCAAAGGGTAGACAATATAGACAAAATAGTCAGGTTCACATCTGGCACATGGAACATAGCACAGGCAAAATATTCGACAATTAAAAAAGAAATATTATCTATAGTTTTGAGTATTTCAAAATTTCAAGATGATATTTTAAATCAAAAATTTCTACTACGAGTAGATTGTCAAGCTGCAAAACCCGTTTTGAAAAAAGATGTTAAAAACATTGCTTCAAAACATATTTTCGCCAGATGGCAGGCAATACTTTCAGTTTTCGATTTTGATATAGAATATATTAAAGGAGAAAACAATTGTGTCCCTGATTTCCTCTCTCGCGAGTTCTTACAGGGTCACCTATCCAAAGAACAGGGCAGTTCTTCAGAATGCCCAGACAAAACAAAGCCAAAGCCAAAGCCCTTCAAGGGCAATCAACCTTGCAAAATCAGCCAAAAGGCCAAAACCAAGCAACAGGGTCATCCACCCAGCCAAAAGCAATAGCAAAGAAAAAATGGTTCGAAGATCTCCAAGAAGAAGAGGAGATGCTTGAACAATACAAGCAACAACAACTTTTGAAACAGCAACAGCAACAATCTCCAATCAATAAGTCACAAACTTATTCATTGGCAGCTTCCGGAGTTAGGAGTAGTGGCAAAAACATTGCAACTTCTTCTAAATCTGAGGAGCCATTAGGAGCTTTTGCTCCATCTTCGCAATTTCTTTTAAAAGACAAAGAAGAGGGCAATTTTCGCAAAACTCGTAAAAACCATAGCCCTTATTTTGAAAAACCCTCTACCTTAGACATTTTCGTCTTGGAGAGTGAATTTGCACAATCGGATATCCCTGATATCCTGGAATCCTATTTTCCCCCTGGATTCCATTACCGCGGCCAAATGATTTTCGCAAAGACCAGGCATGGTACCAATATGTTTTAGAAAAAGGAACAAAATCGGCCATTTTCAAACACAATCGGCCTGAAAATGATAAAACCGATGTTTCTTATTCTACCTGTCAAATTTTGAGGGTTCTTAGTCCTTCCGACTGGGGGCAACCTCTTTACCAACCCAAACAACTTCCAGGCAACATTCTGCCTAACCTCTATAATTATTTTGATTATGAGAAGGCATGGCAAAATTCTTTCTTCATTCAAAATAAGATCAACCGTCATTCATGGATGATCTATTTTGATAAAAAATTTGACATTGAGGCAATACCCTTTTGGTTTCTCTCTTGGTGGTCATACTTCGGCCCCATCCAGGATATTCTTCCGGAAAAACCAATCAACATTAGTAAGGCATATTCTTACTATGAGCAACATATCCAGCCGAAACCTCACCTGCAAACCTTCCCAAAGCTTTTCCTATTCTATACCCAGTTTGGTCTAGCATGGATCATGTTTTGGCGTTATGACTTTACAGGTACACAGCAATGGCCCTGTATAGGAAGATCCTTCCATGTCAAATGGTGGGATAATGCAATAACTGACCATATCACTCCTGAAGCAATTCAGAAATGGTTTCAGAAACATCCTGCAATTCAGTCAACAGTAGGAGACTCATCCAAAGCTCTCCTGTCAAAAAGCCAACTAATAGCTAAATTAGCAGTTGCTCCTCCTAACAGTAAAGAGCTGAAAGAGTATCTCCAGGAGGCTCTCTCATCCCTCAATGAGGAAGACAATGAGCAGGGATCCTGTGCTTCAGTCAATTTAGGCGATGACAACGAAGATGACTGTTTTGGGATTCTTCCGCCCATCCCTCATCATTCAAGCAGCAGCAAGAATCCAAGGCAATTTGACTAGACAATTCAGCAGTAAAAGCAAGTGCTTTTACCCCGGCAATATTATGCAATCACATGGCAACAGTACTACCATTCAGCAACAGACAAGGGATCACATGGCAACAGTTCCTTTTCGGTACAAAAAGCAGTCAATAGTATCTCCACTCAACTAAAGTAAACAGTGAAGATACCCGTCACATGGCAACAGTACTACCATTCAGCAACAGACAAGGGATCACATGGCAACAGTTCCTTTTCGGTACAAAAAGCAGTCAATAGTATCTCCACTCAACTAAAGTAAACAGTGAAGATACCCGTCACATGGCAACAGTACCCTTTCACAAGCCAACAGTTCCAGCAATAAGACAACACCGACAGCCGGGCTTCATGATTAAGTCTAGGCTCTTTTCTCCTATATATGGAAGGCAATGCAATTGTATGAGGGGTCGGAAATTGTTTAGCCATTAAGTAGTTTCCCTCCACTTGTAAAACCACTTCTACCATCCTCCACCTCCATTCACCTTTGTAATACCTCCATCAGGCAACCTTTGTCAACAGCAATTGTAACTCCGCAATACTATATTGCAAATTTGTAAGTTTTTATTTATATAAAAGCTTTCTTTTATCTTGTAACTTCTATTTTGCAAATTTAATTTTTATTGTTATAATATATTTCCTTTTGATTGAATATCCATATCTTCACTCCTGGGTGTAGTTGGTATCAAAGCCATATATATCTATATATATATATATATATATATATATATATATATATATATATATATATATATATATATATATATATATATATATTTAATATGATGGGATCGAAGCGGGAACTTCATAATAGAATTTGTAGTTTTTGTTTTCTTTAGTAATAGGATTAGTAGAATGCAGATCAATCATGAAGGGGGAAAGAAAAAAAGTAAAGGCGACTTTGAGAGAAGTCGAACACACCTTTGGCTGCATAAATCACATCACAATTTTCACTGTAAATTAAATAAAAATAATAATAAAAAACCAAAACACGCATCTATTGTGATCGATAACTGGAACAGTTTGTGATAGAGAAAAACCAATCAAAAGCAGAATGGAGAATGGAGACGTCGCGAGCTTCTTGATCAATCCCCTTCACCTCTTTGAGAAGGTGACTTGTCTACTGATTTTGTCTTCGATTCTTCTCGGTTCCACCTTCTTTCGCACACCCCATTTTCGTTTGCACCCTTCACTGGATTTAGCCCTAACTCACTTGGACTTTTGCTTTATCTCCCTCCATCTATCTGTGATAGTGTGTGTGTGTGTGTGTGTTTTGTGCGTGAGGCAGACGAAAACAAAGAAATTGCCTTTTACTCCGTATGCTGGAATTGGTATAGTTATCCTACCACGCATTGCAGAGATGAGTAGTGTTCTTTTAAAAAATTGAAAACATCCATTCCCAGTTGTTAAGTCTTATTGGAATTTGAAAATCTTTTTCAAAATTGAAGAGTAAAAAGGATGCCACATGGATTCAATAAAAAAACTGCTAAAAATGGGTGTATGAACGAAATTGGAGGGTTAAGAGAGTGGTGTGAGTGTGAGAGAAATGGGAGTTGGAGAGATGGAGAGAGAGAGAGAGAAAGAGGCTGAGAAAGGCGTGCATTGCTTCAGGAGAAGTCCCCGTTTATCCCAATCTGGTTTCCTCTTCCCCATTTATCCCGATCTCCTCTTTTGATGAGAGAGATTGAAAGAGGAAATCATTGATCAAAGAAGGAGAGAGAGTTTGATAAGGGTTTAAAACTCAAATTTCAAATTTTGAAATAATCTTCACAGAGAGTTAGAGTTAGAAAGAGAAAAAAAAAAAGGAAAAGGGATTTCCAAAATTTGATGTGAGATTAAGAGAGAAAGAAAGCGTCTAATAAGAGAAGGAAAGAGGGGAGAGGGAGAGAGATAGGAGAAGAGGGTCGTACGGGGAGAGGAAGGGAAAAAAAAGTGAGCTTCAGAGAGAGAGAGAGAGAGAGAGAGAAGGTGTATTTGGTAAGGAAGCAGGGGAGAGAGAGAGAGCGCAAGAGAGAGAAAAGCAGGCCCGTATGGGAAAGGAAGAAAAAAAAAAGAAAAAAAGAAGAGAAGAGATGCTGACATCAGTGGTGTGGGCCCAAAAATAAGGAGAATGTTGGATTTTGGAGGGAATTGATATTAAGAAGCCACGTCACCACATGCTGAGGTAAGAAAAACTCTCTTTTATAGTATAGTAATAGATATATATATTTTTTGTTACATAGTAGAAAAAGTTTAAGTTCAAATAGAGCTCAAGCTGTGGGTTTTTAGCATAGAGCTTGCAAACATACTACGCAAAAATATACAGCTATGGTAGTGTCAATAGCCTTTGTTGAGATCCTCTTAGCAATCACTTGCTTTCTCTTCCTTCGCCGTCTTAGCTTCAACGAATAAAATTTTCTTGACATGTTGTATGCTAGTTATAATGTTAGGTTTCAGGAAGATCAAAATTATTAATCAAACTCTCTTGGCCAAAAAAAAAGTTTAAGTTCAAAATTATTTTTTCTTCCCTTTCCCCTGTACAACCTTCCTTCTCATTCCTTTAATATAAGTTGTCGAAAGAATAATCTTGACAAGAGGATCAACATTAAAGGGTTGTTTGGTAAACTTAAAAACCTGACTACTTAAGTTTAACCAATTTTTTTATTTCACATTGATTGTTAAATCTCTTTTTTCTAATACTCTTATTTAACTAGACCGAGAGAGAATAATAGCATTTTTAGTACTTATATAAGTACTTTAAATGAAATTACAGTTTGGTTCCCGCGCATCGCACGGGTCCATTCTAGTAGCTATCAATTTGAAAAAACGAAATGGTTTTGGGGATGAATATGCTACATTATTCAGTGCATTAGTTCAATTATAAATCTGGTTGCACCCAATGAGGCTAACTAAATACCTGACATTAAGGAGTTACCAGTAGTCCATACAAAAACAAGACCCATTCTCAAAATGGTGAAAACGCTTTCGATCCCTCACAATTATCTTTCGTTTATATATTTGTGAGATAAGCTTTATTGAAGAGTGACAATCATCACACATGCGGAGGTTCTTAACTATCTGAAGTGGTGTTTGGGGGCTTGTATTGATTAAGCCAAAAGCAACTGCAACCTTATTGCTTTTGTGAGATAAGCTTTATTGAAGAGTGACAATGAAACTAAATATTGGGTCTTCTTCTAGTAAAGCATAAGATACTGTTCAGTTTTTACATACAGATTCGATGAAGTTCATTCCATTATTGTCTGTTTGTATAAATAAGATATTATTACTAATCTCCTTATTGCTTTTAAATTTCTATGTGCTCTTTCAAGATTTTCATGCTCACATATAAACTATAGAAGTGGACACGTACCTGTTCACTATTCACATACAGTAACCAATGCCTCCGGCTTATAATAGAAGTAAAGATTGCCCTACTCTTTGTATCATATTCAATTTGTATTATATGCATCACTGATGCAAAGTTTGCCCCTGATAATAAAAAACCCAAATTCAAATTCAGTCTTTCTACTTATCTTAACTACCCTTTTTTTCACTGTTTAAATTTGATTAAATTTCATATTCTCTTTCAGGCTTATTTATCACTATCTTTTTTCACTGTTTAAATTTGATTAAATTTCATATTCTCTTTCAGGCTTATTTATCACTATCATCACAACAGCATCCTGTTAAAAGCCTTGCCGCTTTTGAGGAAGTGGTGCTTGTCTGCTGTATTCCCCTCTGCATTTTTGTGTGTTGGCTTGCTACTGGGTTTAGCAGTGGTGCTTCAGTTGGCTAGATAGTGGTACTTTGAGTTCTTTGCTGTTCTGCTGCTCATACGTGTTGGTTCACTATGTTGCTTGAGTTAGGATTGGTGTGGGCAGTGTTGGTGGCTGCTGGTTCTAGTCGAGGCCGTGGCCGGGCCAAGGGTATTGTGATCGCTGAGTCAGCTGCGTCAGGCCATGGTCGGGGCCGGGGCCAAGCCAAGGGTATTGTGATCGATGAGTCAGCTGTGTCAGGCCGTGGTCGGGGCCGGCGCCAAGCCATTGCCTCTGACAAAGACAAAAGCAAAGGCAAGGGCACTCCTACAGGAAAAGGCAAGAATAAGCGCATGCCTCGCTCCCCTACGCCTTCAGAGAGTTCTGACTCTAGCTCTTCCAGTGAGGAGGATCCTGCCTCGTCTCCTGTCGTTGAGGGTGATTCTGATTTACCCCGTGTTGAGGTGCTTGGGACTGATGTGCTTGCCACCATGGTGATGGGTCTTCAGGTGGTTGAGTCGTGGTGGAGTGTTCCTGACTCCAAGAAGTCCTATCTTTCTCATTTTTCTCGTCGGAAAGTGTTATGCGAGCGGATTGTGGACCTTGATGGGATCGCCAATGGGTTTGTCAATCAGCTGTTTCAACATCGTCGTTGGCGCCCTATCCTGAACTTAGCAGGTCGTATTTATCCTAGGTTGGTTCAGATCTTCTATGCCAACTTTTCTAATTAGGTTATTGGTGATTGGCGGCTTTATACGAATGTTCTGGGTGTGGATATTGAGTTCTCGGCCTATACAGTTGCTCACTTTCTTGGTTTGCGATGGGTTCCCTCTCCTAGCATCCCCTCTGATTCCCCACCTCAGACTCCGCAGATCTCTGATGTGTATGCTACATTGTGCGGCGGACCGATTGAAGTGAAGGGTGTGCTTCGTGCCAGTTCCATGACGGAAGACTATCAAGTTCTTCATAAGGTTGTGTGCAACACCATTCTACTGACTACTCACCAGTCGGAGGTTTCTGTTGAGCGCGCAAGGTTTTTATATGCAATGGGTGTTGGTGATTCTATCGACTTGGCTTCCTTGATTGTCCAGCTCGTTTACCAGGCCTCTCACATTACCTCTACATCGACTGGGTTGCCTTTTGGAGTATTGATCTCAAACTTTTTGCTTTCCAAGGGGGTTCCTGCAGATATACAGTTTTATGATCAGCAACGTGCCATCTCTGATGTAACCTTGAAGTAGAGTTTGGGGCAACGTAAAGGGAAACAGGCTCGTCTTGCTCCTGATTCGTCTACATCCACCATGCCACCTCCTGTTGCACCTACTATTCCTGCTCCTGCGCCTCTTACTGCCGATCAGTTTGCTCAGATTATGGATGTTTTGACTGAGTTGTGTGATCGGATGTCTCGGATTGAGGCTCACTTAGCTGCTCGTGATGGCCCTCTGCCTCCGTTACCTCCTCGTGGTCGTGGTGGTGGCCAGTAGTTCCTAGGTTCTCTTCGTTGTGTTCTCTTTATTTCTTTTGACAGTCTACGTAGCTTGGGGGTTTATGGTGGCTGGCCATTTCGTTCTGGCATTTTGTGGCTCTTTGTTTTGTTTTCTCTGCTATTCCCTACTTATTCATATCTATCCCTTATTCCCTGCTTCTTTCTTGCTTTGACACTTCTTGACAAAAAGGGGGAGAGTGATTATATATGTTTATGTTGGTTTTCTTTCTATTTACTTGTTTTCTTTCTCTTTACTTCTGTGCTATTATGCTTGGTCTTCTTTGTCTCATGCTTGTAGATCACAGGTTTGAGCATTGACATTGCGTGATAGTCTAAGCAGTTGGTTCTTGTCATTTTTATTGAGTTGTATTTCTCATAGTGAGTTTAGGACTTGTTTAGTTTGGTGGTTTGGGAATAGGTCTTATATCTCCTGTTGAGATTTAGGTTGGATTTAGGTTGGTTTTGTCACGGAATTGCCAAAGGGGAGATTGTAGAGTCCATGTTTTTCGTGTTGGCAAATTCCGTGTCAATGGGGTAATTGTTGTCTTATGTGTCGTGAAGATTGGTGAAGCTGCAAAGTTGAAACAAAGCATGGATTTCAAAGCTTCGACTCACAATTGTTCTTAGGAAAGGTAAATGATTGTAGAAGCCTGAGTTTTTAGTGTTTAAAAATCATTTCAAATCTTTTTCAATATTTCTTTATTTATAAAAATGGTTTTGAAGAAGATTTTTTTTTTGCTTCTGAGATTTTTCATGCAGATGGATCGATCCATGGCCTAGGAGGATCGATCCATAGTATTTTAGAAATGGCAATTTGCTTCTGCCTTGGTGGATCGATCCATGGACTATGGGGATCGATCCATGGTATTTTAAAATTGCAACTTTTGCTTCTGCCTAGGTGGATCGATCCATGGACTAGGTGGATCGATCCATACTGTTCTAGAAATGCAAATATAATCTCTGTCAACCCGGATCGATCTGGCATGAACTCGGATTGATTCGGGCTCATAAAAAACAGTTTTTAAAGTTTTTAAAATTGACCTTTTTAATACCAAAACGTGGTACAGCCACTTGAGGTTTCTTAGACTATATATATGGAGTCTTTTATTATTGAGAGGGTCAAGCAAACCTCTCCCAATTAGGTTTTCTAAAGCTCATCTTCTCAAAACCTTTTTAGAGTACTTTACCCTAGGTTTTCACATACATGCTCTACAGACTTTCAAACCACACACTCTTTCACATCTTTGGATGATTGTGAGTCCGTTGCGATGGTGATCGAGTTTGCGAGTTCGTGCTAGAAGGAATCGCTGTGAAGCGGTTGGTTGCGACCAAAGCCGTGAAGACGGCCGGAGATCGATCGTGGGAGTGAAGACAATTAATTGCTTTAGTCCGTGTGGTCTGTAAGTGTGTCTTGTACTCATTGAGTTCATAGTGGATTTGCTTCAACTGGACTAGGTCCCGTGGTTTTTCCCATCTAGGGTTTTCCACGTAAAAATCTCTTGTGCAATTTTTACTTGCTTTTATATCTGCTATGTGATTGATTTGATTGTGTTAATAAGGATTTAGGGTGTTGATTATTAAAATCTAGTAACATTAATAGGAATACCTATTTAACCCCCCTTCTACGTATTGTAGGGTCAGTATAGCCGGAATTTTACTTGCTTTGTTATAGATAAGCAATTGTATTACTTGATGGGATTTCCAAGCGTATTTGACAGTGTACTCAATCAAGAATTAAACTATTATTTTTTGTCAGTAGTTCTCTGATTCGATTTATACTTTTCCAGATTTTGTCTTTAATTAAAATGGTTGTCCTTTTCTTTTTCCTTCTTTTTTAGGAGTACTATAAAGAAGTAAGGTATTATTAACATCCTTTAACTATCCAAGGCAACCAATGAGAAGATGGACACCTATTGTTTTATTATAAAGACATGTTGGCTTACGCTCTATATCACTAAAGTATTGGTTGTCTTTACATTTATTTGCGATTCCCCCGCATCACGTGGGTTCATATTAGTGTGTATATATATATATATATATATATATGTGAACCCCAGAAATTGTTAAGGCCCACAGGAGGGTTTAAAAGTCGCCAATCTGTGGACCCAGGAAAAGAGGGCCCACGAATGGGTTTGGAAAAAGAAAGGAGTCGCCACCTTATTTTTTAAAGGAAACAAGGAAAACCCTAAAAACAGTTTTGTTTTAGGAAAACAAAAGATTGACTCCATATTTAAAAATGGAAAGGCAAATGATCTTTTGGAAACCAGAGAATTCGGGGATTCGGAGGCTAAGTTACGATATGGGAAGGTTCTAGGCAAAGCCTATAGGCACCCATATCGCCCTAAACGGTCTCTTAATTTAATTGGGCTAAATCAAAGTCTTAATCACACATAAATCAACAGTTATCATCACAAGACAGCATGCATATCATTCATTCATTCATCCATATAATCATGTAAATCAAAGAAAAAACAGAAAAAAGAAGGAGGGGGAGAAAACCTAGGATACTTAGTATCCTAGGGCGGACTTGAACATCACGAAGAGCGCCTACGTACCATGTATGGAAATACATGGATCAAAGTCCACGTAGTTCGAAAGGGAATAGGGTTATAACCTAATCAAGGCCTATGGTAAACCCTAAGTTTCCTTTCAAGTAAAACATGGTAAGCTTCCAAAATAAATGATTCTCAAAAGATTTTTGGTAAAATATGGAATTTTGATAAAAGATGGAAACTTTGATTTAAAAGATATTTTTTTATTGAAAGGATACTATAGGAATCACCATATTCCCCTATTAGGAAACAACCCTAGGGGGGAGAAAGGGAAAGTTTCAAAGAAAGGAAAGAAGGGTGAATTGGGGCACCCTCACACCCTACTTACCTTAAGCAAAAGCAACCTGTCAAAGTAACCACCCTATTGCATAGGATAATTACCTTATTTGTAAGATTTCATCTCACAATAGCCAAAATAACCACCCCACATTGGTGGGGTAGTTGCACCTGTTGTACCTGTCAAAGCACCTGCAATTTCCATGCAAACATACCAAAAATGCCAACCAAACAAGCTAGATTCCAAATCAAGCCATTATCATGCCCAAACATGGGCTAACACATGCTCAAAATATCATATCAAGGACGAATAACAGATCTGGACAGAATTGAAATAAGGCTTAAAATCAACCACAAGTCATGCAACAACATGAATCATAAGCTAACTGAAGCCCTAATTCAACCCTACATGCAATGACATGCAAAAAACCCTAAAATCAACTATATGAATGCTAGAAATATCATAGTTATCAAATATGCAGCACATATATATCAACTATGAAGAAAACACAAAGAAAAACCCTAAGCTATCATGCTATATGCAACTAAACTCACACAAGGATGATAAAAACCCTAGAATCACAATTGTGCTAAAAAACACATTGAATAACTTTAAATCATGCAAAGCCCATCATAGACATCATGCTAATCATGCATATTAATCAATAGAAGCATCCACACATGAGAAAAATACAAGCTTGCACATGAAATATAGCTATTCTAAACTCAATTTCAGCACTAAGGAAACCCTAGAATCCTAAACATGCAGTAAATCACATGGAATAGCATCCTAGCGTACTAAACAGCCCACAAACATGATCCTAAGCATGCATACATAATAGCAAAACACAATAAAAACACAAGCTTTAATATGCAAAGGAGTCATTTCATGCAGAAAACCATTTTCAGCACCTAAGAAACCCTAAAGTCCCAAACATGCAGTAAATCGTATGGAATGGCATCCTAGCATACTAAACAGCCCACAAACATGATCCTAAGCATGCATACGTACTAATAGAAATAGCAAAACACAATAAAAACACAAGCTTTAGCATAAAATAGTGACTATTCAATGCAAAACCCTAGAAAAGACTCTAAGAAACCCTAAAAACACCAACACTCATAAAACCACATAGAATGGCATTATATCATGCAAAACCAGCCATAAACAATATCCTAATCATGTATTCTAAGCATTAGAAGCATCAACACATGATAAAACGATAAGCTTTTAACATGAAGTAATGCAAAGCTATGCAAGAAACCCTAGTTTGAATGAAAGAGAGAAAGGGGGAGGGGTATACCTTTTGTGGCTGCTGTAGAGAGTCCTCCTCCTCTTGTGTGCTGCTGGAAACAAACTCCTTCAAGCCTTCAAGCAATGCTCCAGCCCTCCTTCAAGCTCTCTCTCTCACTCTCTCACTCAAAGTTTAGGTTAAACTACCCTAAGGATGGCTGCCATAGCCTCCAAGTCTCATACTTCAGAAATTCCCTCCAAGTGCTCCCAAAGTGTCTCCAAAGTCCTCCCCATTGCTGAAGTATAAGGGGGTATTTATAGGGATTGAGGGAAAACCCTCAATGGTTGGGATTAAAACCCTAGGAATTGATCCAAGGGCTCTTAGAGGTTACCTTGGGGCTCAAGTAGGTCAAAAAGGGCTGAAATTAGGGTTAAATGGCGGCCAAAGGCGAGCAAATCCGAGAAAATAGGGTGGGAGCCGCGTCAAGGCTCAAAAAAGGAAAGTGGCTCGGGTGACCACCTGGGGCTGGGCGGCTAGCAGCCTGGGCCCAGGCGGCTAGCCGCCCAGGCCTGGGTGGTCACCCGAGGCCATGTCAGCTTCAGCCCATTTTTGACCCTTTCAGCTTCCAAATGTGTTTCAGGGCCCAAATCAACTCCGATTTTGACGAAACGAAAGCCAAAACGACCGTGTTTCGAAGGGGAATGTAATTTGAGTCACTTGAGGGCAAGAAACCCTAGCCATGGCTGCATGGTTGGGTCCTACAAAGGTGGTTAACCGCTATGCCTCACCATCGCTTAGCTTAGGTATGCACATAGGGTCGCACCGAATGCTTTCCAATTCGAAATTCAACCTCCCTAAACACATTTGGGGATGAAATTAAGACCAATCAAGGTCAAATGAGTATTCATAGAGTGAAAATCATGAGCCAATTCGAGCTAACCCGAAGTAGGTCTTTTAGCCAACCTGAGCCTTGCTGAGCCATTCTAATCCCGAACCTTCAATTCATCGAATTGATCCTACAAATACCTCAAATACAACCATATGAACTCCAATTGGCAACTTGGAGATCATTTCAAGGTCAAATGGAAAGTTTGTGATCAAAAAGACAATTATGCCCCTCAAGTCACAAAAGTTCTAATTAACCCTCGAGATCAACTCCAAATCGAACCAAAATTCATAGACACCATCCTTAGGACCCTAGAAACTCAATGCAAAAGACTAGACTCAAAAAGGAAACAAAAAGACACATGCAATGACAAACCCTAGCTAAGGTGGCAAAAATGGGGTGTGACAATATATATATATGTTATTGCAACAAAGTGTTTCTTTATTGCAACAATAGTACCGATGCAATAACCTATTGCAATAACCATTCCCTACTTAATATTGTATTGCATATAGTTGCGCTCTATTGCCACCAAATTAGTCGATGTAATAGGCTATTGCAGCAATCCTACATAATGCAATACGTTATTGCAACAATACTTCTTGATGCAATAGCACATGGCGCTGACCTTTCATTTTCACGGGAGAAGGTGGGATAATTTAAGTGTCTATTGCAACGAGAATTGCCAATGCAATACCATATTGCAACCTCCATTATTGCCGTTGTACTGCCATGTTCTATTGCAATAACAGTAGTTGATGCAATAGGTTATTGCAACAAACTTGTTCGATGCAATATGTTATTGCAACACCGGGTTTTGATGCAATAGCATATGTTGTGAGTACACCTACACTTAGGACCCTATTGCAACAATATTGTTTGATGCGATAGCCTATTGCAACAAACATACTCGATGCAAGGTCCCTATTGCAACAAAAATTATTGATGCAATACCGTTATGCTTTATTGCAACAAAAGAACTTGATGCAATATGTTATTGCAACAAACGTAGTCGATGCAATATGTTATTGCAACAATAACTATTGATGTAATAGCACATGGCGCCAACCTCCTCCCATTTGGCGGGAGAATGTGGCCTCTTTTAAGTGTTTATTGCAACGACAAAAATTTTGTTGTTGCAATACACAGGATATTACCACTATATCTTGCGTTGTTGCAATAACTTTCGTTGCAATAGAGTGTTTTTGTTGTAGTGATAATACGAGGTATCCATAGCTTACACCGAATCTGCGTTCGATGAAAAGTCTTCCCATACTACGCCAATGGCTCTGGCGAATAATACGAGGTATCCATAGCTTACACCAAATCTGCGTTCGATGAAAGGTCTTCCCATACTACGCCAATGGCTCTGGCGAATAATACGAGGTAAAACTATGCCATCAAGGCTATCTCAAAATATGAGAAAGATACATCCTTCTCATATTCAAATCATCAAGGTTATCATGTAATACGAGAAGGATCGCGTCCCTCTCATGTTCAAACCATCAAGGTTATCATTCAAATGTCAAGGTAATCACATAACACGAGAAAGATCACGTCCTTCTCTTGCTCAAATCATCAAGGTAAACACATACCGCGGGAAAGATTGCATCTTTCGAACTATCAAGGTAAACATGTGACATGAGAAAAATTGCATCCTTCTCATATCAAATTCTCAAGGTGAACACATAGTATGAGAAAGATCGCGTCCTTCTCATAATCAAACCATAAAGGTAAACACAAATCATGGGAAAGATTGCATCTTTCAAGTCATCAAGGTAAGCATGTAATCATGAGAAAGATTGCATCTTTCTCTCACTAAGTCATCAAGGCAAAGGTAAGCTTCTATTTACCCACACTCAACAATTCACCAAGTCATCTCACATGGAGGCTATTCATGCCTCAACTCAAACATCAACTCATATAAGAGACACATTCTCCTCACGAAAGCAATCATTCACATGCATATAGGGAAGGTATCTTTATCCCAAATGACAACGAATCATAGTGACATAAGAGGGAATTCATCCCCTAATGATCAAAAGTCACATGCATAGAGAGGGTTGTTCAACCCTACTAGCATGCCATGCCCACACAAGGGCCACCAATGCGATCTATTTCAAAACCATTTCATGTCAAACAAAGTCAAGATATTTACTCACTTTTCAACTCAAAAAAAGCTTGAGATTTCATCTCAAAGAAGGTTCAAAAACGCGAATAGGCAAGCAAAGGCCAAACGAGCGCAACGGAGCGAGTAAGGGGGGGTGACCACCTGGCTGCTGGTGGCTTGCCGCCCAAGCCAAGGCGGCTTGCCACCCCATGCTGGGCGGTTACCCGAGGCTAGGGTCCTCCAAAAATCTGGGTTTTTAAACCCTTGACTCCCATTTGATGCACACACACACCCAACTCGAAAATAGAGAGTTTCTCTCTCTAGAAACTCATTCCATCTTCTCCAAACACTCACACACACATTCTCATTCAAAGTTTCACTTTCAATTCAAATTGTGTGCATGAAATAGCACCAAGAACAAGTCATTCAACACCAAAAACAAGCATCAATCATCAAGTTGAAAGATCAAATTCATCATCTTCCTTATCAAACCCATTTTTCTTATATACAAGCTCAACCATCAACAATGGCTTCTAGCAATGATTCCAATATCAAGTATCCATACTATGTGATCAAGAATACATACAAGGCACCAATCTATGATGAATCCCAAGACAAGGTGTTGCTTGAACCCAAGAAGCATCTCTCATACCTCCATTCCCAACATGAGGTTAGTTCTTCCCAACTTAACATGTTTATCTTGAAATCTTGATTTCTATTAGATAAAATGCATTCCCATGATCTTCTTTTGATTGTTTCTATCATTGTTAAGCCAAGTTCATTGATTTGGCAAGGATTGAATGTGTAAAAAGCTTGTTTCCCAATGCTTGAGAAAAGATGCCCACCAAGTGTTTGATAAAATGCCAAAGAGACAAAAACATGTTCAATTCTTGGAAAATCAATTGGTTTGCATTGTAGTACAAAGGCAAATGGTCTTGGCAAGGATTTGGTATACAAAATCTTTCATTTCAATGCTTGAAAACAAGTTACACACCAAGTGTTCGATAAAATGCCCGAAAGGCAAAACCATGTTCAATCCTTACAAAATCAATGAATTTGAATACACAAAGTCATGGGCATTCATTCCTAATTCATTTCATGAATCAAAACCCATATTTTAAGACTTTTTGGAAAACCATTTGAAATCAATTACCAATGTATGCCCAATATCTCTATGTTTTCAATGCTAACTCAATACTCAATCCTTTGACATAGCCCGACTTCCAAAGTCTCCGTACAAGGACATCAATAAAGGGGCTCATCTCTTGGTGGAGACATATGAATCATGCCCAGCCACGTGCTCGCAAGATAATAAAGAAGACGGGTTTTGGGCCCTTCCTAGATGCTCTATGGAACGAGCAATGGGACAGGCAAGCATTGTTTGCCTTGACAGAGCTATGGTGGGATACCACCAACACTTTCCATTTCAGCTTCGGGGAGATGACCATGACCCCTAAGGACTTCACCATGATAACTGGGTTGAGCTTGAAAGGCAAGCGCTTAGAATACTATGAACATGCCAACATGGATCAGAACTACATAGTAGCTCTACTCGGGGTTTAAGCGGAGTTAAGCCCAAAAGGTGTGCGCCGTACTTGGCTCTACAACACCTTTGCCACTGAAGAAGAGAGTGAGGGGACGGATCCCCAATACATTGTGAGAGCTTTCTTGCTCTATATGATTTCATGTACCTTCTTTGCGGGCACCAATGACATGGCTCGACTAGAGTTGCTAGCTAGCATGGAAGATGTGAACAAAATTGGGAGATACAATTGGGGTGGGGCTGCTTTTGCAACCATGTATCGCTCCATGACTAACATGTCCCGAGGAGTTGCAAAGAACTTTGGGGGACTTCCTTTCGTTTGGGAGGTAACAAAGAACATTCAATTCTCTATTATTTCTCGAAACTTGACTCATATGTGATTTCCTCTATTTCTTTGTTTTTCCACAGATATGGTACTACGAGTACCTGAACATGTGCCGCCCAACTCTTGCTAGTGATACCATGTCATGGCCCATACTTCAGAATTACGCCCCATCTTGCTTGGCTACAAAAGCCTCCAATTGACATGATTATGCCCATGCAAGGGCATATCTTGCCAGCTTGACTGCTGATATGGTAAAATCTTTCTTTCTCTTTTTATCTTCCTTATCTTTTTTCTCATTTCCCATTTTAAACTCAATAGGTGGAATGGGATCCATGGAGGCTGTGGGAGCATAGGCTTCCCGAGAAGTACTCCTCTTGTTTGGAGTTGACAAGCAAAAGGGTCCTTTTTGAAGGCCCCACAAGTAGATGCTGGTATCTTGGGGAGCGAGTCCTGAGACAAGTCCACGGAAATATGAATGTAGCTGTGACACCTTCCATGCCACCAAAGGATATGAGGCATACCAGCCACCTAGTGGGGGATGAACTAGAAGAGGCTCTGAGGGGTTGGGATGCTGAGGGATTCACCTCCTCTCGCATAGAATACACTGCCTTCTGTCGACAATATCTGATGAATCCTAGGGTCACTGGTCTCCCACCTCAAGGGGTGAGCTCCCCAAACTCTTAAATTCTTTTTTAAGATCATAAGAAAGACTCCACTTGACAAGCATTTGAATTTCAGGGTCGACGGGCAAGGGGACATAGCTCCACAGTTGGATCTGCCACTGGGATGACTTACAATGACGAGGATGATGACCTTGAAGGAAATCAACCTCCACCCCTCCCACCACTAAATTGGTATGTGAACTTGTGCAGTGGGACGAAATTTGTGAAGACTGACATTACCCATCCACCATTCGATGAGTATCCCAAGATCGATCCCTATTATGAGAATGTGAGTTCTAAACTCTTACCTTCTAGGAACTCAATTCTTTCATTATTATTAACCATGTTCATACTCTCCTAGGTCCCACGGGAGTACGCCCAAGAATGCATTGAACTCAATGAAGGATTGAGGAGGGATCTTGTGCGAATGAGTTTAGAGAACTCAGTTCTAGAAGGACGCTTGAATCCCCAAGTAAGTGATCATCTTATTAACTTTCAATTAGGATTGGCACCATTACCCTTCTAACCCATGATCTTTGTTTGCAACAGGCATCATCATCTCATCCACCACAGGACATGCCCCCTCCTAGAGCACCTCGTTCAGGGCACGATGGAGCTGGGCCAAGTCGAAAGAGAAGGCCCACGGGAAATCATTGAGTTTCACTCACCTCTTGTTAGGAACTTTGGAACTTACTATCTCCTTGTCATGTACTAATTAGGAATTTCAATTCCCAAACTTGAACTCCTATTATGGATACTTGATGAATCTATGTTGAACTTGATTGCAATGATATGATCTTGTATTGTGTGAAAAATGGGCTTAAATCAAGCACAAAAGAGTCAAAGCATCACCAAAGGGCCAAACAAAGGCATAACAAGGCAAAAATGGGCGAAACAAAGCGGCGGCCTCGGGTGACCACCTGGGGCGGGGCGGCTAGCCGCCCAGGCCTGGATGGTCACCCGAGCCCGAAGCGGTGTTTCGCCTGATTTTAGGAAACTTCCTATTTTGACAGAATTTCACCGTCCAAAACACGGATTTCCGAATTTTTTTTCTATAAAAGCACATCCAAGGGGTCTCAAACCCTACTTACATTCATTGAGAGCAAGTTATGGAAGCCCTAGACAAACTCTTGAGTGATTTTCTGAAAGTTATGAGTGCGGAGGCAAGGAAGGAGTTCAAGCGCTACTGCTTGGATCCGTTGTTCTCTTTGATGCATGTGAAGCTTGAAACCACTCTTCTTACTGCTGCTACATACTTTTGGGATCCCCAACTTCATGTATTCCGTTTCAACTACGAAGAGCTATGCCCAACAATGGAGGAATTCTGCGCTTTGTATGGAGTTTCACCTGTAGGACCTTTCATCCTCCCTACTCCACGCTCAAGTTACCTGATTTCCTTCTCTAATTTCCTTAGGATTTCTCAACAAGAGGTCTCCATATTTGTGAAGGATCACATGGTGAATCTCATGGAAATAGCAACTTCCTTTTTGGCTCATGATAGCAAAGGTACCCTGAATTTCAACCTTAAAACTCAACACGCTCTTGCTTTTTGCTTGGTTGGCCGCTTCCTTATCTCCACAGGGACTCTCTATGTCCCTATTCAAATATGTGAACTGATCCCTTTCATTCTTGAACATAACAACCTGATTCCCATGGTGCTAGCTGAAACCCTCAATATCTTAGACAAAGTTCATGATAACCCACAAGCCCCATTAGGAGGGAGCCCCATTCTACTGCAGATGTGGCTTCTCGAAAGGCTTAACTTCTTATCTCCTACCACCATTAATCCATACAAACCCCAACATTACTGCTGCCGTCGAGTTGAACTCCCTGGTCAATTTTCTTTGAGGGAATGGTTAGGCTACTTTCAAACACTCTCATGGCGAAACATCAAGTGGTTTGTCCTCACATGGGGATGCAAGGAACAAATTCTTCTTCGATCTTCTGGGTGTGCTATGGTCAAGCTCATAGGGTTGAGATCAACTTCATTCTATTGGACTTCAAGAATCCTTCGCTAGATGGGTGCCATGCAAACCATACCTGCTTCTGCGGTATTTGATCATTTTGTTGAACCTGTGGGCCCCACAATGGTTAAGTGTGCCAAGACTAGATGGACTAACCAACTGAAACTGACTCGAGTTGAGAACACTGATGGGCCTTATATCATGAGCCCTGAATACAAGACATGGTTGAAAGATAGCTTGGGTGAAAGAGAAACCATTCGCAGGAAAAGGATTTATGACCTCATCAAGGACACAAGACTTGGATTTTGCAAGGAAGATATTCTGGAAGCAGTGGAAGCAGCACATGCTCATGACTTGCGAAAGAAGCGAAGACTTGAAAGAAAGGAGAAGAAAGCAAACCAAGAGACTATGAAGAAAATCAAAAGGACTTGAAGACTTTAGAAATAGGATATCTATGGCATGTCAATAGTTCTTTATTTAACACCAATAAATTGCTATGTCAATCAATTAGTTCTAAATGAATTGCCAATAATAATTCAATTTTGAGATTTGTTGTTGTGGTGTTGTTTGGACCGCACCCAAGGTAACTTTATGGGTTGCCTACGTATCCCCATCCTTTTTTCTTTTCTTTTCTTTTTTTTTTCTTTTTTTTTTCTTTTCTATTTTTTCTTGTTTTTTTTTTAATTTTTTTTTATAGGAATGGGGAATCAGGCCCTCGTAGTTCAAATGCCTTAACTTTTGCCTAGGCCGCCCTTATGGGTTTTCAACCTAGCAAGCCTTACACATAATACTTCTTCAATTGATCCAAATTGGTAGGACGAGCGAACTCAATTCCATCCAAATCCATGAGGCGAACAGCCCCTGCTGGCAATATCTCTTTAATGACATACGAGCCACCCCAACTTGGCTTGAACTTTCCTCGTGGATCAAAAATCGGAGCTCTGATTTCTTTCAACACCAAATCCCCTGTCTTCAACCCTCGGTCTTTGACATGCTTATTGAATGCTCTCGCAACCCTTCGCTGATATCCCTGCACATGGTACAAGGCCCTTAATCACCTTTCATCGAGCAATGCCATCTCATCATAACGGTTCTTAACCCAATTTGCTTATGCTATCTGACTCTCCATGGCAACCCGTAATGACGGTACCTCCAACTCAATAGGCAAAACAGCCTCCATCCCATACACCAAAGAATAAGGGGTAGCCCCTGTTGACGATCTTATGGATGTTCTATAGCCCCACAAGACAAGGCTAAGGGTAACTTCTCATGCCAATCAGTATAGGTGTCAGCTGTTTTCTGTAGTATCTTCTTGACATTCTTGTTGGCGGCCTCCACTGCTCCATTAGTCTGCGGGCGATAAGGGGAGGATAGATGGTGCACTATGCTGTATTTCTGCAAAAGCTCCTTGGTTTCTTTCTGAAAGTGATGACCATTGTCTGAAATAATCTCGTAGGGTACCCCATATCTATAAACAATGTTGAGCTGTATGAACTGCGCTACCTTCTTGGCATTCAGGGTCTTGAAAGATGCTGCCTCTACCCACTTAGTGAAGTAATCAATAGCTACCAAGATGTACTCATGCCCATTGGAGGCTTTCGGCTTAATCTGCCCAATTATATCTATTCCCCACACTGCAAAAGGCCATGGCGACGACATGCTTGTTAAAGGCATGGAAGGCAAGTGTTGTCCATTAGCAACGACCTGACACTTGTGACACTTCTTGATATGCGCATGGCAATCTCTCTCCATTTTAGACCAATAGTAACCCAACCTCATGATTTTCTTGGCTAGCATATAACCATTCATGTGCGGTGCTCCAACTCCTTCATGGATTTCACTAACAAGATGTTCGGCTTCTTCCTCGGTGACACACAACAGATGAACCCCGTCGTATGACCTCCGGTATAGCTTTCCTCCACACAAAACATAGTGACTTGCTAGCCTCCTCAGTGTTCTCCTATCAACGCGGGATGCTCCTTCTGGATATTCCCTTTCCTCAATGAACTTCATGATGTTATGGTACCAAGGATTGCCATCTTTCACCTCTCCTTCTCAAATAGAGCAGCAATACACAGGTTTTTCTCTACATTCTATCACCAACGGTTTTACATTCCCACCATCCGGGATTTCCACCATAGAAGCTAGAGTTGCCAAAGCATCGGCAAACTGATCCTTATTTCTTGACAAATAATTGAACTCTATTTCCACAAATTCCTTAGTCAAGGCTTCTAAGTAAGCATGATATGGCAACAGCTTCTCATCACGAGTCTTCCACTCTCCCTTTATCTGGCAGATAATCAGTGCTGAATCTCCGAAAACTTCTAACTCTTTGATCCCCAATTCTAGTGCAGCTTCCAATGCAAGGATGCAGGCTTCGTACTCGGCGATGTTGTTAGTTGCTTCAAACCCTAACTTAACCGCCAAGGGTGTGAATGCTTCTTCAGGTGAAACCAGTAGGACTCCTATCCCATACCCTCTCTTGTTTGCAGCTCCATCGAAGTATACTTTCCAAATCTTCTTTCCGATTTCCATGACATCCTCTTCGGGGAATTGATCATTAAATTGTTCTAATGACGCCACAGGGCAGCTAGCCAGGTAATCTGCAATGACACTTCCTTTTACTGACTTCTGCGTTACATACTTTATGTCGAATTCATTAAGGAGAATCGACCAACGAGCAGTTCTGTAGGACAAAACCGGCCTTTCTATCAAATACTTCAGCGGATCCATACGACTTATCAAGAAAACCTCATACGACATCATGTAGTGACGGAGTTTCTGAGTTGCCCATACCAAAGCCACACAAGCCTTCTCTATGGCATTATACTTCACCTCGTAGTCCGTCATCTTCTTGCTTAGGTAGTAAATGGCATTCTCCTTTTTCGACCCTTCGAGGTACTGAGCTAGCATAGCTCCCGTCGCGGTTTCAGTGACCGTCAAGTATAACAATAACGGCTCACCTTGTCGCGGAGGAACTAGGATTGGTGGATTACTCAAATACCTTTTAATAGTCTCAAAAGCTTCTTGACATTCTTCGTCCCATACCTTCGGCACACCCTTCTTAAGCAACTTGAAGATCGGCTCGCACACGGTAGTCAAATTAGCAATAAAGCTGCTTATATACTGAATTCTCCCCAGAAACCCTCGAATCTGCTTTTCTGTACTAGGTGGCTCTATCTCCACAATGGCCTTGATTTTTCCTAGATCAACTTCGATTCCCCTCTGAGTAATCATGAACCCTAATAACTTGCCCGCAGTGACACCAAAGGCGCATTTCTGGGGATTCAACCGCAAGTTGTACTTCTTTGCTCGCTCCAAGAACCTTTCTAGTGCTATGAAATGTCCTTCTCGGTCCGCGGACTTCACGATCATGTCGTCCACATACACTTTCACCTCCTTATGGATCATGTCATGCAGCAATGTTGTAGCAGCTCTCTGATAGGTAGCCCCGGCATTTCTCAAACCGAACGGCATCACTTTGTAGCAATACGTTCCCCACTGTGTGATAAAGGCTGTTTTCTCCATATCTTGCGGCGCCATCTTTATCTGATTGTACCCAGAAAACCCATCCATAAAAGAGAGAAGCACATGTCCTACAGTACTGTCTACCAACACGTTGATGTGAGGCAAAGGAAAATCATCCTTAGGGCTTGCTGCATTAAGATCTCAAAAATCCACACACATCCTTACTTTTCCATCCTTTTTAGGCACGGGCACTATATTGGATAACCACTCCGGATACTCCACAACCTGTAGAAACCCTGCGTCGAGTTGCTTGGTTACTTCCTCTTTTACCTTCAATGCCCATTCAGGTTTTAACCTTCTCAATTTTTGCTTTACCGGCTTTTTAAGGGGATTGGTGGGGATAAAATGCTGCACAATGTCTGGATCTATGCCAGGCATGTCTTCATAAGACCATGCAAATGCTGTTATGTTGGCCTTTAAGAGGGCTATCAGCTTTTCTTTTTCAAGTGGTGAGAGGGTTATCCCAATTTTAATTATCTTTGGCAATTCATTTGTCCCTAAATTGATTGATTCCAATTCATCCATGTTAGGTTCGGTGACACCCCTTTTCCTTCGCTCGATGAGCTCCGGGGGGACGTCGTTCCTAGGATCTATATCCATGCCATAAATATCCATAGAAGAGAGAAAGGAAACACTGCAAGCAAACAATGTATAAAAGAAACACACTTCATTAAAGGAACTAACAAAAAGACACAAACTTGAAGACAGAAAGGGAAACAAAATTTGGTGCCACAACTATGAAACGACTCCTAACTCCACAAAGTGGGATAGGCGGACACACTTTATTGAAAGCAGGAAAGACTCTAACTAAGGAACCTACAAGCTACTATCAGGCAGGTCATGATCTTTCTCTTCAAGGATCTCTACAATGGCTCCATCTTCTAGGTACCAATTGCGAAGTGGCATGGTTGCATGGTGAATTGACGAATCTTGGCAATCTTCTGCTGCTGACTCCCCCACAGTAAGAATCATATCTTGGAACATGATGACCATAGTCTCGGTATCCACATGCTCTACCCAGTCTTCTTTCTTCTTTCCCACAGAATTGTACCAACTTGTCAACCTCTGAGGATTCGGCCCTTCCGTAAAGTACTTGTCACAAAAATCTTTGTCTGCCAAGGCTGGATCGGAACTTGGGTAAAAAGTGCAATAGCGTGATGATTCTTCCTCTTGTACACATTCAAACCCCATAGTAAGGACCATGTCTTGGAACAAAGTGACCATGGTTTCAGAATCCATGTGCTCCACCCAATCTTCTTCTTTCTTCTCCCAATAGCTATCATTGATGGCTTCATCATCCACCATTTCAGCAGTGATTGGATACCACTCGGTGAAGAAAATCTCAAAACCCGGGATTCTGATCTTGGTTGTTGGATTGAACATAGGCTCTGGGAACCCACAGTACAGGAAGTCATCCCCCTCCTTGATAAAATAGCCATTCAGAGTCGGCCTGTATGGTGAGATCTTAAAGTCTAGCCTTTCGCTTCTCCTTATTCCTCCTTGTCATTTCTGCATAGTCATTCTTGGTGGGCTCATATCCTAACCCAAAAGTATAGGAAACAACCCGGCTTTGAACAGAATGGGGAATCCCTTGTTGGCGACGCCCTAGCCCCATACCTGGGAAGAAATTCATTTTCCGCATTATCTCACCAACATGTAAATTACCATGGGGACAATAGTCAAGGGGTATCAATTCTTCCTCTTCCAACTCCTTTTCTATGCACTGCACATACTCAAACCCAGACAAGGGTATCTCAACTGATTCTGGTTTTATTTCACATACGGGTACTCCCGCCATTTTCAAATCATAATCCCCTTGAAGCGTGACAATGGCTCCCTCATGAGGGAACTTTACCTTTTGATGCAATGATGATGGTACAGCCCCAGCAGGATGAATCCAAGGCCTTCCCAATAACAGATTAAAGCATGACGGCACATCCAAGACTTGAAACTCCACTCTGAACTCCGTGGGTCCCATGATTAAAGGTAAAGTGATCACCCCAATTACTTCTGTACGAGTGTTATCATACGCCCTCACTGTCTGCCCAGATAGAGTGAAATCAGCGGGCCCCAAGCCCAAAACAGTTGCAGTTCTCAAGGGACATACATTCAGTGCGGAACCATTATCAATCAAGACCGTGGGAACCCTCTTCCCCATGGTGTCAACAGTTATGTGTAGAGCTTGGGAGTGGCTTGGCCCATTCTTAGGTAAGTCAGCCTCTGTAAACACTATAGTGGAATTCTTCGGAGCAGGGTTTACTAGATTCACCAATCCCTCAGGAGACAAATCAACCGGAACCTGTATCTGGTTTAACAACTTCAGCACTGTTTGTCTGTGTTTGTGAGAGGCCATAAGCAAGCCCCAGATGGTAGTATTAGCATTGGTCTTCAATTGTCGGAGTACTTCATCCTCTTCTTCTTGCACATCAAGGCGCTTATCTAACTCACCCAGTGGATTATCAGACTCCAAGTGTGGAGGCTTGAAATGGCGGCCCCCTCTTGTCATGTGGTCTATTTCTTCATCACTAGCCCATATGTCATCAATCTCATTTTTGTCACCCATTAGGTCATCCCATTCAATTATGTCAATGTCCTCCATCTGTACTTCTTCAGGTATATCATCCCAACCCGTAGGAATTATGGGCTCACTTGGCAATGGATCAGGATAAAGTACATAGTAATCAAACTTCCCTGAAGGTTCTCCCAATAACCCCACTTGAGGGTCTCCTGCTTCATACCTTTCTTTCAACTGCTATTGGATGGACTTCTTTGGCAATTGTAGGGCCTTTTGGTCAACGAGGTCTTGAACGACCTTTCTCAACACAGCACAGTCCTCAGTGTCATGGCCGGGTATACCATGGTATTAGCAATATTGATGGGGTGTTTGGGGTCTTGGTTTTGAAGGGTGAGGTATGATGAGGCCTTTGTTACAGCATTGGTGAAAGGCTTGGGTCAAGGACATGGGTAATGGGGTGTATTGTCTTATGGGTAGGCAAGGTCGAGATGGGTCGGCTTCAATGGCATTTATGGAGTTGGATGAATTATGAGAGGGAAGTGGATTTTGGGTGACATTTGGGCGATTTGGTGGAGTGGGCGGTGAGATGACTTGTTTGTCAAGTAAGTCTTGAATCTCATGTCTAAGGCGATAGCAACGATTGGTTGAGTGGCCTTTGGCTTGGTAGAATTTGCAATATTCATTCTCATTGTAGTTCTTGGGCAATGGGTTTGGTGGTGGTCTTGGGTCGAGAGGTTTCAACAGGCCTCGGCTCTTTAGCTTTTCAAGCACTTTCTCAAGTGGCATATGCAGCTCGGTGAATTGGCGAGGTGGGTTGGTGTCATTTAGGGAGATAGGTTGAGTGGGTTGGGTTATTGCATTGACCTCGGCGTTGTTTTTCCCAGCAAAGTTCGGCCTGCGGCTCCTTTGGACTTCTTCTGTCTTGATCGACCCATCGGCAATAGCATCCTCAACTTGTGTACCTGCTCCGATAAGAGCCTTGAAATTAGGGAAATAGTGAGCAAAGAGGTGCTTGTGATACGCTGGCAATAGGTTCTTAACCACCAACTGAATCTGATCTTCCTCATTCGGTCTATCTGCCATTTTCGAGGCCTTTTGCCTCCACCTTGTAATGAAAGCGGAGAAAGTCTCATTAGCCCCTTGTTTCGTGGTCTCTAGGTCCCTTCTTGTGACATCCACCTCAGTGTTGTACTTGTAGTGCTCCGAAAACTCATTACATATCTCCTCCCAAGTCCGGGTTCTATTCTCATCCAAGGCTAGGAACCACTTTAAGGCAGAAGTGGCTAGGTTTTCATGGAACATTTGAGCCAAGAGTTCATTTGTTGCTCCTCGAGGGTGCATAGCTCGTACATACATCTTCAAATGGGTCTTGGGGCAACCCGTTCCATCAAACTTTTCTAGTTCGGGCTTCTTAAATTGTAGTGGAATACGAGCTTGAGGAAACAAAGATAGGGTACGTACATCCACCATGTCATCTGTCCTACGGATTCCCTTTAAAGTTCTCTCCAAGGCTTCTACCTTGCTGGCCAACACAGAGTCTGTATCAGAGGTCTTCCCCTTACTTCCCCCTTCTAAGTTAAAAATTTCGGGTGATTCATTTCCCTTTGGCTTAGTACTTCCTCCTGCATTGGTCTTAGTGCCTTCTCCAGACTGAGTCCCATTTTCGGTGTTATCCCCCGGGGTACGGCCATTATTCTGTTCGGGTTCAGACATCTTATGTTGGATATCTTGGGTCATTTTCAATGCTCTCTCGGATACATCAGTGGTGTAATCAAGCTTGGTCATGATAGCCGTTAAACAAGTCTCAACATCAAAACCCCCTTCACTAGTTGCTTCGTCGGCCATATCTGACTGGTTGCTAGAATCAATCTTCACTAAGCGCCCTTGCTGGTCGCGGATCCAAGCCAGTACGTCCTCTCACTCCTCTATGAAAGGGAACAATCAGTCTCTCATCCTAAGGGTATGTCCTAGGCTTCCATATTTGTCTCAATGACTTCGCATCATATATACTCAATTAGTCCCTTTTAATCCAATCACCTTTGCAAGGGTCATGGGCGAAAGGTACATATTAAGGATATAGGGTGCAAAGGTTCTCTCATTAAATGTTCATTAAGCACATCACAAACACGGTCAGGATATCATTACAAACAATGTGGGTGCATAAAGGTGAAACCATAGTGCCCTACAAGTCTGTCTATATGGACTAATGATAAGGGTAGGCTGGGGTCCTTCACTTGCTTGAGCAATCTTTATACCTAACCACATGTGGCATCAGGAACGCCGCGTGGGTCCAGCAGTACGTGATTAACTCATTTAATATACCCAAGGGCAAGCCTAAGGGTACTTGGCAAGAGAGGTTGAGAGCTTTCGCCCCAACACATGGAATCAGGAAAACCAAGGTTGAGGCTAGGCCCGTCAGTGGCAAGGGACATCGATCCTAACATGCAAGAGTTTGCGCACACAATGCAATAAATGAAAGCACACAATCAAGCGGATGCAATGTGATTGATTTTAATTAAACAAAAGAAATTAACTTAGCCCAATCAAATTATATAGAG
Source organism: Liquidambar formosana (assembly GCA_039720395.1). Classification (NCBI taxonomy): domain Eukaryota; kingdom Viridiplantae; phylum Streptophyta; class Magnoliopsida; order Saxifragales; family Altingiaceae; genus Liquidambar; species Liquidambar formosana. The sequence continues at coordinate 23,269,371 of CM077824.1, read as the reverse complement.
TCTAGCCCACAAATCCCCAGCAGAGTCGCCAAAGTTGTGGACCCTAAAAAAGTTACAAGGCCCACAGGAGGGTTTGAAAAAGGAAAAGGGGTTTGAAAACAAAAAGGAGTCGCCACCTTATTTTTTAAAGGAAACAAGGAAAACCCTAAAAAACGGTTTTGTTTTAGGAAAACAAAAAATTGACTCCATATTTAAAAATGGTAAGGCAAATGATCTTTAGGAAACCAAAGAAATCGGGGATTCGGAGGCTAAGTTACGATATAGGAAGGTTCTAGGCAAAGCCTATAGGCACCCATATCGCCCTAAACGGTCTCTTAATTTAATTGGGCTAAATCAAAGTCTTAATCACGCACAAATCAACAATTATCATCACAAGACAGCATGCATATCATTCATTCATTCATCCATATAAGCAATTAAATCAAAGAAAAACAGAAAAAGAAAGAGGAGGGAGAAAACCTAGGATACTTAGTATCCTAGGGCGGACTTGAACCTCACGAAGAGCGCCTACGTACCATGTATGGAAATACATGGATCAAAGTCCACGTAGTTCGAAAGGGAATAGGGTTATAACCTAATAGAGGCCTATGGTAAACCCTAAGTTTCCTTTCAAGAAAAACATGGTAAGTTTCCAAAATAAATGATTCTCGAAAGATTTTTGGTAAATATGGCATTTGATAAAGATGGAAACTTTGATTTAAAAGGCAATTTTATGAAAGGATACTATAGAATCTACCATACCCCTCTATTAGGAAACAACCCTAGGGGGGAGAAAGGGAAAGTTTCAAGGAAAGGAAAGAAGGGTGAATTGGGGCACCCTCATACCCTACTTACCTTTAAGCAAAAGCAACCTGTCAAAATAACCACCCTATTGCATAAGGTAATTATCTTATTTGCAAGATTTCATCTCGCAATAGCCAAAATAACCACCCCACATTGGTGGGGTAGTTGCACCTGTTGTACTTATCAAGCACCTGCAATTTGCATGCAAAACATACCAAAATACCAACCAACCAAACTAGGTTCCAATCAAGCAATTATCATGCTAAAACATAGGCAAACACATGCTCAGAATATGGCAATAAGAACAATGGACAAATCTGGACAGAATTGAAATAAGGTCTAAAATCACTCATAAGTCATGCAAAGAACACCAATCATGAACCAATAAAAACCCTAATTCAATCCTATATGCAATGACATGCAACAAACCCTAAAATCCACTACTATGAATGCAAAAATATCATTTTTAAGGAAATAAACAAATCTGGACAGAATTGAATTAAAGCCTATGTTGATCCACTAAGCATGCAAACAACATAAATAATGAACAACCATAAACCCCAATTTGATCCTAGAACCATGACATGCATAAAAACCCTAAAATCAACTATGTGGATGCTCAAAAATATCATAGTTATCAAATATGCAGCACATATATATCAACTATGAAGAAAAAATAAAGAAAAAACCCTAAGCTATCATGCTATATGCAACTTTCCTAATACAAGGATGAATGAAACCCTAGAATCACAATTGTGCTCAAAATCACATAAAATAACTCTAAATCATGCAAAACTCCTCATAGACATCATTCTAATCATGCATATTAATCAATAGAAGCATCAACACATGATAAAAACACAAGCTTGCACATGAAATATAGCTATTCTAAGTAAAAACCTAATTTCAGCACAAGAGAAACCCTAGAATTGCAAACATGCATTAAATCACATTAAACAGCCCTCTAGCATTTTAAACAGCCCATAAACATCATCCTAATCATGCATACTAACTTATAGAAGTAGCAAAACATGATAAAAACATATGCTTTAACATGAAATCATAGCCATTCAATGCAAAACCCTCAAACAAACTCTAGAAACCCTAAAAACACACCTAAACATAAAGTCACATGAAATAACATTATATCATGCAAATCCAGCCACAAACATTATTCTAATCATGTATTCTAAGCATTAGAAGCATCAACACATGATAAAAAAATAAGCTTGAACATGAGATAATGCTATTCTATGCAAAAACCTAATTTTAAAAGAGAGAAGAGGAGAAGAGAGGGTATACCTATGGTTGCTGCTGTAGAACTCTTCTTCTCTTCTTGTGGACAAGTTGAAAAGCTCTCCTTCAAGCCTCCAAGTACAGTTCCAGCCCTCCTTCAAGCTCTCTCTCTCACTCTCTCACTCAAAATTTAGGTTAAACTACCCTAAGGATAGCTGTCATAGCCTCCAATGTGCCTCCCACTTCAGAAATTTTCCTCCCCATTGCTGAAGTATAAGGGGGTATTTATAGGGATTGAGGGGAAACCCTCAATGGTTGGGATTAAAACCCTAGGGATTGATCCAAGGGCTCTTAGAGGTTCCCTTGGGGCTCAAGTAGGTCAAATAGGGCTGAAATTAGGGTTAAATGGCGGCTGGAGGCGTGCAAATCCGAGAAAATAGGATGGGAGCCGCGTCAAGACTCAAAAAAGGAAAGTGGCTCGGGTGACCACCTGGGGCTGGGTGGCTAGCCACCTGGGCCCAGGCGGCTAGCCGCCCAGGCCTGGGTGGTCACCCGAGGCCCTGTCAGCTTATGCCCATTTTTTACCCTTTCGGCTTCCAAATGTGTTTCAGGGCCCAAGTCAACTCCGATTTTGACGAAACGAAAGCCAAAACGACCGTGTTTCGAAGGGGAATGTAATTTGAGTCACTTGAGGGCAAGAAACCCTAGCCATGGTGTCACACCCCATTTTTGCACCACCTTACTAGGGCTCATCATTTCATGCATGTTTTTGTTTTGTTTTTGAGTCTAGTCAATTGCATTAGTTTTCTAGAGTCACAAGGACAATGGATATGAATTTTGGTTCAAATTGGAGTTGATCTTGAGGGATAATAAGAGCTTTTGTGACTTGAGGGGCATAATTGTCTTTTAAGTCCCAAACTTTTCATTTGACCTTGGAATGATCTCCAAATTGTCAATTGGAGTTCATATGGATGCATATGAGGTATTAAGTCCCGTGGCCCTGATGATGAGTTTAGTGTGGTTATTTACGGATTATCCTTGAAGAATTACTGCGAATCACAGCATGAGATTTTTGGTTAAAATGAAAAGAAAATTATTTTATTAAATTAGCCATTTTTATCATGACACTAACACGTATACGTATGTGATGAGTGTGTGTACGCACATACGATACATGTGCATGCGTGTTAGCGGTCAGTCTCCCAATTTTTATAAAAGACAATTTCCTTTTCCTATTCAGATTAGAAGTCTCTTATCATTATAAAATACCTTTTGATTATTCTCCAAGGAAACCTAGTCCAGGAAGGAAAGGGAAACTCCAGATTTCAGCTATAAATACTCTCTTAATGTCTTTAAACAAGGGAGAGGAGAAGAGGGTTTGGAGGGAGTGAAATTCGTCATAATTCAGCAGCAGATTTTCTGAAAACCAGCAGTCGTATTTTAATCATAACTTTTTCATCCGAAGTCAGAATTTGATGAAATTGGTCTTGTTAGAAAGATAATTCAATTCTCTACAACTTTGTATTTGACAAGCTTTGTCCAAATCCAACGTTTTCATACCCAAAAACGTGATTGAAGTTGCTGCTGCTGCAAAGTGACGAAAATCACTTTTCTTTTCTCTTGTTCTCTTTTTGTTTTCTATTTTCTTTTCAAAGTTGAGTGAGTTTTGATCTCTTTGCTGTGATACCACTTTGACAAAGAGGAGGATTCGTGTTGGTTTGATTCACTCTAAAGACCTGAGGAGCCACGAACAATTACAAACACAAAGGAAGGCCCTTCCTAAGGTATTCTCCTTCTCTATTCAAGCTTAAACTAGGTTTTCATATAGGATAGGCCTATGCATGTTAAAGGTAGCTTTTTTATCATGTATTAACACTCTAGCTAGTTAATATACATGGAATATCTATTGTTTATCTACTGTTTAGCATGCTTTAGGGCTGTCCTTTAGGTTTTTAATGCATCGTTATGATTCTTGTGCTCCTGTTTGTCCTTGTGCTAGGATTAGTGTCATTGCATGTTAGAGTTAGGATTTTCATCATGTTATATTGCTTTAGTTAGTTAATATGCATGATATAATTTCTGTTTAGTTTGGTTTTAGCATGATTAAAGTATGTCTTGTGAGTTTTTAAGCATATTTGTGAGTTTAGGGTTTTAGAGTCATTGTTTCGTGTTTGTTTTCATATAGCATGATAAAGTAGACTTTTTTATTGGTTTTTCTTCGTGTTTGCTGTATATGTTTTTCATATGGAGTAAATATGATGTTTTTGCATGCATGTTAGTATGTTTTAGGGTTTTTTATGCATGATATGGTTCTAGGAATATGTTAGGACTTATTATTGTTCGCTGTTTTGCTGTTAGCATGCTTAGTGGATGATTTTTAGGCCATGATACTATTCTGTCCAGATTTGCATATCATTGTTTTTGCATGGTTTTGAGCACTTGTAAGGGTGCAAATAGGTGTGGTATTTGTCCTATGGCAAATAGGGCTGCTTATGTCTGAAATAGCTAATGTTTGGAGTAATTGCGCTCAGGTAAGTGGGTGTGAAGGTGCCCCAATTTACCTTTCTTCCTTATCCCTTCTCTTCTCCCTATTTAGGGTTAATTTTTAATATGATCCTATGGTTTAATTAGAGGTTTCCTTCATAAACAAAATTCTGGTTTTTATTAAAGTTTCCATTTTGTGGATTTCTTTCCTAAAATCAAACTTTCTATCAATTCTCTTTTGATCAAATAAGGAAACCTAGGGTTTTTACCATAGGTTTGTATTAGGATTTAACCTTAGTTCTAATCGAACTACGTGGACTTTGATCCATGTATTTCGTTGCATGGTACGTAGGCGCTCTTCGTGAGGCTCAAGTCCGTTCTAGGATCCAAGCATCCTAGGCTTCTTTTTGTTTTGTTTTGTTCTTCTTTATTTTCTGTTTTTATGTGCTTATTATGCATGGATGGATGAATGAAATATATGATATGCATACAATTCTTGTGATGATATACTTGCTGATTTTTGTATGGGAAAGATCTTAATTTAGCCCAAATGAACTGAGAGACCGAAAGGGTGACATGGGTGCCTATAGGCTTTGCCTAGAACCTTCCCATGTCATAACTTAGCCTCCGAATCCCCGATTTCTTTGGTTTTCAAAAGATTGGTTTTTGCCTTTCCTTTTTTTATGGAGTCATTCAAATTGTTTTCCTAAAACAACCTGATTTTTAGGGTTTTCCTTGTTTCCTTTAAAAAATAAGGTGGCGACTCCTTTCCTTTTTCTTTTTCAAACCCATTTTCTTTCAATCCCTTGTGGGCCCAATTTCCGGGGTTCACAGTTTGGCGACTCCACTGGGGATTTGTGGGCTAGACTCTATAAAGTTTAAATGGGCTAGGTTAATTTCTTATGTTTAATTAAAATCAATCACATTGCATCCGCTTGATTGTGTGCTTTCATTTATTGCATTGTGTGCGCAAACTCTTGCATGTTAGGATCGATGTCCCTCGATGTATCCTTGCCAACGATCGGCCTAGTCTCAACCTTGGTTTTCCTGATTCCATGTGTTGGGGCGAAAGCTATCAACCTCTCTTGCCTAGTACCCTTGGGTATATTAAATGAGTTAATCACGTACTGCTGGACCCACGCGGCGTTCCTGATGCCACATGTGGTTAGGTATAAGGATTGCTCAAGCAAGTGAAGGACCCTAGCCTACCCTTATCATTAGTCCATATAGACAGACTTGTAGGACACTACGGTCTCACCTTTATGCACCCACAATTGTTTGTAATGATGCTATACCGTGTTTGTGGTGTGAGGCTTTATATCTTATGCCCTTAATATAGACCTTTAAACCCTAGCCTTCGTTAAGGCCATGGGTTAGGAGGAATAAATTAAGGAAATAGGATGTAAAGCTATGTTTGTGATGTGCTAGTCCTAGGGGATTAATTAAACCTAATTGAAGGACTCTATGCCCTATTCTTTAAAACATACCCTTAATCCATGACCCCTGTAAAGGTAATTGGATAAAAGGAATGAATTAATTGAACATGGTGTAGAGACCGAATTCATTAAGGAAAATATGGAGGTTTAGGACAGATCCTTAGGCTAAAGGTTAAAACTTTTCTATCCATAGACGTGCTGGCTTGGATCTGCAATCCACAAGGGCGTCTAGTGAGTGTTGAGTCTACCCATCAGACAGACATGGCCGACGAAAGAACTAGTGAGGGGCACTTTGACCTTGAGGCTTGCCTGAAAGCCATCATGGCCAAGCTTGACCATACCGCCGAGACATCCGATACCGCATTGAAAATGGCTCAAGAGAACCAACAAAAGATGGTGGATCTTGAACAAAATGGCTCTAAGGCCCATTCCTAGGGTATACCTCATGGGGCTGGCACCGAAGAGGGACCTCAATCCAATGAGAACACCAAGACAAGGGGGGAAAGTAGCTCGAAACCTGAGGTCACCAACCTAGAAGGGGAAGCCAAGGGGAAAGGTACTAGCAGTGATTCCGTGTTAGCTAGCAAGGTAGAAGCTTTGGAGAGAACCATAAAAGGGATTCGCAGGGCTGATGACATGGTCGATGTGCGGACTCTATCCCTGTTTCCAACGGCTCGTATTCCACTACAATTCAAGATGCCGGAGTTAGAAAAGTTCGATGGGACGGGTTGCCCTAAGACTCATTTGAAGATGTACGTGCGAGCTATGCACCCTCGAGGGGCTACTGACGAGCTTTTAGCTCAAATGTTCCATGAAACCTTGGCCACTTCTGCTTTGAAATGGTTCTTATCCTTGGATGAGAATAGAACCCGGACTTGGGAAGACATATGCAATGAGTTTTCAGAGCACTACAAGTATAACACAGAGGTGGACGTTACTCGAAGGGACCTAGAAACTACCAAGCAAGGGGCTCATGAAACTTTCTCCGCTTACATTACAAGGTGGAGACAAAAGGCGTCGAGAATGACGGATAGGCCGAATGAGGAGGACCAAATTCAGTTAGTGGTTAAGAACCTGCTGCCCGTGTATCACAAGCACCTATTTGCCCACTATTTCCCAAATTTCAAAGCTCTCATTGGGGCTGGCACGCAGGTTGAAGATGCTATCAATGATGGGACAATCAAGACTGAGGAAGTGAGGAGTCGCAAGACAAACTTTACTGGGAAGAACAATGCCGAGGTCAACACCATAACTCAACCAATCCAACCCTTTTCTCTCAATGATGTCAACCCACCTCGCCAATTCACTGACCTATTCATGCCACTCGAAAGAGTCCTTGAAAAGCTCATAAGTCGTGACCTATTGAAGCCACTCGACCCAAGACCTCCACCAAATCCCTTACCCAAGAGCTACAATGAGAATGAGTACTGCAAGTACCACCAATCCAAAGGCCATGCCACCAATTGCTGTATTCGCCTTCGCCACCAAGTCCAAGACCTCATTGACAAGCAAGTCATTTCACCACCAACCCATCCAAATGTCACCCGTAATCCTCTCCCATCACCAACAACACACCCCCACCTAACACCATAAATGCCATTGGGGTTGAATCCTCTCGCCCTCGCCATCCCATAAGACAATACACTCCGCTCCCCATGACCTTAACCCGTCTCTTCACCATTTGCCGCAATAACAGCCTTATCATGCCACTTCCACCAAAGCCAAGGCCCTCAACCCCTCACCAATATTGCCAATACCATTGTGCACCCGATCATGACACCGAGGCTTGTTCCATACTAAAAAAGATCATCCAAGACCTCATTGACCAAAAGGTTTTGTTGTTGCCAAAGAAATCTATCCAACAAGAGCTGAAAGAAAGATATGAAGCAGGGGATCCTCAGGTTGGCCTATTAGGTGAAGCGTCGGGGAAATTTGATTACTATGTGCTGTACTCAAGCCCAAGTCCGATATCAGATGAGCCGATAGTCCCTTCAGGTTGGGATGACTTGCCGACAGAGATGGAGAGCATCGACATGATAGAATGGGATGACTTGATGAATGACTCCGAGGATGTCCATGACATATGGGCTAGCGATGATGAGCTGGATCATATAACCAGAGGGGGTCGCCATTTCAAGCCTCCCCACCTAGAATCTGAGAATCCGTTGGAAGATTTGGAAGGGCAGAGGCGTCCTAGCTTGCAAGAAGAAGAGGATGAAGTGCTTAGGCAGCTGAAGAAGACCAATGCCAACATTACTATTTGGGGCTTGCTCATGGCCTCGCATAAGCACAGACAGACCGTGTTGAAACTGTTGAATCAGATACAAGTGCCTGTTGACACATCCCCCGAGGGATTGGTACATTTGGTGAATCCAACTCCCAAGAACTCAACCATCGTGTTCACCGATGTAGACCTACCTAAAAGCGGGCCGAGCCATTCTCAAGCTCTCTATGTGACCGTTGACACTATGGGGAAGAGGGTTCCTACCGTTCTTATCGACAATGGGTCCGCACTGAATGTATGTCCTCTCCGAACTGCCACTGTTTTGGGTTTGGGACCCACTAATTTCATGCCATCTGGGCAAACTGTAAGAGCTTATGACAACACCCGCGGAGAAGTAATAGGGGTAGTTACTTTGCCTCTTATCATGGGACCCACTGAATTTAGGGTAGAATTCCAAGTGTTGGATGTGCCGTCATGTTTCAACTTGTTGTTGGGCCGACCTTGGATCCATCCTGCTGGGGCTGTGCCATCTTCACTCCATCAAAAGGTGAAGTTTCCTTATGAAGGAGCCATAGTAACACTTCAAGGGGACTATGAATTGAAACTCGCAGGTGTGCCTATATGTGAGATACAACCTGAATCAGCAGCGATACCGCTATCTGGGTTTGATTATGTCCAATGCATTGAGAAAGAGCTGAATGAATCATCACGCCATTACTCTTCTATAAAGCAGTATATCCCATATACTTTTTATCCAAGTTCCGACCCAGCCGTGGCAGAAAAAAGTTTTGGTGATAGATACTTCACAGAAGGGCCGAATCCTCAAAGTTTGACAAGTTGGTACCACTCTATCCAAGATCTATATGGAAGCTTGAAAGAGGAAGACTGGGCAGAGAACCTTGATGCGGGGGCTATGACTGAAATGTTCCAAGACATGATCCTCACCGTGGAAGACTCGACCATTGAAGAACTCCAGGGTTCATCCATTAGCCATGCTACCGTGCCATTCCTGAATTGGTACCTTGAATGTGGTGTCATTGCGGAGATCCATGAAGAAGAAGACCTTGGCCTACCTGATAGCAGCTTGTAGGTGTCTTAGTTTAGTAATATTTCCCTAATTCAAAAAGATGTATCTACTTTACTCACTTTGTGGATGTTGGGAATCGAACAAGAGGGAAAAATAGAAGTGCGGAATATAAAAATTTTTCCTACGATTCCCAGTCCCATGAATCTAACTATGCATAACACAAAATCAAACCCTAACTACAAAGAGGGTTAGAACACTTACAGAATTTTTGTCTTCTCCTTTTTGCTCCAAGCTTTGATTCCGGACAGCGGTGAATGAGCAGCCCAAGTGTGCTGCCTCCAACGGTATCCACACCTAGCTAGAGCTTCAAGTCCTTTCCTCCTTTTCCTTGTTGTTGCTAGTGTAGGAGAAGAGAGGAGAGAGAGAGAGGGAGGCTGGAAATTCTGGCCAGCCCTTGGGGAGCCTCCAAAAATTATGATGTCACACATCATAGTGTGACTTAAATAGTCCACACTAAAGGGGCCGGCCCTAGGGGGGAAACCCTTTTAGGGTTTTGTGCAATTTCCCTAAATTGCACAATAACCCCTATTGTTTATATCAAATACAAACATGGCCTCAAAGAACTATTCTTTATGCACTTATACCCTTTCTCTCATAGACTTAAAAGCTCATCTTGCATGATCAGTGTGTGACCCATTGGGTTCACATCATCAAGTAGTAGGAATAGCACAAGATGTGCACAATGGAACTCTTTCCATTTAGGGTTTAATTGGAACTCCTTCCAATTCCCTAATTGATTATAACTCACTTATATCAATTAGGGCTTCTACTAACCATGAGTAACACCTAGCATATGGCTCATGGTGTGGTCCTTAATGAGGTGAATAGTCATTTACAAAGAACCCTTCTGTTATAGTTTATAGGTTACAATTGCATCCTTCCTTCAACACAATGTCTCCAATTGAACTAATAGGACATGGAAGTCTGTCAAGTCCCTAGTTCAATTACTTTATACTCATTCATAGATATCAACTCATTGATGAACTCATGAAACTCTTTTCATATTCATCCTACCATGGCCATGGATTTAATGAGTTATATTATGAATGCTATATGAGACATTCTCTCTCTTTTTCCTGAGAATGATGGATCCCTTGTTGATCACTCACATGCCTTCATACACATAGCAGTAGGGCCAATGAACACCTTTGCAGACCCCTGAATAGGATCTGCACTTAGTGTTATCAAACTTCTAAAGCTATATGCATAAGGCAACTATGGTGTCTCAGGTCTAAGGATTACTTGTACCACTATAACAATGAGAAACTGATTGACAGGCAGGAAAAAACTCCATTCAGTTTATCTCATATCTTTGGTCACATTCAATGTACCTATTCTCGTAATAGGCACCCACTTGTTGGTTGTAGTGTCTCCACACAAATAGCTTGAGACTAGCTATCCTCCTATAGAGTCAACCTAACAAGTGCTAGTCCTATGGTTCATTACTGTCCATCATAGTGAACCTTCAACTAGGAATGCTTTAGGAGTTTAGTACAGAGATATATCTATAGTCTCAAAATTACAACTCTTTGTAATTCCATATTCTCAACTCTAACTCCATGGACATATTATGTAAATATAAATGATGCATATAAACATAATAGAATAAGCCCTTTTATTAAATCAATAATAAATGTGACATATATAAATGAAATCAAATGATTGTTCCTAATCCCTAAACAATCATCTCCATGATTGGCTTTAGGGCATAATCCTAACAGTGGAGTCATAGTATTGATACAGATTTGTTTGTTTTCCTTCTTTCTTTTGTGTGTCATTCCCATTATTCCTAGTCAATAAAGTGTGCTTTCTTTCTCTATATATGCAGTGTCTCTTTTCTCTCCTCTATGGATATTTATGGCATAGATATAGATCCTAGGAACGATGTCCCCCTGGAGCTCGTTGAGCAAAGGAAAAGGGGCGTCACCGAACCTAATATGGATGAATTGGAATCAATCAACTTAGGGACGAATGAATTGCCAAGAATAGTTAAAATTGGGAAAACCCTCTCCCCCATTGAAAAAGAAAAGATGATCTCCCTCTTGAAAGCCAACATTATGGCTTTTGCATGGTCTTATGAAGACATGCCTGGCATCGACCCCGATATTGTGCAACACTATATCCCCACTAATTCCCTAAAGAAGCCGGTAAAGCAGAAACTCAGAAGATTAAAACCAGAATGGGCTCTAAAAGTAAAAGAAGAAGTAACTAAACAACTAGACTCGGGTTTCCTCCAAGTTGTGGAGTACCCCGAATGGTTGTCGAATATAGTGCCTGTGCCTAAAAAAGATGGGAAAGTGAGGATGTGTGTCGATTTCCGAGATCTCAACGCCGCGAGCCCTAAGGATGACTTTCCTTTACCCCATATCAACGTGTTGGTGGATAGTACAGTGGGACATGCACTCCTCTCCTTCATGGACGGATTCTCCGGGTATAACCAGATAAAGATGGCGCCTCAAGACATGGAGAAAACAGCCTTTATCACGCAATGGGGAACGTACTGTTACAAGGTAATGCCTTTTGGCTTAAGAAACGCTGGGGCTACTTACCAAAGAGCAGCTACGACCCTATTGCATGATATGATCCATAAGGAAGTCGAGGTTTACGTCGATGATATGATCGTGAAGTCCGTGGATAGGGAAGGGCATTTCAAGGCACTAGAGAAATTCTTAGAGCGAGCAAAAAAGTACAATCTCCGTCTCAACCCACAGAAGTGTGCTTTCGGCGTCACTGCAGGCAAGCTATTGGGGTTTATGATCACTCAGAGAGGTATCGAAGTGGACCCAGGGAAGATAAAAGCTATTGTGGAGATGGAGCCGCCTAGCACTGAGAAGCAGATCCGGGGTTTTCTGGGAAGAGTTCAATACATAAGCCGATTCATTGCTAACTTAACCATGGTTTGCGAACCAATCTTCAAATTGCTTAAGAAAGGTGTGCCAAAAGTATGGAACAAAGAATGCCAAGAGGCCTTTGAGACCATTAAGAGATACTTGAGCAATCCTCCAATCTTAGTTCCCCCACGGCAAGGTGCGCCGCTTTTGTTATACTTAACGGTCACCGAAACCGCGACGGGAGCTTTGTTAGCTCAATATCTCGAAGGGTCTACAAAGGAGAATGCCATCTACTACCTAAGCAAGAAAATGACAGACTATGAAGTGAAGTACAATGCAATTGAAAAGGTTTGTGTGGCACTAGTATGGGCGACGCAGAAACTCCGGCACTACATGATGTCCTTCGAAGTGTTCTTGATAAGTCGCATGGACCCGTTAAAGTACCTAGTAGAAAGGCCGGTATTGTCATTCAGAACTACTCGATGGTCAATTCTCCTCAACGAATTCGACATCAAGTACGTGAATCAGAAGTCTATCAAGGGAAGCGTCATCGCAGACTACCTAGCCAGCTGTCCGGTGTCATCATCTGCTCCATTCAACGATCAGTTCCCAGACGAGGACGTGCTAGAGATTGGCAGAAAAATTTGGAGAGTATACTTCGATGGGGCAGCCAATAAGAAAGGTTATGGGATAGGAGTCCTGCTGGTCTCACCTGAAGAGGCATTTACACCGTTGGCGGTCAAGTTGGGGTTCGAAGCTACCAACAACATTGCTGAGTATGAGGCCTGTATCCTAGCACTGGAAGCGGCACTTGAATTGGGGATCAAAGAATTAGAAGTGTTCGGGGACTCGGCGCTAATCATTTGTCAGATAAAAGGGGAATGGAAAACTCGAGATGAGAAGCTGCTACCCTACCATGCCTACCTGGAAGCTCTAACCAAGGAGTTCTCAGAGATAGAATTTAACTACCTTTCAAGGAACAAGAACCAGTTCGCCGATGCCTTGGTGACCCTAGCATCTATGGTGGAGATACCTGAAGGGGGAAATGTGAAGCCGTTGGTGATAGAATGCCGAGACAAGCCTGTGTACTGTTGTGCAATCCGAGGAGGAGAGGTAAATGATGGCCGTCCGTGGTTCCATGACATAAAGAAGTTCATTGAAGAAAGGGAATACCCAGAAGGAGCATCTCGCATTGATAGAAAAACCCTAAGGCGATTGGCAAGTCACTATGTACTTTGTGGAGGAAAGCTATATCGAAGGTCATACGACGGGATCCACCTGCTGTGTGTCACCGAGGAGGAAGCCGAGCATCTGATTAAAGAAATCCATGAAGGGACAGGGGCTCCGCACATGAACGGCTATATGTTGGCTAAGAAAATCATGAGGCTAGGCTATTATTGGTCCACCATGGAAAGAGACTGCCACGCACATGTCAAGAAGTGCCATAAATGCCAACTGTTCGCCGGTGGACAACATTTGCCTTCTATGCCTTTAACAAGTATGTCGTCACCTTGGCCATTCGCAGTATGGGGGATAGATATCATCGGACAGATCAAGCCAAAGGCATCAAATGGGCATGAATACATCCTGGTCGCCATCGACTACTTCACTAAGTGGGTGGAAGCAGCGTCCTTCAAGACCTTGAATTCCAAGAAGGTAGCACAGTTCATACAGCACAGCATCATCTATCGATATGGGGTACCGCATGAAGTTATCTCAGACAATGGCCAGCACTTTCAGAAAGAAACCCATGAGCTCTTGCAAAAGTATGGCATAGCCCACCATCTGTCGTCACCATACCGTCCTCAGACTAATGGAGCGGTGGAAGCAGCTAACAAGAACATTAAGAAGATACTACAGAAGACTGCGGACTCACACACAGACTGGCATGAGAAGTTGCCATTGGCTCTATGGGGTTACAGAACATCAATAAGGTCGTCAACAGGGGCTACCCCTTATTCTCTAGTTTATGGAATGGAGGCCGTGTTGCCAGTTGAATTGGAAGTTCCTTCACTAAGAGTTGCCGTGGAGAGCCAGATAACAGAAGTGGACTGGGTTAAGAGCCGCTATGATGAGTTAGCTTTGCTGGATGAAAGGCGTTTAAGGGCGCTGTATCATGTTCAGGGGTATCAACGGAGAGTTGCCAGAGCATTCAACAAGCATGTCAAAGATCGAGGTCTAAAGAAAGGGGATGTAGTGCTGAAAGAAATCAGAGCTCCAGTGTTCGATCCGCGGGGAAAATTCAAGCCAAGTTGGGGTGGGCCATACATTATCAAAGAGATATTGCCAGCAGGAGCTGTTCACCTCATGGATTTAGATGGAATTGAGTTCGCTCGTCCAACTAATTTGGATCAATTGAAGAAATATCATGTTTGAAGCCTGCTAGGTTGAAAACCCGTAAGGGCGGCCTAGGCAAAAGTTAAGGCATAAGAACTACGTAAGACCTGATTCTCCATTCAAAAACAAAACAAAAAACAAAAAACAAAAAAAAAAACAAAAAAAAAAGAAGAAAAAAAAAAAAACCATGGAGATACGTAGGCAACCCATAAAGTTACCTTGGGTGCGGTCTAAATCAAACAAGAAAATCCCAAGTTTGATTTATTATTGGCAATTTATTCAAAACTAAAATTGATTGACATAGCAATTCATTGGTATTAAGTAAAAGAACTATAAATATGCCATAAATATCCTATTCTATTGAGTCTTCAGTTTTTCTTGGGCTTCTTTGCAGCTCGCTCCTCAGCTTTCTTCTTCTCTCTTGCATGTCTTCTTTTCTTCCTCAAGTCGTGTTCATAAGCTGCTGTCACTGCTTCCATAATATCTTCTCTGCAAGGTCCAAGTTCATTGTTCTTGATAAGTCCAAAAATCCTTTCTCTTCGAGTAGTCTCTCTCTCACCTAAATTGCTTTTCAACCATTCCTTATACTCGGGGCTCATCATATATGGACCATCAGTATTCGTCACTTGAGTCAGTGTTAGCTTTCTAGGCCATCGGTCCTTCGCCCAAGTCACTACAGAAAGACCCGCGGGCACCACAGGATAGTCACCTTTCAAGGAAGTGGGTATGGTTTGCATGGCGCCCATCTGACGCAGAACCCTTGAAGGCCAATAGAAGGAAGTAGACCTCAGTCCTATGAGTCTCACCATGGCGCATCCAGAAGTCCGCAGAAGCACCTGGTCATTGCAGCCCCATATGAATACAAACCACTTGACACTCCTCCAAGAAAGGGTTTGGAAGTAACCTAGCCAATCTCTCAATGAAAATTGCCCAGGTAGTTCAATGCGGCGAAGGCAGTAATGCTGGGGCTTGTATGGTGTAATGGCAACTGGTGACAAGAAATTCAGTCTTTCAAGCAACCACATCTGCAGTAGAATGGGGCTACCTCCTAAAGGAACCTTTGGGTCCTCATGAGTTTTATCCAAACCATTCAGGGTTTCAGCTAGCACCATGGGAATCAAGTTATGGCCCTTGGCAAGGAGAGGAATCAAGTCACAGATTTGAATGGGAACATGTGGAGTACCAGTGGAAATAAGAAAACGACCAATGAGGCAAAAGGCAAGAGCATGATTAATAGGAAAGGTAAAATTCAGAATACCTTTACTATCACAAGCTAAAAAAGAGGTTGCCAATTTCATCAAGTCTACCATATGGTCCTTTACAAACGTAGAGGCATATTGTGAGTGAATCCCAAGTAGATTGGAGAAAGAAGTAAGAAAGCTTGGGCGAGGAGTAGGGAGAATGAAAGGACCTACCGTTGAAACTCCATACAATGCACAGAATTCCTCCATGGTTGGGCACAGTTCTTCATAGTTGAAGCGGAACACATGAACTTGAGGATCCCAAAAATATGTAGCAGCAGTCAAGAGGTTCGTTTCAAGCCTCACATGCCTCAAGGAGAGCAATGGATCCAAGCCAAAGCACTTGAACTCAGATTTTGCTTCAGCACTCATAACTCTCAAAAACCCTCCTAAAAATTTGTCTAGAGCCTCCATAATTTCTAATGAATGAATACAAGTAGGTTTAGGAACCTCTTGGATGTGTTTTTATAGGGAAAAGGTCACAAATCCAAGTTCAAATAGGAAAAAACCCATCAGAATAGGAAGTTTCCTATTCAAAGTGGGATTTCCGCTTTGGGCTCGGGTAACCACCCAGGCCTGGGCGGCTAGCCTCCCGAGGCCTGGTGGTCACCCAAGCCACTTTGTTTTGGTTTTGCTTCTCGCTTTGTCTCGCCTTGACGCGTGATCAAACCTCCTTCCAAATGAGATATTCAACACTTTTTGAGCTTAAAATCAATCAAATTCCATCTTGAAATCAATTCCTTGAATTGATTTTATGTTCAAAAGGGTTGAATATATTTCCCCTGTGTCATGCCAACTCAAGTGACAATGTGTTAAGTCACTTTCCTCTTGCACCATGCCTATTCAATCTTGATAAATTGATCATATATCCTCATTTCAAATCTTGATTTTTCATCCCACTTGGTTGAATATACTCATCACTTGAATATATTCTTCCATTTCAAAAGTGTATTCACTCTTTGAATATGCTTCTCGGTTTCAAATTCTCATTCCCTATCCTACTTGGTTGAATATATTCATCACTTGAATATATTTTTCCATTTCAAAAGTGTATTCACCCTTTGAATATGCTTCTCGGTTTCAAATTCTCATTCCCTATCCTACTTGGTTGAATATATTCATCACTTGAATATATTTTTCCATTTCAAAAGTGTATTCACCCTTTGAATATGCTTCTCAGTTTCAAATTCTCATTTTCTATCATACTTGGTTGAATATATTCATCACTTGAATATATTCTTCCATTTCAAAAGCATGTTCGCCCATTGAATATGCTTCCTAGTTTCAGATCCTCATTATCACTTACTTGGTTAAATATATTCATCACTTGAATATGTTTCTCCATTTCAATGGTATGTTCATCACTTGAACATACTTCTCAGATATTTTGTCACTTACTTGGTTAAGTATATCCATCGCTTGGGTACACTTCTCCATTTCAATGGTATGTTCATCACTTGAGCATACTTCTCAGATCATTTGTCACTTACTTGGTTAAGTATATCCATCACTTGGGTATATTTTTCCATTTCAATGGTATACTCATCACTTGAGTATACTTCTCAGATATTTTGCCACTTACTTGGTTAAGTATATCCATCGCTTGGGTATATTACTCCATTTCAATGGTATGTTCATCACTTGAACATACTTCTCAGATTATTTGTCACTTACTTGGTTAAATATATTCATGACTAGAATATATTTCTCCATTTCAATGGTGTACTCATCACTTGAGTACACTTCTCAGATTATTCTCTATCTTACTTGGTTAAGTATATCCATCGCTTGGATATATTTCTCTATTTCAATGGTATGTTTATCACTTAAACATACTTGTCACTTACTTGGTTAAGTATATCCATCACTTGGATATATTTCTCTATTTCAATGGTATGTTTATCACTTAAACATACTTGTCACTTACTTGGTTAAGTATATTCGTGACTAGAATATATTTCTCCATTTTAATGGTGTACTCATCACTTGAGTACACTTCTCAGATTATTCTTATCTTACTTGGTTAAATATATCCGTCGTTTGGATATATTTCTCCATCTCAATGGTATGCTCATCACTTGAGTGTACTTTTCAGCTTACTTGGTTAAATATATCCATCACTTGGATACATTTCTCCATTTCAAAAGTATGTTCATCACTTGAACGTACTTCTCAGTCTTTTTCAATCATTAAGTATACTCATCACTTGAGTATATTTCTCAGCATCTTTTTCATCACTTGGTTAAATATGTTCGTGACCTGAATATATTTCTCCATTTCAAAAGTACACTCATCACTTGAATACACCTCTCAGATTATTCTTATCCTACTTGGTTAAAGATATCCATCGCTTGGATATATTTCTCCATTTCAATGGTATGCTCACCACTTGAGTATACTTCTCAGATTTCATTCTCAGATTACTTGGTTAAATATATTCGTGACCTGAATATATTTCTCCATTTCAGTGGTATACTCATCACTTGAGTATACTTCTCAGATATTTTGTCACTTACTTGGTTAAGTATATCCATCACTTGGATATATTTCTCCATTTCAAAGGTATGTTCATCACTTGAATGTGCTTCTCAGATTTCATTCTCATCACTTGGTTAAATATATTCGTGACTAGAATATATCTTTCCATTTCAAAAGTATGTTCATTCGTAGTGGCTTGAATATGCTTCTCTTATCAATTCTCAACCCTCAGTGGTTTAAGTATACTCATGACTTGAGTACACTTCCTTATTTCAGTCTCAGGTTTTCAACCTCCCATCATTGTTGGTATCAGTGTGTGATTTCTCCGGGCTTTTTGGCCAAAAATGGGTTGTTCTTTATCATTGGTTCACAAGTGTAACTTGTTCGCCAATGAGGGGCTTCTGTCACACCCCATTTTTGCACCACCTTACTAGGGCTTATCATTTCATGCATGTTTTTGTTTTGTTTTTGAGTCTAGTCACTTGCATTAGTTTTCTAGAGTCACAAGGACAATGGATATGAATTTTGGTTCAAATTGGAGTTGATCTTGAGGGATAATAAGAGCTTTTGTGACTTGAGGGGCATAATTGTCTTTTAAGTCCCAAACTTTTCATTTGACCTTGGAATGATCTCCAAATTGTCAATTGGAGTTCATATGGATGCATATGAGGTATTAAGTCCCGTGGCCCTGATGATGAGTTTAGTGTGGTTATTTACGGATTATCCTTGAAGAATTAGTGCGAATCACAGCATGAGATTTTTGGTTAAAATGAAAAGAAAATTATTTTATTAAATTAGCTATTTTTATCATGACACTAACACGTGTACGTATGTGATGAGTGTGTGTACGCACATACGATACATGTGCATGCGTGTTAGCGGTCAGTCTCCCAATTTTTATAAAAGACAATTTCCTTTTCCTATTCAAATTAGAAGTCTTTTATCATTATAAAATACCTTTTGATTATTCTCCAAGGAAACCTAGTCCAGGAAGGAAAGGGAAACTCCAGATTTCAGCTATAAATACTCTCTTAATGTCTTTAAACAAGGGAGAGGAGAAGAGGGTTTGGAGGGAGTGAAATTCGTCATAATTCAGCAGCAGATTTTCTGAAAACCAGCAGTCGTATTTTAATCATAACTTTTTCATCCGAAGTCAGAATTTGATGAAATTGGTCTTGTTAGAAAGATAATTCAATTCTCTACAACTTTGTATTTGACAAGCTTTGTCCAAATCCAACGTTTTCATACCCAAAAACGCGATTGAAGTTGCTGCTGCTGCAAAGTGACGAAAATCACTTTTCTTTTCTCTTGTTCTCTTTTTGTTTTCTATTTTCTTTTCAAAGTTGAGTGAGTTTTGATCTCTTTGCTGTGATACCACTTTGACAAAGAGGAGGATTCGTGTTGGTTTGATTCACTCTAAAGACCTGAGGAGCCACGAACAATTACAAACACAAAGGAAGGCCCTTCCTAAGGTATTCTCCTTCTCTATTCAAGCTTAAACTAGGTTTTCATATAGGATAGGCCTATGCATGTTAAAGGTAGCTTTTTTATCATGTATTAACACTCTAGCTAGTTAATATACATGGAATATCTATTGTTTATCTACTGTTTAGCATGCTTTAGGGCTGTCCTTTAGGTTTTTAATGCATCGTTATGATTCTTGTGCTCCTGTTTGTCCTTGTGCTAGGATTAGTGTCATTGCATATTAGAGTTAGGATTTTCATCATGTTATATTGCTTTAGTTAGTTAATATGCATGATATAATTTCTGTTTAGTTTGGTTTTAGCATGATTAAAGTATGTCTTGTGAGTTTTTAAGCATATTTGTGAGTTTAGGGTTTTAGAGTCATTGTTTCGTGTTTGTTTTCATATAGCATGATAAAGTAGACTTTTTTATTGGTTTTTCTTCGTGTTTGCTGTATATGTTTTTCATATGGAGTAAATATGATGTTTTTGCATGCATGTTAGTATGTTTTAGGGTTTTTTATGCATGATATGGTTCTAGGAATATGTTAGGACTTATTATTGTTCGCTGTTTTGCTGTTAGCATGCTTAGTGGATGATTTTTAGGCCATGATACTATTCTGTCCAGATTTGCATATCATTGTTTTTGCATGGTTTTGAGCACTTGTAAGGGTGCAAATAGGTGTGGTATTTGTCCTATGGCAAATAAGGCTGCTTATGTCTGAAATAGCTAATGTTTGGAGTAATTGCGCTCAGGTAAGTGGGTGTGAAGGTGCCCCAATTTACCTTTCTTCCTTATCCCTTCTCTTCTCCCTATTTAGGGTTAATTTTTAATATGATCCTATGGTTTAATTAGAGGTTTCCTTCATAAACAAAATTCTGGTTTTTATTAAAGTTTCCATTTTGTGGATTTCTTTCCTAAAATCAAACTTTCTATCAATTCTCTTTTGATCAAATAAGGAAACCTAGGGTTTTTACCATAGGTTTGTATTAGGATTTAACCTTAGTTCTAATCGAACTACGTGGACTTTGATCCATGTATTTCGTTGCATGGTACGTAGGCGCTCTTCGTGAGGCTCAAGTCCGTTCTAGGATCCAAGCATCCTAGGCTTCTTTTTGTTTTGTTTTGTTCTTCTTTATTTTCTGTTTTTATGTGCTTATTATGCATGGATGGATGAATGAAATATATGATATGCATACAATTCTTGTGATGATATACTTGCTGATTTTTGTATGGGAAAGATCTTAATTTAGCCCAAATGAACTGAGAGACCGAAAGGGTGACATGGGTGCCTATAGGCTTTGCCTAGAACCTTCCCATGTCATAACTTAGCCTCCGAATCCCCGATTTCTTTGGTTTTCAAAAGATTGGTTTTTGCCTTTCCTTTTTTTATGGAGTCATTCAAATTGTTTTCCTAAAACAACCTGATTTTTAGGGTTTTCCTTGTTTCCTTTAAAAAATAAGGTGGTGACTCCTTTCCTTTTTCTTTTTCAAACCCATTTTCTTTCAATCCCTTGTGGGCCCAATTTCCGGGGTTCACACATGGCTGCATGGTTGGGTCCTACAAAGGCGATTAACCGCTATGCCTCACCATCGCTTAGCTTAAGTATGCACATAGGGTCGTACCAAATGCTTTCCAATTCGAAATTCAAACTTCCTAAACACATTTGGGGATGAAATTAAGACTAATCAAGGTCAAATGAGTAGTCATAGAGTAAAAATCATGAACCAATTCGAGCTAACCCGAAGTAGGTCTCTTAACCAACCTGAGCCTTATTGAGCCATTCTAATCCCGAACCATCAATTCATCGAATTGAACCCACAAATACCTCAAATGCATCCACATGAACTCCAATTGACAACTTGGAGATCATTTCAAGGTCAAATGGAAAGTTTGTGACCAAAAAGACGATTATGCCCCTTAAGTCACAAAAGTTCTTATTAACCCTCAAGATCAACTCCAAATCGAACCAAAATTCATACACATCATCCTTAGGACCCTAAGAACTCAATGCAAAAGACTAGACCCAAAAAGGAAACAAAAAGACACATGCAATGTCAAACCCTAGCTAAGGTGGCAAAAATGGGGTGTGACAGACTCACCAATCCTTCCGGTGAAGTATCGATGGGTACCTGGACATGGTTCAAGAGTTTAAGTATAGTCTGACGGTGCTTGAGAGAAGCCATAAGCAATCCCCATATGGTAATGTTGGCTTGAGTCTTTTTCAATTGCTTTAGGACTTCATCCTCTTCATTGTAGATTTCAGGTCTTTGCCCCTTCTCTAGTGCTTCCACCGGATTTTCATTTTCAAGGTAGGACGGTTTGAAGTGACGACCGCCCCTAGTCAAGTGGTCAACTTCTTCAAAGTCTGCCTATAGATCATTTATTTCATCGCTACAGGTTTCACCCATGATGTCTCCCCATTCAAGCATATCTACCTCTTGCATTAGAGACTTTTCTGTTGGCCGTTCTTCTTTCAAGGATTTTCCCCATCCGGTTGCATGGACTGGGGATTTCTCTGTTGGTTGCTCATCTTCCCATGGATTTCCCCATCCGGTTGTACGAACAGGAATGGTTATTGGAGGTGGTGCAGTATAGAGAACATAGACATCAAACTTCCCAGATGGTTCCCCCAATAAACCTACTTCAGGATCTCCGGCCTCATACCTTTCCTTCAACTGTTGCTGAAATGACTTTCGAGGCTTACTTGGCTTCTTCGGCATTTCCTTTTCAACAACCTTTTCTTTCCCCATAGGCTTCTTCTCGGGATTTGCCCATTCTAGCATGTCAATTTTTTGCATGTTTTCTTCATGTAGGGTGGGCAACAATGTAGGCACTTCGCATGGATTTGGCTGTGGAACTATCAGAACTCCCTCATCAATCAAATCTTGGACCATTTTCTTCAGCAAGGTGCAATCCTCGGTATCATGGCCAGATTTTCTATGGTATAGGCAAAATGATGGTTCGGGGATGAGTGAAGGCTTGGGTGGAAGGGGAGTGATAAGGCCTCTTTTCTTGCAATGGTGAAACACTTTGGTGAGACTCATAGGTAAAGTGGTGTAATGTCGAATGGGTCGAGGTGGACGAGGTGAATCTTCTATTGCATTGACATTAGAAGTAGGGGATGGGTTATGGGATGGCAAAGGATTTTGAGTGACATTGGGACGGTTAGGAGGAGTAGGTTGGCCTATGATCTTCTTGTCAATGAGGTCTTGTATTTCATGTCTGAGATGAGCACAACGGTCTGTTCTATGGCCTTTGGATTGGTGGAAATGGCAGTACTCATTTTCGTTGTACCACCTAGGCAATGGATTTGGTGGAGGTATTGGGTCTAGAGGTTTGAGGATGCCCCTTGCTTTCAATCTTTCATAAACCTTGTCTAGTGGTGCATAAAAATCAGAGAACTAACGAGGAGTAGAATTGTTGCCAATGTTCCATGGCTGTTGTGGAGCGATTGCATTCACTTCAGCGGGTGCCTTTCCATTGTTCCCTATCCGACGAAACCTCGAAGGATCTTCAACTTTAAGGGTGCCATCAGTTATGGCATCTTCCACTTGTGTCCCAGAACTAATCAGAGCTTTGAAAGTGGGGAAGTGATGAGCGAACAAGTGCTTGTGATATATAGGCAATAGGTTCTTGACTACCATTCGTATTTGTTCTTCTTCATTAGGCCTATCGAACATCTTAGAAGCTTTCTTCCTCCACCTAGTGATGTAGGAAGAGAAAGATTCATTTGCTGCCTGTTTGGTAGTCTCCAAGTCTCTCCTTGTCACGTCGACCTCCGTGTTGTACTTGTAGTGATCGGTGACTTCCCTACATACGTCTTCCCATGTTCTAGTCTTTGACTCATCCAAACTCAGAAACCAATGCAGCGAAGAGGTGCTAAGTGATTCATGGAATAATTGGGCCATTAATTCCTCGGAAGCACCACGAGGTTGCATTGCTTGGACGTACATTTTCAAGTGAGTCTTAGGGCAACCCGTTCCATCAAACTTCTGTAACTCTGGCATCTTGAATGAAGTCGGCAATCTCGCTTGAGGGAAGAGAGAAAGAGTGTGTATATCCACAAAATCATCTGCACGATGAATACCCTTTAAAGTCTTCTCCAAGGCCAACATCCTTGCAGCCATCATCTTTTGGTCATCACTCATAGGAGGATTTTCAGTGGTGGGGATGAAAATGGATGATTGGGTGTAAATGGGGATGTTTTGTAGTGGAGGTTGAGTATGTGGAAGTGGTGGATTTTGAGGCGAGGATTGAGTATGTGGGGGTGGTGGATTTTGGGCTTGGCCTCCAGCTTGGGCAGATGGGTTGGATTGATTTTGAACAATGGGGACTTGAGTGTCGGGTATGGCCTGATCTGTAGGAATATTGTGGATGAGGACAGGGGTTCGGTTGTTGATCTCCTGTGCCATTCTTATTGCGGTTTCAGACTTCACTGATACCTCTTCCAACTTCCCAAGTATATCATTCAATAACCTCTCAATTCTTCGTGGATCCGCGGGAGTCCCAGAAATGGATGTCCCCTCAGGTGTAGCCGGGTTATTCAATGCAAAAGTATCATCCATGGCGAGGTCTTGTTCGGTACTTCCTCTGATCAAACGGCCTGACGAGTCACGGGTCCAAGCCAGCCCTCTATTACAACCAAATGACCCATACTTAGTTACAAAGTGACACAAAGCGCCTTTAGTCTCCACAATTGATTCGAACGGGCGGGTAATGGTCCAATAACATTCCTTTAGTTGGGCCTCTCATCCTTATGAGCCCAATGGGCTTTAGGTAAGAAGGTCATACTAAAGGGATGTAGGTCAATTGATTTTAAAGTCATGTTACCCCTTAAAATTAACCACCCACATAGCATTCATTCATGTCTCCAACCGCATTCAAGAGCAAGAAACCGGATCACTGTATCGAGGGCTTTGTATCATCTTCTCAAAGAACCACGACATGAATTGCATTGCCATTCATTCCATTCACATTCATTCCCACAACACACATTCATGCCACACATACATTCATTCCATACACACATACATTCAAACACACATCCACTCTGTACCTGCATTCATTCCACAAGCATGGTGACTTTAAACTAGACGAGTCCATGTGTCCTAGACAGTCCACTATATGCACTAAAAAGGGTAGGATAGTGTCCCCTACTTGCTTGAATCAACCATATACCTATCACGTGTGGCATGAGGGATGCCGCGTGAGTCAAGTGGTACATGTTGATCCATTTAATATACCCAAGGGTAAAACCCAAGGATATGTGGCAAGAGGAGTTGATAGCTTCGCAAACATGACACCCGAGAACGAGGGGAACCGGGGTCAAGGCTAGGCCAATCAGAAAAGGCAAGGATACATCGACCTATCATTCAAATGCAATTGCGCACACAATGCAATAAAGTAAACACACATTCAAGCGTATGCAAGTGATTGATTTTAATTTAAGCAATTAAATTAGCCCATACAAATTCCTTGAGTCTAGTCCACTAATCCCCAGTGGAGTCGCCAGACTGTGAACCACGGGTTTCGATCCAAGGGAGGAAGGAGAACCCTTCTTTTAAAAAGACTTGTAGAGATTTAAATTAATAAAAATCTGGTTTTTAAAAGGTTCACAAAAACAAAACAAACAAGGAGTCGCCACCTCATTTTTAGGAAAAGAGGAAAACCATAAAAACAGTTTTTAAAGAAAACCTTTGAAAAACAAACCTCATGACTCCGATCAAGGAAAAGCAGGTCTATCAAAACAAGAGAGGATTCGGAGACTAAGTTACGATGTGGGAAGGTTCTAGGAAACATCCTATAGGCACCCACATCGCCCCAAAATGGGTCTCTGAATTTATATGGGCTATTTCAATCACTTCCTAATTAGTCACCATGCATATGCAAAGAATCATCCATAAACCAATCGCATTCATCCATGAACATCCATAAAGCAGTAAACATCCATAAAGCATGTACACATCCATGAACAGATATAAGAGATATAGAAAGCAAGTAAGAGATAGAGAGAATGAGCAAACAAGTCCATCCTATCCACTAGCAAATATGTGATGGATAAATGAGCAAGCAAACAAATCCATCCTATCCACTAACAAATATGTGATGGATAAATGTATAAGCATGGGTCCATCCTACTCCACTAGCATATATGTGATGGACAAATGGGTAGAAAGAAAGAAGAAAAGAAGGAAAAAGAAAAAACCTAGGATACTTAGTATCCTAGGGCGGACTTGAACATCAAATGAGCGCCTACGTACCTTACATACAAAGATGTAAGGATCAAAGTCCACGTAGTTCGATTGAGAAGGGGTTACTCCCTTTACAATGAACTATAAACCCTAAGTTTCCATTAAAAGAAAAGAAGAGTTTTAAAAGAAGAAAGATTTCCAAAAAAGGAATTTGAGAAAAGATAGAAGTTGAAAAGAGATAGAACTCTTATCCAAAAAGAAGTTTGAGAAAAATAGAATTCTAAAAGAGATAGAACTCTAATTAAAAAAAGAGTTTGAGAAAAGTAGAATTCTAAAAGAGATAGAACTCTAAAAAAGAGTCCCTTATGCTGATGAATGAGCCTCTATTTATAACCAACCAACCATATGAACCAATGGTTGAGATTAATTCACCATAAAATCAATCTAGGGCTGTAATTAAATCCCATGAATGTTAAACAACTCAAAACCACCTCCCAATAGGCTTAGAAGTCCTTTAGAAGGCAGAAAATCGGAGTAGTAGAGTCCCATTTCGTCAAAAACTCAAAAAGAGAAAAATCAGGACGAAGGGCTCGGGTGACCGGTTGGGTGAACCGGTTGGACCGGTTGGCCCAACCGGTTGGACCAGTTGGGTGAACCGGTCACCCGAGAGTGAGATCAGGTTTCCTCGGTTTTGAGGATTCCTGACTCGGTTTGGACTCGTAACTTCAAACGGACTTAAATTCTTCATTTTAACTCCGATTTGAGTGATTCAAAAGCAAAAATTTCAAGGATTCAATGTAGAATAAGCCTAGAATATTCTTGAACCAAGAATCCCTGACCACGGTCAAGTGGCTGGGTTTTCATGAGGCGATTACTCGAAAAACGGTCAATTAAGCATAAGGTA
This sequence comes from Liquidambar formosana, assembly GCA_039720395.1. Lineage (NCBI taxonomy): Eukaryota > Viridiplantae > Streptophyta > Magnoliopsida > Saxifragales > Altingiaceae > Liquidambar > Liquidambar formosana. The sequence continues at coordinate 23,242,671 of CM077824.1, read as the reverse complement.
ATGTGGTGAACCAATCCCAAACCTATCAATAAATTAAATTGGCACTTCAATTAGACTCATTTCATCATTATAAGGTCAATGGAACACTCTGGAACAAATTTGGAAGTCAATTGGAAAATATACGAAGTAAAAGACGAAATTGCCCTTCAAGTCGCAAAAGTTCTAATTAGCTATCCAAACCTATCTGGAATTGAGCCAAATTTGACACACATATCCAAAATGATCCTAGAAACTAAATGCAAGTGATGGGACTCAATAAAGAGACAAAAATATGCATGCGATGATGACCTATTCTCCTAAGGCTTAAAAGGGTAAAATTATCCTTTAAGGCTTAGGGACTCCCACATGCTTCTAAACCTAACCAAATGATATCATGATCTCATGGGGGTGAAAATGGGGTGTCTACAGATGTCACCATTTGAATTTCTTCTCAAGGTTCAGCTTCCACGTGGGATGTTAAAAAGTGGTATAAAATAAATAAATAAATAAAAAGAAAAGACAAGAAAAGAAAAGAAGGAAAATATATACATATATATAGATATATATAGATATATATCAAATGATGTTTAGGTAAGCACGTACTGACATAACTTATATCAACGCCCGCATTGGGAGTTGTACCTTGTGCATTAGTGGGATATGAGGTACATTGGACCAATGCAAGGAGTACAACCCCTAATGCATGGTGCTGATAGAACTTAAATCAACACGTGCTAATGGAAACATAATCGCGTATATATATATATATAGTTAGTATCAGTATCATGTTAGTACGTCTTAATATAAGTTATATCAGCACCATATATGGGGGATTGTATTCCGTGCATTAGCTCAATGTACCACATAACCCACTAATGCATGAGGTACAACCCCCAATGCAGGTGTTGATATAAGTTATATCAACACATGCTCACCAGATCATCATCCTATACTTATAAATAATGAGTGTTAAGGTACAATGGGTGGGACCCATTGTACCCGTGTGCTTCCCCTTACGAAACCTGGATGTGTATTTGTAGACACCCTAATTTTGTAGGGATACTTTATACAATACTTGACATGCTTTCACGTACACACTTCATGATTTAGACACTAGCTACCATAGGGTTTTTACACCCACATCATGATCTAGGCACCAGTAAACAAAATTCAAGAGCACCTCACCAGTAAACAAAATTCAAGAGCAACTCCACTTGATTCAAAGTCGAGTTGGAGTGAATCAACTTCAAAAGCACTTCCATTCGACCTAAAGCCGAGTTGGAGTGAACAAAATTTCAGAGCGTCTCCACTTGACTAAAAGCCGAGTTAGAGCGAACCAACTTTAAGAGTGCCTCCACTTGACTCAAAGTCGAGTTGAGCAAACCAACTTCAAGAACCCCTCCACTCAACTCTTAGTCGAGTTGGAGTGAATCAACTTCAAGAGTGCATCCACTCAACTCAAAACTGAGTTGGAGTGCACCAATAGAGCATCTCAACTTGACCCAAAGTCAATTTAGAGATCTTTGGTGTCCCTATGGTTTATCCTAAAATGGACACTAGTCAATCAATTCACGATGTATCTACAAAGTAGACATCAACCTATCAATCCATCAATTTTCTCTATAAGTAATCGGTGTGCCGTTTTTAGAAACGGATTGTGTTTTCAAACTCAAAACACCTCTGTTGGACCCAAGGGTTCAATCCCATGTGTTTTGATAATAACAAAGCAAATATGTTTTGCCAAGTTGCTAATGGAATATAAAGTTTTGTTTAAACAGGTTAATATCCATATATACTTCATTTGGGAATCTCAATACAAGCATAGAAGCACAATGCAGCATAATGGATTTCAAAGAAGTATGTCCAAACTCAAACACAACTGTGGAAATCAAGCTGAAGGCAATCAAGCTCTTTTGTGAGAGTTTAGGATCCAAATATAAGATTGGTTCAATCTTTGCTCACTTAGGATATTTGGGCTATAATACGATTAAACAACTTGGTAACAAACTAATTGAACTTAGTTTTTAATACCAAAATGGTCCCATAAGCCATTTGAGTTGAATCCCAAGTTAGTGGACTTCATTTGCAAAAATCTCATTTTAAAAACTGGGAAACTCAGACATCCAAGTGGTAACTCAGACGTCCAATTGGCAACTCAGACGTCCAAGTCCAAGACTCAGACGTCTGAGAATAACAGAACAGAATTACCAACTCACAGGGACTCTCAGATAATCCTTTCAGATGTTTGAGATGTGTTTCAGACGTCCGAGATGGAACTCCAACATCCAAAACTTGTAGGACAGAACTCCAACAGCTTGTTTCTAAAAGTGCCTTTTTGCTTATAATTTGCTCCAATGGCCATAATTTTGTTTGAACCTTGTGTCTATAGTCTTTAAGCCTAAAAGCCTATAAATATGAGTTTCAAGACTCATTTGAAATATTGATTGACTACACAATAAAATCATTGATTAAAAAGCCCTAAATCATTAGTGAACATTTATTGAGATTCAATCAATAGTTGAGTGTGTTGTAATTTCTGTGTATCTTCTCTTTGAGAAAATTTTATTTAAGCACAAAAACAACTTCAAATCTATTGTATTGAAAGGGTTTTGTGAACCCTAGCTTTTGAGCAAATGTTGGTGAAGAACACTTGTATGTAAAGGTATAATCTACACCCATGAAGGAGATTGTGTAAATATTTGATCTACATCTGTGAAGTAGATTGGTATAGTGGATTAAGGAATCCTCAAGCGAAGCCCTTAAAGTGAGGACGTAGGTGGGAAGGGCGAATCTCGTTAAAACATTGTTTGCAATCTCTCTTCCTTTATCTCTTTATTGCCTATCTTGCTTATTACATTGCAATTATTATTTATTAGCAATAATTTTTTTTTAGATTGTATTAATTCCCATAATTAGCCTTAAAACCCTATTCACCCCCTCTAGGGATTTTCACCTGGGCTAACAATTGGTATCAGAGCCTAACCTCTTACATTTGACATATCAATCCATTATCCCAAGTGCGTTCAAACTGGGATAGATTTGTAAGGAATTGATGTAGAGAAAAATAACAATGCGGAATATAATGAATAACAAAAATCATATGAATTAATTCCATAAAGCCCATGAATCTGATTATGGTTCATACAAAACTAAAACTTAACTAGAAGAAGGTTTAGAACTTATAGTAGGTCCTTAAGACAATTGATTGATCCTTGAACAAGTAGCACAAGTGTTCTGCCTCCATGATATCCACACCAAGCAAAAGCAAATAGTTGTTCTTCAATTCCTCCTTAGGGTTTGCTAGAAAAGATGAACTAAAAGAGAAAAAGAGAGAAACTTCTCAATTGATTTGGCCAAGGGAGAGAGTGGAGAGTATGTATCAAGTGTGTTCTCTAGCACTTGCTAGGGTGCTATATATATAGACCCCACTGCTAGGGCTAGCCAAGGAGCAAATTGCATATTAACTCCTCCACTTAACATCAACTGCAACTATGGCCCTTTAAGAACTCTTCTTATACACTTTTGCCCTTTCTCCCATAACTAAAGTCCCTCTTTGCTTATTGGTGTGTGACCTATTGGGTTCACAATATCTAGTAGTAGGTAATGACACATGGAGTGCCCAATGGAACACTTTCCATTAAGGATCTAATTGGAACACTTTCTAATTCCCTAATTGATTATAAACAATTTATAGCAATTAGGGCTTCTACTAACCATGGGTAACATCTAGTAGTGGCTCATGGTGTGTGTGAACCACGGGTTTCAATCGGGAGGAAGGAAAATCCTTCTTTTAAAAAGACTTGTAGATATTTAAATGAATAAAAATTTGGTTTTTATAAGGTTCACAAAAACAAACAAACAAGGAGTTGCCACCTCATTTTTTAAGGAAAAAAAGAAAACCATGAAAATAGTTTTCAAAAGAAACCTTTAAAAAACTAAACACATGACTCCGATCAAGGAAAAGCAGGTCTTAACAAAACAAGAGAGGATTCGGAGACTAAGTTACGATGTGGGAAGGTTCTAGGAAACATCCTATAGGCACCCACATCGCCCCAAAATGGGTCTCTGAATTTATATGGGCTATTTCAATCACTTTCTAACCATGCATATGTAAAGAATCATCCATAAATCATCCACATTCATCCATGAACATCCATAAAGCATAATAAACGTCCATAAAGCATATTAAACATCCACAAAACATGTAAACATCCATGAACAAATAGGAGAGATATGGAAAGCAGTAGAAAGGGAGAGAATAAGCAAACAAATCCATCCTATCCACTAGCAAATATGTGATCCACTAACAAATATGTGATGGATAAATGAATAAGCAAACCAATCCATCCTATCCACTAACAAATATGTGATGGACAAATGGATAAAAGAAAAACGAAAACCTAGGATACTTAGTATCCTAGAGCAGACTTGAACATCAAATGAGCGCCTACGTACCTTGCATACAAAGATGCAAGGATCAAAGTCCACGTAGTTCGATTGAGAAGGGGTTACTCCCTTTACAATGAACTATAAACCCTAAGTTTCCAACTTAAGTAAGGTTTTAAAACTTAGGAGTTTCCAAAAATAGTTTGAGAAAAAGTAGGTATTTGAGAAAGAATAGAATTCTAACTCAAATAGACTTCTAAAGTGATTTGAATTCAAAAGAGAATAGAACTCCAAGTAAAACAGAATTTTAAGAGAGTTGGAAACTTAGGACTCCTAATCCAAAGTAAAGACAATAACCCGAGGGGGGAGAAGAGAACAATTCACACAAAACTCACCATGAACCAGTTACCATATGCAAATTATCCCGAAACATCGAGAAAACACCAATTAATCACCCCATGTATTCTATAAGGCAATTATTAAGCTCAAATCAACCATATTTATGCTCAAATCATCATTAGAAGACCTAAATCAAATCTGGACAGAATACTAAACATGCATATAATGACCTAATACTCATGCAAAGAACAAAAATCAAAAGAAAGACACAGCCCTAATATGCTCCTATATGCTCTAAACACCCTAACATGCATAAAACTACCAAAATCATGCCAAATATGAATTATTATGATAAAAATATCATATAACAATCCAAACATGAAAAGAAAACAATAACTAAAGCCTTAGATAAGTACTTTATGTAAGCATGTGAATTAATCATTCTTACGGCAAGCTTTCTTAAGAATTATCCTAAGATAATTCTACGTAGAAATCACTCCATATGAATGATTTCTTCACATATCCTACATAAAATATATATCTAAGAATGCAAATAAACACATGGCGCACTTAAACACACTCTAGAAAGCACCTATGCACAGCCTCACCCTCTAAGAACGATAATTATCTTCTAAAAGGATAATCATCCATACACCTATGAAGATGAAGCTTACACAGCAAGTGTCCTATACAAAAGATGCTTAAAATCATGCATATAATTGAACCATGAAGAGAAAAAAAACCAAACAAACCATCAAAATTTCAGTGCAAAGTGCACCCCCTATCCTAAAGAGAAACTAATCTAACAGCAAGCAATTCACAATTCCTACTCTACTAGCATGCTTTCACATCATATTTGAATCATATACATTCTAAAATGTAGAGTATATATGATTCCTAATTCAATACTAAGCCATAACTATGCAGAGAATGGAGTAGAAGAAGAAGGAATTGTAAAAGGATGCAAGGAAACTTACAACAAAGCAAAGGTTTTCGCTGTGTTCTTCCTTCTTGTTGGCTTGGTTCCCTTTTAGTTCTCCTTTGAAATTGCAGTAGAAATCCTTCTCCAAGTGATATGGGTGAGTTCCAACTCGTTCTCCCTCTCTCTCTAATAAATATGAAGTGTCAAAAGCCCAAAAGTCCTTTATACTGATGAATGAGCCTCTATTTATAACCAACCAACCATATGAACCAATGGTTGAGATTAATTCACCATAAAACCAATCTAGGGCTGTAATTAAATCCCATGAATGTTAAACAACTCTATCCCAATAGGTTTAGAAGTCCTTTGGAAGGCTGAAATTTGGAGTGGTGGAGTCCTATTCCGTAAAAAACTCAAAGAGAGACAAATCAGGACGGAGCGCTCGGGTGACCAATTGGACTGGTTGGGGTGAACCGGTCACCCGAGACCAATCTCAGGTTTCCTCGGTTTTTGAAATTTTAGCCCATTTCAGACTCCAAACTTCAAACGGACACAAATTCTTCATTTTAACTCCGATTTGAGTGATTCAAAAGCCAAAATTTCAAGGATTCAATGTAGAATAAGCCTAGAATATTCTTGAACCAAAAATCCCTGACCATGGTTAGGTGGCTGGGTTTTTATGAGGTGATTAACCGAAAAAAGGTCAATTAACCATAGGGTAATATGGTGAACCAATCCAAAACCTATTAATAAATTAAATTGGCCCTTAAATTAGACTCATTTCATCATTCTAAGATCAATGGGACACTCTGAAACAAATTTGGAGGTCAATTGGAAAATATACGAAGTAAAAGACGAAATTGCCCTTTAAGTTGCAAATGTTCTAATTAACTATCCCAACCTATCTGGAATTGAACCAAATTTGACACACATATTCAAAATGATCCTAGAAACTAAATGCAAGTGATGGGACTCAACAAAGAGGCAAAAATATGCATGCAATGATGACCTATTCTCCTAAGGCTTAAAAGGGCAAAAGTGTCCTTTAAGGCTTAGGGACTCCTAAATGCTTCTAAACTTAAAAAAATGCTATCATGAACTTATAGGGGGTGAAAATGGGGTGTCTACAATTTGATCCTAAATGAGGTGAATATAAAACATATAAAGAACCTTTCAGTTACAGTTAAGGTTACAATTACATCCTTCCATCAACACAATGCTTTTGATTAAACCAATAAGACATGGAATTCTGTCAAGTCCCTAGTTTAATTCTATATGAACCTACCCAAAATATCAACTCATTAGATGCACTATGAAAACCCTTTTTCATAGTCATCCTACTATAGCTATAGATTTACATGAGTTATACTTATAAGTGTCCTTGTGAAACATTCTCTCCCTTTTCCTAAGAGTGATAGATCCCTTGTTAATCCCTCATATGCCTTCACACATAAAGCAATGGAGCCAATGAACACCCTTGTAAACCCTAGTGGAATATATAGTTAGTGCTATTAAATTTCTAAAGCTTCATGCATAAGACAATCATGGTGTCTCAGGTCTAAGGGTTACTTGTACCATTGCAACTATGAGAAACTGATTAACAGGCAGGTAAAAAACTTTATTTAAATTTATCTCAAATTAAGATGGTCACATTCAGTGTACCTGTTCTTATAACAAGCACCCATATGTTTGTTTTAGTGTCTCCACACAAATAGATTGAGACTAGCTATCCTCCTATAGAGTTAACATAACATGTGCTAGTCATTTGGTTTCATTATTGTCCATCATAGTGAACTTTCAACTAGGAATGATTTAGGAGTTTAGTACAGAGATATATATATATATATATAGTCTCTTAATCACAATACTTTGTAATTTCATATTCTCAACTCTAACTTCATGGATATATCATGTAAATATAAAGAATAGAATAGACATAATAGAATAAAGCCCTTTATTAATTAATAATAAATGTGACATACAATAAATAAAATCTTATGATTGTTCTTTATTCCTAAACCATCATCTCTATGATTGGCTATAGGGCATATATACAACTAACAAGATTCATTTAACCTCACTTTGTGTGCTTCAAAAGCTCAACAAATGATTTTCCAAAACTCCCAAAAATTTTGAGTGTGACTCTATGTGTCCTAAGTTGACCCACCAAAGGAAACTGCAAGGAAAATTTTAGAACTCAAGATATGCCCAAAAAACACACACTGCCACCAAAATGGCAGTATGTGTGTAATGTCTTTAAATGCTCCCTTTTTATAATTTGGAAAAATCCCAAAACATTCAAAAGTGTTCTATAACATGTTTGGCACATCTTCACTAAAGGGCATGATTTTCAAAAATCATTTGACCATATTCGGACCATTTCTTTACCACTAATTTTGAGAAAAACCCTACTGTTTTCAATAAAATGGTAAAGTTCTCAAATTTAACTTCATGCTTTTTAAAACCCTATTTCCTCAACTAGGAAAATTCCACAAAAATTCTCAAAGGTTTTGTATGTGTCCTTAATACTCCTTCAAAAGGAAATAAGTTTTAAAAATCATTTACACTCTCATTTGACCACTTTCCCATAGCTGGTTTTGTAAGAACACATTGTTTCCCTTAAGGCATCAAGATTGCCTAAGTCCATTTCATGGCATCCAAGCACCCATTTTCTTGACCTGGAAAATTCACCAAAAATCACCAAGTGATTTTCAATGTGTTCTTGGCATTCTCATGAGAGGATAAAAAATCTAAAAATATTTTGCAAACTTAATAGGCTATTACATTGTGATTGATTTTCAAGCCTTATGAGCCATTTTCTTATAAAGAACTTGTCAAAAGAGTTTAAACTCACCTCCTGCCTAAAAATCCATTTTCATGAAAATCTAAACCTTGGGTTTGTTTTTATTAAACATTGATTACAAAATTAGAACTTCATTTTACAATTTGCTTGACCCAAGGGCTAGCAAAATAATTTTCAAACATAAGTTATGTCAAAAACCAAGTTTAGGTTGTAATCCCCCGCAATTACGTAAGTCTATTTATTTAATTAATTATAAATTTAACGCGTTAAAATTGATTAAATTATTAGTTAATTTTACTGTACACGTAATTATTGGGATTAAATATAATCGTGAATTAGATAACTGCATAACCAAACACTAGTATTGAAAGTAATCCTAATTAGGTTAGGGTTTTGTGCCATTATATAAAGGATACTTATAACCTTATAAGAGAAGTAAATGTTTTTGGATCTCTATGGCTAGAAGTGTAGAAGTTGGTGGCTAAGGAATCCTTGCTCCTTCACCTTCGTTCACCGAGAAATCAAGTGAGTAGAAGAAAAACCTTCTTGGTGATACATGTTAAGTTATGGGTAACTAGTCATGGGCTTGTTCAGCCAGGTCGTGACCTTGTTTGGTATTGAATAAAATATAATAATGTGAGATGGTATATACATGCTGGGTAGAAGCGTGAAGACGGTGATTGACGTATAGCAACTGTTTAGATCCATTGATGATATATAAATAAATAAATATAGATGGAAAAGTCAATGAAGAAATAGTTATTAATTGCTTACATATAATATAATATTATTTATTAATCCTATATAAACAATAAAGCAACAAAAATGGGTCATCTTGGATTTCACATACTAACAATTGAAGTAGACTAGGGTATATATAAATTTGTATATATATATATATATATATATAGATATATATATATATATATATAGATATATATTTATTTATATATAGATGTTGGTCCACGAATGGTACAAAGCCTATTAAAAAAAAGGTAGAGGGGTATATATATAGATATATAATATAATATGTTAACCGTACATATAGAATGGGATTGGAAAGTGGGACTGCTTATTCAGTGGATGCATGCTCACATTAAGATTTATGTATCCATGTAATTGGGGTTTATATATTGGAATTTCATGGTTTGGGTTGGATATATTTTGGCTAATTTTATGGGATCTCTTGGGTGGATTGGTTAAATGTGGTTCAAAACTATTAATCTATAATTTAATATGAGTCTATTTTAATGTCACGCTAGTTGTGAACGCAGGAAAACGGCCCACAGGATGGCATGTAAAAAACAAAGGAGTCACCACCTCATTTTTTAAGGAAAAGAGGAAAAACTCTAAAATTTTTTATTTCCAAAAACCTCATGACTCCATTTTGAAAGGAAAGGCAAAGGTCTTAAATCAAAAATTTGATTCGAGGGCTAAGTTACGATGTGGGAAGGTTTTAGGTTAAGCCTATAGGCACCTACATCGCCCGAGTTTGTCTTTTAATTTGATTAGGCTAATTTAATGACTTAAACACATGCAAATCAATATCAATCAATAAAATATAACATGCATGTCAATCACAAATCCATCCTACTCCTCTAGCAATCATATGTGATAGATAAATTCATCATACTCCACTAACATAATTTTGCAACAACTGCTCCAAATCAAGTGGTAAAACTTCCTCCTTAACTTCACTGCCCTCTAATGTATACAAGGTCATGAACATGGCAGTACCTCCCTTAGCCATCAGTTTTTCAATTGCATGGCTACTAACCATTTGTGTAGAGAGGTCTCTTGAGCCTTTCAAAGTATATTTTTGCTCATTGATCTTAAACTGCATCAAGAGTCTAGAAAAATCCCATAAAATAGGGCCTAGGGTGCAAAACAAGTAAGCCCTTAATACCATGTCACACCTACGAAAAGGAAGCATATAGAAATCAGAGGTGAAATTAAATCCTTGCATTGACATAGGAATATTATCACATATACCTTGAATTATAATACGCTCCCTATTAGCTACCATAACCTCTAAAAGCTTGTCATCTGACCATTGAAAATTAAGACGCTTAACGAGGTCTGGATGGATAAAGTTATGAGTGCTTCTTGAGTTAATAGGAGTGTTACTGACGGTTGCTTGATTTCAGTTCTAACATGCATTGTTTGGGGAGAGAGCATTCCGGTCATAGCATGCATGGAGATTTCAAGTGGCAAATCAACCAATTGCTCCTCGTTATCTTCCACTCTACCTTTTGCTCATCATCTGACCAATCGCCCTCAATCAAGAATAATTGCTTTGTTTTACACCGATGACCAGAGCCAAACTTCTTATCACAATTGTAGCATAACCTCTTATCTCTCCTAGCCTTTGCTTCAGATGGCGTTAACCATATAATGGGTGCAGGAATTGAAGAAGAATTTGGAAGAGAAGTAGACGCAGATGCTTGACTAAGTTTACTTGGTTTACCCAAGGCAAGCAACTGTTCTTCCTTAAGTCTCACCAATCCAATGGCTTGTATCATAGTGGTTGGGCGAAATATACAAACATCATGCTTTAATTCTTCCTTAAGTCCACTCACAAAACAACTTATGAAGAAAGCCTCAGTCAATCTTGTTGTTCAATTAGCTAGTTGCTTAAAACGGGATTGATAGTCTCGCACAGAAGATGTTTGTCGAAGCTTTGTGAGCTTACCAATACAGTCCTCAAACATACTAGGACCAAAACGAACACATAGCCCCTATATAACCTCCTACCAAGATACCGTTCCTTGGTTGTTCTCCACCCATTGGTACTATTACGAGGCAATTTTCTCTAGATAAATAGATACTATAGTGACTTTTTCTACCTCAGGGACTTGATTTAGTTTGAAAAACTACTCAGCTCGATATATCCATCCCTCCGGGTCCTCTCCATTAAAACGAGGAAAATCAAGGTGCGTAACCCTTGATTGGACCAATTCGCCTAAGTTGAATTGGTGATCAGATCCATCTTTTTTTCTATACCGACCATGCATGTTATTGCCAAACGAGGATTGTGAATTAGTCTGACCATACTTCAAATCGAGAGTAGTAATCAAACCTTGCAAATCAGAGATGGCACAGCTGTGTTGCTCTGCACGAGCCTCTTGCTTCTCTGCTAGCTCTTTCAAAAACTTGATGTCGTTTTCCATTCTAGTCTTAACCTTCGACCGAGTTCCTTCAGTCGTAGCTCTAATACCAACTGATACGAATCCTTCGTATCGAATAATCAATTATAAGAAAAAGTAAATAGAATAGAGAAGAAGAGTAACCACTTCGAGGGGGTTTGCCTCCAATAATCACTTCAAGGGTGATTAACCTCTAAAAGAATGTAGGAATTTTTATTATCAAACCATACGGCATCTACAACTTTATATAGAACTCAAACCTTAATTGAATAGGAATCCTAAACCAAATAGGAAATATATAATTAAGACTTAACCTAATAAGAAAGACAGTAAATATGAAATAGAATAAACAGGAAACTATAACTAAGATCCCCAAATAAGGAAGACAAATAAATAGGCATGTATCACTCTTCATGCACTCGAAGGCGTGAACTTTGTGGAAAAGAGAAGAGAAAGTAATGGAGATGCAAATTGTCTAAATTTCGTGAAAATTGAGATTGGTCAGAGTGCTTGAGACTTAAGAGTTCCTATGAGTTTAGCTTGTGTTATTTAAATTAGTTGATGTGCTAATAATAGAAAATTGAAACTAGCTTATTTGTGCTTGACCCGGCCAGATCAAGTGGTGTATAAGCCTATAAGAATATGGTGAATTTGGTTTTGTAAGCAACTTGGCCAAGTGGTCACACATAGAATGAAATGATTTCAGCTCTCAAGATAGATACGTGGTTGTAAATTTGGTATGGGTAGCTTTCAGAAATCTTAACTTTTAGGCATAAACTAGCTGATAAGTGATAGAAAGAGCATTATATTGGCGAAAGTTAGGTGAAATTCTTCGATGTAAATACGCTCCCTCAAATCTTACTTTTTAAAATAAAAAAAAAAAATCAAAAGCACTCTTCTTTTTTATGAATTGTCCCTACTCCTCATCCTAGCTCATGCGCCATAATGATGATCATTTTATTTGTAATGAAAGGGAAAAATGATAGGTCATATTAGGTGCGATGGAGTTGGGATGTATAGCATTGCTCATATATTGTTTTTTGCATAATTGAGCACCTAAAAGGACATGTAGCTGATTTCCTTTTTGCTTGGGGTGATACGACGAATTTTTGTTTACGGATTCCCCTACTTGAGTTTTTGGGTAGTCTAATACTTTAGTTTTTTTGTATACTGCCTGTGTACAGGGGACAATGTGATGTGACAAATTTTAGTTTGCAGATGCCCCTTGTCACACCCCATTTTTGCACCACCTTACTAGGGCTCATCATTCCATGCATGTTTTTGTTTTCTTTTTGAGTCTAGTCACTTGCATTAGTTTTCTAGAGTCACAAGGACAATGGATATGAATTTTGGTTCAAATTGGAGTTGATCTTGTGGGATAATAAGAGCTTTTGTGACTTGAGGGGCATAATCGTCTTTTAAGTCCCAAACTTTTCATTTGACCTTGAAATGATCTCCAAATTGTCAATTGGAGTTCATATGGATGCATAAGAGGTATTTCTAGGTTCAATTTGGTAAGTCAATGGCTCGGGATTAAAATGGCTCGATGTAGTTCAAGTTGGTTAATTGACCCTTCCTTGGGTTAGCTCTAATTGACTCACAATTACCAACCAAATCTTTTCAAATTGACTTTCATTAGTCATCATTTTACCCTCAAAAGTGTTTCATGAAGTTCAATTTTGATATGGCCTGATGATGAGTTTAGTGTGGTTATTTACGGATTATCCTTGAAGAATTAATGCGAATCACAGCATGAGATTTTTGGTTAAAATGAAAAGAAAATTATTTTATTAAATTAGCCATTTTTATCATGACACTAACACGTGTACGTATGTGATGAGTGTGTGTACGCACATACGATACATGTGCATACGTGTTAGCGGTCAGTCTCCCAATTTTTATAAAAGACAATTTCCTTTTCCTATTCAGATTAGAAGTCTTTTATCATTATAAAATACCTTTTGATTATTCTCCAAAGAAACCTAGTCCAGGAAGGAAAGGGAAACTCCAGATTTCAGCTATAAATACTCTCTTAATGTCTTTAAACAAGGGAGAGGAGAAGAGGGTTTGGAGGGAGTGAAATTCGTCATAATTCAGCAGCAGATTTTCTGAAAACCAGCAGTCGTATTTTAATCATAACTTTTTCATCCGAAGTCAGAATTTGATGAAATTGGTCTTGTTAGAAAGATAATTCAATTCTCTACAACTTTGTATTTCACCAGCTTTGTCCAAATCCAACGTTTTCATACCCAAAAACGCGATTGAAGTTGCTGCTGCTGCAAAGTGACGAAAATCACTTTTCTTTTCTCTTGTTCTCTTTTTGTTTTCTATTTCTTTTCAAAGTTGAGTGAGTTTTGATCTCTTTGCTGTGATACCACTTTGAAAAAGAGGAGGATTCGTGTTGGTTTGATTCACTCTAAAGACCTGAGGAGCCACGAACAATTACAAACACAAGGGGAGCCACTTTATGCATTAATACTTGAGTGTTTGAGAGAGAATAAGGTATTCTCCTTCTCTATTCAAGCTTAAACTAGGTTTTCATATGGGTTAGGCTTATTGCATGTTAAAGGTAACTTTTTTATCATGTATTAACACTCTAGCTAGTTAATATACATGGAATATCTATTTTTTATCTACTGTTTAGCATACTTTAGGGCTGTCCTTTAGGTTTTTAATGCATAGTTATGATTCTTGTGCTCCTGTTTGTCCTTGTGCTAGGATTAGTGTCATTGCATGTTAGAGTTAGGATTTTCATCATGTTATATTGCTTTAGTTAGTTAATATGCATGATATAATTTCTGTTTAGTTTGGTTTTAGCATGATTAAAGTATGTCTTGTGAGTTTTTAAGCATATTTGTGAGTTTAGGGTTTTAGAGTTATTGTTTTGTGTTTGTTTTCATATAGCATGATAAAGTAGACTTTTTTATTTGGTTTTTCTTCGTGTTTGCTGTATATGTTTTTCATATGGAGTAAACATGATAGTTTTGCATGCATGTTAGTATGTTTTAGGGTTTTTATGCATGATATGGTTCTAGGAATATGTTAGGACTTATTATTGTTCGCTGTTTTTGCTATTGGCATGCTTAGTGGATGATTTTAGGTCATAATACTATTCTGTCCAGATTTGCATGTTAGTGTTTTTGCATGGTTTTGAGCACTTGTAAGGGTGCAAATAGGTGTGGTATTTGTCCTATGGCAAATAGGGCTGCTTATGTCTGAAATGGCTAATGTTTGGAGCAATTGCGCTCAGGTAAGTGGGTGTGAAGGTACCCCAATTCACCTTTCTTCCTTATCCCTTCTCTTCTCCCTATTTAGGGTTAATTTTTAATACAAGTCTATGGTTTAATCAAAGGTTTCCTTCATAAATAAAATTCTGGTTTTTATTAAAGTTTCCCTTTGTGGAGTTCTTTCTAAAATCAAACTCTCTATCAAATTCAACTCTTTTGATCAAATAAGGAAACCTAGGGTTTTAACCATAGGTTTGTATTAAGTCTTAACCTTAGTTCTAATCGAACTACGTGGACTTTGATCCATGTATTTCGTTGCATGGTACGTAGGCGCTCTTCATGAGGCTCAAGTCCGTTCTAGGATCCAAGCATCCTAGGTTCATTTTTGTTTTGTTTTCTTCTTTTTCTTTTTCTGTTTTTATGTGCTTATTATGCATGGATGGATGAATGAAATATATGATATGCATGCAATTCTTGTGATGATATACTTGCTGATTTTTGTATGGGAAAGATCTTAATTTAGCCTAAATGAACTGAGAGACCGAAAGGGTGACATGGGTGCCTATAGGCTTTGCCTAGAACCTTCCCATGTCATAACTTAGCCTCCGAATCCCCGATTTCTTTGGTTTTCAAAAGATTGGTTTTTGCCTTTCCTTTTTTATGGAGTCATTCAAATTGTTTTCCTAAAACAAACTATTTTTAGGGTTTTCCTTGTTTCCTTTAAAAAATAAGGTGGCGACTCCTTTCCTTTTTTCTTTTTCAAACCCATTTTCTTTCAATCCCTTGTGGGCCCAATTTCCGGGGTTCGCAGTTTGGCGACTCCACTGGGGAATTGTGGGCTAGACTCTATAAAGTTTAAATGGGCTAGGTTAATTTCTTATGTTTAATTAAAATCAATCACATTGCATCCGCTTGATTGTGTGCTTTCATTTATTGCATTGTGTGCGCAAACTCTTGCATGTTAGGATCGATGTCCCTCGATGTATCCTTGCCAACGATCGGCCTAGTCTCAACCTTGGTTTTCCTGATTCCATGTGTTGGGGCGAAAGCTATCAACCTCTCTTGCCTAGTACCCTTGGGCTTGCCCTTGGGTATATTAAATGAGTTAATCACGTACTGCTGGACCCACGCGGCGTTCCTGATGCCACATGTGGTCAGGTATAAGGATTGCTCAAGCAAGTGAAGGACCCTAGCCTACCCTTATCATTAGTCCATATAGACAGAATTGTAGGACACTACGGTCTCACCTTTATGCACCCACAATTGTTTGTAATGATGCTATGCCGTGTTTGTGGTGTGAGACTTTATATCTTATGCCCTTAATATAGACCTTTAAACCCTAGCCTTCGTTAAGGCCATGGGTTAGGAGGAATAAATTAAGGAAATAGGATGTAAAGCTATGTTTGTGATGTGCTAGTCCTAGGGGATTAATTAAACCTAGTTGAAGGACTCTATGCCCTATTCTTTAAAACATACCCTTAATCCATGATCCCTGTAAAGGTAATTGGATAAAAGGAATGAATTAATTGAACATGGTGTAGAGACCGAGTTCATTAAGGAAAATATGGAGGTTTAGGACAAGTCCTTAGGCTAAAGGTTAAAACTTTTCTATCCATAGACGTGCTGGCTTGGATCCGCAATCCACAAGGGCGTCTAGTGAGTGTTGAGTCTACCCATCAGACAGACATGGCCGACGAAAGAACTAGTGAGGGGCACTTTGACCTTGAGGCTTGCCTGAAAGCCATCATGGCCAAGCTTGACCATACCGCCGAGACATCCGATACCGCATTGAAAATGGCTCAAGAGAACCAACAGAAGATGGCGGATCTTGAACAAAATGGCTCTAAGGCCCATTCCTCGGGTATACCTCATGGGGTTGGCATCGAAGAGGGACCTCAATCCAATGAGAACACCAAGACAAGGGGGGAAAGTAGCTCGAAACCTGAGGTCACCAACCTAGAAGGGGAAGCCAAGGGGAAAGGTACTAGCAGTGATTCCGTGTTAGCTAGCAAGGTAAAAGCTTTGGAGAGAACCATAAAAGGGATTCGCAGGGCTGATGACATGGTCGATGTGCGGACTCTATCCCTGTTTCCAACGGCTCGTATTCCACTACAATTCAAGATGCCGGAGTTAGAAAATTTCGATGGGACGGGTTGCCCTAAGACTCATTTGAAGATGTACGTGTGAGCTATGCACCCTCGAGGGGCTACTGACGAGCTTTTAGCTCAAATGTTCCATGAAACCTTGGCCACTTCTGCTTTGAAATGGTTCTTATCCTTGGATGAGAATAGAACCCGGACTTGGGAAGACATATGCAATGAGTTTTCAGAGCACTACAAGTATAACACAGAGGTGGACGTTACTCGAAGGGACCTAGAAACTACCAAGCAAGGGGCTCATGAAACTTTCTCCGCTTACATTACAAGGTGGAGACAAAAGGCGTCGAGAATGACGGATAGGCCGAATGAGGAGGACCAAATTCAGTTAGTGGTTAAGAACCTGCTGCCCGTGTATCACAAGCACCTATTTGCCCACTATTTCCCAAATTTCAAAGCTCTCATTGGGGCTGGCACGCAGGTTGAAGATGCTATTAATGATGGGACAATCAAGACTGAGGAAGTGAGGAGTTGCAAGACAAACTTTACTGGGAAGAACAATACCGAGGTCAACACCATAACTCAACCAATCCAACCCTTTTCTCTCAATGATGTCAACCCACCTCGCCAATTCACTGACCTATTCATGCCACTCGAAAGAGTCCTTGAAAAGCTCATAAGTCGTGACCTATTGAAGCCACTCGACCCAAGACCTCCACCAAATCCCTTACCCAAGAGCTACAATGAGAATGAGTACTGCAAGTACCACCAATCCAAAGGCCATGCCACCAATCGCTGTATTCGCCTTCGCCACCAAGTCCAAGACCTCATTGACAAGCAAGTCATTTCACCACCAACCCGTCCAAATGTCACCCGTAATCCTCTCCCATCACACAACAACACACCCCCACCTAACACCATAAATGCCATTGGGGTTGAATCCTCTCGCCCTCGCCATCCCATAAGACAATACACTCCGCTCCCCATGACCTTAACCCGTCTCTTCACCATTTGCCGCAATAACAGCCTTATCATGCCACTTCCACCAAAGCCAAGACCATCAACCCCTCACCAATATTGCCAATACCATCGTGCACCCGGCCATGACACCGAGGCTTGTTCTATACTAAAGAAGATCATCCAAGACCTCATTGACCAAAAGGTTTTGTTGTTGCCAAAGAAATCTATCCAACAAGAGCTGAAAGAAAGATATGAAGCAGGGGATCCTCAGGTTGGCCTATTAGGTGAAGCGTCGGGGAAATTTGATTACTATGTGCTGTACTCAAGCCCAAGTCCGATATCAGATGAGCCGATAGTCCCTTCAGGATGGGATGACTTGCCGACAGAGGTGGAGAGCATTGACATGATAGAATGGGATGACTTAATGAATGACTCCGAGGAAGTCCATGATATATGGGCTAGTGATGATGAGCTGGATCATATAACCAGAGGGGGTCGCCATTTCAAGCCTCCCCACCTAGAATCTGAGAATCCGTTGGAAGATTTGGAAGGGCAGAGGCGTCCTAGCTTGCAAGAAGAAGAGGATGAAGTGCTTAGGCAGCTGAAGAAGACCAATGCCAACATCACTATCTGGGGCTTACTCATGGCCTCGCACAAGCACAGACAGACCGTGTTGAAACTGCTGAATCAGATACAAGTGCCTGTTGACACATCCCCCGAGGGATTGGTACATTTGGTGAATCCAACTCCCAAGAACTCAACCATCGTGTTCACCGATGTAGACCTACCCAAAAGCGGGCCAAGCCATTCTCAAGCTCTCTACGTGACCGTTGACACTATGGGGAAGAGGGTTCCTACCGTCCTTATCGACAATGGGTCCGCACTGAATGTATGTCCTCTCCGAACTGCCACTGTTTTGGGTTTGGGACCCACCGATTTCACGCCATCTGGGCAGACCGTAAGAGCTTATGACAACACCCGCCGAGAAGTAATAGGGGTGGTTACTTTGCCTCTTATCATGGGACCCACTGAATTTAGGGTGGAATTCCAAGTGTTAGATGTGCCATCATGTTTCAACTTGCTGTTGGGCCGACCTTGGATTCATCCTGCTGGGGCTGTGCCATCTTCACTCCATCAAAAGGTGAAGTTTCCTCATGAAGGAGCCATAGTAACACTTCAAGGGGACTATGAATTGAAACTCGTAGGTGTGCCTATATGTGAGATACAACCTGAATCAGCAGCGATACCGCTATCTGGGTTTGAGTATGTCCAATGCATTGAGAAAGAGCTCGAAAAGGGTGAATTAATACCCTTGGACTTTTGTCCCCATGGCAACTTGCATGTTGGTGAAATCATGAGAAGAATGAGTTTCTTTCCAGGCATGGGGCTAGGGCGTCGCCAACAAGGGATCCCTACGTCTATTCAAAGCCGTGTCACCTCATACACCTTCGGGCTAGGATATGAGCCCTCTAGAAATGATCATGCGGAAATGCTGAAGAGGAACAAAGAGAAAGTAAGAGCCAAAGCCGAGGGAAGGGTGCCAGACCTGAAGATCTCGCCATATCGACCTACTTTGAATGGTTACTTCGTCAAAGAAGGGGATGATTTTCTATATTGCGGGTTTCCAGAGCCCACCTTTGAC
Organism: Liquidambar formosana; assembly: GCA_039720395.1. Taxonomy (NCBI): domain Eukaryota; kingdom Viridiplantae; phylum Streptophyta; class Magnoliopsida; order Saxifragales; family Altingiaceae; genus Liquidambar; species Liquidambar formosana. Next base: position 23,223,171 of record CM077824.1, on the reverse strand, counting down.
CAAGCTACCAAGATCCGAGTTCCGGGTTTTGAAATCTTCTTCACCGAATGGTATCTAATCACAGTTGAAATGGTGGATGATGAAGCCATCAATGATGAGTTCTGGGAAAAGAAAGAGGAAGACTGGGTAGAGAACCTTGATGCGGGGGCTATGACTGAAATGTTCCAAGACATGATCCTCACCGTGGAAGACTCGACCATTGAAGAACTCCAGGGTTCATCCATTAGCCATGCTACCGTGCCATTCCTGAATTGGTACCTTGAATGTGGTGTCATTGCGGAGATCCATGAAGAAGAAGACCTTGGCCTACCTGATAGCAGCTTGTAGGTGTCTTAGTTTAGTAATATTTCCCTAATTCAATAAGATGTATCTACTTTACTCACCTTGTGGAGTCATAGTATTGATACAGATTTGTTTGTTTTCCTTCTTTCTTTTGTGTGTCATTCCCATTATTCCTAGTCAATAAAGTGTGCTTTCTTTCTCTATATATGCAGTGTCTCTTTTCTCTCCTCTATGGATATTTATGGCATGGATATAGATCCTAGGAACGATGTCCCCCCAGAGCTCGTTGAGCAAAGGAAATGGGGCGTCACCGAACCTAATATGGATGAATTGGAATCAATCAACTTAGGGACGAATGAATTGCCAAGAATAGTTAAAATTGGGAAAACCCTCTCCCCCGTTGAAAAAGAAAAGATGATCTCCCTCTTGAAAGCCAACATTATGGCTTTTGCATGGTCTTATGAAGACATGCCTGGCATCGACCCCGATATTGTGCAACACTATATCCCCACTAATTCCCTAAAGAAGCCGGTAAAGCAGAAACTCAGAAGATTAAAACCAGAATGGGCTCTAAAAGTAAAAGAAGAGGTAACTAAACAACTAGACGCGGGTTTCCTCCAAGTTGTGGAGTACCCCGAGTGGTTGTCGAATATAGTGCCTGTTGTGAACCCCGGAAATTGGGCCCACAAGGGATTGAAAAGAAAGTGGGTTTGAAAAAGAAAAAGGAAAGGAGTCGCCACCTTATTTTTTAAAGGAAACAAGGAAAACCCTAAAAATAGTTTGTTTTAGGAAAACAATTTGAATGACTCCATAAAAAAGGAAAGGCAAAAACCAATCTTTTGAAAACCAAAGAAATCGGGGATTCGGAGGCTAAGTTATGACATGGGAAGGTTCTAGGCAAAGCCTATAGGCACCCATGTCACCCTTTCGGTCTCTCAGTTCATTTGGGCTAAATTAAAGTCTTTCCATACAAAAATCAGCAAGTATATCATCACAAGAATTGCATGCATATCATATATTTCATTCATCCATCCATGCATAATAAGCGCATAAAAACAGAAAAAGAAAAAGAAGAAAAGAAAACAAAAATAAACCTAGGATGCTTGGATCCTAGAACGGACTTGAGTCTCACGAAGAGCGCCTACGTACCATGCAACGAAATACATGGATCAAAGTCCACGTAGTTCGATTAGAACTAAGGTTAAATCCTAATACAAACCTATGGTAAAAACCCTAGGTTTCCTTATTTGATCAAAAGAGTTGAATATGATAGAAAGTTTGATTTTAGGAAAGAAATCCACAAAATGGAAACTTTAATAAAAACCAGAATTTTGTTGGTTAAGGAAACCTCTAATTAAACCATAGGATCATATTAAAAATTAACCCTAAATAGGGAGAAGAGAATGAGTTAAGAAGAAAGGTGAATTGGGGCACCTTCACACCCACTTACCTGAGCGCAATTAGCTCCAAGCATTTAGCCATTTCAGACATAAGCAGCCCTATTTGCCATAGGACAAATACCACACCTATTTGCACACTTACAAGTGCTCAAAACCATGCAAAAACACTAACATGCAAATCTGGACAGAATAGTATCATGGCCTAAAAATCATCCACTAAGCATGCTAACAGCAACACAGCGAACAATAATAAGTCCTAACACATTCCTAGAACCATATCATGCATAAAAACCCTAGAACATACTAACATGCATGCAAAACTATCATGTTTACTCTATATGCAAGACATATACAGCAAACACGAAGAAAAACCAAATAAAAAAGTCTACTTTATCATGTTATATGAAAACAAACACAAAACAATGACTCTAAAACCCTAAACTCACAAATATGCTTAAAAACTCACAAGACATACTTTAATCATGCTAAAACCAAACTAAACAGAAATTATATCATGCATATTAACTAACTAAAGCAATATAACATGATGAAAATCCTAACTCTAACATGCAATGACACTAATCCTAACACAAGGACAATAGGAGCACACGAATCATAACTATGCATTAAAAACCTAAAGGACAGCCCTAAAGCATGCTAAACAGTAGATAAAAAATAGATATTCCATGTATATTAACTAGCTAGAGTGTTAATACATGATAAAAAAGTTACCTTTAACATGCAATAGGCCTAACCCATATGAAAACCTAGTTTAAGCTTGAATAGAGAAGGAGAATACCTTAGGAAGGGCCTTCCTTGCTGCTATATGCAATTGTTCGTGGCTCCTCAGGTCATTAGAGTGAATCAAACCAACACGAATCCTCCTCTTTGTCAAAGTGATATCACAGCAAAGAGATCAAAACTCACTCAACTTTGAAAAGAAATAGAAAACAAAAAGAGAACAAGAGAAAAGAAAAAGTGATTCTCGTCACTTTGCAGCAGCAGCAACTTCAATCGCGTTTTTGGGTATGAAAACGTTGGATTTGGACAAAGCTTGTGAAATACAAAGTTGTAGAGAATTGAATTATCTTTCTAACAAGACCAATTTCATCAAATTCTGACTTCAGATGAAAAAGTTATGATTAAAATACGACTGCTGGTTTTCAGAAAATCTACTGCTGAATTATGACGAATTTCACTCCCTCCAAACCCTCTTCTCTTCTCCCCTGTTTAAAGACATTAAGAGAGTATTTATAGCTGAAATCTGGAGTTTCCCTTTCCTTCCTGGACTAGGTTTCCTTGGAGAATAATCGAAAGGTATTTTATAATGATAAAAGACTTCTAATCTGAATAGGAAAAGGAAATTGTCTTTTATAAAAATTGGGAGACTGACCGCTAACACGCATGCACATGTATCGTATGTGCGTACACACACTCATCACATACGTACACGTGTTAGTGTCATGATAAAAATGGCTAATTTAATAAAATAATTTTCTTTTCATTTTAACCAAAAATCTCATGCTGTGATTCGCACTAATTCTTCAAGGATAATCCGTAAATAACCACACTAAACTCATCATCAGGCCATATCAAAATTGAACTTCATGAAACACTTTTGAGGGTAAAATGATGACTAATGAAAGTCAATTTGAAAAGATTTGGTTGGTAATTGTGAGTCAATTAGAGCTAACCCAAGGAAGGGTCAATTAACCAACTTGAACTACATCGAGCCATTTTAATCCCGAGCCATTGACTTACCAAATTGAACCTAGAAATACCTCTTATGCATCCATATGAACTCCAATTGACAATTTGGAGATCATTTCAAGGTCAAATGAAACGTTTGGGACTTAAAAGACGATTATGCCCCTCAAGTCACAAAAGCTCTTATTATCCCTCAAGATCAACTCCAATTTGAACCAAAATTCATATCCATTGTCCTTGTGACTCTAGAAAACTAATGCAAGTGACTAGACTAAAAAACAAAACAAAAACATGCATGAAATGATGAGCCCTAGTAAGGTGGTGCAAAAATGGGGTGTGACAGAAGCCCCTCATTGGCGAACAAGTTACACTTGTGAACCAATGATAAAGAACAACCCATTTTTGGCCAAAAAGCCCGGAGAAATCACACACTGATACCAACAATGATGGGAGGTTGAAAACCTGAGACTGAAATAAGGAAGTGTACTCAAGTCATGAGTATACTTAAACCACTGGGGGTTGATGATTGTCAAGAGAAGCATATTCAAGCCACTACGAATGAACATACTTTTGAACTGGAGAAATATATTCTAGTCACGAATATATTTAACCAAGTGATGAGAATGAGATCTGAAAAGTACGTTCAGGTGACGAACGTACCTTGGAAATGGAGAAGTATATTCAGGTCACGAATATATTTAACCAAGTGAGTGACAAAAATTCTGAGAAGTATACTCAAATGATGAGTATACCACTGAAATGGAGAAATATATTCAGGTCACGAATATATTTAACCAAGTAATCTGAGAATGAAATCTGAGAAGTATACTCAAGTGGTGAGCATACCATTGAAATGGAGAAATATATCCAAGCGATTGATATCTTTAACCAAGTAGGATAAGAATAATCTGAGAGGTGTATTCAAGTGATGAGTGTACTTTTGAAATGGAGAAATATATTCAGGTCACGAACATATTTAACCAAGTGATGAAAAAGATGCTGAGAAATATACTCAAGTGATGAGTATACTTAATGATTGAAAAAGACTGAGAAGTACGTTCAAGTGATGAACATACTTTTGAAATGGAGAAATATATTCTAATCACGAATATATTTAACCAAGTAAGCTGAGAAGTACACTCAAGTGATGGGCATACCATTGAAATGGAGAAATATATCCAAACGACGGATATATTTAACCAAGTAAGATAAGAATAATCTGAGAAGTGTACTCAAGTGATGAGTACACCATTGAAATGGAGAAATATATTCTAGTCACGAATATACTTAACCAAGTAAGTGACAAGTATGTTTGAGTGATAAACATACCATTGAAATAGAGAAATATATCCAAGCGATGGATATACTTAACCAAGTAAGATAGAGAATAATCTGAGAAGTGTACTCAAGTGATGAGTACACCATTGAAATGGAGAAATATATTCTAGTCATGAATATATTTAACCAAGTAAGTGACAAATAATCTGAGAAGTATGTTCAAGTGATGAACATACCATTGAAATGGAGAAATATACCCAAGCGATGGATATACTTAACCAAGTAAGTGGCAAAATATCTGAGAAGTATACTCAAGTGATGAGTATACCATTGAAATGGAAAAATATACCCAAGTGATGGATATACTTAACCAAGTAAGTGACAAATGATCTGAGAAGTATGTTCAAGTGATGAACATACCATTGAAATGGAGAAATATACCCAAGCGATGGATATACTTAACCAAGTAAGCGACGAAATATCTGAGAAGTATACTCGAGTGATGAGTATACCATTGAAATGGAGAAATATATTCAAGTGATGAATATATTTAACCAAGTAAGTGATAATGAGGATCTGAAACTAGGAAGCATATTCAATGGGTGAACATGCTTTTGAAATGGAAGAATATATTCAAGTGATGAATATATTCAACCAAGTATGATAGAGAATGAGAATTTGAAGCTGAGAAGCATATTCAAAGAGTGAATACACTTTTGAAATGGAAGAATATATTCAAGTGATGAGTATATTCAACCAAGTGGGATGGAAAATCAAGATTTGAGATGAGGATATATGATAAATTTATCAAGATAGAACAAGCATGGTGCAAGATGAAAGTGACTTAACACATTGTCACTTGAGTTGGCATGACACAGGGGAAATATATTCAACCCTTTTGAACATAAAATCAATTCAAGGAATTGATTTCAAGATGGAATTTGATTGATTTTAAGTTCAAAAAGTGTTGAATATCTCATTTGGAAGGAGGTTTGATCACGCGTCAAGGCGAGACAAAGCGAGAAGCAAAACCAAAACAAAGTGGCTTGGGTGACCACCAGGCCTCGGGAGGCTAGCCGCCCAGGCCTGGGTGGTTACCCGAGCCCGAAGCGGAAATCCCACTTTGAATAGGAAACTTCCTATTCTGATGGGTTTTTTCCTATTTGAACTTAGATTTGTGACCTTTTCCCTATAAAAACACACCCAAGAGGTTCCTAAACCTACTTGTATTCATTCATTAGAAATTATGGAGGCTCTAGACAAATTTTTAGGAGGGTTTTTGAGAGTTATGAGTGCTGAAGCAAAATCTGAGTTCAAGTGCTTTGGCTTGGATCCATTGCTCTCCTTGAGGCATGTGAGGCTTGAAACGAACCTCTTGACTGCTGCTACATATTTTTGGGATCCTCAAGTTCATGTGTTTCGCTTCAACTATGAAGAACTGTGCCCAACCATGGAGGAATTCTGTGCATTGTATGGAGTTTCAACGGTAGGTCCTTTCATTCTCCCTACTCCTCGCCCAAGCTTTCTTACTTCTTTCTCCAATCTACTTGGGATTCACTCACAATATGCCTCTACGTTTGTGAAGGACTATATGGTAGACTTGATGAAATTGGCAACCTCTTTTTTAGCTTGTGATAGTAAAGGTATTCTGAATTTTACCTTTCCTATTAAGCATGCTCTTGCCTTTTGCCTCATTGGTCGTTTTCTTATTTCCACTGGTACTCCACATGTTCCCGTTCAAATCTGTGACTTAATTCCTCTCCTTACCGAGGGCCATAACTTGATTCCCATGGTGCTAGCTGAAACCCTGAATGGTTTGGATAAAACTCATGAGGACCCAAAGGTTCCTTTAGGAGGTAGCCCCATTCTACTGCAAATGTGGTTGCTTGAAAGACTGAATTTCTTGTCACCAGTTGCCATTACACCATACAAGCCCCAGCATTACTGCCTTCGCCGCATTAAATTACCTGGGCAATTTTCATTGAGAGATTGGCTAGGTTACTACCAAACCCTTTCTTGGAGGAGTGTCAAGTGGTTTGTATTCATATGGGGCTGCAGTGACCAGGTGCTTCTGCGAACTTCTGGATGCGCCATGGTGAGACTCATAGGACTGAGGTCTACTTCCTTCTATTGGCCTTCAAGGGTTCTGCGTCAGATGAGCGCCATGCAAACCATACCCACTTCCTTGAAAGGTGACTATCCTGTGGTGCCCGCGGGTCTTTCTGTAGTGACTTGGGCGAAGGACCGATGGCCTAGCAAGTTGATACTAACCCAAGTTACGAATACTGATGGTCCATATATGATGAGCCCCGAGTATAAGGAATGGTTGAAAAGCAATTAAGGTGAGAGAGAGACTACTCGAAGAGAAAGGATTTTTGGACTTATCAAGAACAACGAACTTGGATCTTGCAGAGAAGATATTATGGAAGCAGTGACAGCAGCTTATGAACATGACTTGAGGAAGAAAAGAAGACATGAAAGAGAGAAGAAGAAAGCTAAGGAGCGAGCTGCAAAGAGGCTCAAGAAAATAGAATAGGATATTTATGGCATATTTATAGTTCTTTTACTTAATACCAATGAATTGCTATGTCAATCAATTTTAGTTTTGAATAAATTGCCAATAATAAATCAAATTTGGGATTTTCTTGTTTGATTTAGACCGCACCCAAGGTAACTTTATGGGTTGCCTACGTATCTCCATGGTTTTTTTTTTTTTTTTTTTTTTTTTTTTTTTTTTTTTTTGTTTTGTTTTGTTTTTGTTTGTTTTTTTTTTTTTGTTTTTTGTTTTTTGTTTTGTTTTGTTTTTTTTTTTTTTGTTTTTGAATGGAGAATCAGGTCTTACGTAGTTCTTATGCCTTAACTTTTGCCTAGGCCGCCCTTACGGGTTTTCAACCTAGCAGGCCTCAAACATGATATTTTTTCAATTGGTCCAAATTAGTTGGACAAGCGAACTCAATTCCATCTAAATCCATGAGGCGAACAGCCCCTGCTGGCAATATCTCTTTGATAATGTATGGCCCACCCCAACTTGGCTTGAATTTTCCCCGCGGATCGAACACTGGAGCTCTGATTTCTTTCAGCACTACATCCCCTTTCTTTAGACCTCGATCTTTGACATGCTTGTTGAATGCTCTGGCAACTCTCCGTTGATACCCCTGAACATGATACAGCGCCCTTAAACGCCTTTCATCCAGCAAAGCTAACTCATCATAGCGGCTCTTAACCCAGTCCACTTCTGTTATCTGGCTCTCCACGGCAACTCTTAGTGAAGGAACTTCCAATTCAACTGGCAACACGGCCTCCATTCCATAAACTAGAGAATAAGGGGTAGCCCCTGTTGACGATCTTATTGATGTTCTGTAACCCCATAGAGCCAATGGCAACTTCTCATGCCAGTCTGTGTGTGAGTCCGTAGTCTTCTGTAGTATCTTCTTGATGTTCTTGTTAGCTGCTTCCACCGCTCCATTAGTCTGAGGACGGTATGGTGACGACAGATGGTGGCTATGCCGTACTTTTGCAAGAGCTCATGGGTTTCTTTCTGAAAGTGCTGGCCATTGTCTGAGATAACTTCATGCGGTACCCCATATCGATAGATGATGCTGTGCTGTATGAACTGTGCTACCTTCTTGGAATTCAAGGTCTTGAAGGACGCTGCTTCCACCCACTTAGTGAAGTAGTCGATGGCGACCAGGATGTATTCATGCCCATTTGATGCCTTTGGCTTGATCTGTCCGATGATATCTATCCCCCATACCGCGAATGGCCATGGTGACGACATACTTGTTAAAGGCATAGAAGGCAAATGTTGTCCACTGGCGAACAGTTGGCATTTGTGGCACTTCTTGACATGTGCGTGGCAGTCCCTTTCCATGGTAGACCAGTAATAGCCTAGCCTCATGATTTTCTTAGCTAACATATAGCCATTCATATGCGGAGCCCCTGTCCCTTCATGGATTTCTTTAATCAGATGCTCGGCTTCCTCCTCGGTGACACACAGCAGGTGGATCCCGTCGTATGATCTCCAATATAGCTTTCCTCCACAAAGTACATAGTGACTCGCCAACCGCCTTAGGGTTTTTCTATCGATACGAGATGCTCCTTCTGGGTATTCCCTTTCTTCAATGAACTTCTTTATGTCATGGAACCACGGACGGCCATCATTTACCTCTCCTCCTCGGATTGCACAACAGTACACAGGCTTGTCTCGGCATTCTATCACCAACGGCTTCACATTTCCCCTCTTCAGGTATCTCCACCATGGATGCTAGGGTCGCCAAGGCATCGGCGAACTGGTTCTTGTTCCTTGAAAGGTAGTTAAATTCTATCTCTGAGAACTCCTTGGTTAGAGCTTCCAGGTAGGCATGGTAGGGTAGCAGCTTCTCATCTCGAGTTTTCCATTCCCCTTTTATCTGACAAATGATTAGCGCCAAGTCCCCGAACACTTCTAATTCTTTGATCCCCAATTCAAGTGCCGCTTCCAGTGCTAGGATACAGGCCTCATACTCAGCAATGTTGTTGGTAGCTTCGAACCCCAACTTGACCGCCAACGGTTGTAAATGCCTCTTCAGGGTGAGACTAGCAGGACTCCTATCCCATAACCTTTCTTATTGGCTGACCCACATCGAAGTATACTCTCCAAGTTTTTCTACCAATCTCTAGCACGTCCTCATCTGGGAATTGATCGTTGAACGGAGCGGATGATGACACCGGACAGCTGGCTAGGTAGTCTGCGATGACGCTTCCCTTGATAGACTTCTGATTCACGTACTTGATGTCGAATTCGTTGAGGAGAATTGACCATCGAGCAGTTCTGAATGACAAATACGGCCTTTCTACCAGGTACTTCAACGGGTCCTATGCGACTTATCAAGAACACTTCGAAGGACATCATGTAGTGTCGGAGTTTCTGCTGTCGCCCATACTAGTGCCACACAAGCCTTTTTCAATTGCATTGTACTTCACTTCATAGTCTGTCATTTTCTTGCTTAAGTACTAGATGGCATTCTCCTTTGTAGACGCTTCGAGATATTGAGCTAACATAGCCCCCGTCGCGGTTTCGGTGACCGTTAAGTATAACAAAAGCTGGCGCACCTTGCCGTGGGGGAACTAAGATTGGAGGATTGCTCAAGTATCTCTTAATGGTCTCAAAGGCCTCTTGGCATTCTTCGTTCCATACTTTTGGCACACCTTTCTTAACAATTTGAAGATTGGTTCGCAAACCCTGGTTAAGTTGGCAATGAATCGGCTTATGTATTGAACCTCTTCCCAGAAAACCCCGGATCTGCTTCTCAGTGCTAGGCGGCTCCATCTCCATAATAGCTTTTCTTCCCTGGGGTCCACTTTGATACCTCTGAGTGATCATAAACCCCAATACTTGCCTGCAGTGACACCAAAAGCGCACTTCTGTGGGTTTAGACGGAGATTGTACTTTCTTTGCTCGCTTCTAGGAATTTCTCTAGTGCCTTGAAATGCCCTTCTCTATCCACGGACTTTACGATCATATCATCGACATAAACCTCGACTTCCTTATGGATCATATTCATGCCAATAAGGGCGTAGCTGCTCTTTGGTTAAGTCAGCGCCCCAGCGTGTGTCTTACGCCAAAAGGCATTACCTTGTAACAGTACGTTCCCCATTGCTTGATAAAGGCTGTTTCTCCATTGTCTTGAGGCGGCCATTCTTTATCTGGTTCTACCCCGAGAATCCGTCCATGAAGGAGAGGAGTGCATGTACCACTGTACTATCCACCCACATATCGATATGGGGTAAACGAAAGTTCCTCTAGGGCTCCGCGGCGTTGCGATCTCGGAATCGACACACCATCCTTACCTTTCCCATCTGTTTTGAGGACAGGCACTATATTCGACAACCACTCGGGGTACTCCACAACTTGGAGGAAACCCGCGTCTAGTTGTTTAGTTACCTCTTCTTTTACTTTTAGAGCCCATTCTGGTTTTAATCTTCTGAGTTTCTGCTTTACCGGCTTCTTTAGGGAATTAGTGGGGATATAGTGTTGCACAATATCGGGGTCGATGCCAGGCATGTCTTCATAAGACCATGCAAAAGCCATAATGTTGGCTTTCAAGAGGGAGATCATCTTTTCTTTTTCAACGGGGGAGAGGGTTTTCCCAATTTTAACTATTCTTGGCAATTCATTCGTCCCTAAGTTGATTGATTCCAATTCATCCATATTAGGTTCGGTGACGCCCCTTTTCCTTTGCTCAACGAGCTCCGGGGGGACATCGTTCCTAGGATCTATATCCATGCCATAAATATCCATAGAGAGAAAAGAGACACTGCATATATAGAGAAAGAAAGCACACTTTATTGACTAGGAATAATGGGAATGACACACAAAGAAAGAAGGAAAACAAACAAATCTGTATCAATACTATGACTCCACAAAGTGAGTAAAGTAGATACATCTTATTGAATTAGGGAAATATTACTAAACTAAGACACCTACAAGCTGCTATCAGGTAGGCCAAGGTCTTCTTCTTCATGGATCTCCGCAATGACACCACATTCAAGGTACCAATTCAGGAGTGGCAAGGTAGCATGGCTAATGGACGAACCCTGGAGTTCTTCAATGGTCGAGTCTTCCACGTGAGGATCATGTCTTGGAACATTTCAGTCATAGCCCCTGCATCAAGGTTCTCTGCCCAGTCCTCCTCTTTCTTTTCCCAGAACTCATCATTGATGGCATCATCATCCACCATTTCAGCTGTGATTGGATACCATTCGGTGAAGAAGATTTCAAAACCCGGAACTCGGATCTTGGTAGCTTGGTCAAAGGTGGGCTCTGGAAACCCGCAATATAGAAAATCATCCCCTTCTTTGACGAAGTAACCATTCAAAGTAGGTCGATATGGCGAGATCTTCAGGTCTGGCACCCTTCCCTCGGCTTTGGCTCTTACTTTCTCTTTGTTCCTCTTCAGCATTTCCGCATGATCATTTCTGAGGGCTCATATCCTAGCCCAAGTGTATGAGGTGACACGGCTTTGAATAGACGTAGGGATCCCTTGTTGGCGACGCCCTAGCCCCATGCCTGGAAAGAAACTCATCTTCTCATTATTTCACCACGATGCAAGTTGCCATGGGGGCAAAAGTCCAAGGGTATTAATTCACCCTTTTCGAGCTCTTTTTCAATGCATTGGACATAGTCAAACCCAGATAGCGGTATCGCTGCTGATTCAGGTTGTATCTCACATATAGGCACACCTGCGAGTTTCAATTCATAGTCCCCTTGAAGTGTTACTATGGCTCCTTCATAAGGAAACTTCACCTTTTGATGGAGTGAAGATGGCACAGCCCCAGCAGGATGGATCCAAGGTCGGCCCAACAACAAGTTGAAACATGACGGCACATCCAACACTTGGAATTCTACCCTAAATTCAGTGGGTCCCATGATAAGAG